>SEMN01000295.1:0-622500 GCA_005408345.1 Macquaria australasica | reverse complement strand
CACACAAACAGTTGCCCTCATATACACACATCCAGTGACAAGGACAACAGATAATAACTCCCCTCTGGCCCTGTTTGTTTGCGTCTTTACCATTTTAAAACACCTCATGAAAAAACAAAGATCTCCAATAATACAAAAACACATCTGATTAATGACGCCCCTCTAACCACTGCGCTCTGCTTTTTTATATCAGCTTTATTTTCTAAAGAAATAGCGCCTGTCATCTGGCTTTCTTTCCTCCACCTTCTCCCCCTTTTAACCCCTACCCTGTTTGGTTCCCATTATTCACTTCGCGTCTTCTCTAAAAAGGTAATACAGTCAGATTACACATCTGTTTGGATGTCAGTGGCCCCGCATAGATTTGTGCTAGCGGGACACATGGAGGGAATGTGAGCCCTATAATGTCCAGAGACGAAGGAATAGCAGGAGTGAAAGCTAGATAGAAAACCAAAGAGAGAAGAATGACAGGCTCTAATGCACCTATTTGTCATATCTGTCAGGGTGTTGTTTAATGCTAATCTAATCAAAGGCAGAATCTTGGTGATTGCTCCGCTGCACAGCTCATACCTCTCTTCCCCCTTTGGTCCCCAGCCCAAGCTATTTCTTCCTTTCTCTAAGCTCCAAGCTACCCCACCCAATCTCCACAATGCACTCTCACTCTCACACACACACACACACACACACACACACACACACACTCACACTCACACACACACACACTCTCTCTCTCTCTCTCTCTCTCTCTCTCTCCCTCTCTCAGTGAGAGGACCAGAGATTGGCCAGCGTGGTGTTGATTGCTTCAATAAATCATCCAACCAAATTCTCTCACAGCTAATGCAAATGTAATTTTATTGTTGTGTAAAGGGAGAAAGGAGGGGGGAGGAAGGTAGGAGCAATACGCTGCTTTCCACTGGGGAAAGGGGGAACACAGGGACAGACTTTCCTCTGGGCTAAATTACAACGTATAATTATTTGTGTGTTTGTTCTCCTTGTGGGGCAGTGAGAGTGAGCCAGTGCCATGATTGATGACATTATTTAGGAAAGTTTGCTGGGCCCTTTGGCACAGGAAGCGCTCAATTCTCTCACAGGAAGTGCCTCTACGGCCATCTTGTGACTCCTTCCTGCCTTCAAGCCAACCAGTGGAGGGAGTAGATGGAGATGATTTTGATTGATCTTTCTCCCCCCTTCACCCCCCACACCTTCATCGGAGATGCGACGCGATACCATCTCTGTGAAATTTTAATTAATTTCCCGAGCTTTGAGATGGAGTGGAGCCAGGGTGAAGGGTCAGGAGGCTAGGGACTGCAGAGCAGTTTTTAATCAGGGTTCCTATGAAAGTTGCATTGGCGGCCGCATCAGCTTGGCATTGAGGAGGGGATTGTAAACCGCTGTTTGATAGTGCCCCATTTCTAAACAACTACACCAGTGCTCCCAATTAAAGGACCATTTTGATCAGACATTAACTGTTGGGGTGGCATGCTGCCTTGTTCTCCGCTATAATATTGATCCTCGATGACTGCTGAATATACAAAATGAGGATTAATGATCATATACTGTAGCGCTCAAAATAGTAGAAAGAGCTGCCACTTATTGTATCTGCACCTGGCACTGTCGTCAATTCAAGATTTACTATGTTTAAGATCTGAAACTAACTTTACAATTTCCCAGAGCATGAGATGACCTATTTAAATAGCTTGTTTTGTTTGAGTCCAAAAACCTAATTTACTACTATAAGAAGACTAAGCAAAACCATCAAATATTCACATTTGAGAAGTTGGAAGCAATGAATTTTTCGACATTTTTGCTTAAAAGAACTACAGATGATTAATCCATTATCAAAGTTGTTGCAGATTACTTTTCTGTCAGTCGACTAATTGCCTAATTGTTTCAGCTCTACTCAGTTTATAGAATACTCATAGCCATTTTACATTCTCAAAATTACATTATAATGCATAAATGATATTAGATAACAGTAAGTAGAATGCAGAACTCAAAACACAACAAAGGGGCATTTTGGCATTTCTCTTTTATAAAGGGCTCACATGACAGTTTCTACATCCTTTCACCAACTGAGATTAATATGCGATGCTTACGTGCTAATTTCATTATTTCAAGTAACTGGAGAAGAGATTTTTGTAAGGTTAATATCAAGACATCATAGCCCTTCTAGGTTATTGAATGTGATGGCTTCTTCAGAGTAGCTCTTGCATATTACATGAATATCATCTAAGTTTTCTCTAGTGAAACACATTCACTGAGGGTCTTGCATATAAAGAACCACTCTCCCCCACTTCCCATGCCCCTGATTTGCCTTGACAGTTTCACTCTCCCTCTCACACTTGTTCTGTCCCGTCTTTGTCGTGTTTACGGCCTGCATGTTGTTTCCTGGGTCAACTTCTGGAAGTGGCTTCCACCCAAAACATCTGATTAATAAATAATGTGCTGGGACAAGAGAAAGAGCTTTCCCTCGCGATCGCTGCCCGTCCGTCCAAAGCTCTGAGAAATCATCTCATCGGTTACTGGACAGTCTACGATGAGCAGAGGCCCATAAATCTTCTCAGTAGCTGCATTTGTGTCCTGTAGATCAGCCATTATTGTCCGGCCCCTCTGTCAGCCCATCCATCCTTCTGCCATTTATCAGAAATGCATCCTGTACATGGAGTGGAAGGAAGGGAGAGAGAGAGAATTGTGGGGTGGAGAGGCGCTGGCTTCATGATGGTCAAGCCCAGATAGGAAAGACATGCTCTTCCTCACACAAAAACCTAATGCTGAGCATGTTTTAGACTGTTTTGACATTCATTGTAGTGCAATTACACAAAGTAATTCTCCTTGAAATCCATATTTTTTCACGTTCCTCAAATGGTATATAGCAATGCAGATAATGTTGTTTTTATATGCCCAGGTATCGACTTATCAGTCTCTGAAATATCTGCCTCCACCCCAGGACAATGCTGATAAATGGTATTTTGTTTGTGATGCTCACAGCATTGAAAAATTACATAAAAAAATTCTTCAGCAGTGTGCCTTTCCAGAAACGGGGGCTAATTCACGAGACCTCAGTATGAACAGTTCTCTCCGAAGAAGTAACTCATGAAAATTGTTCACAGTGAGATCTGTGAATACACCAGAGTATTGAGGACGCAGTTTCTGGCAATGTTGTACTGTCGGTCAGTCCATCACTTTGGCCCAGACTGAAATATCTCAACATCTATTAGATGGATTTTCCTGAAATTTTGTACAGACTTTTATGGTCCCTGGAGGATGAATCCTACATTGGTGGTCCCCTGACTTTTCCTCTAGCGCCACCAGCAGGACATCATTTTAATTAGTCAAAAACTTTGGTTTATGACCAAATACCTGCAAAACCAATGACATTCCCATCAGCCTGAGCCGTACTTTGTGTTTAGTGCTAATTAGCAAATGCTAGCATGCTAACACGCTAAATCTACATAGTGAACATGGTAAACATCACATCCTAAAGATCTACATGTGAGCATTGCAATTGTGAGCATATTATCATGCTGACGACAACATTTAGTTCAAAGCCTCCACTGTATTTTGGCGGCAGCAGAAAACTCTGAGACTGATATCCCAAAACCTGAGCAAATATAACCACATCTAGTTGCATACCTATATTGAACTAGGCGTAACTAATAAAATGGGTGTTTTTTTGGTTGGTTTTTTAATTTGGGTGGCACATACACTATATCTGTTTTAAGCAAATGGCATTTGGTTGGGACCACTGATGCAGATAATCTTTTAATACTAATTCAGTACCATCAGTGTTAACCCGCTAATCCAATGTCCACACATTATCATATGTTCCCAGCCAGTCTCACCAAAGTTAACCTGTTTAACAGATGGGCATCTCTCCCTCCCAGTCAGCGGGGAGAAAGACATTGACTTCCCCAAACACTTGGCTCCTCCTGACCCTTGACCCTCTGACCTCCAGGTTAGAAGGGAAGAGAGGCGGAGGCGTAGAAGTTTAAACCCCTGCAGTCAGGGAACAGGTCGTGAGTGCACGATCATCATGCTTCACACAATCAATAGCATAATCTGAGAAACGAGGGAACCAGTTGGAAGCTTGGTGGCCCTGAAAATAAGAAAAAACAATCAGCAAGTTGAACCATATGCACAGTTGCTTTTGTATGTTTTATT
Source organism: Macquaria australasica (assembly GCA_005408345.1). Classification (NCBI taxonomy): domain Eukaryota; kingdom Metazoa; phylum Chordata; class Actinopteri; order Centrarchiformes; family Percichthyidae; genus Macquaria; species Macquaria australasica. The sequence goes on along the minus strand of SEMN01000295.1, from coordinate 618,342 downwards.
AACTATTCACAAGTTGCTCTGTTAGTTGCTCATTTTGAAATTTACATTGGTGAAAGTGAAGTCTGATGTTTGAATTGCAAAATAGTCATTTATATCTGTCAGTGGACATATTTCTTCTTCTCTCCCGTAAGTGAGGCTTTGATGGATCAAGAGCAGACCATGTTGTATGAACCACTTGGGGAGCCGAGAGAGGTGAGAGAAGTGGCGAGGAATGTGATGAAACCAGGGGACAAAAATACTTTCTCCATCATTTTCCTCACAGTCAGACCGACACCCCGCTGTGCAGTTAAACAGGCACACAAGGTTCAAGATCAGTGCAAATCAAAGTGTTATTTTTCCCTCCCTCCCTGTTCGCCCTCACCCTGTGCTCTGGTCCAGTGCCCCTTTACAGCCATGCCACGCGGCTCAGTGTCCCTGCCATCGCTCCATAGTTCAGAGGATAATATCACGCTGTTTATTCTTTGAAAAGGTACTCTCCTGTGAGACGTAGAGAAAACACAGTAACACCAACTGGCACTTAATTCTGCAGGCTCCCTATCGTTGCCAACTATGCAGCCACAGGAGGGGGCAGCGGGGTGTGTTGTGTTGGAGGAGGTGGGGGTCAAGGGGGGCTTCCTGACAGGAAGTGAAGTCTAGCTGAGAGGGGAGAATCAGACAGGAGACTCCTTTTTTTTTTTTAAAAAGAAGAAAAAAAAAAGAAAGAAAAAAAGAATATTGAGTGGCTTTTAATTTGGCTCCCTTCTGATTTTACTGTGAGCTGGCTTCAAGTGGCTCTGAACTGGAGGACCTCAAGTGGCATGAATGGTTGGTTATTTATACACAATGTATAATCGTGTTTCAAATAAATGAATTTCCCTGACAGAGCCCTCTCCTCCTGACAGGCACTGTTAATGTATTGTTTTTTTACCTGACAGGCCCCACGTTGTAAGACCTTGGAATGTATTCTTATGTTTCTCCCCCTGCTATCCTCTCTGCTATCCTGCTGATAAAATCATATCCTGCCTTCTTAGCTCGGGTTTGGAGTAAAAATTCACTTCCTTGCATTTTTGATCTAGTTAGACTGATCATACTTCAGAGGCCCAATCAAGAATTTAGAGATATACTTTTACCTTGACATTGTATACAGTAACTTTGGCCGTGTTGATAGGGCCGTTGGTGACATTAGTTGGCATCCTTGAGTGGACACGAAGGTACCTACAGGTATTTAGGTATTGTACAGATTTGTGGCAATGGTTAGAGCAAGTGACATTGACAGGTTCAGTTGTCGAAGGACATACTGTGTTTTACAGAAGTGTTGTTCCTGTAAATAATGTTTATTCCAATTATGTGAGTCCTGGTTCCAGCTCTATCTTTTCTTGTGTAATGTGTTCTTTGAGCAGTTAGTTGATGGCTTTTTAACATTATTTAATCTCTCAGCAAATGACACAAGCAAAATAATGTATTTCCAATAATATTTACATGTCTGGGAAAAATTGTGCTTTTTTATGATTGTAAATGTAGCTTTCTGGATAGTCTAGATCCCCATCTGCAGTCCCAATCACCGGGATGCCTACCGCTGGCCCACAGAAAATTGCTAATTACATTTGTTGTGAGGAAATTATATGATTCGACAAAAAAGCTACATAGTGATTACACTCTATAAGACAACATCTTTCCTCACCTGTCCGTTACATTCACAACAATGGGATACTGAGTTTGATCTTATCTAATGCAACACACCCGAGATAGTCAATCAGCCATATGTGAGCCACTTGATCTGAAAGTTAACACGAGTATAAAAAGCAAGCAAAACTTGGAAATGTCGTCAGAAGTAGAAGATAAAATTAAAAGCAGAGGGAAAGTTATTTGTATAGCACTTTTCAACAACGAGGAAATTCAAAGTGCTTAAGGCCAGAGATACATTATGTATAATAGACGAACATTTGTCCTACATAAAATGTTTTAATGCTGTTGACTTATAGCATCAAAGACCCTGAAGAGAAAATGGCCTAAACTATATTCCAGTTGTGAGAACAGTGAATGATTTGATCGCTATACATTATATAATTTAACAAATGTATGCTTCATGTTGTACTGCGAAACAATACAAAATGCTCTCTTGTAATAAATTGCAGCGAAAAGTTGAGACCTGCAGTTGTAGTAAAAATAGATAAATTGCAACAAAAGCAAAATCCAGTCATTAAAATTACGTTGTTGGATGAGATGATGATTTCATTGCTCATTTAGAACTGAACATCTGTTCCATTTGGGACTGAAACGGCTGCACAGTGTTTAAGTGTTCTTGTGCTCCTTCATCATTACAATCTACTGACATTAAACTGAATTAACCAAATACCAGATTTGTCACAAGATAAGTTTGAAAAATTAACTTTTTTAAAAAGCAGACATTTTTTTTATGATATACTGCTGCTTTAAATGTACTGTATTCCACTTTAACATACTTGTCATGTCTCAAGTGTTCTAACATGTTTTTGGTTTGTCTGTTTGGTGTATTTTCACTCCGTGTTAGTGTAGCCATGAAAGTGTGAGTCCATGAAGCTGCTGGAGACCCTGCAGTATAAATATTTGGACATCAGGAAATATTCCCTCAGTTGTGAATTTGATCATGCAAACACCAATATGAGTGTCTGTTTTTCTTTAAGCAGATACCATCTGAACACACACATGTGGATTGTAGAGAGCTGGAGTAGACACACCGGTGTTAAGTTATTCACACACACACAAACACAGCAACAAACTACTCAACGTCTGCATTAATCAGTCAAAAGGACAATGATGAATAGTAAAAGTAATTTTTTGTTTTGTCTTTGTCTTCCTCATCCGCACACATGGGCTCTTTTTTTGGTCATTGTTGATATGACATCGCTGCTCATAAACATTCGGGTCACAAAGCTAAATAAAACTGTTTCCTTGTCTGTTCTTTTTTGTGGTCGTCAACGCACAAAGGTTTAATTCAAAATGTCAAGATATGCCACCACCTGTTATTGATATGCCAGTGGTCATAGGAACTTTTACTTCATAGCCGTCAATGACAGAATTATTCGAATTCATTTAAGATGTTTAAAACATGTGCATTTAGGCTCCATCTGCTTTGTCTTTTTGCAGTCTTATTCCGTGTCACCTTGTAGTCAAACTCCTTTACATGTAACTTTTATACTTCATTTGGATTAGAATAAAATCAGTAGCTCTCAGACTCTTTAATTTAGCTTCTGCTGCACTGCCACATTTGACATGAGGATTTATGCTTTTGTCGTCTCATCTAAAGTTGTATTCCCGTAGCCTTTCAAATCAACAAATACTTGTGATTATGAGTGATGCCACCAAAAAGCACAACTGACTTATTTATTATTTCGGGAGAGCCGAGACATTTCTTTCTTCGGTATTGGAAAATGTTTTCCTTGTGTTGTGGCAAGCCTGATGTTTGAAAGGCGATTTTGCTCAGGAGGTCTGCTTTTTCTCACTAGTGGTAGAGGTATATTTAGATGTTGATTATGGATAATCAGCTGTAATGACGGAAGTGCATGGCATGTGTGTTTAGACTCAATGCCATCATCATGGAACACAGACCAAACAGAGCTGTCTTATTGACTTCAGATTGAGACAGGCATGTCCATGAAATGATTCAAACTTTCATTCATACACACCCTGACACGCAAAAAAGAAAGAAGTAACAAAACATAGCCCCTCCTAGATATATTAAACATTGGCAAAATTTCCGATCAGGATCAAAGGGCAACCCTCTTTTTCCGTCCTATCATCTGTTAGGAGGTCAGGTTAAAGGTGAGAGGTCACAAATGGCTGCTTGTATCTACTCATCAGGAGTGCTGTGGCCATGGCCCCTGTTGCGGCCATAAAAGCGGTGACACCGCTGACCAGGGCAGCCAAAATCCAATATCCTATCACTGACCTGTCCCCGTTTCCTTTTTGTCACCAGGAGATGTCCCTCAGATCAGGGTCATTGCTTTTTAAATTCAACTAGAAGAGCCATTTCTTAGCCCATAATGACACCATTAGTCTTGCTATCACGTTTGTCTGTGTCCACCAAATGCCAATGGCCTCTACGCTGTTCGTCAAAGCTAATTTAGAACCAAAGCCTTTCCGAGCTGCAGTTTTGCGATAATCTTTTTATTTCTGCCGAAGAAGCTTTTAGTTTTACTTTAAATTCTGAGACTCCTGCATCAAAGTCCCAAGTATTTTAAAGAAATCACATAAAGGAAATTTAGTGTCACTGTTTTTCTGGTTCTCCAGAGAGTATGTCTCTATTTACGGCCTCACTTCCTGTGGTGTTTATTTGGAATCCAGCTAGCATAGCCTGGCCCGGTCTGGAATATCCCCACAGCCACAGGCTAACACTCATGTTTAATGTCCTTCAACTACAGTCTATGCTGAAACTAGAAGGCCCCAAGGCTACTCTCACACACTTCCTCTAAAGCAAGCCTCAGCCGCAAAACCCTCTGCCAATACTCAACTCCAAAACACTGTTTCCACTTCCAAGCCCAGACTTTTATTCCCTCTGTGCCCTCTTTATTTGGAATGTATTGTAAACACGGTCAATGCCAATATGGTCCTTCAGGACAAAAAGCAGTTATGAATTGAGGTTAAGTGTTGGGTTGTTGTCTGTATGACGTGCAGTTGGTTACAGAGTGACGGTGTGCAGGCATTTTAAAAGAATGGTTTCTCTTGGCTTGGTGCATAATTGGTTCTGATGGATTTACATTTGTTGTGCTGAAAGGGCAAAACTGTATGGTTTCGAAAATCATCACGAATGTATGAATGTTTGGATGTGTTTTTTAGAAATTCTTGTAAATTGATCTTTTTCCTTCCTCCTTGTAGCGCTGATATCCTCGTCCCTGTGGGCTCTCTAGGTTTACTGAAAGGCCAGTCTCTACATAAACACACAGTTTCCTCTATCAGCTTAAGAGATGATGACAGCAGAGTTTAAAAAGTTTATGCTTGGATACACGTAGCGTGTCTCTCTCTTCATAGTTGTTTTGCAACTCAATTAAATTGTTAACTCTATTTAAAATCAAATTAAAATCAGTTGTTTTGGACACTTTGTTGAAATGAGAATTTCTGTCCCCTTGAGAAAAATGTGTATCATGGTTATTATATTCACCACCACTGAAATCACTATTACACATTTATCAACAAATAACATATTTTAATAAAAGATGAATAATGTGGAATGTATGGTGACTTCAAACTCTGATTAATGATTTTTTTAAAGAGTAGTTTGGTAGTTTAGGTCTCTAACCTGAGGTTTTTTGCGCATATTTCTCCATCTCCCCTGAGAGGAAGAAGGGGAAAAAGCACTGTGAGGTTCAGACAGGCCCCATGACCTTGTTGCTTTATTATTCTTTTGACGGTTGTGTTGAAGGTGTTGAAATATTGAACAGAACATGAGAGATGATGACCGCGGAGTTTCCCTTCTCTCGTTGTCCCTTCGAAGTTGAGGATTTAAAGTCACACACGGCTGTGGCTGGATTGTTTAGACTGACACCTTGAACCATAACGTTAGTCAAAGAGGAGGAAATTTGTGTATTTACTTGTGATAAATGCACTCTCAACACAGCTCTTTCACTCCTTTCCACTAGTTTGCCAGCTGATTATGTAGCCTGTGCTGACCAAAGCAGCAAAGTAGTAAAAGTAGCTTTTTAGATGATGTTTCATTTGATATTAGGGGCCTGTAGTGGCAGGAAAGCTTATAGACGTACCATAAACCACTGAGCTTTCCACAGGGTCCATTTATGAATAGTTTAGAATTCAAAAATGATTTTACTTGAGCTGAAAAAAATTTGAAAATAATTTGCAACTATTTTGAAAATCTATTAATCGTTTAAGTAATTATTCAGGAAGAAATGTCAAACATTCCCTGGTTCTAGCTCTCAAATGTAAGAGTTTCCTGCTTTTCTCTGTTTCATATCATTGCATCATTTTTGGGTTTTGGATTGTTGGTCTGACAAAAACAAGAAATTTGAAGACGCCTTCTTGGGGTTTAGGATATTATTTTTCACGATTTCCTAACATTTTGTAGACCAAATGATTAATTGATTATTAGATATAAAGAATTGACAGATTAATGAATGATAAAAATAATTGTTTGTGATCATTTTACTCAAACTCTGGGGAAATGATTGGACTCCTACATTGTTAAACTTTATTTTTTAGTAGCTTTTAGAGTATAGGTTGCCATCACATTTACTCCAGTTGTTTTCTTTGGATATTTAGCTTTAAAGGTGGTGAGGAATGTATTAATGTAATCATCTGCATCCAAATGTAGAAGATTTATTTCCCAACTTTTAATTCTGTGTGATAAGAAATTCACTGGATCATGTGTAATTTAGTAATAATTTAGTCCTATACCTTGGTAAAGTCATTTCAGCACTGTCATTGATATTGTGTGTGTTCGCTTGCAGGAATGGCAGAACTCCATCCAGAAGAATGCCGGTCTAGCCTTTATCGAGTTGGTCAACGAAGGCAGGTATGTAACTCTGACCTGCTAAGTGCCGTCCTCTCTCCTTGCAGCAGCACTTCTTCATTATCTTTTCCAACCTCTACCCATCAGCCACTTTCCAATTTCGCAGCCCCTCAGGCCCCCAAGATCCCCAAGGCCCTTGTGATAGGGTGGCTATTCAAGTTTCTGGACAAAAATCAATGATCGGGGGGGAGAGAGGAGCTTGTGAGAGTGAGGATGGAAGATCCTTCAGTTCAAGGCTCCATTCAATACCTGCTCATCCCAGAGGGATTTGGGAAAAGGGGAGAGGTTAGGTAGAAGGTGACGGGGGCTCTGATCACTGGTTCCTCTGTGACACTTGGGAAATCGCTCTTCATTTCCTACTGTCCCTCTGTCAGTTTAAGCCTTTCTGGTTGATCCTTTATCTGCCTGTAATCATCTCTTCTGTCTGCCGCTGTCTTTTGTTTTTTGTCTGTTTTTTAATTATCCCGACATATGAGCCTCCCATCTCTTCCTAATGAGAGACTCTCATTCCCACATCAGTTCCTCTTAGTCTTAGAACTCTCATCAGTTTTAGATTTAGAGGGCCACACTTTCCATTATTGATCCTCAACTTTATGAATTGGCAGAGGCTAATCCACAGTAATGCTAATGAGACTAGCAATGTAGTCCTATGAGTACTTTGTGGAGGACAGGATTTGTAATTCACTTGAGAGGCTGATCTCTATTACTAAAGATCATTCAAGATCATTCAAGATCATTCATGTGTATGCAGATGTCTGTCTGTTCACGTTTAAACGTGATGACATGATTAGTTGAACATCAAATTCTCTACCAATCTAACTAGTGATTGTTTTATTGATTTGATTAAATCCAGATTTTATACTATACACAGGCAGTCCACCCTGATTGGGTTTTGTAAAAGCTGTGTAATCCAGTTCCTAAAAAAAAAGGCCTTAGAAGGTATTAAAAAGTCTAAAATTCCATTAATACAGGGTTCGTACAAAGACTTGAAAGTTTTGAAAATGCTTACTTTTAAGCGTTATGTTATCAAGGTTAGGAATTTAAATTGCATTCTTGATGAACCCTGCAGAAACCCTTTATTATATTACTTATTACTAAGTATTTACTTACTTTTTCCACAGTGTCTTAAGAGAGGATTTGGATACATGTGCAAAAAAATATGCACTTTAAAAAACACCATAAATCTGTATTGTCCATATGTACAGTCTTAAGCGCGGAGCACCATAAAGAAGGGCAGTGGTTCGGTTATTGATAGCGGGGCCTCGACAGGGCCATAGAGGCTGCAGAGGCCCCAGCACCTCCGCTCCCCTGCTGACCTGTGCTGAAACAGCAGGCTTAGGTTACAGTCATCCCCTGGCCCCTAAACCCCCACTCCACAGTCAGTCCCAGCCTGCCCCATCCCTCCTCTCTGGCCCCTAGTCTGTTATTGTTCCACTTTGCACAGTCCTGACCTTTAGGGCTGTAGAGAGGTTTTTTTCGACCAGCGCACACACACACACACACACACACACACACACACACAGAGAGACACACACACATAACATGCATGTTTCCTCAACACTGATAAGACGAGGGAGGTAGACTACATATGTAGCAACATGGGCAGAGATCCTCCCTCTTGTCAGATGCATATCATTAACAAATCAATTAGCACCTACACCCCAGTTAAAGGATCTATCTGGTTTTGTTTTGTTTCCAAATTAAATTTTCTGCCTATTCTGCACGGTTCTTTTTCAGCATTTTATGGATATTACATGGCTGTTCCTTCTCTAGGTTTCCAGATATCACAGTGTTTAAACAGATGTTTTAAATACTCTGAAGCTATGATATTGCTAAGCATCCATCTGACATTTTCCTCTCTGTGGCTGAAGTACATTGACATCCATACACCTTTTATAAAAAATTTAAATAATCGTAAATACATTTACGCAGTATTCCAGCAGGCTGATGTCCATCTGCCCTCTCCCTAGGCTGCTGAGTCACACCATGAAGGACCACCTGGTTCGTGTGGCCAATGAAGCTGAATTTATCCTTAGCCGACAAAGGGCTGAAGACATCCATAAACATGCAGAGTTTGAGGTAAGATGCTGCACAGTTCTGGCAACCCATGCACAGACACACAAGTATGAGAACAACATGACCATTGACATACTTTCTTATTGTGTAAGTAAACTAAATCGTCTTTATATGTCAGAAAATATATTGAACTTACAGGTGTGAGATTGCAGCCTGCTGTAGCACATTTTGAAGGACGCAAACAGAAACAATATTCTACAACTTAAAGCTGAAATTGCAAAAATACCTATGCATTAAGTGTTTCAGCGGTGAAGCTGTTTTACTATATCTCATTGTCGGTGGTATGCGGTCCAAGTGTGATCTGCAGACCATGTATTGAGAAAATGAAGAATGATTTTCTGAAGTGTGTAAGTTGGACAGTAATGCCATTGTCAGCCAGACACGTGCAACCTGACAAATCTGATCAGCATTTCTCAATAGAAGAGTGTCTCAAACGTGCACGCTACCATACAGATGGCTATAAATATACAATAATAAAGGAAAATTACAGATTTCAACCTTTATTATAGCCTCGGAAGAATGAGGGAAGCTTATAAGATCAAGCTAGTGAAGGATTCCAGTACAGACTGTTTTCTGTACCAAGAAAAAATGTTATCCAAACATAATCTATATGTCATATTTCCCCCCTGTGTGATCCACAGGAACTTAAACTTGCTAAGCTCGGACAATACAGTCCATTTGTAGCTTTAGGCCCATCGCACTAAGACTCCTTTGATAGAAATGTTTAATAGTTTGATATTCCAGTCAGTGAGAGCATAGAGAAGCTGATCCAATGACTACTTAAAACCTGTCCATCAAGTTATAAGATCTGTCACAGCAAACGTAGAGGATAAATGTTTACTTTTCAAACTAGACTTACATACACACTGAAGTAGTTTGAGGCTGGAGATCATGCTTGGCACATATCACTAACCAAACATTGTGTAGTGTTAATTTATCCCTGTGCCTCCCCGTCTAACTGCAGGCTTGCCCCTGAAACATAACTTCTCCTCCTCCTCTTCCTACCAGTTCTCTGCACAAATGTTGCTATTCACGCGTAGCTGCCGGGCCAACTCTATCCTGACCCATGGGCACCCTTTGTTGCCCCTTTCCCAGTCTAACTCTGCTAAACTCCCCTCACCTCTGCTTTCTAGATCTCACCAAAATCATTTCCTGCCCTGCTGAGATCCTGTCCATTATACTCCCGCTGGGGGTGTATTTTGCCAGTGACAGGAATATGGCATTCTCCCCTCTCTTCCTTCCATCCCTCCCTCCCTCCCTCCCTCCCTCCCTCATTTCTCAGGAACCTGCCAGCACTAAAAGCTGCAGACAGACCTGAGAGGTGCTGGCCTGAAGGGCTGACTGTGTGTAAACCCACCACCTCCACCCCCAAGCCTGAGCCCTCAGCCCCCACTTTGCAGTAAAATGTGAGGCTTTTTTTAAGGTTCAAGGAAGGGTCTCTCTTACATTTGAGTAAAGTAAAATCCCTCAAGAGTGTTGAAAGTCAATCAGAAGGGTGGGAGCACAACTCTTGCACATCAAAGTTTTGTCTTTGATTGCTGTTATGCTCTTTCTTGGATAGGTTGCTTTTCTGTGTAATTGGCATCCTGTTCTTGTGAACTCTTATTACTCACTCTGCTCTGAGTATCTGTCATTTTATTAACTGACATGATCTGACCTTACCATTATCAACACAGACTGATGGGGCATGATTTAGTTCTACTAGGTTGATGTAGCAGATCTTTTTATTCTACCCACTTTATGAAAAGGTGTACAGCATTTGTGCTCTTGCAAGAGTGCATGTACAGTATGTCAGGTTAGACAGCTGTCTTCATCTGACACAAGATCAGCACAAGTAAAAATGGCTCAGAGTATGTTTCCTGACTGACAGACAGACAGACAGACTTGGCAGCCAGTCTGCACACGACAGCCCCAAATGATCCTGCTCTGCCCTGGCCTCTTGCTGTGGCCACAGGCCACACGCTCTCTGTGTAACCATGTCCCCACCCCTTCTCAATTTCTCAAACTCCTAGGCATTAGTCCCTGATTCCTAACCAGGCATAGAGTAGTTTTGCATTGCACGTAACAGACTGACTGTCCCAAGCTCTCCGAATCTAATTGATTGTTTTGCTTTTTTTGTGGTAAAGTCCTGTTTGTGTGTTTTTTGTGTCTTTCGGTATTGCCACATTTCTACTAGCTGAATCTTCAGTACAAAGGTTTACTGAAAACAAAACCTTTATACCCTTAATATGTGTACTTTATGTCAAGATAACAAGAGTTAGACATAAGCCTTTAGTAAGTGTACAGTTATTTGTCTGATTACCAACAAACATGAAAACATGACATGAATAGTCTTTGATGCATGTTAGGTAAGAGAGTGCAAATGACGGAACCGAGGATGAGGCATCAGCTGTTTTGTTGTTTCTGTTCTGCGAGCTCTCCTTATCCACCCTGCTTTCTACAGTCATATTTGTTTTATATATATATATATACACACACACGCACGCACACACAGTATATAAGACACTGTGGGCCTATATTAGTACAGTACTGTGTGCAATGTAAGGTTTGTTACATTTCCAAATGAAGCAGCACTATCGGTTACATGAACTGTCACTCAATTAACTGCAAAAATACAACTAATGAAAAGCTATAACTTTCCATTTTTGTGTTGTCATTTGAAACTTACTCTACCTTTGCAATCTTCCAGCTGTCCTTAATCAGATACCCACCGTAGCTCGTCCCAAACTATGTTTCACAATTGAATTCCCCACTTAAATGCAGTTGCTCCTCAGTGACCTCTGAGAAGAAGTGAACCCCTGATAAGTCTTGCTCTGATATTGCTGTATTGATTTTTGCCTCCATACAAGCCCTGCCTGAGCCTGCTCGAGCCAACGGTTTCATTTTGCACTGCCACAATAAAAATAACAGGCCAATGAAACATCCCCCCTGAGGGCGGGGGTGGAGGGTTTTGAAATAATTTTCAGCAATGTCCCAGTTTTTTAAAGCGCTGTTCCTCTGTATTGTGTTGTGGTGACACTATAAGTTGGTTATTGTTTTGTGAGAAATAAACCTCAAAAAAGGCCTTCAAAATGACTCATTTTGGATGTCATTGTGTTACACTGGTAGTGAGGAGGTTTTCTAAGTCATGCAGCAGCAATTGCCAGAACACGATCTGCTTCCTCTCCCTCACTATACTATTCTGCATTTAAGTGCTCTTGTTTTAGTTAAACAGCAGCAGCAAACGCCAACCAAGGCACCAGAAAAGAGAATAATTCAATACATAAAAACAAATTTATGTTTGCTCCTTGTCAGAGTTCATATCCTTGTGAAGGCAGTGATAGAGGATTTAGATACCCGCTTGGCTCAGAGACATAACATATGCGCTCTCTCTCTCTCTCTCTCTCTCACACTCACATTCTCAATGGCTCTCTGTGGGACAGAATTGAGTTATCTTTGGCCCTGAGAGTAAGTTATTACAGTGGGCTTAGGGTGAAACAGATGAAGATAACTAGCGGGAAATCCAATTACCTTTTAGGGTTCTCTATCTAAAAGGATCCTTAATGTGAAGGAGATCTGCAGATCGGATGCTGCTGACCAGCACAGCAAATGATAGACTCTGATATCTTCCAGAGGAGCAGGAAGGAGAGGGAGCCCAAGAGATAGAAAGGAGGAGAGAGAAATCGAACTCCCTCTTTTTATGGGGCTGTTCATTAGGAATGAAATGTGGTGGGCTCAGGGGCACAAGGGCAGATAAGAAGGTCCAGATAGGGAAGAGTGAGCAAGACCCAAGTTATTTCTATTGTTTCTTACCCTTCCCTTTTGCACAATTTTTTTCTTTTTTTTTATATACCCCCTTGATTCATCCTCTGCTGTTATATGGAGTAATTGAATTGACTGTCTGAGAGATCCTGTGAAAGCCAGACGATAGCGGCTAATTAGTGCTTGGCGTCATTGTCTTCCCTCTGCTGAGCTTGTAAAACGATCTGGTCCTTCTCCCCACGTTAATGACATTAACATTGAGCTGATGCTCATTATGTTCTATTATCATAGCACTGGTCTCTGGAACATGTGCATCACAGAGCTCAGGCTCTCTGAGATGCTCTGTAAAAGCTAAAGTACTGTAAAAGCTAAAGTTTGGTCCAGAACTGATCTAACTTAAGCTACTACAGTACATCCCAATTTAAATATAACCAGCAGGTAGATCAGTTCACTGATTTCTTAAAAAAACTGCTTTTGTAACAATTACTTTTATTGTTAAAACAGAAGCAATCTGCTGAACAAAGGTTACTCAATCACACACACAGGAAGAGCCAGAGAACCACAACTCCCAAAGGCTATTTACACCACATCATTCGCGGACTGATAGCTGCCACCAGCTGTAGCTTGCTGTCATGTAGTTGTCGCAACTGTAATGTCGTATGTCAGCAGGACTGGATGCCTGGCCACCTCATTATGGGCAAAACTGCTGTCAAGAGAATGAGAGGCAGACATGTCTATATTTGTGATGGCATTGTTGCACAACCATCAGGATATGGGTGCTTTTTCAAGAAGGAGAACTTGAGTGAGAAATTTCATAAAAGATTCCTCAAGACTGAACAGCAGTAGATCTCTTAATACATAATTCTGACTTTATTGTCAAAATGTATAGCCAGTTGAAATCTTTCGGCGTTGCTTTCTGTCCCTTCTTGGTAGAATCTTATTTCTTTTACTGTACAGCATGGACTGTTTCACTCAAAGACAGCAGGAGATGGAATGACAGAAGTGGGGTACAGAAGATGGTTGGGGAACAGTAGTCTCAGTCCCGCTGACTTGTCCGCGTAATGAAGTCCCCAGGTACCTCCTCCACAGCTGCCATCATTATGTGTGACCAGCTAACCCCGAAATATGACTTTACTCCACAGTTTCCTTTGACAGAGTCTCTTTAGTCTGCAAGAAAATGTTCTCTTGTTCTTTTTTTCCTTTGAGCAGCTGAAGGTGATCTGAATAAAAGTCTCCATGTTACGCAGATTTCCCAGCTTATGCAGAGCTGTGGCAGTGTGTTGTGTTATGTGGCTTTTTAAAATTTTAATTTAGGAGAAAATTAAGTCTGTTTTCTGCTTAAATTTCATATTGTTGATAGAAATGTGTTTTCAAATTCAACCTGAGCTCAGTGCTACTACCCTGTATCCATGATTTCAGGCAACGACCAATCCAGAGGACATGTATTTTTCATCTGGTCACGTCCTTCCTTCATTTGACTATTTTTCACCTCCAGACGACAGTTTAACACGTATGATTTTTCACGTGGCATGACCTTGAAGCTGAGTCGGAGTCATCGTGAAAAGATGGCAGCAACGCAGACTGATGTAGCGAGAGGAAGACGTGGTTTTGCAGAGAAAAGATGTTTCTGGGTAGAGGAGATGAAGGGGCTGCCAGCTGAGCATGGTGACCAGTCCATTAAAGATCAGCCATAGACAGTGTCAGGGGAGGAGCTGGAGGGAGGAGGAGGAGGAGGAGGAGGAGGAGGGAAGAGATACTTTGATAAGTGTTGCGCCTGCGTTAACCTTGATGGCCGCTAGCAATGGGCCGATGCCAGCAGCAAGGATCTGTTTCAACTGGATTAGATTATTTTTTTTCCTTCTGTGCTCCAAGAGAGAAAAAAAAAATCAATACTTGGGAGCCCGGCATGACAGGGGCATCATTTCAGAATTGAAGTGGCTGTCAGGCATTGTCATTTGGTGACTTTTGTTCGCCATTGTACTTTTAAGCCATCATTTTTCTCCCCCTCCTCTTCCTTTTACTCGTTTCTTCCCTGCCCCATTGTCTGAATTCCCCTGGTGACATTTTATGTTGCAATTTGAAAACTCGAGGGCAAGAGATCAAGTGCAAGAGAATCTCTTTGAAACCAATTGGTGGACTGGTTCAGCATCTACTTTTGTTTAGAGACCCCCATCCTCCTTTCTCATTTCATCCTCTTGTCTCCCTAGACCTCCATTGTGTTCCAGGAGGAATTTATTTGTAGTATATTTGCATTCTCTGATACCAGACAAGGACAAGCCTGATGTCTCGCCTTCCTCTGGACAGTTTCTCTGCCCGTTTGTAAATGAAACCCTCTGGGAGTGCTTGTCAACGGATGTGAGAAATTGGAGATTCTCGCAGAGCGATAGCTCAGCCTTGGAGAGTGTGTAGCCCTGATGTGCCACCAATGTCAAGAGATTGCAAATCAAGCGCTTTAATAACATCTCTGCTGGTTTTGTTTCTTCCTCCTGTTCTCCGACAGAACCTTGAGACCCTGGTTTTGTCAGTCGGCGGGCTGAAGGCTTACTGTGGCACGGCAACACCACAAGACCTTTCTCTGTCACTCTAATTGATAAACATAGGGCTGATATCTTGTAATGAGCCTCCATTCTCCAGCCTATTATACTGGTTAACCCTCTCAACCCAGCGAGGGAGAGGAGGAGGGGAGCCAAGGCATCATCTGACAACAACTACAGCATTTAGATAAGGCTGACACTGTTACAACACCACCACTGTGAAACTCATCTCCTCGTTTCCCCTGCTTATTATTTGTAGGATCAGCACGGCAAAAACATGAGCGAGTGGCAGTGATAATCACAATAACAATTTTTATCAACACAAAGTTATTCTCTGGTTCGAAAAGAGGTTGAGTAATGTTATTAAAATGCATGACTTTCAATGCTTTGTCTCTTTGTGTGTTTTGCCATTTTCTGCTATTATGTGATTTTAAAGATGAGCACTGTTCTTTCCACTCCCCAGCCACTTCCCTAGCAGCCCATTTCCTCCCCAAACTCCAACACACATCCATAGTTATTTATTTGAACTGCTGATGAATTGTGGGAGACACGACTCGGTGTAATTGACTCGATTAATGCCAGCCATTATCATTTCGTCTTCACCAAGCTGTCTCCTCCGGCAGAGCAGGCGCTCACGCCGGGCCCGACCCTGTCAGCCAGGCCATGTAATGGAAGGTGCTGCCCATGATTACAGTGTCGCAAGTCATAACGGTCTCACTGCCAGCAAGTTGTGCCCTGGTGGCTGTCTGGGTAGCTAACAGAGCACAGTTTGCCGTCCCTTTTCTTCAGCTGCACCCTTTTAACTTGGTGAATGGAAGTGCTTGTCTCTGAGCATGTCTTTTTATGGTTGTTTTCTTGTCAAAATATGCACACTGACTGCTTCAGTCATTCCAAAGGAGGCATGTTTCTAATTGCAAATGGGAACAGATACTTTTAATTTACTTCTTGTGTTTCCTCAACATTCCTTGAAAGGAAAGAAAGAACAGTTTGTTTGAAAATACCCAAAATGCCCCTTTTAAGTTTCTGCCCTTTATCCTGTCTGTGGACCTGGATGGAAGTGAATGCAGGATGGTGCCAACTGGGAGATTTAGTTATTCGCTTTAACCTTCATAATAACATAACATAATAAGTCCTTCATAATACCCCGTCATATTCTCTGACTTCAACTCAACGGAATGACCCCCGGAATTAACAGTGACTTGTCTTTTCCACTTACAGGCAAACCCAACTTTAGGTTTTAATGGCTCTACTTATGTGTTCAGCTTTTTTTGGTTGTTATTTTAGGGGTGAGTCTGTGAATTTGGCCTTTTCTCCTCTAGTCGACTTTGGCTTCGGATATGAGAAAAGCCCATTACAGCATGGAGGGTTTGGGTGTTTGGGCAGGCTCAACACACAGGTGATGAAGTGTTTGTTTATGGTTATGAGTTTGAACCCAGCACTGTTGATTAGTACTGCAGACTTTACATGTCTCAGACAGGGGCAGGTGGAAATGGACTCTTTATAGGTGTGCGACTTATATCTGTTTTAAAGGATGGAAATCCACAAAACCATTTATTTTAGGAATATGGATCATTTCTATAATCATGTATGAAATGTTTTGGGAAGTGTTTCCAAGATGCACATATTGTTTTCTGTTTAAGGTATAATGTACACTATTTTATGCTGAGTTTAACTGTGGAATAGTAGCATTTTGAACACTATCCTTAGTCCTTCCTTTGGTCCAGCTTTTCGCTTGTTCCCAATCACCGCTTGCCTTCAGTGCCGCTGATCAAGATTAATGGAAATGCAACACACACACACACACACACACACACGGCAAAGCAAAGCAAAGCATTCTCTGGTTGACAATTTGAAGCACTTACTCAGAAATTCCTTTTCCGTACTCCCTTTATTTTGCTGTTTCCCAGGTCATCATGCTGGAAGGTCAAGGCCCACGTTAATGCCACACAAAGAGACACAGATTGATAATTAAGGCCCAGCGGCCTGCAGAAAAGCCCCTCTAATGTGATTTATACCGATAGATTTTCTGTCAGATATGAAATGTTGTCGTTCAAATTGAAGAAGAGGACCCATTATAAAGCGCTTCACTGGTAACTTTGGGAAAGCAGGTTGCATTTGTTCAGCCATGCATCTGGATTAATACTTACTGTATGACTGTTGTACCAATGGGTTAGTTTAAGGTTAATTTGATAAGCAGAGTAATATACAACTGAAGCAGCATTAATAATTTAATAATCTTTTGTCCTTAATACCGCAGCCATTTGCTTTAGTTGCTGTCCATGCAGAAGAAAATATAAATGCACCATTGCAAGCCTGATGTTCTGTATGGCTAGCCGTACTATACACGGCACATGTTTTTCCCCACCTCACTTCCCTTATGCTCACCTTCAATAAGAATACAACTTTGAAACAATTCTTTCAAAGTAAGCCCTGAGTGCAACCCGAGTTTGCAATTGAAATTCTGAAACAGACACACAGAATTATAGTTGTTCTTTTCAGAAGGTGTTTTACTTTTACCATTGCTGCAGAGTTCAAAGGCCCATTCTGATAACAAATTCCGACAGAGAAAAATGTCCTCCCTGTGCATTGTGGGTATTGTGTGATTTGGTGTGCCGGAGGGCATTAGTAAATACGTGTCCACTGTTATTAATCAACATGACATGAGGACAAAAATGACCCTATGCTTTTCATTTGGTGAGTTTCTATATGTGAAAACACTGCCATGCTAGTGTTTGTATTGTTCCTTCCTATAGACCTGTTTTGTTATTTTCAAGAATCTAACACATTTTATAATTTATACACTGTATAATTCATTCTCTTGGCACGTTTGTGCATGTATTTGTAATGGTACACACATGTGATACCTTCACTTGCAGAATGTGTAATGTGCTTTTCCTCTTTTCCTTCTCAGTCTAACTGTGCTCAGTACGCAGCGGAGAAGCGAGATGAGGAGAAAATGTGTGACCACCTGATCCGAGCAGCCAAGTACCGCGACCATGTGACAGCCACACAGCTCATCCAGAAGATAGTCAACATCCTGACTGACAAACATGGAGCCTGGGGAAGCTCCTCCATAAGGTAAAACACAACCTGTGTCTAAAAACAAGACTTAAACACAACTTACTAACCGTCCTCATTCTGGAAGTTTTTACATATTTAAGTTGCCATTTGACTTTCAAGTAAGATGGTTATTAGACTTGACCTTGTAAAATATTTTAAAATATGTCCTAAATGGGGTGAAAAACATCGGTCATGCTATTGAGGTTTTCTTTGCTCAGTCACACTGCTTCACACATACATACACATAATGTATTTCTTTTTGTACATGGCAGATGTTTGCGTATGTTTTTTAAAAAAAATTTAATAATGGCAAATAATCCTTTGATTCTATATTTTATCACAATTATGTTTAGTTCTCCACATGCCAGGATATTTTAGAGAGACAGTAAGTGACAGCATTACTTAAGTGAAGCATTGTATAGAAAAGCCTTTAATCAAGAGGATGCACCTGTTTTTTTTTTTGTTTTTTTTTTATGAACCATGTTCATAGCATGTCATTTTCTCAGCCTTGGAAATTATTCAAACCACTGTAATGGTTTTAATCTCATCATAATCTTTCTCATCCCCCCAATACTCATGACTTTGATTAAATTAGATTTGCAAAGGTGAAAATGTCAGCTGTGGGTTGAATGATGCATTGACTCGGGAGAGAGATGAAAGCCATTTAAACAGCTCCGCTCCCATTAAGAACAGAGGGAACCCTATCCTCTGTGTTTGTTTCGCCAAATAGGCAGCAGAATCCAATGCAGCTATTCCCTAATGATGGCTGTTTGTGCAGGTAGTGTGTAATAGTGAGCTGGAGAGACGGCTGCTGGCTCACGCTTGTTAGGCTGAAGTCTCCAGAGACTCGTCTGGCGAGGGTTAGTTTGCTGTTGGATCAGGAGTCTATCTCTGGCTACCTTTGTTTCCTTTTCTATTTTTTTGTTTTTGTTTTATATGAGGATGCGGTGTATTATTTGTCATATTTTTATTTCCTTGATCCCATCTCCCTCCCTTTGCTGCTCCTTCCATCTCTTTCTTTATTAGTCTCCATGTGTACTCACACAAGGCTATGCTATTTACTATGGAGATTGTATTCTACGAGCCCTGGCCAGAAAAGTCCCCCATTACTGGCCCTTTATGCCGTTGTGCTATTGATGGTTTTCCTAATGGCTGCCGATGGGCGCAGGGAGCCATTGGCACTGGGCCTTGGAGTGCAGCGCTCTTTTAATAAATCACAATCAGTCCTGTGCCATTACATCAATATTTCTGGTCAATTACTGTGAAGGTCAGGTGGTGCAGCTTCGCATTGGATCCCGTGGTATGCGGGCAAAGGGGGAAACATCTGGTGCTGCAAACCCCAGCAAAAGAACAAGTAAAAGGAAAAGATGGACAAAAAAAAATCACAAGCACACCTGCATACCTGCAGGCGTCCTAACATAAGATGTGTTCTTTCCCTAATTCCACACACACACTAAATGTGTGGTGGTGCAGCAATGTGTGCTGCCTGTAAATGCGAACGGGAGGGGACGGACGGATACACACAATGAAACCTACAACCTTTTTCCAGCTGCGAAAATGAAATCCAGGAACACAAAGACAATACGCAGCTATGATTACGACCTTTTGTTGCTTGGGTGTAAAATCCAAGCCTGCCTGCTCACACGCCATAAAACCGTATTCCCCAAAGTTTCCATTCAATAAAGAGTCTGAAAATGAAAATATTATTTTCTCACAAGCTGATGGGAATTGTTGTTTCCTCACGGCAGGCATCTAATATCTTCTGACATAGTGTGACCCGCCTGAATGCAATTTGTGTCTTAATATCCAGCTTACAGCGGCCCTGGCCTCTGGAGAAAAGAGGTGTTAGGTGATTTTTCCTTTTCCATTCCCCTGCTTCGTCTTTTCTCTGTCTGCGGTTCTCTCTCTCCTCCTTTTCTCTTCGTCACAACATACAATTTCGTTTCTCCTTTTCTTTCCCTCCTTGTCCTTTTGCTCTTTCTTGTTTCACTATTTACTACTAGTTGTATCGTCGGGCGTCCAGGGAGGATTCCTTCGACCAGACAGAGGCAGTACCTATCGTTTTCGTGCCCTTGTCTGTCATCTAGTGTCAAGACAGACAGATCCTACCTGTTCATCCATACATTTCTGTCCCAGTGCCTTGAGACTCAGGTGTACAACATGCCAGCCTGCTGTCTTTTTAAGAGGGGGAAAAAAGTAAATGAACAGCTTGCAAGATAGCCACAAATGAAACAACTGGCAGATGTCATTTTTTTTCTCTCCATTTTTTTTTTTCTTCCTTTCTTTGAGCTTGGGTCCACTGAGCATCCTGACTGCTCCCGTGTTTATTTGGGTCAGGAATCATCTTTCATGTATATGACACCTAGACAAAGTCGACGGACAGAGAGGGAAGATGAGGGCAGATGATGGAGAACGCCAACTCACAGTCTCTGGGGACACGCACTACTCTCCTATTTTTCCCCTCTCATACCTTCTCTTTATTGCATTCTAATAGGCTGACTAATGTACCATGGAAATTCACTCTGGATGCAGGAAGCAGGGGAAGTAAAAAGGAAGGTGGCTGCAGCTGAAAAACTGTTGAAGTGTGATGTAGAACCAGTGTGCACACTTTTTTATCCAGAGCTGTTGTTGACAATCTACTGATGTAGCCAGTCTGTTTGAGGCAAATGGAAACATTATTCAAGATGCAGAGGTTCAGGTATATACTCCCTGGCATTTGCTATCCTCCTACTTTGTCTTACTCTTTCCTTTTAAGGCTGCATCAGTATCCTTTCTTATTCCTGGTTTATTCCAACAATCCTCACCTACAGCTAGTTCCCACAAAACACACACACCTCGAGCACCAACTCCTCTCCCTCTGCTCCTCCTTCCTCATATAAGCAGCTCATTTTCTGTAGCACCACTGCTCTAATGGACGCCCTTAGGCTAGAGGCTTCCCAGCCAAGGGACATCCATCTTTTGGCATGTCACACTCCCGCCCGGCAAAAAATCTTTGTGATGTGCACTCCAATTTTTCTTCAGTAAATCAAATCATCCTTCCTTCAGAAAGACGAATGCTTTAGGGTTGGAGTGTTATAGAGAAAATCAATGCCGGCAAAATTGAAACAGTATGCCCCCGTATTGATCGGCCTTGTGAGATCGAAAACGAACAGCTTTGTAACTGTTCCGCTGGACAGTTAGCTGACCTGTAATGGACAAACTATTGATATTAGCATTACTATTTTATCTTGTGCTATGTCATTTCGCCAGCGCACTATTAAGGGAAAGAAGCCGGAGCAGAACGTTCACAGTTAGAAAAGGTTTTTCCTTCTGATCCACCAATGATACAGAAAAAGGTGTGAAATGGTGTCTACACAATATACTGAGGAAGGTCATACCACTTGAGTTTTTTTTTGGTTCTCTTAATGAAAGAAATATTAATATTATTTCCTTTACATCATATCCCCATTAGATATGCAGCATTGTATGTGATGAATAAACAGTAAGTGCAGAGCAAGTACTACTGTATATACATTTTCTGTTCCTCACTAGGGCTGCAACTAACAATTGTTTTCATTATAAATTAATCTCATTATTTTTTATGCTGCATGTTTTGTCCAACCAACAGTCCAAAGCACGAAACTATTTAACAGTGATCCAAAACAGAAAAGCAGCAAATTGTCACATTTAGGAAGCTGGAGCCAGTGAGCGTTTGGCATTTTTTCTTGATAATGATGTAAACAATAAATCAATTTGAAAACTTAATTCATTTTCTGATGATCGACTAATCGATTAATTGACTTTTTATTTCAGCTCTACAGTGTAGTATGTGATGCATAAACAGGTTAAGCACAGTGAATGTACTATATCTATTCTCCACTACTCTCGTCTTCATACACTGCTACTAACCTGTGCTTCCCGTTAGGGATGTTTTCATTATCACTTAATATTTTATGATCAAGGGTTAAAAGTGTCAGAAGATTATCAAAAATGCCCGTCATAATTTCACAGAGCCCAACATGACATCTTTAAGTTACTTTTTAAATCCCACCGACAGTCCAAAACCCAAAGTATTGAATTTACAGTGATACAAAACACAGAAAAGCAGCGAATCCTCACATTTAAAAACCTAAAACCAGTGAATATTTGAGGGTGTTTTTGCTCGATAGACTCAAACAATTAATAAGACTGACAAACAAAATTGTTAATTTATTTTCTGTCGATTCTGTCAGCTCTACAGTGTAGTAAGTACATGCTCGGTGCTTTGTCTTTTTATGCATCACAATCTCAATTCTCCTACTCTCTTCTTCATGCACCTCTACTAACCTGTGCTTCCCATTAGGGCTGCATCAGACGATTGTTGTGTATCTTTGCATTATTTTTCACAATTAATTTATTGTTTAGTCTGTAAAATGTCAGAAAATAGTAAAAGATGCCTATCACAATTGTCTACATCCCAACTCAACATCTTCAACTGCTTGTCATGTCTGACATTACAATGTCCAAAGATGTTCAGTTTTTGGTGATATGAAACATGGAGAGGCAGCAAATCCTCACATTTAAGAACCTGGAACCAGCAAATGTTTGGCATTTTTCCTTGATAAAGGATTAATTGATTTTCAAATTTGTTGTTAAAGCCCCTAAAAACTTGGTGGCAAATCTTAAGCATTTCTTTATAAAAGAAAATATTCCTGACTAAATAAGCTACAATCAAAGTTAAAGTTTGGATTTTAAAAAAAATCCAGAAGTCTTATTTATAGAGTGTAAAATGCAAAATCCCAGCTAATCGGCTTCGTTAAGACTGTGTTGATGTGGTTGGATCAGATTTGATTGACAGTGGTGTCAAACATAAGAAAACAACCCCACAACTGTAATCAGATTCAGATCAGATAACCTTCAGTTAATTTTCTTTTTATTAATTAATCAACCAACCATATAATAGCAGCACTAATGCTCATTGTCCTGTAGTCAACACAGGTCTTGTTAGTTTTGTCCCCCTTGTCGAGCCTCCTCTTCTAGACTGCAACTGTATCACCTTCCCAAGTAATCAATTAATTATGCTCTGAATATACCATGGACTTATGCTTACTACAGTGTTCACATAGTATTTTCTTAAATAAATGATTGCATGAGAAACTGCGGCAGCCAGATTCATCTCTACTTGTGTGCTTTCATTCCAGACTTAAATCACAATTATGATACATAATACTGAATGTAATGCATGTGTTAAAGCTGAGGTCTGCACAATGTCTGTGCTGCCTTGCGTGTAGGTTTTATGGACACACTGTACGTTACGGCTGCGCTGGTACTGTGCACGCAGAGCTGAAAAAGGAAATGGGACTCCAGCATGTCAGTGGAGATTATAACCATAGGAAACAAGAACATAACTGTTTAGAGTACACTGACTCTCGGAAATGCATGGCTCGAGAGGGGCAGGAAGACAGAGAAAGAGGGAAGGAGATGGATGGAACAGAGGATGAGCGAGAGATATTTGTTACTGAAGCATCAAAAGTTGAGATGGAGACAAAGACAAGACAGAACATTTTTCCCCCACATCCTTTCCTCTATCTACAAATACTAAACTATAGAGATGAGTGATTGCACAAATCTGTATGTAAAAGGCTGAGAGCGTGTCTTGTTTGCTGGATGGAAAACTCTGCAGCTGCTTACTTATCTGACCATCAGATTGCCTTTGTTGTATTTGGGAATAGAATAAACAGTGTAGCTGGATCCCCAATCTTTCTTGATTCTGATTTATACACCAGATTTTCCAATTGGAATCATTTCCTCTACCTTTCTACACAGCAGTTGATTGTTATTTGTATTCTAATCTTTGTAGTCTATCCTTTTGTTTTACCAAAATTAAGCCAGGATGGCTGTTAAGTTGCATCTACAGTAGATCATCTCTGAAATGAGCCCTTCTTTACATTGGAAAAAGTTCATTGCTTTGCACAGTACTTAACTGGTCATTTTTAACTGATAATGGCTTTTGGTTTGCTTATAAATACTTGCAGTCTAAACTCAAACATGACCCGATGTACTGTGCAGTGGCAGCTGTAGCAGTCAGCAGCTCCAGTCTCATCCGAGGCAGAGAAAGTTGGTTCCTTTTGTCCAGGTCCCGACTACTTCAGAACCAATTAGCTGGGGCTCGAGTTGTGGTCATCCATCTGCCTTGATGCACTCATAAACATATAGCATAAACATACTGCAAGAATCAATGCGAGCCAGCCTTCAGTTATGTTCATCTTTGTAAACGAAACTCTTTGTATCACGCAGGGATCTCCAACACCAAAGTCCTTAAACGGGTTTAACGTGAAACCCTCCACCTCATTAATCATGCACAGTGACATGTGTCTGGGACAGAAAAGTTGTGACGGGGACAAAAAGGACGTTCCTTAAATCTCTGGGGAGACTGTTCAAGTTTGAAAGACTTGCGTTCCATCAGTTCCATAAAATAACGTGCCACGAAGGCCCTACCGTGCAGTCTGGCTCATGGATATGAATTAGAATATAGCCTTAATGATAACATTTACCTCGACTGTATATACAGTACAGTGGCTGGGGCTGTAAGGAATAGTAACAAAGTGTCATGGTGGAACATATTAACAGCTGATGATGTCCATATGTTAGCATGGTTAAGTGTTGCAGTGTAGACCGAGACTCAAAGAATTACACTCGATGGATCATTTAAAATTACAACAAAAAGGCAAGTGGTTAAGTTAAAACTGGTACATTTAATCATTATTGTGGAAATTATTAAAAAACCTTTTTCCATAATTCATAGATTTAGTTTTACCATCTGTCATGTTGCAAATATGTTCATTTGAATTGATTTTAAACTGAATGTTAGTTAACACAATTAGTTATTTAATTGTTTAATTCTGTGGTCTACTTTTTTCCTTTTTTTCCCCCAGTAGATCTGGTCAAGTTTGCGTGTTCACTTCTACCACTTATAGTGGCAGAAGGTGGACGTTTAGACCCTTTGTCCAACTTTTAGCTGTCTTTTTTTGACTTGGAGGCGTGTGCTGTGCAGTCAGCCTATCATAGCTGCTGATTTATAGGTTGTTGTTACAATAAATATACTAAAGATCAGCCTCACACCAATTCGTAATCCCATTTGTGTGTTTATTTTCCTCATTAAACACAAATATGTGAAATACATTTTTTACCACATAATTTCTATTTTTTCAAATTAGCTGAGCTGCTCTAAAAACGCTCCACGTAGCCTTAGCACCTCTGGGGTACAAGTATCCACGGTTGTGAACTGGGCTATGTCTGCTGTATGTGCACAGTGATAGGTTGCTTTAGTGTGTCACCGAAAATAGAGGTGAGCATCGACAATATTTTTTCAGTTTGACCATTTACCCTAACCCATTTACATCTTTTAGATCCCCTTCCTTGTTTTTACGCCATCAGTTTTGTCCGTCCTCCTCCTGGCAGCTCAGAAATGTAATGGAATCCTTGTTATGAAGTATGAAAGAAGGCCGCCATCCTAGAAAGACCAATTACACCATCCTGCCTCCCTGCCTCGCTGCTCACAGCCTAGTGTGATTCTGTAGCAACTCTCAGATTTATGAGTTTCATATACCCTTAAGAAAGTATATGGCCTTGGTGTGTAGCAAGGTCATGATAAAAAGGTGCTGATCAATATCTGAATGAAAAACCATTTGGGAAGTTTTTAGGGCTTTTTTCTCCTTTCTCCCTGGATGCAATATCTGCACAGTATCGATTGTCCGGGGCCAGTAGTTAGTCAAAGGCTATCTCCTTTGACTAACCCCTTTGCAGCGTGTCAGCCCCCCCTCTTCCTGGTGATAGATTGGTATGCTTCCAGCCACTGTAATTACACCATGGGACCAGCAGGTCATTTATTTTGCTACTTTCACCATTTGCCAAAAAAGGCGCCTTTATCTTTAGAATCCAGCACTTTCTTGTGCAACCAAAGCAGGAAAAAGGCCACATAAAATAGCCTGTCCCCGGTATAGAGAGTGGAAGACTGAGGATCATCCTTTACTCATAGATCTTCAGCTTGTATTCTTGCTGTAGATTTACTTTACACCCCCATCCCTGTGTCTGAGTTCAAGTTCAGCACCACCCTATGAGGATAAGACCAGGGGAGTTCAATGTGTGTAAGCTTTGTGATGCTTTGTGATGCTGATATTGATAATAGATAGAGGGACAGACAGAGCAGTTTATTCATTCTGGAGTGATTTTGTATAGTAGAAAACAGAATTAGAATAAGAACAAAAAACAGATTTCACGATGTATTTTATATAGGCTATTTCTATAGAATGTCCTATTATACTATAAGCAGTGTAAAACTGTATGATCAAGCTTAAATCCTGGCTTTAAAGTACAGTATAATGTCAGATATTTATGAGATGTAAATATATATATAGATGCAAAATTAACCGATATAAAACTTCCAATATGAACAACATAATAAATCACTGAAAAAAAAGCAGTATTTAAAATTCAAGCCAGACACATTTATCAGGGGAGATGCTTTTTGTTTTTCCTTTTTAGATTATTTTCTTGAATGAAGAGATAACTACATGGCCATTATAGTTAGCCAGACTTCTGTTTATATGATCGTCTCAATCACCTTGCATTGGAATTGCTGCACTTGACACACACACACACACACACACACACACACACACACACACACACACACACACACACACACACACTCACAAACACTGTGCTATAAGTGCTGTATAATGGGCAGAGCCGTATGATGGAGAGAGGGGAGGAGGTGCTCATGAATAGCAGACAGCCTTGCTAGATGAGATTGCCGAGCCTTGTAGTCAGGACACACAGCAGACTAGTACAGAGAGTTCAAGGGAGAGGGGACGATGCTTATTTGTTTATTGTTTAATAAAGTATCAGCAATGTCCTTAGTCTAACAAGCAAGATGAGTTTCATTTTTACTAATTTTGTGTAGTTTCAAAATCATAAACTAAGTTGAAATTTAGGATATTTTTCTTTTTAAAAGTTCAAAATTGTATGTTTCAAAATGAGTGTTTTTGTGAGTTTTTATGTGAGACCCCTTACTGGTTTTGGCGTTTGAGTTGTAAAGTTAAACATAGTCTCATGTTTGTGTCATAAATGTGAACTTTAAGACAAAAAAACCCCTGCTCAGATGCCCAATCTCAGCTGACCTTGAGCTTCCACACTGTGTTTTTCTTTTTGGGGTGTGTTGGAAACGTGGGTATGTGTTCAGATTTGTCACACCATTCAAGATCAGCTCTGAAAGCTAGAGGTCAGAAGATTATTACAATGGGCCAGTAATGGCAGAATTATGCAACTCCGGTCCAGTGGATGCCCTCATTACCTCGCGGTAGTGGTGATAAATGGCCTTAAATGCATGTTGTCAAAATCACAGGAAAAATGTGACTCTTCATCAAAAATACAGATGGTACCACTTCAGCGATGTAGCAGGGAAAGTCTGTATATGCTATTTATTATGTAGTTGATGCTTGGATAATTTTAACAAGGCAAACTGTGACGCTATTTTAACATTAAATAATAAAATCAAGTAGAAGTTCTGCAACATTTTTCATTTGATTGGAAAAAGCTTTTTCACAGCATGTTAAACATTCCTGTCTTTGGTCAATATTTACTACCTTACTAAACACAACACTTTTCCTTTTACCTCCCATGAAATCTGATATAATTATTGTGTAATTGTCTGGCTTTTTGTTGGTGAATTTACACTGAGTGTAATTGCTGCTAATTGGAGGCTGCACACTAAGCTGGTGGTAATTAGGGCTCGATTTGCATTATTTCATTTGGCTGCACTGCATTGTGGGGAGTCTGGAGCCTTTTGCCTCCCACCCATGGGAGTACTTTGATCCTCACTAGCCGGTGATGTTGCAGAGATGCAATATCACTCCCTCTTTTTTTCAGATCGCTTTTTGAAAGCTCTTGGTTAAATTGGAGTTAATTGGGAGGAGTGGTAGGTGCTTATGTTGTCTTGGTAATGAGAGTGTGTGCACTGTTGTGTGCTAGCAGCAAATTCAGTGAAAAGGAAGTTAACAAGAGTGTGATAAAAGCAAAGGATGTAAATGTACATGGGTTTTGTTCCTTGGCTCATATGTAGGCCAAGATTTAGATTTTTAGTTTTAAATTTTCTTTCCCTCTAATCAAGTGTATACTCTTTTATTAGATATGTTTTTACAAATTCTTCATCCCAGATCTGATGTGGTGTTGGATCACTTATTGCACGATATTTAAATTCATATTAGAAATGGACAAATTAAATGACTTGATCCTGTGATTAATAATAAGGACGGGCAAAATTACATGTGGACTGTCATATAAGGGGATAAGATGGAAATGTTGCAGGGTCTCTGTGACCCTAACATTACCTCTGGTAAATCTTGTAAACAACATTAGCTGAGGTGAATTAACATACACACATGTAGATGGTCTCCTGTAAACCTCATTGGAGTGGGAAGGATAAGCATTAATGCACATGTAGAAAATCACTTCGGCAAGACTTAATCATGCCAAACAATTTCAGTGGGAAGGTATTTGGTCCTGTTTCATTTTAATTTGAGTCTGGAGATACCATCGAAGCGATCGCTGCCACCGTTTGACAAAGAGCCAGCGCTCAAGCAACCAGTCCTCAACATGACAAATCCTCAATCTATTCCTGCCCTCCCGTTTCTTCTAAACACATGGTTTATGCAAATCAAAGCAAAATGATCTTGTGGATAGCAGCAATGTTTGAGCAATTTGAGGGCTGCCAATAGGAACTGGCATTAATATAAAATAAGCAAGGAGAGAAATCTCTTTTGCATATGCAGGTCTCATTGACTGTACCCAAATTAATTTAGCAGAACGGTTATGAATGACTGTTTGTGCCAAAGTGCAGTCGCTTGTAGTGATATATGAAAGCATATTCACTCTGCATGTCCTGCTTGCTATGATAAAGGTCATGTTATTATTTACATAATATCAAATGCTTTGAAGATACACCCATGCAAAAACAGTAATATTTTCTTTACCTCATCCAATTCACCCAAGGTAAATTCTATCATTCCCCAAAAGCTGAATTCAAATGAAATAATATAAAATAATCAGGAAGGAACTTGGATGCTTTTCTTGTTCTAATATCAGTTTCTAATGTCAGTTTAAAAACAAAAGAAACTTTTAAAGACTGAAAATGGTGGAAAAAACTGTGATGCATCCGTCTCTAGACAATCCCGTCTGATTGAATCTTGATGGATGGCAATCATTTGTCCTTGTCAGCCAACGAACAATTGTGCCATAGAAACGGCAGTGCTATCAAACTTTCAGGACCTGCAGAGAGAATCTATTAACATGTTTAAACTGGCCGTTTGATAATGATAAGTAGTGGTTACCACTTAGAAACCCACTAATACAAATAATATACGATGATTAATAGAGGTGACTTGGAAGTGGATGGGGATTGTTTATTTTAGGGTTTCTTAATGCTAGATTAGTATTATATTTAGGATAAGATTAAACCATAATATACCCCCCTAGGGAAATTGGGTTGGTACAGCAGGAAACGGTAATATTCAATACAACAAAGGAAAGAAAAAAATATCGAGACTCGTGTAAGATTAATGCATAAAAAGAAAAAATATATATAAAGTTTTTTAATTTGGTTGAAATTGTGAGAGCATTTTGGCTAGTAGTAGTATAGACCTTGTATTGACTAGTGCTTTAAAAACTAGTTATGTTCAAATAGAGATTTCAGTCATCAGCTGTCGTATTATACTGGCATTTACACATTCTTCTTGCTTGTTATTTGGGTAAACAGCACCCATTTGTCAGGGAATAGTTTATTGTAGAGGACATAGTTAATGTTGTTCACTTGGCGCTCCACTTTTCTAAACGCTGTTCTTTCCAAATAAGCATTTCATTAATCTTGAACTAGCTCTCACACTGAGCACTCCTCACAATTAAACCATTTATTTTGTATGTCACCTAACCATGCCAGATCTACTTGGGCGCCTGCTCTGTTTTGATGTAAATAGACAATTTAGTAGCGCAATTGAAATCTTAAAGAGCCCACCAGTAAAACTTCTCCTTGCAGCGTGTTGATGGTTTGTGTTGAGCTTATTAAATTGAAGGCATAACTGTTTTGCTAACTGATTTGGAAAGAAGGAGCATCAGGGCCACATAAAAGGAGAAACGTGAGCTCCCTCCATTCATCCTCTGTGTTGGTAAACTTCCTCAAATTTACAACTCCAGAGTCCTGAAGAGCATCCAAAAGATGTTTAAAAAAAGAAAAAGAAGGGGGGGGGGGGGAGTAATTACTATTTACTACCTCACATAAAACTGTTCCGGACCCTGTTTCATCAGTAGCCAATGTGGTCTACATTAGAAAGGCATGCTATGGCCTAAATTCTCCTTTAATACACACAAACTCGGAGCTTGCATGTAAGCCTTGCAGTGCTATATATATATATATATATATATATATATTTTTTTTTATTTTTTTATTTTTTATTTTTTATTTTTTATTTTTTTTAAGTTTTGCTCAGATTTTAAAGAACACACACTCCCTCTGTCAGATTGTCTCTCCCCCACTTTCATCATCAGACAACAGTCACTT
This sequence comes from Macquaria australasica, assembly GCA_005408345.1. NCBI lineage: Eukaryota > Metazoa > Chordata > Actinopteri > Centrarchiformes > Percichthyidae > Macquaria > Macquaria australasica. The sequence continues at coordinate 587,882 of SEMN01000295.1, read as the reverse complement.
CAGGCTTAACGAGCGGGCCTTCCAGACACCTTTTATGACCAAACTAATTACTAATTACACAAGTGGTTGGCGTGAGCCGCAGCACAACGCTGGCCCTTTGTTATTTTAATTGTTGTTATTTTGAAGAATGGTGCTTCAGTAAATTCTGCCAAGGATGCCCTAGGAGGATGGATGAGCTCTGAATAATTTATCATCTTTGTGGAAACACACTCGGTGTGTGGTATGGGGGTTGCATAGCGCTGTACATCTCCATTCTTGTTACGGCGGCGCTCTCATTGGGGATTGATGACGAGGTATCTTTCATCGTGCGTCCACCTCTTCTAGCACCCCATCATTAGGACTTCCATTGTCGCCTGTTCATGGTGCGCTGGATGAATATGACTGGCAGAGGTGGTCCCCCCATGCCGTGACTAATTACTCCAGCCAATGGGTCCCCTCCTGATGGATTAATGTGTATTGTGTGAATCGGACAGACCCCCCTCTTCCACGAGATGAGAGACGAGTGCGTCCTGATTCGGAGCTGTGCGCCATGCACAACCTTGATAATTATTTTCATAGATGAATACCATTGCAGGCAGGATGATGAAGTGGCCATTTGCCTTCAGAGACTATCACATGCAAACATGGAGCAGGGTCTTTGTCACTGGTGAGAAATCTGGTCCTGCACAGACCTGCGTCCCTTGTGTCTTTCCAACTTACATTCTGCACACACACACACACACTCTCTCGATTCACTGCTCTGAATATACAAAATCTATATTCCCACTTATGCCATTATATAAATTTCACAAACATCTTCTCATATCATAGTTGTACTCTATGGCTATCTTCTGTGCACTGAATTAAATGCACTCTGCAGAGTGCTTTACATCCAGATTTAAGATTTGAGCAGCAGCCACTTTCCACTCATCATCCAGCCTTTTGAGATTTCTTTTTTTTTTCCAGATAAATCAAATAATCAATGGTTTTCATTAGTCAGGACATACAGGGTTTTAAAGGACCCGCTTGGAAATTGTATTTATTTTCTTGCGTAAAGCTCCTTTCCCTTTTAGAGGCCCCTGTGTGATCATTGGTGTTGGACTGAAGATTTGTGAGGAGCCCCCGGCCAGAGCAGCGTTCAAGAGTAGATCCCATAAAGTATGCTGGGGTTCTCCCGTCATAGCTTATGCCACTGAAACCATAAACCGTGTCTTCCTACACCTTCACAGGATACACTGCAGCCACTTACGAATAACCTGGTCATGGTTTTGTTTTTATTATTTTAGAAATATTTTGTATTGTTTAAACTTTGGTCTTTCTTGTCACATTAGTTTTGACAGAAAGAAAATCTTGATTTAGCATTGGTGACACTTAATTTTTGTTTTTTTGCCTGTGGAATAGAAAACCATTGTGCACCTACATGGTTTGTAGGTAGCACATATCTAAATTTACTGTATGTTTCATGAGAGCATAGGTCCTGCTGGTTTTATTTTCACTTTTCACACAGCACAGCAGAATTGAAGTCATTTACAGTATTTCATGGACCATGGTAAATTGTTGCAGTGAGTTTTAGGAACATTGTAATGGTGAACAAAAACCAACAAAACTAACTCCAGGACAAGCCTACACTAGGATTTTCTTATTTCCTTAGTGTATTTCTCATGAGCACATTTAGTCCGTGTAAAAATTTGACTATTTGACTTGAGTCAGGCAGTCAGGATTTAGTCTCACTGAAGACCCATGTGCGTGTTGTTTTTCCCTCCCCACCTGAGTTGTTAATCATTAACACATGAGCTGTTTTTACATTTTAAAAAAGTGGATTTTCGTGCTGCACAATTGACACATGAACAGCTTTGTTATGTACTAAAGTTCTTCAAATTAAAAACCCTTTAAACTGGAAAAGAAGAAAATGCTTATGTAATGAGAAACACTTTTCTTACACTTTGCTGAGACTCCAACCAATGGATAATGAATATTTTAGATTATATTTTAATTAAATCGTTTTCAAAAATAGAAGTGATATTTCATTATAGACAATGTACATGCACAATTCTATGTGGCAGTGACTCCTCATTAAAAGTTAACACTTTCTTTTCCTTGAGAGCAAGATGATTTACTGACCGAGCCTGGTAAAGGGAGATGTAAATTGCAAAGAAAAATGGGTGCTGTAGACATTGATTAATATTGGTAATGCTATCCACCCCCTCCTCTGTGTTTGTAATGGCCTTCTCCTTATCCTGCTAGCCATGAGTCCTGACAAGAGGTATCCTGCTGGGCTCGAAATGAGCCTCGAATGGAAGCACGTGCCACAAACGTGTGTGGAAAATAATCAAGCTGTCATTTGCTCATTCCACTGTGATGTACTCTGTGCTCAGTTCACCTTCTCAAAGAGAGGGGAGGAGGAAAAAGAAAGCAAAATAAGGGAACACCTTATCCTCTGAGATGGAGATACTGTCATTGTCAAGGACAGGGATACAATGATTTGGGGTCTAAGCCTGTGTCCAAGTGTCTGTTTAAAAAAAAAAAAAAACACCAAACACAATGCTGGCTTTATGCATGCTTGCTCGGACCGAGTGCTAATGCTGGGCTGCTATACCATGCTGGCTGGTAATTGCTAACACATGTGCTACCTCTGTCTCGTTGCAGCCGGCCGAGGGAGTTCTGGCGCCTGGACTACTGGGAGGACGATTTAAGGCGGCGACGTCGCTTTGTCAGGAACCCCTCCGGATCCACTCACTCAGAGGCCACGCTCAAAGCCGCGGCCGAACACGGTCAGTCCCATCCACCTTGTCCCTGCCCTCCCTTTCTTACTCTCTTGGTGGTAGCACCAGGTACAAGGTAATAAAAATTAGTCTTCCCGTTGCAATAAAAGATTTATTGCACCACAAGACACAGTAAAATAGCACCCTCATTTGAATTTCACAAAGGTGATTTCATACCCTGCCACCCATTATGCAAAGCTGGACTAATCATCTACCTGAGTGTTAGCGTGCTTTACTTGAACTGAGATGAAATGTGAAATTTTCTTCATTCTTTTTTTCTTTGCTGCATAACAGTGGCTGATATCAGTGGTAAGTAACATTCATGCTCCTTCCTCTATTTTTTTCCCTTATTGAGATTTCTGCATTTGAATGAGGGGTCATTTTGGGATTTATGCCTTTGATGCATTCCTTTGCAGGATCATTTATCAGAGGTAAACATAATAAAATATACACCTTTTGTAGTCAAAGTTAAATATATTTTGAGGTGTATAATTACTGTGGATTTGATTTGATATTAATATTGTTAGACTAATAAGTTGTATTGGTCCTTCAGGTTAAATAGTATGCTAGTGAAACGCAAATTGCAGTCTACTAAACATTTTCGTTTAATAAAGACTCCACATTGTACTTGGAAAATTTAATGTGGTTTGGATAAACTTCATCAATACTCTGCTATGACCCAAAGTACAGATTTGTCATTATAACTACCAACAATGATTATCTTTTCTTTAGTGTTGGAACAGGTTCAGATGAATTTTTCATTGTTTCTGTGGACTTCTCTATAAAGACAGGTGCCGATTTTCAATAAACCTCGTCTGAGAACAACTTAACATTCCCAGCAGTCACTTATAACCACAATATCTAAATGACACATGTCCCTGCATTAACACCAGGAGTCGCATTTCTCTGCTAGAGTGCATGTAATCCCTCATTTCTGCAAAGGTCCAGCACACACCGGGGTTTGCAATCATCGTCATGCTGGGCCCACATTTACCAGCTCAATCAATTACTCTCACCAATAAATGGCCATTTCTGGACCGAAAATGTCCTCAATGTGTCACCTGCACAAGTCCCCTTAAATGTGACATCATTCCCAAAGACAAATGGCAGGTGTGACAGGAGTCAATAAGAATGTGATCTAAAAGCAATAAGTGTTGGGGATCCCAGGATCCTGGGAGACTTCTGGTCTGCAGTAATGGCTGCAGTGTGGCGGCAGCTGGAGACCGAGGCCCGAGTCCAGCTGGTCGCTGTTCTTCTGCAGCGAGCCTCTGAATCTTACTTTGTTTCCATCTTAATTCCTCCTTGTTTTCCCTTCAGCTAGTTCATGACAAAGAACAGACATATCACTTATGTTCTGTCATTGACTTCTTTTAGCTGATTTAAATTTGTTGAAGTAGTTCTGTGAGTTGGTTATTCAGGTATTTGGTCTGGTATTCAATTTTATACTAAACTGCTTCAGCTCATGTGCTGCATATATTCATCACTGGGGGAAAAAAAAGACAAAAATCCTGCAAACAACATTTGGTTTCAAAGTCAAGTCTGTGTAAAAATAGCCAGCAGCCAGTTGTGGCAAGGGTATGCTACCTCAAGAGAGTTTATACTGCCTGGCTGAAGTATGGGAATATATCATTAAAATAACTCTTTGACATTGAAGCCTGACGGCATCCATTTTCTGATGTAACCTTTCGTCTTGTTTTAGTCGACCCGACATTTGTTACGGAAGTGCAGCTCAAGATGAGAATGCAGGGCTGAGTTTTCAAACAGAGCACAAAGGTCATATCTGGCTGTAATTATATTCATCAGATGCAGAGGGGAAAATGCAGTCTCACTCCCTAAGAAAATATTTAGTATAAGATCAAGCCTGAATTTACCCTAATTTTCTTGCTACTTGTGGCTGCTCTTTTCAAATCTCACGCATGATCATAAAATTAGAAGCAATGGAAAATATTCAGCGTTTTTTACTGAGTGATCTATAGTAACAAAGTTTTATTTTTCCTTTTTTTTTAGAAGAGCGAAATGTATATCTTCCTTTTTAAAACGTGTAGAAAAATGTGCATTTCTGCATTAAGGATATGGACAACTGTTATCATTCATACTGCGCCAAGATGATTTCCACAGGAGAGTGTGTGGCTGCCAGTAGGCTTGAGTAGGCTGTTATGTATTTATGGCTGGAAAGAACCATCTTTTTCTGGGGATTGATTTGGTCTGGTCCAGGGCCCGTGTACCAGAGGTGGCAGAGTAAATACCTGAAGACTAATGTCTCTGTTCTGGTAATCAATACTCGCCTCATGACCACACTCCTGGCTACGCTCCTGTTAAAAACAAATTTGTTAATTTTGACAATTTAATTGCTGTGACCATGCATGCCTTGAGTTGTATAAGCAGGTAGTTGAACCTCTCAGTCGGGAAATGGGGTCTTGGAAAAAGTATAACCTGTTGGGATTTATGCACGTTTCTGCTCCCTGTGTGATGAGTGATGAGGTTGAAGTTCCCTGGCAGATTTTTTTTTTTGTTAATGTGGCATGCCTGCTCTTTGCATAGATTGTTAATCATTGTAATCTTTTTGAATTACGCTTTAATTTAAATGGCAGCCTGAATTTAAAGAAGTTAATGATTGTTGTGACTTTACATCTAAAGTTTGAATTTATTTTTTCCTTGTCATTGCTATTAGTATTTCTTATTTGCACTTTTAGTTAATTTTAGTTAATTCAATATTGTACATGTGCTCACTTTGATAGTTTAAATCCAACTGATAAGTTTGTTTCATGAGTTTGCATGTTTCCACATGATTCTCCACACACACACACACACACACACACACACACACACACACACACTAAAACCTCAGAGTTGTCAAATTAAATGAAGAAAAAAAATAAACAGTATCTACTTCAGCAACAGAAAGACTGGGAAGTTAGCACGTAGCCTGTCACTTATGCGCACATTTCTTTTATGTCTGCCTGTTGATAAGTGACATAACTCGGGTCAAAATAGCTTTTCTTGCTATTCTGATAGACTCAGCCAAACATTATGCTGACTGGTCATTATTTTTGTTGCACTTACTTCAGTGTAAATTATGCTGAGGAACTATTAATAACTTGTGCTTTGGAGGTAATAAAAGGAGTATGGTTTTGGATCAGCCCAGTCACAAGGTTTAGTTGCATCAGACTGTGTATTTGTAAGGCTTGATACTGTATGTTTGTAGTACTTGTATATTGGCGGTGAGAGTCACTGAGCATGTTTACAGTGAAATGCAAAGAAGTTCAAATATGTCTCTGTTTTTTAAGCTCATGATAAGTCCCCCTGTCCACTTGCTTGGTGTGAATACAATGGCATGTGGTACGTATTAGAGGAGCTGGTAGTAATTTCACTGCTGCTAACTAAAGAATCCTCCAGGGAGGCTTAATTACAGGAAGACCATTCTAAATATCAGTGAGCTGCATATTTTCCATGACAAGAGATTTTTTATCCCAGCCCTTGTAGCAGCTTAAAAGTATACGGCCACATGACGCGGCTGTGCATTTTTAGGAAGTGCAATTGATCCCCCCTCAGGTAATAACAAAAAAAATCCACTAGGTATGTGTTCAGCGGCTCACTGGATTAAAACTGTTACTTTTATCAGAATGCTGGATTAGAAAACATACACATGCACAGAAGCAGCGAAAGCTCACTATATTGCCAGCTATGTTTACAAAGAGGGAAGACTTGCCAGCCACTCTTTGTACTGTGGACTTGTGTCTGTGGATGCTTCCCATGCACCACTGGGGAATGCAGGGCTCTGTAAATGTTTGCAGATTACCATTTTTCTTAAATAATCCATTTGGAACCTCACGTCATGTTCAGTTGAAATCAAAATGGGCAGTGTGCGACCCTCATTTTGTTTAAATGTGTTTGAATAATCTTTGTGTGAAATGCTGTTTGTTTTAAAGTGTATGTTCAAGCGCAAAATGCATTTAGGGTTAGGATTATGTCAGTCTTTTGTCTGTCTCGTTCTGCTCGTTGTTTTCGGGTTTGCCTGCCTGCATGTAGCTCTGCAGGTCTGACAATGCAACACAAGTCAGCATTGCTCCTGACTGATGAATCGAGGTCAAACGGAAGTACTGATCAACTTTGAAAATTGTTTTATTAGACGATAAACCAACTATACTTTCCAAAAAGTTGGCCTTTTTTTTTCTGTTGGCAAAACACAGTTTTTTGGAATCTGACAAAAACAAGATACCATAAAGATAATGTTTTAAAAATTCATGACATACGTTACTTTACTAAGTAGTCTCAAATCAATGTGCGTTTTATGAAGAGTGGTAAATGAATGCAGTTCTGGAAATAAAATTGTAGATTATACTAATTTTGAACAGACAGCTTTCTTTTTATTTACCACTACAACACTATTAGCTGTAGAAGTTCATACTAGAGCACGACTACTTTTTATTAGTCAGTCTGTGGAGGTAAAAATGACTTTTCCTTTGTCATTTTTTACTGTTTGTAATGGTTGCTTATTGTATAATTGCTTCCATAGAAAAGATGTCGGAGCTTGGTTTCAGTTAAAAATAAAGTCTGCTCAAATGTGATCATTGAAAGTTTGAAAGCCATCAAACTCTGCACTGAAATGAAGTTAAACAGGTTTATTGTGTTAACCTGCAGTACAATGTGAAATAAATTTAACTCCATGCATAACATTGTATATGACCTTATAACTAATGTATTAAAGGTTGAATAAAATGCCCCTTTCCCCCCCTCCAGCGTCTGAGGAAGATGTTCTCAAAGGCAAGCAGTCCATCAGGAGTCAGGCTCTGGGAAATCAAAACTCGGAGAGCGAGACATTACTTGACGGAGACGATGACACTCTGTCATCCTTAGAGGAGAAGGACCTGGAGAACTTAACAGGTAAAGAAACGGCTCATCCTCTTCACCTCTCAGTCATTCTCAGCCCTCCCAGTCCTACATTGTTTGTCCTGCAGCTCAGACAAAATAAAGAAATAAAGGCATTGTAATTTTCATATTCCTTAACATCCTACATATGCAATTACACTGCTTTGCAGTACTGAATCGTGAGTTATATAGCATTTTATCTTGTACACTGGCATCCATATCTCCCATCATAGGATTTCATTGATTTTCACATATGATGCTGTTTTGCTTTTATATCACACTATGTTCTTTGTAGCATTAATTGTTTGAAAGTGCCGACTCCTTATGTACAAGGAAAATATGCTTTTAATGAAAGCCTTACCCAGCATTATACCTCTGGACAACTCGTTTATTATTGCACCACTATCCTAGGAGAGGGCTGGTGAAAACACACAATCTGCAGTTTTCTGTCTGCCACTGGAGGTCTGCCTCACAAACATACACACAGGCCTGAGTAGCAACTCTCTAAACATTGGTTTTTTTTATCCAAGCAGTAGCCAAGTTTATCCCAGGATACTGCTTGCACTAAAATGGGACATTATCTGATTCAAGAAAAGCAGCATTAGGGTTACCTAAATAAAACCTCCCCTGCATGAGCCTGTTAGCCTGATCAAACGACTTCAACACGGCCTTATGTGACATGTAATCCAACTCACGATGCTGTCAGCCTTTTGTTGCTTTTGATTCATCTTTTATTTAAATAATATTAATTAAATATCATATAGTTCGCTAATCGGATTCCAGTGTAATCCGCATTTTTACGTGCAGCGACAGCGCCCAGCAGACTAAGCTGCATTAATGGGGCTCAGAGTGCTATTAAAATAACGCAACTGGATCACAATAGGATTAAACGTTGAATCCTGTCTAAAAAAGTGATGTGTACACTGCGAGAACTGAGTAGAGATTGTCGGGAGAGGTTCAGCTTCTCCTCTTAAGCAGCTGTCTGCTTCAGGTGTAATTGAATGTCTGACTGAATGGAACAAAAAAACAACGTTATTTCAACCCACGGATAACATGTCAGTACTCACGGGGTTCACGAGAGGCAGAGGAATGAATATATATCTGTTTATTCCATCCGTTTGCATGAGTGTGAGGGTGCTCAGGGAAATCAAGCCGGGCTCCGAGCCTCCCTTCTCCGCAGCGCACATCTGCAAATACAATGCCTCATATGTGCAGAGCCGTGCAGAGCCGTGCAGAGCTGTGCAGAGCTTCCACCCACAGCTCCCCTGAGCCGGGCTCTCATTGTCATACTGGCATACATTAAGATTGATGAGAGATTAAACAGAGCTTCACCCATCCGCCCGCAATCAATGGATTCTGACTGACAGTCGATTTTTTGACAATTAAGTCTAAAAGTTTTACATTTTTTAATAATTTAGGCTGTTTTAGTGCGAGTTTTAGGATAGTTAGGCCTGTAGTATTTTATTTTTGGGAACGATATGCATACAGTGGGCAGCCTATAGTGTTGCATGTTTCTTAGTTTGTCTTGAACTCTGCGATTAATTGGAGATGACCAGTTACAGGAGGAAAATTACACACGGTGTTTGAAGTAGTCTAGCCGTATAGCCTTTAGCCCCGCATGTTTTTTAATATAGGCTACTGCAACTCTAATGCAAAATAGTTGTAGGCTATATAAACATAATTCTTGGGAGAAACAGTATCAACTTTAAAAATAGACTCAAATTATCGTTATCTTTCGCGTGTTTATCTTAATCACTTATCAGCTTTCCTTAGGCTATCGATTAACCACGTCCAGGATTGAAGGCCCCCAACCGCCACCAGCTCAGTGCAATCCCTTGTTGAGTTTTTATAAGTTTACCTTTTACCGTTGGTGGCTTTTTAAAATGTCCCCACTCGGAATAGGAGGACACCCTGCTTGTTTTCTGAGCGGCATGTGTCTCTTCCTCCAGGCCCAGTAAACTTGAGCGCCAGCGCGCAGCTGGTGGCTCCGGCTGTGGTGGTGAAAGGCACCCTGTCCATCACCGCCTCCGAGCTCTACTTCGAGGTGGATGAAGACGACCCGGGCTTCAAGGCCATCGATCCAAAGGTAAGAGGCTCGAGCTCCATTGATCACGTCTAAAATGTGTCACTTATTGAAGCCATGCTCGAATTTCCCACAGTGCTGGTATAATGTGCAGGCTTTACATTTGAACGCTGACGAATACAGTGTTTCATATCTCAATATCTACAAGTGTATTATTTTAAACAAGCAAAAAAAAAATACTATTAGTGTGTCGAAGAAGAGATCCATGTCTTGTCTGTCTGTCGTTGAAGTTACTATTGGAATTGAAATGTAATTTACGCATGCTGTAATTTTTTTCTTTGCAACATTTCTGGGATTGAATAGTCTATAAAGCTGTCTTTTTTTTCTTAATGAATATTTTGCAAAGTAAATTTTAACGCCAGTACAGCGTTTAATATTGTTTAGTGGTGATAAGAAACTCAGTGTTTTTTGTAATAAATAAATGATCAAACTGTTATTATGGGTAAATATAACGGCACATGGATCAGGCCTTCACTATACTGTAGCAATGCTCATCCTTTTTAGGTCTGCAGCGTATTCTCAAAAAATATTTTAATTATTTTATTAATTGCACGGAAATATAGTGCTCTTATTAAAAAATAATAAACAGTCAAATGTGGACTAAAACTACTAATACTAGTAGTTAGTACTAGCTTCATGACAACTATAGAGGACTGCTGACCTACAGGTGGTTGTGTTTGTACAGTCGCTGCAGTTTAACACTCCGTGAAATTATCGTATTTGTTTTCAAATATGTGCAGTTGTGTATTTAAAGATGTTAATTTTAATATTATCCACATTTATTTGAATGTCGTTTTTGTATCAGTATTCATTCAGGTAAACTTGACAATAAAGGTCTCGTGTGAGCTGCACTGCGTTATCTAAAATCAACCGCATTAATCAGATTAAAGTTTGGGTTTCGCTGTAGGGCTTGTGCGTGTGCTGCTGTTAAAACAGAGAGCAGAGATGCTCCCAGGCCTATATATTAACATCAGTCTGTTGATTTACATTCATGCGAAAATCCTTTGAGCCTGTGACGCACTGTAAAAATAACTTATGGCCTAATGTCTGCTGTGCACATTCCATCTTTAAATTTTTGCAAAAGCGAGTTTTCCCTTTTTCTTTTTCCGGCGTTGATCACAGGTTAGCTTTCTCTCGTGAAAATGAATAATTTAGTGGTTCTCTCCATCAGACAATAGCAAAGTAAAATGCAAACAGCCTGTCATATCGGCTGTCAAAACACGTCAAGACACGAGGCCAAGTTGTAATTTAATTTGCAACATTTTATTAACATTTCTTTTTTTAAAGTCACATAAATGAAAAAAATTGAACTTGGCACGCTACATTTTATTCTTTCACTTAACGATTTTGTGCATATATTTAAATAAAAGGTTCTTCACTTTGTGAAAACATTTAAAGAAGACAACTAAAAGTTATTACATTTATCTGAAAATGTACCTTCACTTTCTCTCTGGCAGTGGCCCAATTGCTCCATTTAAAAAGGGTTTTGTGGTTTGCTCGCTGCATTATTTTGTTACTGATTTTTTTTTCACATTGCTTGGAGAATCAGTTGCAGAATCATCTTTGTCCTTCTCTGAAGTTTTATCCCAAAATGTCTCTCGGCTCTGTCTCTACAATCACTTTATAGTTTGTCCAAACTTTTAGCATTGGTGAGGATTTCCCTCGCTAGTCTCCACGTCTGCTTAGCAGCAGCCTCCAGGGCTGAGTGAGGCTTTCCCTGAAACAAGTCCAAGTTTGGCAAGAAGTAGTGGGGACATCTGCGGCACTGCAGACAGGATATGAGCTGCAGGAGGATGCCATTCAGTCGGTCTCCGAGGCAAGCCTCGTCCCAGTCGGTCTCTCTCGGGTGTTTCTCACACTCGTACAGCAGCAGGGTCTTCATGTGGTAGTTGTTGAGCGGCTGTCCCGGTAGCTCCAGGTGACGGTCCCTCAAAGTCTTCAGGACGGACAGACACTTCTTCCTGCAGCCGGCCATTAGCAGCCTGTTCTCGGCCTCGCTAAACTGCAGAACCCAGGCGTCGCTCTCTGCGGAGCTCTGCTTCCCCGTTAACGAGTAGCACTCTTTGGAGAGGAGGTTAAAACCCTCGGCTTTGACTTCTGCTACCCGGTTAGGACCGGGCCAGGGGATGTGGGGCATGGGCCACTGAGCTGCACTTCTAGGCCAAATCCCAGTGCACTTGAACGCGGGGGTGATCTGCACCACATACCTCTCCCTGATCCGTAGTTTGACCTCGCTGGTGTCCGCTACCATCTTTACCACGTCGCGGTAGCTGCATTTATCCACGGCCTGTGCTACCAGAGTCTGAAACCTGGAGCGGATCTTTCTGGCTGATAGGTAGCCCGAGGCGGTGATGAACTCGACCCACAGCGACATGCTCCTTTTACGACCATCACTCAGCTTCAGCACCGCGCAGCCGGGCAAGGAGCCGTCATCCACAAAGTTGAACACCCCCATTTGGTTGAGGTAAAGCACCACCTCAAACTCATTGGGGGAGATGACCTCCATCCCCTCATAGCGCGCATCTATCTCACTGAGGGAGCTGATGAACCGGGGCTCCTGCACTTCCACCTCCTTCAGGACATCCGACACCACTTTACAAACCTCCCTTATAGTCTTCGCAATGGCCGCTTTGCGAGCCTGGCATCTCTCGTTGTAATATTTGTTGAGCTGGTAAACCAGCTTTGCCTGCGTCGCAATCATGTTTGGGCAGAGGTCCGGGCTGTACACCGGGGAGTCGCAGTAAGTTGACGGATCCAATGCTGACCGGTAAAGCCAGAGGCAAATGCTTCCCCGTGCAGGAAATGTGTGTAATCAAAGTTTTTTTTTTTTCGCTTTTTGCAGCGGATGGACGTCAGTGTGAGGAGGAGGAAACGGATAGGGATGCAACGTAGTAGCCCGCTAAATATCAGTCCAAGTCATGAGCACTTCCAGCACGGCTAGGTAGATTCATATTCAGGTTGTGGGTCACCATCCGTGTCCTGGGCTGCAGACGCTAAAAGCTAAAGCATCGTCTGTGACCACTCATCTCCTCTTGCTGTTATTCTCTCCTCCGTGCCCCCGCTCACTTTTCGTCCACACTCAGCTGTGAGCTGGACTTGTGTAGTTTATGAATGGTTCCTTTAGCAAGAGTGAAAGGGGTCGGGCTTCTCTTCCTGCAATCATGTGCAGAGCTGTCAGTGCAGGCAGCCAATCAGAGCAGAAGAGCTCCAGTCCGCCTCGGCAGCATCTGGGCGCACGGAGCTGTCCGCTGCTCCCAAACCGACACAGGAAAACACAAACCTTTAGGTTTATACGGGCAAATACCAGTGTATACTCTCTAAACCAGCAGTAAAACATTTTTTTCAAGAAAAGTGTTGCTCTTTGCGCGTAATGTTCACCCGGTGCGTTCAGAGGATTAGGAGTGTAGTGTGAGTGACAGCCTTTAACTTTAGACCTGCATGTATTCTGCAGATAAGTCTCTCTTTCTCTCCGTTTTTAATTGAATGGTTTTTTCGTGTTTTTTTCATCTTTGAAAGGCTCAGTAATTGCAGCGTTTTCTTCTTTTGGACAGCAAGTATTCTTTATTCTTACCCGCTGGCTTATGCCGCATGCCCTACTTTTATCATAAAAAGTCTGGTGGGCTGTGTTGGCTTAATCTTGAAAATGTATTTTACGGATTTAAGTGTGATTTTCCCTTTTTCGAATTAGACCTCTAACACGAGACATGGTCACATTATTTGTAAATTAAATTAAAACTACGTAAATAAAACAATAGCCTATTTATGTCGTTCTTTTTTACTTACTCTCTTTATTTAAGATCAATTCCAATTACCTTTTATTCTGTGTGTTTTTTTATCACATTTATGTGGAATTGTCTTTTTATAAACGATATAGGCTAATCATTTTACGCGGTTGAATATTGCTTATCATTTGGTTACACTTAAATGTGTGGAGTGCACCTGCAGCTTAGGCTCAGAAAAGCTTGAATTAGAGTGGCCTAAACTATAAACCGAAACGATGAGACTAAAGTGTAACCGATATCCACCTGATAAGCTTTTTAACTAATCGATTGAATATGTAGTGTTATTTACACAGTCGATATTTTGGATTGAGTCAAATAACTGAAACAAGACGTGTGTCCGCGACTTCCCTCACACACACACACGCCCGTGGGTTTATCGCCGTGAACCTTGTCCATACTGAATAATTTAGCCTCTCCGATGTTGTAATTGAAGTCCCCTTGTCACCCAGACTTAATGTTGGAGGACTAAAGAGGCCGTTACTTTCTCCCACAGACAAGGGGCTGCGGTGTGAGACATATTTAGACATGTAGGCTAAGCATGCTGGAAAAATAAAAACCCGCAGTGAAAGCCATATGAAATGTTTTGGCGACGTTTTGTTGCAGCCGGACCGGTTACCTTTTGCTTTCCTATAACACGTGTCCGCGCTATACTCCAGTTAACGAGGTCGCGGTCATTAGCCTATGTAGGTGTCTGGCGTGAATTTACATGGAGTTAATTTGACAAGTCTCCCTTCTTTTAAGGCGTATGTATAGTCCAGTCACTCCTGTAAATTAATTAGGCCTACTGTAATAATCTGAGACCACAGTCATATGCTGCAAATCTTGAATGGCGTCCTTGAAATGTTGATCAGACACAATAAGGCCGACTGTAGTTGCTCACACAGTTACATTATGGAAAATGTAGGTATATTTTCTCTGCATCCCGCCTTAAGCTGCATTTGCCTGTTGCCAAACATTATTTCAAATACCATAAAAAGCAAACCTGGGGCTATTTTTTGTGCAAATAAAATGTTAAATATGCATGAACTTCATGTCACTTGTTACAGAAATAATTATAGATAATGCAGATTATTGGTTCACCAATGATTTCCAGAAACCCCTTTACTGATAGGAGGTAGCCAACTATGCAAGGGATTCTGAAATAAGCCACAAACCTTTCAGAAAGGGCAAAGATTAATGAGCCCCCCTTCATTGTTGCCACATCTTCTGGACTTCATCATGTAGCCTTTTTGCAAGTGCTGATGAGGCTTTAGGGAGTGTAAAGTAACTTACGATTACATTTGTAGAACTTATTATCTAGTACAGTGTGTGAGACAGTATTTGAGCTCAAGTCAATATAACAAATAACCCTCTACATTAAAAATGCAAAATGCACAAGTTGTTAATTAATTTAGATTTACATGGAATCATTTGTTTTATCTAGGTCAAAGGCAGCAACTTGTCACACAAACATACTGTATTATATACAGTATTTTAATTACACAACTCGTGGATGAATATTCAGTTTTCATTAGTTTTGATTTAGCAGTGCTTATCTTCCCAGCTAGAATAGTTAAATTAACTTTGGTCTCAGTGGAGAGGGTTAGTGTCAAATTAACCCGTCCCCACCAAGAAAAAACATTCAAGGGGAAACATTAATGAGTAGCATTTGCTTGTGCGTCATTACATTTGAATTTGATGCACAAAAAGAAAACAATGAAATATCTCCTGACTGAACTGAAACTGTCTTATTAGAACAGGAATTTAAGAGTCTACAGACATGCTACCAGCTCTGTGAGACTAATCAGCCACAGTGGTGCTTTGAGCTAAATGCTGTCATCAGCATACTAACATACTCACAACAACAAAGCTAAGTTTACCAGTTACCAATACTTTGGTCAAAGAACCAAACATACTCATGCTAACATACTCACAACGACAAAGCTAAGTTTAGCATTGATCAATAAGATGTTCTTTTTAGAACTACTAGACAAGTGTCTAGAGAAACTGTGTGCGCAACAGTTGACTTGGCAACCTTGATTGATTGTGAAATTTAAAAGAAATGTTAAACTGAGATTTTGCATTCCTTCCCTCAGCATCATACTGGAGAAAAGCGATAGTTATGCCTATGTTTGGAATTAAGAAAAAGATAGAAACAGAGAGAAATAAATGAGAAAAAATGTCTGGCTGTGATTTCAGGATAACTGTTTATTATCAAACTCACAGCTCCAGAGAGATTAATCGATACTACTTGGAGAGCAAGTGTCCAAATATTATGAAGGACATGCTAACTGTAGCTTAATGAAATATATGGCGACAAAGGCTTTTATATGAATCCGTTTTGGCCCACTTATCAAACCACATATTTCTGAGCAACTGTGTTCATTTTTTATTGCAACGTAGAATGGAGTGGATACAGTGGATGGGATTTTATTAAATCTGTCTATTTTGCCAGTCGGAATTTGAAAGGTCAGCCACATCTCCGAAAAAAAACATTTACCTTGTGCGTATGTACATTTCATATGCCTAACTACATATTACAGTCTTACGTGGAAAACAGAAGTAGGGTCAGCACACTGCTGCGCCAGGTGGGTGCAATTTTGGGAGCATTTGGGATAGTTTTAAGTTTATCAAATCTACTTTTATTTATTTTTTCTCCTATTTTCCCCCTTTTCCCCTCACTCATTCATCCATTCTTGCTACTTCTTTGTGCCCTTTATCTCCTGAAAACATTCAGAATTATGTGTGGTTCCTAAAGAGTTTCCCCCTGGTTTAAATTGACTGGAGAAAAGATCAGGGGCCTGTCAGAGAGCTCTTTGATCTGAGTCTGTGTGACGACTCCACAGTGATCCCCTCACGAGCACAAAACAGCGTCCATGCCTGTGCAAATCTCTGCCAGCTGATGAGTAACCTCACTGCTTCTCTTCTACTTTTCTCTTCGTCTGTCCTTCCTCTGTCTTTCCTACTGTCTCAGCTTTATTCTTCTTTTCCCTCTCCTCTCCTACCAGATTACACTGGGGACACCCGGGTGGCTCAGTACTGTGTGTATACTACACTGTTTTCACAACATAGTTTACATTTAGTAAAACATCCTCAAACGCATAATTTGTCTTTTAAACATATTTGAAACATATTTGGTCCCTTATATGAGGATCTTGTGTCATGAAAGTCATAATGTTTGTAGTAAAATTGAATTTCAGAGATAATTTGGTTAGTCTGGTTCATGTACTTGTTGAATCTTCAGTCTGAATTGCCAGTATATACTGTACATAGAACAAATGCAAAGTAAGTCTCCAAAAGTAATTTATATTAACAATGACCTTGGTCCTTGCAATACATCTCTAAATGTTATGGCTACATTTTATGGCATGGCATGGCATTAGAGATACTTGAAGAAGGCAATAGATAAAATGGGTTTGTTTTGCCCCAGTGTCTGCTGAAGTTAGTGTGTTTTGTAATTCCAAGTGATAAGGGAGGGGGATGTCAAGGCTTGGCATTTTTAGGTAGTACTCTTTTTTTTCTTTTCCTTTCTCTGGAAACATGAGAGGTGCAGGGAAAGTGGCTCACTGTCTAACAACACACGCACATGTGCACATAGACCGACATCGGCACACTCGTGAGCTGAGCGAGGCAATTTTTGATGCTCTTGTTCACACATTTTGTTTCTGTCTCCCAAACCCGGATGGACCCAGCTGCTCCCTCCATAGAGGTTCTCAAAGAAAATCATCGCAGGCAACTAATTGCCTGGCAGGCCCCTGCATCTGCTCGGCAGAGAGCAGAACTGATGAAGTCACGGAGCAGATGTGTGTTTGCCCGTGTGTGTGTTTAGCAGCACCCTCTCTGTGTTTAGACATAAGCCATCAATATTGCATGTGGAGTTATTGTTGCAGAGCCACTCCTGGAGACTACTAATATTGCATGAATGAGGAAGTGAAATTTGCTCTACTTCCAGCTGATTGGTCAAAGGAAATGCCAGCAAAAACCTGATTGGAGGAACCTTCCCTCAGATTCCTATTGCAATCTGAGTGTATTATATATAGACTATTCCTGTGTTCTGATAGCAAACGATTTAGTCATTCAAACTGTGGTTTGAGTATAGAGTATGTTCACAGTGGTAAAATAACACATGTATACTTAAAAATGCTGGAATGCACATTAAAGTCATTTTATTTGTGAGTGTGCTTTTGATGGACACAATCCATCACACACCGTAAATAAAAAAAAAGCTGCTTGCAGCAGAAAAAAAAGTGAAAGTATTTATGAGGATGGTGGGACAGCTCCAGCAACAGATTGAAAAATATGAGAAGTGAGTCAGAAATATTTTGGAAAACATTTGTTTATTTATAAATTTTTCAAATTTTAAATTGTCATTTGAATTTTAGAGCCACAGATTGAGGTTGGCTAACAACTTGTATACTCCTGTCAGTACAACATAGTAAAGTACATGTAATTGGATTGCACTGTCAGCATTAATACATTGCATGTACTTTATTAGTATTTATACTATTAGTATATAGTATGCTACTGGGACACAGTATACATTTAGTGAGTTTTTTTAAATCAAGTATAACTACCTCAATCACAGAAAAATTCCATCCTAATGTCAACAGGTCATTTTTATTGGGCTAGCAAAGCATATTTAAGTGACAGTAAATAATCATGCCATGCAGCTAATGGTATGTTACAATGATATACAGTATAAATTACACAGTATAGTATAAGTATAAATTGCTCAAAACCAAATTTCACACATTAGAAATCAGAGCACCTCGCTTTAAATAATGTTATCTATGCCTCATTTGACCACCTCAGTTTGTTTGTATGTACATGCTCACTGTAGTACAAAAAAACATGTCTCTTAGTTCACAAAAAGACACAGCCGACACAAGTTTAACTGTGTTGCTTTTTCGGAATCCTGTGGACGTCCACAGCGTGTTTCCAAAAAGTTTTAGCACAAGGCCAGGTAGAAAAGCACTTTGTAAAGAATAACAGTAAATTTTCCCTAAAGGTCAGTGTCCAGCCTTGGACTATGCAATGATGAAACCCCCATTGAGAAGACATTGGTAACTCTAATTAGTGGGGTGGTGACGGCTCCTCGGGGTTAGCTGGAGCAGCTGAATGGATGGTCACTCAGTCAAAGAAAACCACCCTGGTGTTATGTAGCGACCAGTCCCATATCGTTAAGCTCTCCCTAAAGTGTCAAACTGCTGGGACCGCTCCCCCACTCCCCCCTCCTCCTGCTCGCTCCGCCAAACTCTCATGGTCGCCAGGGACGACCTTCGGCTGCAGCTGCCAATCACAAAGAGCCATGGCAGCAAGAGGTCTCTGAGAGAGGAGTGTATTGATTTTCCAGTTAGAGCCTAAGTAGTGTGTGCTATAGGACTAACGGACAGCCCAAGCAGGTATGTCATTATCAATGAGGCCAAGGAAACAGATCCCCTCACTCTCACTCATTCATATTGGCTTCCTTCCCTCCCTCGTTCCCTCCCTCCGTCTCTCCTTCATGCCGTTCCACCACCTCGTCCGCTCTGACAGAGTGCATCCTGAGATGGTCAATAAATCGCTCAGCCACACCACGACAACAACTGGAGGAGTGATGGGTTGGTATGACCTTCTTTCTCTTTCTTTCCCCTCTTTCCTTCACTCTTTAACTGTCTGCCCCTCCCTGCTTTCCAGGTACAGTAATTAAAGCACCTGGAAGACATGAAATGTTTCCTTACCAGAGACAGACTTGTTAGCATCACCGCCGTCATGCGTTCCTCTCGGACTTTCCCCGTCCTCGAATTCTCAACATCCAGGGTCGGTTTAATCTCAAGCATCATTCCCTCGCCACCCACTTTGGCTCATCCACTCATCAGGAAACCCAATTATTATCATACTGCTCCTCTCGTTTTGCCTCACTGCTTATGTCAAGTCACGGTCCAGGCTTTGGGAGCTACTCAACATAAAGACATGTGCAAACAATTACGAATGATTCAAGCCAATTAGAGGAGATAAGGCCAAATAAAGGTTTAAAGCTTCCTGAAGTGAATTTCTGTTGCCCAATAGAGCAGTAAAGTCTTGTTACCTTCTTTACTGTCCTTTATCTCTCTCTCTGTCTCCCTCACACAAAATGCATATGCGCCCCGCCTCTATTTTCTCTCCCTTTTGAGTCTCAAACCACATAGATGGTTGTGATACAGTCTCTCGAATTTCAATCCAGTTGTTTGAGTGAGGTTATATCAGCGATGATGAACTCATTCTGTAGGGATGAGGTCAGCGGTCCCCTGGCCAGATGTGGAGTGTTTAAGAGTGATGGAGAAAGACTTGTTAATGATGGACTTCAAAGCTTTGGGGAACCCAAGATACTGGCTCCTCCTTTAGCTTATGGACTATATCTGTTGTACTTTTGGCCGTTGTCATAATATGAGATCAATGGAAATATATGGGCAAAATTCAAGACGGTTCTTTCTCTGTTATTGTTTGTTTTAAGCCATGCTAGCATCGTGGCTCTAGGGAGGGCAATGTCGGTCTGTCGGTTGGTTGGTCCACCAGACTAAAATATCTCAACAGCTATTGGATTGATTGCCATGAACTCTTGTACAGGTATTTGTGTTCCCCAGAAGATGAACTCTACTAACATTTGTGATTCCCTGACTTTTCCTCTAGCACCACCATAAGGCTAACACTTTTGATTTTTAGTGAAATATGTCAACAGCTATGGGATGGATTGGCATGACATTTTATACAGACATTAATGGTCCCCAGAGGATGAAACCTACTGACTTCGACGATCCCCTGAATATTTGTTTAGGGCCACCAACAGGTCAAAGTTTTCACTTATCCAGTAAAATATCGTTTACCACGTGAATTGGCACAACATTTTGTACAGACATTCATGGTTCCCAGATGATGAATCCTAATGAACTTTAGTGATCCCCTGACTTTCCCATAGTGTTACCATGAGGTTGACATTTGTAGTTTTTAGTGAAATGTCTTGACAACTATTGGATGGATCAAGAAATTTAGTACAGACATTCATGTCCTCAGGATGAATTGTAATAATTTTAGTGATCTCTTAACTGATTGACCTGATCTAGGGCCATCGTCAAAATTTTAATTTATTCAGTACTTTGGTTCTTGACCAAAGTATTGATCAATGCTAAACTTAGCTTTGTCGTTGTGAGTATGTTAGCATGAGTATGTTTGGTTCTTTGACCAAAGTATTGGTAACTGGTAAACTTAGCTTTGTTGTTGTGAGTATGTTAGCATGAGTATGTTTGGTTCTTTGACCAAAGTATTGGTAACTGGTAAACTTAGCTTTGTTGTTGTGAGTATGTTAGTATGCTGATGACAGCATTTAGCTCAAATCACCACTGTGGCTGATTAGTCTCACAGAGCTGGTAGCATGTCTGTAGACTCTTAAATTCCTGTTCTAATAAGACAGTTTCAGTTCAGTCAGGAGATATTTCATTGTTTTCTTTTTTACTCTTGATGAGATGTAAACCGTGACTCTTGTGCAAAGCAGGCTGATGAATCTCTGCAGCGAGTGGTAACCAGGTAGGACAGGTCGAGAAAAGACTATTGCCACATTGGCAATCACATAAAGAACCATTAGACACAGTGTCATCTCGGCACCTAATGATGACTAATGTCTCCCTTCGAATTGCTCTTCTCTCACACACATACACACACACACTCACAAACACACGCACACAAACAACTACCCCATCTCTTTTCACTAATAAACATGCTTGGCCTCTCTTAATCACTCTGTTTGTGACCTGACTTTGGACCTTAACATAACCACAGACCACTGTGGCAGAGACCTGGCTCACACTTAACCAAGCACCTCCAGACAAAGAGCTGCCACCCCCTCTTTGCACCTGAGCCTAGCCCCTCCATCATGTTCCATCCCTGGGCTTGACTGGGCCAGTCAGGGGGCAGGTGCCTCCCCTCCCTTCCTTTGATTGATCCCCTCTCTCCATCATTTATTCTCTTCGTCTGCCTCTGACACACGTGTCAAAGGCAACACACCAGCCTGATGGATAGGCCTGTTTATGGATGCCAGTCTGCCTGGTAGGCTACTGATATTACAATCAGCACCTGTGTACCTGCTGTTCACACAAGCTTCTGTTATTCAGCTGAGGTCAGAGAGACACCCGGCTCCAATTGAAAGATCGATGTCCAGCCCAGCATATTGGAAATTGGAATTGTAAATGTGGTCTTGTTTTGTCAGAAAGGTCTGTGCTGCATTTCAGATGATAAAACTAGATCCATATGTTGTAGAATTTGAGTAAATATGTGTGTTGTTGAGCTTCCTTTTATCTGTATTTCTAATTGTAGAATGCCTCATAAATACAAAGGCAAAATGACTAGGACATAATATTTATTTTAACTGTTAATTCCTAAAAGAAATCAAGAGTAATTCTAACCAGATGTATTTGTTTTTATCAGGTAAGCTGATAGCATTGATGTGTACTCTGTGTAAAGACATCTCATGTGCCAGAGAGCAGAATGTTACATTCCTGAATTCTGGTGCCTCCAGTGCCATTATGGTTAATCACCCATCCAGCCTTTTCAACCAGAGACATTCTGCAGATTGCTTACTCATCCAAGACCACAACCCTTTCTAGCAGACATCAGCACAACAGAGCTTTACTTCTGTTCTGTAGAAGCAAGCCTGTAGAATAAGATGCAGTATAAAATAAAGAACAATTCTAATACACAGATGATCTTTAATATGATTAAATCAAATCAAAAGACAAATACGTTTTTGTTGTAGTGACTTCTCTAAACTGCTAGTTATCCATCTTGTTAACCTACCATTTCAATAACAAAAAATTATGCACATCAAATTTGTTTCACACCAGCAATCACAGTCAATCTGTATAGTAAAATGAAATGCCAAGTCCTAGTTAAATTGACTAGTAAAATGTCTGAACCCCTATTAATAATTATTTTATTATCTTTAAAGCTGCACTAATTAAAGTTTTTATATTAACAATGGATCAAATGGCACGTGTAATGTGAAGTGACCAACCCACAGATAATTATCATCAACTCTGCAGTTCCCCTCAGTTCTATGGGGCGTTTTAGCTTCTTTCAGCTCATTGTTTTGCTCATCGCTCTCATTGTCGTCCTTTCCGAACGCAGCAGGCAGGTATTTTCAGCAAATACGTCTCTTATAAACGCACTGTACACTACCTGCCCAGCACTTAACTGCAGACAGACAAAGTTAGAGACTATCTGCTGAACACAGTGTAACATTTAGCAGCTTGAGAGCCAGATGTTTCCCTTGGGATTTCAGAAGACCAAAAATGAGCTACAAGGAGAGCGAATACTGACCTTGCATTCATCAGGCATAACTCCAAATGAATGCTAATGTTGCTCTGTGTTTGCTGGATGTAAAATGTAAAATAACCTTTGCTAACATGTATGTTTTAATGTTTTAACAACTTTATACGGTGATGATGTATCACAGTAATTCTGCCTTAGGTCATGTCAAGTCAGTTTTATTTCTATAGTTCAAAATCACATTTTATTTACAGTCTTTACATCATGTGACACCCTCAATCCTTAGACCTCTGACTGGATGACACCCCCCCACACCCCCACCCAAAAAAAAACTTTAACAAGAAACTCTACAACCAGATAAGTTGTAGATAGTAGACATGCATCTACTATAAGCACATGTAAGTGAATATTGTTGTACCTAACTTGTATTTTAATTACTTAATAATGTATCTGCCTCCAGAGTGTTGAAGATGCTTACTAATTCAATCCACTCTATTACAGTTGTAACTCAAAATGCTTGTCACTGATAAACCTGTAGCTCCAATTGAGTCGCCTTCAAATTCTCAAAAGTCTCCACAGCCGTTCCTTTACACAAGTCCTATTCGCTCCCTCTTCTTTCGCTTTGGACAACCAACCCCGAATTCCCCAAGAGGGGTGTACTTTTCACCCCACACCCACTTAAGCTGGTGACAATAGCCGGATTAGAAAAGAATTTACTTCAGCGAAGCCTCGCACCAACCCCAAAAAAGCCTATCCATCACTAAATGGCAAAATGAGAGATTGAAGGAAAGCGGGGAGAATGCGATAGGAGCCGGTCAGCGATCTTAACCTGTCTGATGTTTGCCATGGCGGCTTATAGGGGAGTAGGGGGGCCTATAGCATTGAGTTTAAAACAGCTCCTGTGCTTCTTTAGTGGCTCTGGGCTGTCTCCTTGATTTTCTGAATATCGGTGAAAAGCATATACATTCTTTTTCTCCTTTTCCTTATGTGCAAGTGTTTACTGATGAGCTTGACAAATCAAGGAACGTATTTAAGCCCTTTCAGTGCGATCTCAACAGGTGCCCAGCAATACTATTAAGGTCTTCTATGTAGCTGCTGGTGTCTTAGGTGTGCACTATATCCTAGTACAAAGCTGGTCTTGGTTTTCATGGCTCGTTTTTGTTACTGTGGTGTCGTTGTCCAATTAAAGAGTATGTACTAAGTTAACTTTAGTTCTGTGTGCACTGTATAAATCTTTTCTTGACGTTTCTTTATGGCGCTGTCCAAAATCAAGTTAGATTCAAACTTGAATCAATTTGGAATTTAGAATTTTAATGATAAAGGTTTTAAAAGTGCATCGTGATAATGCAAAGACAGCAGAGAGGATCTTCTCAATTTGTGGATGTCTGCTGCATTTCACACTCCTCTTCCCTTCACTTATGTAGCCTTATCCATCCTTTGTTCCCCGTCACCTTTGAGCCACTAACTCTGCCCTTTGTGGCCCCAACTCTAAGCTATGGTGGGGTTAAAAAGGAAGCTCTGATCTTGAATGTTTAAAAAAAAAAACTATTGGGGTCATTTTATATACTTTGGCATGCGTGAATCCTATCTGTGTAATTTGCCAAAATACGTAACGCTTTAGAGTTGAAAAGGCTAAAAAATCAGACACTTTGTCTTATTTACTGTGGCTATGATTTGTCATATTTTCGATTAAGAATCCTGTGTTTATGTATATCCCTACTGCTGCCACCATTAGTGTTTAGTATTGCCGCTTTAGTATCTTATTATGTTTCAGGGCCCTTCTGAGGCTTTCGTCCTCACAGCTTATGCCCAAAGGCTGAATGTTTAATGAGTTAATGCACTGAAGTCTTCACTTCTCTACCAATTAACCCAGAGACCACTGCAGCATTTCCCTAAATCCACACAAGACCTTTTTTTTGTTCCCACTTCAAAAAGGCTAAGCAGCAAAGGAAAGGAAAGGAGAAAAGGCTAACCTGTTGGCAAACAGAGAAAAGGGCCAAAAAGGGGTTTAATCCTTATTAGGCTAAACTCAGACTAAGTGGCCCTAAACATCCTTTCAAAGGGGACTTTCTTCAGGGATTGCAAACTGTTACTGGGTGACGTTTGGGACTGAATGCTTTGAGCCTTTGGGCTTCATATCCTTACACTTGTTGCAAGCTGGGCTTGTTTATTTTGCTTTAATTCTCTCACACTCCAGCGCAGCTTCTTAGTTGTGTTTATTTTTTTTGACCTTGTAGTTTGTTTTACTTCCCTCGAGGCAAATAGACCTTTATGTGTGACCAGTGATTACATCTTGAATTAGTTACATGATGGTAGAACAGTGCCTATCAATCATTGGTGAGCACAAATGGTCTGGACTACTTATATTAAAGCCTGTTGACAATGTATCCAATATTCTATCAGCATTGTCTGTTATTTCTTATAAATAAGCTCAAGGTATAATGGTTAATGCATGTTGGATGCTCATTAATAAATATTTGTACCTGTTACATTTGTCTATAGTGCCATGTTAAATAGACAGTTTGACATTTTGGGACATTTGCACTTATTTGCTTTCTTGCCAAGCGTTAGATGAGAAGATTGATACCACTCTCGTATCAGTCGATTCAGTATGAAGCTACAGCCAGCAGCCGGTTAGATTAGCTTGGCATAAAGACTGGAGACGGGGGGAAACCGCTAGGCTGGCTCTGTTTAAAGGTAACATTATACGCCGATACCAACACCTCTAAAACTCACTAATTAACACATTATATCTTGTTTACTGGGGGGCTGTGTGCAGGACTATTACTTGGCTGGGCACAGTGACATCCTGGAGTTTTGTTGTCACCCTAAGGTTACCAGGAAACTCCAGGAATAGATATGAGAGTGGTATCAATCTTCTAATCTAACTCTGGGCAAGAAAACAATTCAATTCAATTCAGTTTTATTTATATAGCGCCATATCATAACAAAGTTATCTCAGGGCACTTTTTCGAGTAGAGCAGGTCTAGACCAACTCTTTATATTTATATTAATATTTACAGAGACCCAACAGTTCCCACCATGAGCAAGCACTAGGCGACAGTGGCAAGGAAAAACTCCCTTTTAACAGGTAGAAACCTCGAGCAGAACCAGGCTCTAGGTGGGCGGTCATCTGCCTCGACCGGTTGGGTTGAAGGGGGGGAGGGGGGGGGGAGCAGGAGAGCAGGAGGAAAGAGAACATACAGCAGCACAGTACAGTTCCACATAGGGATGTAAAGCAATAGTTGTGGTAATGGTATTGATGATAACACCAACAGAAATAATACTAAGAGCAATATTATAATAGTAATACTAATAATAAGAGCAATAACAGTAATAGCAGCAGCGGGTGCAGAGCAGGAGCACGGGGGCAGCAGGTGGCCGCAACCATAGATCCAGACTCTACACTCCGGAGGCAGAAACACCTGCAGAAAGCAACAGAAGGAGAGAGAGAGAGAGGAGAGAAAGCACACAACTACGGGAAGACGTTGAATTAGTAACAAGCATTGATGGGATATGAGGCCGTACAGATGGAGAGGAAGAGAAGGAGAGAGGAGCTCAGAAAGCAAATAAGCGTATTTCCCAAAATGTTGAACTAATTTTTAAAAAAATTCCTTTGGGTTTGGTAAACTGAGTGTTGCTTGGTCTACAGTCAGGCATATCACTTTTATACCTTTTTATATATTTTTATTTTTTCACTGCTTGCCCAGCTACGCTACTCGTATTATTTAACAATCGCGGAGCACGTGGCTAGACAGAGATGGTGTCATGGCCAGTTGGTTAAATCATACTCTTGCTAAGGCAAAAAGGCTACAGGATAACTGCTGGAGTGTGAAAGCAGAGTCATGTGGCTGCACTGTCTTAAGGTCATATGATTCCAGGTTCTTACAGTGAGGGGGCATTGTTTTCCTCTTGAATGACTTGCCTATTTTACCCTAAGAACAGCCTCCAAACAACTACTTACCAACCATACACCTTACCACCTACCTGTAATAGGTATTGATTAAAAAACATACCTCTTTCAAGAAATCTTTTCAATGGAAATGTGTCAATGCCTCTCTCTCTCTCTTTCCAGTACAGTAGTCCCAGTCTTTCCTACTCCCTCCTCCTATCTTTTTTCTGGCTATCACTCAATCTCAAAAGCAAAATCTGTCTTAATTGGCTCCAGAGGGCTCGGGGAGGCTTTGTGTCAACGGTGATGAGGGTCCTGATTGGTCCAGAGGCACAGGCAGCCAACAGACTCTTGTTAGTGTGTCGGGGCCCTTTGCTTGCTCGTTAGTCCGATGAACTCATTTACTGATGGGGGGTGACAAGGCCTCGTTTACCAGTGTGGAACAGATGATGGTGGGGGTTAAGGTGAGGGGGGGGGTGAACAAGAGTATGAGTAAGGAACAGTGAGATCAGAGTAGGATTATAAGAGTTGTGAACAATAGTATTTTTGTGGATGCACCAGATGAGAGTGTCAAAAAGCCCTTAAATGTCAGCTTGTGTTTGTCTGTGCTTTCTTTCTCATTTGCTGCTGCAGTAAAAGCACAGTCAGCGTCTCGGTCCACTGAAACTCTGGTTATTGTAGATGGCTTGATTCTGTGGTCGGTCAAGTGAGAGAGTCACAAACGGCATGGCTCTGATGTACCTATGTGCAGTGGTTTACTTTGAATTTGTGACTTTTGAATAAGAAAAGGGGGAGTCTCGTTTAATTAGTCCAAGTCTTTGGAGTCTGCAACCTCAGTCCATTGTTTGCATGTAAAAGTCGTTTTGTGGCGTGTGGAGTAGTGGGTGTCGAGGGGTGGGAGGTAGACAGCTTTTGGGAAATGAAAAGCAATAAGCAACTCTACAAGTCCACAGGTTTTTTTTATGAATTCTATCAAATTCTCCCAATACCGCTTGTCCCTCGTCTCCGTTTTGATGTTGATGGATCACCTCTCTTCCTCCCGCTCATTAATTTCATCACCTTATCTCCCACACCACTTCATTTGACCAAAAGGTAATAATAAATCCCTCATCCATTATCCTTTAACTGAGGCAGCCATGCGGAAATACTTAATAACAGGCAACAAATTGAACTTCAATCACCTCATTTTCCATCAAGGATGCACAGCACATTAAACTGAAAGAGCAAATATGCATATACCACTTATCAAACACTGTTTTTGAGCAATTTTAAGCATGTCTTTTACAAAAGCAACACTATTGGTGTTAAAGCTAGACTTTTTTTTCACATTTTATGACAAATAAGGATTTACTTTATTAGGAATTCAGTGGCTTCTGTCGTCTTCAACTCAAGGGTCTTATCAGCCCAAAAACACACATGCTAAGCCTGGCGACAGCGAAGGCAGTTGAGAGCCTCATCTATCTTGAACCATGCTGCTGATAGTTGGTCTGTTGCTCCCCTAACTCTCCCCTACTTCAGTGCAGTTTCAATTAAATTTCATCTCTGTCACCATGTTCCTCCACCTGACTTTACCCATGTTTCTAAAGAGCCAGTGGTTGGTAAAGGAGACTGGGTTTGCAAAGGAAAGGGTGATGGAGAGGGTTCACTGGCAAGGACTGTCTGAGAGATTCAGCGGCGACAGTTTTTGTGTGTGTGGTTACACACCGTAGCCACAGTCACCCGGCCCCTCTTCATGTGTCCCTCTTCATTCCGCAGTCTTTTGGGCATCTGACAAAGACAAACGACAGTGCTTCAGAAATGAGCAGCAGCCCGGCGCACAAACAGGTTGAAAGAGGAGGAGAGAGAGATGGAGAGGGAGAGACGGAGAGAGCATTGCAATCAAGACTAGTTCCTTTGTTTTCTGTTTGGCTGTGTCCTCCCGCGTGACGCTTTGAAATTGATCTCGGGATGCACCAGACCTGAATCCATGGATAATGTTCCACGTGAAATGAAACATCAATAAAACTGTGCTTTATACTCAACCAGTCATGCTAACATATAAGCTCCTGATCCTTTTTATGTGCCCTGTATGGATCCTTCTGTCCTCTTCTCAATCCTCTATCATTTTTTTAATCATTTTTAAATTGAGCAACCCTCTTTTGTTCAGATCGTAAAATGTAAATGTGATGCAAGACCTAGCACAGTCTGGTTTTGGTGTTTTTTTTGTTTTTTTAATTCCTCCACTGCCTCTGTAGCATTATCATCTCTTTGAGCCTGACTGATTCAATCCACCATTACTATTTGTCACAGAGAAAGCTGGTGCAGCCATAATTCCAGCTCGGACAATAACCTCCACACCATTATAATTTGTCCAGACGTGGTCAGAACGGCTAGAGCATTACAGCACGTATAGTTTGTCACGCTCCTTGTCACCCACTCAGCTTTTTCATCTGCAAGGGAAAGGGCGCTGCCGATAGGGACAATGATCTTGGGAACATAGAGTGCTATTTACAGCGTTTCAGAAGATTCATTGGTGCAGGGAAAAATATGATATCTGGCTGCCTCCGCTACTGTCATATCTATC
This sequence comes from Macquaria australasica, assembly GCA_005408345.1. Classification (NCBI taxonomy): domain Eukaryota; kingdom Metazoa; phylum Chordata; class Actinopteri; order Centrarchiformes; family Percichthyidae; genus Macquaria; species Macquaria australasica. The sequence goes on along the minus strand of SEMN01000295.1, from coordinate 558,697 downwards.
TGTGGAATCAGACTGCAACTTTATCACATCAGCCCTGGGCATCATCTTGACATCCGTTGGGAGGTCTATGAGTGTACTCCTGGGGATGAAATGAGTCAACCACTCCCTTTTAGAGTTGAAAGGTCACTCTCCAAGCATTCACTCTTCATACACCTGAAAACCGGGTTTTCATTTTTGATCAGATAAAGGCAGAGAAGCTGTTTGTTTGTTTGTTTTTTTGAAATTGAAGATAAAATGGTATCAAAATTTCTTTGGTCGGGGATGTCATATACTGGGATTTCTGTAGGGTTCTTGAAATGGTAATCTGGTAGCCATCGTGTCTGTCAGTAGAGAAAACTAATCAGGTGTCTTAGCTTGTTTGTCATCAAAATTCAATCGTCTCAACTCGCAACAAGACTGTTAGGAAGAAATAAGAAGCTGTGCTTTATGTACCTAGCAGTCTGTTTATGCAGACTATTATACAGTTAAAAAGGCAGTCTTCCAATATACCAATCCTGTAATATGTGGAAAATTTAATTGCAAACATCTAAACCTCAATTTCTAAAAATGTCAAGAAATTAGCAAATTTTCTTTGCCTTCAACTTACCTCCTCTCCACTTTCAAAATAAATAATTCTTCCTTTATTTTATCTTGGTAGGCCTGTAGATGTTTGTCTTAATGTGTGGGGCATGTGTTATTTTTTTAACACTCCTAGAGCAAATGCAGTTTTTTCAAACAGCTTGGTGAGGGTTGAATGAGAAGATTGATACCTCTCTCATGTCTGTACGCTTAGTATGACGCTACCGCCAGCATCCAGCTAACTTAGCTTAGCATAAAGAGTGGAAACAGTCCAGTCTTTGTGCTAAGCTAAGTTAGCCGGCTGCTGGCTGTAGCTTCATATTTGCTGTACAGACATGAGAGTTACTTGCATTGTGCTATTTACACTTACAGTGTAAATTAAATGTAAGTGAATGAAAAGAAAACCCTTTTTTTTAATGTCTGAAATTAACATTTTTGCTGCATCTTTCACTTCTTGCAAAAATATATTAGTTTGTGTTATGAAATACCTTTTTCCTTGATGATGAAAAATTTGTTTACTCTTGTGAGTGCTGCACCATCTTTGTGATGGAGTTGGCTACAGGCTGGCGGTGACTGGTATAGTCATCTTGAGCCCCTGTTAAGGAAGATAGGAGGCTGGCCCCAGCCAGATTCTCCAAGCCACTAATCCACATTTAATTGAACTCCAGAGACTTTGAAGTGAGTCTGTGATGCAGGCAGGTCTTATTCCTCATAGAGACGGCGAGGGAGAGGCTGTCCTCAGCTGGTTTGCAAAGGCCTCATCTGGTCCCCTCTGCTGTCCCCTGCCTTTAATGAGCTCCTTTAACTTAACACTAGTCCTAGCTTGCTTGCTCACATTTGAATATTTTTGATTAATAACACAGCCTCTGAACCATGCTGTGACAACCTAAAGTGTCCCTTTTACCTTGCTACCATATCCCTGTACGCCCCCTGTCAGCAGACGCTTTTCAAACTAAAAGCAGAGGTTGAAACAAAAGCCTGGGTAACAAAGCAGTGCTAAGTAGGTTAGTAGCAAATCTAAATGCTGGATTAGTAGGAGTACGAATCACAGGGGCAGGGCCAAGCATCTGGGTCTGTCATGCACTGTGGCGGTCATCATAACAAGTTACTCTGACAGCTATACCACAGTCTCCATGGGGACAGATTAAGCTCAGCTCATCGAAGCATTTTTAAATCTAGAGCTGGCTAATATAGTATTGTTTGAATCCTGTGTCAGTTACCTCCATGGAAATACGGAAGATAGTCTAATCAGATATTTAGCATAAAATAGGCTCTTAACCTTATTTATGTCACATCAAACCATTACAATATATTAAAACAGTCTTTTTTGTATTTATTTATTATATATATTGTAATTTTTAGATATTCCTAGTCACCTGTATGCTGAAATATGGATTATCTTTTAGTGAACTAAACGTTTCCTTCACTCCTTCCAGCTGAATAGCGCCCATTCTCTTGCTGAAGGAATCTCTTTTTCATTGAGGCTGATCAATATAAAACATTAATCGTGCTGTTAAGGCTGTCGTGTCATCACTGTGTGAAAAATGAACTAACCTAGCCTGTTGTCTGCTCTCCTTCCCTTCCCTTCCATTCCTCTGGTCTCTTCTGTCCTTCTCCGGTCTCTTTCTTTTTAAAATTTCCTTTCCTTATTCCATTTTCATTATCCCCTTTGAATTCAACACGCTTCCCTTTGGTTTCTCTTTTCCTGTCCTGTCGTCCAGATTCTAGCCTATACAGAAGGTCTTCATGGAAAATGGCTGTTCACAGAGATCCGCGCCATCTTTTCCAGACGCTACCTACTGCAGAATACTGCTCTGGAAATCTTCATGGCCAACAGAAGTAAGACAGCACCCGATAATTACCTATACATAACCATTTCACCTTTTTATTGTAACCCTGATGGATATACATACACATTTTTTTGTGTTTTTTATGGAATAATACTGGAGACATGCTTATCAAGAGTTAAGTGGCGGTGTGGTGATTTTATGCTGTATAAGGAATATGAAGATATAACTAGATGTTTTTCTGTGTCTCTCTGCAGTGGCAGTCATGTTGAACTTCCCAGATGCAGCCACAGTCAAGAAGGTGGTCCACAGTCTTCCACGTGTTGGGGTGGGCACGAACTTTGGTCTTCCACAGACCAGGTGAGACATGGCTAAACACAGAAATACACAATTATTTTTGTGCTATTCAAATTTATAAACATTTCCAAACATTCTCTGCGAGTTACCAAAATGATCCGAAGACATCATAGTATTAAAGTTATGGAAAGACAATGGTGGTTAGAGGGAGTGAAATGGGATTAGAGGACATTCACACTGTTGTTACTTACACACAAAAAACTGAATTCTCTCCCTCCCTTTCTTGCTGTCACATGCACACAGGGGTGTGATCACTGATTTGTGCATCCCTCCCTCTCTCTCCTCACCTCGCAAGCATAATTGGTTTCACACAAACATAGTCCAGTTCATTTATTTATTTCCATCAGTGTGAAGCAAATAGTTGCTTGTAAACCCGCAGGGCACACACACAACCCCCTTCCCCACCCTCCCTCACACCATGTCTGCTCTGTGTCCGGGCAGTGCTGAAGCCAAGCCCAACCCAGGTCCTGTGGAAATTAGGAGAAATGAAAGGAGGATGTCATACTGAATGGGGCCGTTTATGTCATATTTTAATCATGTGATGCAACCAGCTTAAGTTCTTAGTACATACATTATATCGTGGCAAGTGTGTAATTGTCAAGTCAGTCATATTTATCTAACCCAAAATCACAAATTTGCCTCAAAGGACTTTACAATATATACAGCATATGACACCCTCTATATTAAGACCCTTGATTTGGATAAGAAACAACTCCTCAAAAAGAAAGAAACCTCACAAAGAGTAAAATATTTCTCCAGTGTTTCGGGTAAAAGATTGCATAGAAGTGCACATAGTATACATGGTAACTGCAGGTTTCTGTAAGTACATTTTCAAACTTTTGAAAACCTTTTTTGGGAGTTCAAATACAGTTTAAGCAAAAAAATTGGCAAGACTGAAGAGTACAAACCAAATCCAAACACAGGGTAAAGTATAAGTCTTTCCATTGCTGTCTGCTGGGATATGTGAATATTTTGGGGAGGTAACATGTGTGAGAAAGCGAGATTTAGTATCTATGGGAAATATTTTCTCAATATTAGGAAACAAAAATGCTCCATGTAGCAACAGTGAACACTGAAGACTATGTAATCAGTCTGAGTAAGAAAGTGCATCCAGTAATGAGCCAGTGTGGATGTAGGACAGCGTGTGTATATAACACAACACGAGAGTTAGGGTGAGAGAATGTGTGTGTGTTTGTGTTGGGTTCATTAATCAAACTAGTTTGCAGGCCAGGGACACCTTGCCTCTTTGACCAGAGGACAGCTGTACAGGGCAGCTCAGTGTGCATACACACACACACCAGCTAATACAACCAGCACCGCACAAATGATTTAATGCCCAGAGTGCTACAACAATAATTGCACAACCACACTTCATTATCCATTTAATATTGTTGCTCATAATTAGATATAATCCTACTGTTTTTAAAACATTTTGCCAATATCAAACGCCTTCTGTCTTTTGTTTACATGTAATTGTGATCTACGGGAGATAAAAAGAAAATACAGAAACCTGCATAGAAAGTATGTTAATGCACTTTTTATTGCTTGGTGACAATACAGAAAATAAGAAATAGTGTGTCTTGTAGTACACTCGTATTTGGAAAGTCGTGTTTTCACCTTTGAGAGGCCTAATGACTATAATCACACACCCTGACAGTGATTAATTCCATCATTTTCCTTTGTTTTAATTGGATTGGGGGTCATTTGTTTTTGTCCTACTGCATACATCATGCTCTGGGCTCTGTGTATGTGTGTGTGTGTGTGCACACACATGCACACAAATATGTGTATTCAACCCAATTTATTGCATATTTGTCTTCTTAATTAGCAAGACTTTTCATATATTGACATTTGTACTGCAAAAGTCTAATAAAGCCTGAGGCTTTTTTTCAGTCTGCTAAGTGCTGTTCTTGTGATCTGGGGAAGTAGTACTGAGACAAAGTCACTACTACTTCACACTATTTGTCCATTCTCACCAGGGCAAGAAACACTTGAATGGCTATAAATGTTTTTCTCTCTTTCTCTTTGTAGACGTATCTCTCTGGCCACGCCAAAGCAGCTGTTCAAGGCATCCAACATGACCCAGCGCTGGCAACGTCGCGAGATATCCAACTTTGAGTACCTCATCTTTCTCAACACCATCTCTGGTGAGGACACCACCCAACACCTGTGTCATGTTATTGCACATTGTGGCGCAGACCTGCCAATAAAGGAAATGTACACCAACACAAAAGTTTCAGAAATCATTTTGAGCTTGAGTTGTTAGTCCGTGATACCATTATTTGTATAATCTTTGTCACTTTCTCTTTTCTCACTTTCTTTCTTTCAAACAGGTCGGACCTTTAATGACCTAAACCAGTACCCGGTCTTCCCCTGGGTTATCACCAACTATGACTCAGAGGAACTTGACCTCACTCTGCCCAGCAACTTCAGAGATCTGTCCAAGGTAAGACACTCAAGACAGATCCTCTCCTCCTCCTTTACTCACCTTTTTTTCCTTTATCCCAAAGAGAGGGAGGGCAGTTAATATAGAGGAAATATTTGGGATATATATATATGTGTGTGTGTGTGTGTGTAGTTCTTAAAGTCCATTTAGTCGCCGTGTAATTGCCATTGATCATAGTTTAGTAAAGCAGCTCTTCAGTCACGTGTGGCTGATTGTTATCTTTACACAGGTGTAGCTCTGTCCTACTCATTCAGTTACTCAAATATTTGGTAGTTTGTGTCTTTATAAGACTAAAAGTTACAAAGTTTAAAAGCAATTACAGTGGTATTAGTTGGATTTTTTCAACACTTCTAAATGACATCTAATTGTCAATCTAAATCCAGTGGTTTTCTCAGTTTCATGTTTTTGCAAATATATGAAATCAGGGTAATACTGTGACAGATTACCCAAAATTGCAGGTGATATACATTACAGATAATCTGTGTGATTAGTTGTTGGGGCACCCCTGCCTTGCTGCAGTCAAAGCAGATTTAAACTGCTCATGTTCTCTCTATGTGACTCCCATTTTCTGGTTTAGCTGCCGTTTTCTGTCCATATTTCAAAGTTCATAATTGAATTCTTTCAAGTTTGACCTTCCGCAACACCCCAGGAAGTGAAGTAATACTCCCTGGTAGCTCCAGGCATCAAGTGATTGGGCTTAAAACAATGAAACCTGCCCTAAGATGCTCCCTGGCACATAAATACACACACTCACGCAGCTGAAACTGCTTAAAAGATTCTCCCCCATGTTGTAAGTAGACATGCAATTATTTACTCACATGAACTCCCTGTCTTTTCCACACGCAGGAAAAAAAAAGGCTAAAAAACATAATCCTTAACTTGCCAGCTCCCCTCGTTGGACTGAGCATCAGTTGTGCGTAATGTTGTCCGGTGGTGGGAGGACAGAGGATTAGTTTTAGAGTGAGATGATTGAGCGACTGTCTTGCTGCTGGAACCAAAATGACTGAATAAATCAGCCATGGAAACAAAAAGGCATGTGTTAATGGACAGGGGATACGTCGGAGGAAATGCATTTCAGAGTTCCACTTGAGGGAATTTTGTTCAGGTCCTGGGAGCATCCCATGTTCATGCAGGGTGAGGGAGAGGTGGGGGTACTCGCCTATTGAGATAGAATGGAACATTAACCGTTAGGCCGTTTTCAAACCAAAAATGGCATTGCGTTAACAAAAAAACAAAAACGCCAAGGGGCTGTGTTGGTGTGGGGGAGTTGCTGGTAAGTTTGGGTGAGACAATAAAACACAATCCAGGAAATCGAAGTAGATTTATCACTGAATAAATAAGTTTATCCTTCATGAAATGTAAGATAAACAGTAGCTTTATGATGGTCATGTTACAATACATATCGAATACAGTGCGTTGCCTAATGTTGTTGCACTGCGTTTTGGGCAAAGTTGAGCCATGTCCAACTTTTTTGACAGAAAACCCAGTGTTTTTTCTGCCAGGGCCCTCTGTGTCGGCACCCCTGTTGTACTTTCACGGGTATGAATGAGAAGGCTGTTTCCTTTTTGTTTTGTTTTTTTTGTTTTTTTGATGCAGTGCTATTGTCAGTCTGAACATCGCCATGGCCCCGTCACACCAGAAAATGATACTGTTAAATTAATTTGTGGAACCTTACAAAATAGGTGATGCTGGAAGCTTGGTTATCTAGTGACTTACTTGAGGCTCCAATGGCGTTGCTTCTCATTCAGCTGTACATGTTTACATAAAATTGGATGGTTATACGATAGCTACCTCCATTTTGGAATCCCTGGTTCGGTTAGCCATATATTCATTAAAATGCATTAAGCCTTGGAAATAAAGAGGATAAAAAACAAAAAAACATCTACACGATATAATCCAATGCAATACAGTAGCCCTGCACATTTACTACAAACACATGAACCATCCACTCACACTTCCGTTCTTTCACACCGCCCTGTCATACACATTCAAACACCCCAACAGTCAACACCTTGTCCCTTAGGTTCTCCCCAGCCCTGCTTTCACTTCCGATCTGCTCCTCTGTGTCTCTATTTTCTGTTTTTATCCCTCCCAGTGTAGCTTTCCACACTGTATAAAGCTGCATAATTTCTCTGTTTATCTGGCTTCATGTTGCCCAGTAGGCTGAAATGTGACAGTTGTGCTTGCCCCACAAACAAAAACACAGACTCACACATGCACACAGACATGCAGCCCTCCTTCAGTTTCTTAGCTCGTTTCTGCCTCCCGCTCTTCTCCTTTGCACTGCCTTGGAGTTTGGACAGCTCAGCCTCTGTGCTCAGTCAAGCCTCGCAGCCCCGGGGACCAAGTGAATGAAGGGGAGATGGGCGAAAGGAGGAGAAACAGAAAGACAATCTGAGAGCGAGGAGAGAAAGAGGAGGAGAGGGCGTAAGAGAAGAACAGCATAATTTGCCGTCCTTGCGCTTCTTTACTCTTTAGAGCAGCAGAGAGAGAAGGAGGGGAGGGAGCGGGGCCAATCTTTATTACATCTGTTTTATTCATGTTGTTGACACACGTGTGATATCAGTGTATGACCACTGGACCGTGGCAGAATGCGGTGTCTGGAAAAGGGCAAGCAGCACTGCATAGCCGCCCAAATCAACCCCCACCCCTCAATTCTGCACCGGCAATCATTTGTGCTGTGTTTCTTTTGTTTGCATCCTAATGTGTTCTGACCTTCACAGTTAGTTTTTTGCTCTATGTCTGTCTGCATCATTCACCTCCTCCTGCTTTGTTTCTTCTTTATTGTTTCAGTTTTCTTTCCTCTTCTGTTTGCCTCTCACTCTGTCTCTTTCTCACTGTCCACATCTCTCTTACCCCACCCCCCCACCCCTTATGTCACGTTGGTGGCTGTCTCTTATAGAAACAGGTCATCTGAGAAGCCTCCAGTGACATTGAGAAGCCAAATTGCCATGAACGTGTGTGTGTGCGTGTCACACACTGTCATCATCCCCAGAACAACAGAGGCCACACAGAATTTATGTTCCCTGCTGCCAGAGCCATTCTGACCCCAGGGACTTTCTTATCATAAACTCTAACCTCAACCTGACATCAAACGCCGACCCCCGAGATAACATTGTAGTCACGATAAGCACACACTAGAACTGACTGCAAGAGTTGTAACTCTCCTCTGTGGTTTTTATTCCTCTGTCCTTTTGTACACCCCAGTTCTGCGCACTGTCACACATTTCCCCACAGAAATGCACCTGTCCTACATATAGATATCTGTAGGATGGATATTACTGGTCAAGGGGGGGTCATACAATTCCACTGACGGCAAAAGGATGGTCGTTCCTGTTGCTGTGCAGCTTTTAATGAAGCACAACAAACAATTAAAAGAATTGTTAGCCTTCTCACCAAAGATTAGGTAGTGGACATTTACATAGCAACAGAAATAGTGAGGATTTGAGCGTTCCCTGTACCTTTTGTACTATAACCTACTACTCACAGCCACATCAGCTAATGGTGTATTGATTTCACCATACGCGCCGCATATGTTTATCCCCCAGGCCCTCCACACCATTTTCACTGTTTAAATAGGACATTATACATAAACACTCCTTTCAAAAGGCTCTTTTGATTTATGACTCACAGCCCAAGTGATGCTCAAATCGTCGGTAAGCCATTATACTTCATCACTGGTGACCCATTATTGTTTTAAAGGCAAAGTAGCGCTGGATAATGTTCTTATAACAGTTCTCAGAAAGATCCCCATTGTTCCTTAAGGTGGTTTTCCTCTGGCTATACATACGCATTTTCTAAATATTTGTGCTCTCAACCTGAGGATAATTTGGGAGGCTTCCACGTTTACTTATTGAACAAATTCACTATGGAGGGCATTTTGGGCAGGTTGGCATACAGTGAGCAGTATGTATAATCTCAATGATCTGTTTAATGTTTCTAGGACATACACACAGTTCCTGATGCAGTCTTGACTTTGCAGTAAAGTGACTTCTCTTGGAGTAGAGGTTTTGCTATTTTGACGTCATAATACTCTATTAATAATAATAGTTTTAAACTCAAATCTGATCATAAATGGTGTACAAAACACTTCAATTTTGTTTTGAGATACCTGTCCTTTAGTTTTAGTTACTGTAATTATTTCTTGTGAAATTTTTCACACAGTATTTTTAATGGCTCTGTAACACCACCTCCATCTCTGCTGTTGATGAAGAAGTGATTAGGACTAATCCAAGATTAATTCTCTTATGTTTACCTCTTCAAAGCGCCAGCACATCTTTGTTCTGTAGCTTGCTCTCTACTCTAATTAAAACTACGAGATTGGTTCATTCATCTGAGTCCTCATCAAGGCGCTATTCTTTGCCACGACATATTAGGCCAATCTGTGGTTGGGCGGCAGCAGGCGTTCCATCAGCACACTGCCGGGCGCTCTGCTCTGATGTACGATGCCATCACCGCCGCTCTGTTGTAGCTACTGTATGCTGAGAGCGCTAGCCCCACAGTAATTTACAGCAGTAAACAATGTCGGGCTCGCGCAAACCAACAGCCCCCACATGCACTCACACACAATTCTCCCTCTCTCTCTGTCACTGTGGCACTTCCAGTCTTTTTTTATTTTATATGCCTCCTCTCCCTTTTCTTTTTTTAATGAGCCGACTGTTATTAGGGCTATAAATCAGACCAATGGGCTTGATGTATAATTCACTCTGTGTACTCACCCACCCCCAGTGGCCCTGAGGAAGCCCACAGTGTATCACTGTCAACGCAGAGCTACACAGTGTGGTGGCACGAGGCATTTTGCCGTGTAAATCTGCACACTGCACTCAGGGACACTATTTACAAAATTGCAAAATATATGCACACACTAAACTGAAAAAAGCAACCAATTCTGCACAAATCCTGCGTGCGTCACTCCCACTACACACAAATACATGTACACAAGCATACCCCATTACACCCACACAAAGCAGTAGCTATATCACAGATCAATATCAATGCCTGGCCCTGGATGAGTCTTTCTGTGACAGGCACCCTATGATATGAAAGAGATCCAATTGATCCACGCCCTACTAGCCCCTCATCCTCAAAAGGCCATCATTCCATTACCATTGATCGTGTGTGTGTGTGTGTGTGTGTGTGTGTGAGAGATGAAGGCGGGTTTGAGGGAATGAAGCACAGCCAGCAGAAGACTAATAAAAATTGAACCAGTCTGAAAATGATTTCTATAAATGAGTATTTAAATAATTGTCGAGCAGCACAGGGTTATTGGTTTTGAAGAGCGATGGAAAATTAATGCAACTTAACCATTTTTCCAGACTACAAATAGGGCTTGTGACCAGTGTATTAGTTACAGATTAATAAAAGTAGAAATTAAAGGAGCCCGCAGCCTTGCTATTGATATTCCTAGTAGGCACTCTTTCATTGGAGAACATTAGTTTTGTCTGACAGACTACAGCTGCAGGGGCTCTGTTTCACAGCCTCTAAAAAGCCCTCTGTGGGAATGGATTGATCTCTGTCTGAAGGGAAACATCATCTAATATTCATTTGAGATTGCACAAAGGTTACCAGCTTCATTTGCCTTGCAACTGTTATGCTGCACAGAGTGGTCCCTGAATGTATTCACAGTAAAATTCAGTATTACTTCCCTATGCTTTCCCTTTGCTATCACACCCATGTGTTTGTCATTTCTTATCTTTATCTCTGTTTTCATGTCAAGCGGATGGAGGTTGCAGGTTATTTTTCCTTTAACATGTCTGAAAATATGTTTTATGTTAAAATTTCTCCACAGCCCATTGGTGCTCTGAACCCCAAGAGGGCAGCGTTCTTTTCAGACCGATATGAGTCCTGGGAAGATGATCAGGTGCCGAAGTTTCACTATGGCACCCACTATTCCACCTCCAGCTTCACCCTAATGTGGCTACTGCGTATCGTAAGTGCAATATATATAAAAAGAAACATCATTTTAAAATTACCAGTAATTTAAAAATCTTTTGTGATTTATAAGTGTTATGAAAATATGCATCCAAAAAGGCATATGTATGCATATGTGTGTGTGTAGGATATTCCTCTTTAATTTATAGATAATGCAGCTCATACACTGGCTGTTAAAAAGGCCCCACTATAGTTTTAAAAGTATAGCTATGCACGGCAAAATGCAGATCCAGCTTATTTGTCAAACTATTTCTAATGGATTTTTTCATTTATATTCATTGTTTCCTTTTGGAGTTTCATATTGTCATTAATTCATTATTAATTAGGCATCTGCTTCCCAGAAACAAATGTATTTACATCAAATTGAGAGCATATATATGCTAAATATTGCATTGCATGCATATTGTTCCTCATTTATTGTGGCATAAAATTTATTATGCTGTATGTTTCCATATAATAATAGAACAACAACAAAAACAGTGCAATTAAATGTCTGCCATGAAAAAAATGTTCACCTTAAGCTAAATCTTAAATTTTTGAGGAATGCCAGGTATTACATGTGATTTGATTCATTTTTAAAGAGTATATGCAGTGTGCATTGTGCAGTGGAGTGCTCTCTTTCAGTACCTTTGTTGAATGTATGCCATCAATCTTTCCATACTGCACTCAAGGGAGAGGGAGGTTACTAAGTTTCTCCAATGTGCAGTTTTCTCCTGTTATTGTCCCAGTAGCTCACTGTCTCAGTGACTCCCAGTAGAGTTACCTCATTGATCCCTGCACATCATTAGCGGGCTTACTCTAAAGCCACTTTACCAGAAACCCTCACTTATAACTCTCACTTAAAGATCAAACCTAACATCAGAGCTAGTAACTGAAAACTGTTTGTGCAATAAATGAGAACTATTTTTGTGTTTTTGAGATTTTGCAGTGCGTTTAATTCTGTCCTGTTGTTTTAACTGCATAAGGACATAGGTGAGTGGTCAAACTCACCTTTTAAACAAATGAGGCTTACGTGATTTCAGGCTGAACTTAATTAGTACTAGTTTGTAGCTGTGGCCCAGTGTATTGTGTCCATGTCACTTGGGAGCTTTTGCGTCAGAGAGACAGCTATTGATCTGTCCTAACAAGATTATACATGATTAGAAATGCATCAGTAGCACGAGTGTATTGGCTTTAGTAGCTCACTGGGATTATTGTTACTTCACTTGTTCATTTTTGCTGTCCAGTTTTTTATAGGGTGTGTAAAAAGAGTAGATTTTGGTTCAAATCTGTTGACATAGTGCTGTGTTAAATTGCAAGCAACGCAGACTTTTATTGCGCGTTTTTATTGCACAACAAGGGATTCTATTATAGCAATCACAATATGTGTTGCCAATTACAGCAGCAGAATCTTGAGCTCAGATTTAGACCTTTTTTTTCTCTAATCAACAGGAACCCTTCACCACATTTTTTCTCAACTTCCAAGGAGGGAAGTTTGACCATGCTGACCGCACCTTCTCCTCAGTGTCCCGGGCCTGGAGGAACTGCCAGAGAGACACATCTGACGTTAAGGTACTCTACACACTAATGCATGCTCACACAAGATGTGAAAATACTTTCCAGAAAAGTTACCTTCTTTCCTTTTAAGATGGTTGACTTGTAAGAAGGTTAGAAGTTAGAAGAGATAAAGGACTGAGCGCTACAGGAGAATAAATCCCCATCCAGCATCCTTACAGACAAAGAAGAAAAGGTTTCAAAAGAGTAATGTCCAGTCACTACCAATCATTGTCCCCATGCAATGAAAGCTTCCTGGTCTTCTGATCAAAGCGTTAAACTAATCCTCATCTGTCCCAGTCGTCTGTCTCAGATTCAGCCAGCTATAACCTGGACTTGAATCCCTGCTCATTGGGCCCCCAAACTCTGCTGAGCTGTTGGATCTGCCCTGCAACAGCACAGGTCATTCTCATACTGAGGGCCTTCGAACCCCCAGTGCACACTTTAACTGCGCTCCTAAAACATTTACGACTACAGTCAGACATTCTATGTCGAAGCTGGGTTTTGCTTGGTCTCCTGGCACTGGGTCACTGGATGGGGGAACAGTGGTGGTGTTGGGGGTTTTGACGCTTGATTGCGTTTACCACCCCCCTCACATCCCGCCGATAAAACATATGGATTGTGTTACTACGTAGCAGGCAAATGCTTGATTGCGAAAGCCCAACAAGAGCCCTCGTTTGCTCTCTCAGTCTAGACCTGTCAATGCGGATCAAACTGTGAGAGCTCAACTTCAGATCAAAATAAAGGGGAAATCTGGACCACATCACTTTGTTTCCTTGTTCAGTTTGAATTTTTAGCATATTTGGAATTAAAGTCCGTCGACTTTATCCACTTGGACGCACATATTCTTGTTCTAGGCAAAAGAGGAATTAGGGACGAGATGTATCAATTTAGTATGCTAAGTACACCATTTAGCTTTTGCATTGGAGTCATTCATAGCAACCCTCTGTCCCTGCCAGAGGGCAAGAAGCCCCAGTGTTTTCATACCCCACTGGTAAAGAAGGGGTGATAATAGGTTACAACACCCAGATTCAATGCGTCTCTAGCCTGGGTGACGCTAGCATGACCTCCAGTCTCCAGTCTCCTGACCCCTAGCCTAAGCCCAAAGGCATCAGAGGGGGAGAGAGAAGAGTAGAGGGGTTAGAAGTAGCAACAGTGGAAGTGTAGCAGAGGAGCCCAGAGGCCAGAGCCCCTTCCAGTGACCCATGACAGGACAGGATTGGGGATCAGAGGGGCTGGCCTCTGACCAGGCCGGAGCAAAGGGGCCACTGCACATAATGGTCCATGCAAGGCAGGCTTGAGTGTTGGGGAGCTAAGCCCTCAAGGTTTTGTTGGGGTGTGTGTGTGTGTGTGTGTGTGTGTGTGTGTGTGTGTGTGTGTGTGTGTGTGTGTGTGTGTGTGTGTGTGTGTGTGTGTGTGTGTGTGTGTGTGCGTGCGTGCGTGCGTGCGTGCGTGCGTGCATGCTGCCACCTCCAGCTCGAATTTACAGCAGGCTGCAGCCAGTGAACCTGGGTGAGCTGGAGGCCTCGTTAAGAGGTTGACCTTTAGTTTTAGGTCAGGTTTTGTGGAGTGAAGAGATTTCAGAAGTGAGGAAGTGCTGTGTTGTTTTAAACCTGTGTGTTTGCTTGCTCATTTGATTGGATGTTTTCAACCCATTTATGAGAGGTGCAAGTATTGCGCAGCCAATGTGAAAAAAGAATTATGTTATAATTTGAGTATATTTGTTAGTATTTTTTAGAGATAATGTTGCATATGACCAGGCTCTTGAAAATCTGTTTAAAAAAAATGCCTAAACCTGCTACTCTGGCTCAATTTTAGCATGGAGTATTTGCATGCTGCCATGATGACAGACTAGGGCATGTCAGCTTGGTGTTGGCTGTTCATCTCTGATGTCAGACTGTCAACATGTTGTCTTTCTCTCCTTCTCTAGAGGACCAGTCAGCATTTGTAGTCACACGAGCTTTGTTCACAGACAGCATGGCTGCCATCAGATCCCCAAAACAAATGCTGTCAATTAGTCTATATATTGAAACTGTAATGTTCGACTAATCATACCATGAAACACAGCTAGGTATTAGTTTTATTAGACTGAAAATTACTATGCTAACATAGACAAACCTTGCATATATTCATGTACTTTGTCTATGCACAAATGTTCCCCAATGCAGTGAGGATTGATGCTTTGTGTTATAAAGTACATAGGACAACAATACAATAGGAAAACACAGTATATTATCAATTTTATTGTCAACAGTTTACAACACAATATACATTTTACACTCTACTCTTTTCACTATTTACATGAAGGAGCCAAGAATTGAGACAGCCTGGACCATCCTTGTGTTTCATAATCAGTGAGACATGCCCACAACAATAACATAACAGTTTAAGCCTGGAGGGGCAGTATGGATTTATCTAAATGTTTTTAAGCTCAAACTCAGTCTCAATGTTTACACTCATTGTGGCAAGTTCTGCTTTGTTAGGAATGACGAATGGCTAAACATATGGGGTTACATCTCCTGTCATAACTACATTTCTCTTCACTCTCCGCCAATTTGAAAATACTTTGTGTTGTTTAGGACAGACAAATAAAATCATCGTAGTTAGGAAAAAAACATGGCTGACTGTGTCTTTTTCTGTTGTTGTGGAAGAGGGAAGTAAGCAGGGGGGAAAAAAAGTTTTCTTCTGCTTGGATACAGAGAAAGTAAATGAGTACATCTAAATAATGAAAAACCACAGCCGAGTGAACGCAGAGAGGTTTTTGACATCTTCTGTAGTGGCCAAAAGCACAGATGCAGGCAGCAGACAAGCAGTCAGAAATGTAATTTCCATGAATAATTGTGCAATTTAGAAAACACCACTGTCTAACTGTTGTAACAGACACACAAAGCAATCTCAAAATCATTTCTGAACTGGATTTATACAGGGTTAGTCACTTTTTCTTTTACTTATTTTGTTTGTCTCGTTCTTCTTCAGCTCTTAAAACATCTTAGCTTCCTTCATTCAGTATTATCACCTCACCCAAAATTAAGCCTGTGTCAACTATTAAGGTGAACTCTTAACTGCCGCAAATGGTAAAACAAATGTTGATATAATCACTTTTTGCTTGTAGTGTTGTAATTAACCAGTGTGTAAGTTTAAATGTGTCTCTGTGCTGTATCCACGTAGGAGCTGATCCCAGAGTTCTACTACCTCCCCGAGATGTTTGTCAACGCCAACAGTTACAACCTGGGAGTGATGGAGGATGGCACCGTAGTCTCTCATGTGGAGCTGCCACCTTGGGCCAAGAGCCCAGAGGAGTTTGTACGCATCAATCGCCTGGTAAGAAACATGGACAGACACGCACAAATTCACATTCATGCACACTGTTAGCCTGGGCAGCAGACAAGTGTAATGAGCGGGAGGATCACCCTTCAACTAGATGAGTCGAGTTAAAGTCCATGAGTATCTCTGCTGAAGTGTCCTTTTAGCAATTCACCAAATTCTTTCAGACTTCAGGAGTTATACTGCACACTCTATAGGCGTTAATATAAAGTGTTGAATTATTGTTATAGTCAAGATACTTTTTTTTTTTTTTTAATTTGTCGTATCTACAAGTCGCTGACACACATTGTAAACATACACGCACGTTTCTGTCTCTGCCTCATGTGACATACAACCCAGACCAACTGAAGTCTTCCCAGAGGTTTCTGATCCTCCTGTTTTAGCTGGAAATGTTAATTCAAAGAGACAGTGTTATTTCCTGATCGTCTCACAGCTCTTCCTGTTACCTGAGCCCCCCCGCTCCTCCGACATGCCCCAGCTCTCAGATTGCCGTGTTGGCAAAGCGATCCAACATCACCTCACCTCCTATCCCTATCCACCTCACCATCTCTCTTTCTGCTCTCGCTCTGTCCACACACATCTGGTGCATGTTCGTGTGTGTTTGTGTGCAGAGAAATGATGCAGTATCCTGTTTCTGATCTCCCCTTCCTGCCCGCTCAGCCCAAAGCAGAAATATTCTGTGTATATGCATGTCGGATGTTGTCAGGCTTGCTGTCATATTTTCATTGTTCTCTCCTCTTACACACACACACACACACACACACACACACACACACACACACACACACACATATTAGGCTGGAAAACTATGGTAACTCTTTGGATCAGATTACCTTGCTCTGCTCTAGAAGGTCAAAAAGCACCAGATAGATTTACTGTTTCTGTTGTTTGTTCTTTGAGTAGCTTGTCATTGGTACTTTTAGTCCTTCAACTTCAAAAACTTTGTTTAACTGATACTCAAAGACCAGGGTGTCCTTGTAAAAGAAAATTTGTTTTCCGGATAAATGGGGTCAACTTAAAGTAAAATAAAAAGAATACACAAAACAAAATCATAGGTTATAATGCAAATTATTATGTCTGTATTGTTGTTGCTTTAAAAGTCCTCAGTATGTTTGAATTGTAATTTCGTTCACAGGCCACATTCCCTTTCAGTAAAATGTTTGGGGTAAAAACAGATGTAGCTTCCTGTGCGATGTCTGCCCACAGTAGTAATGGGTGCTGATGAGGCTGGGTGTGCTCTGTGACCTGTGTAGTCTTGTGGTGGGGGTCTGTTAACCAGCCTGCTGATATGACCAGGCCCCTATCATTAATCACACACTTCTCTCTCTTTGGCTGTCAGCATGGTCTACGCCAAGGTGGATGTATCAGGGGAAGCTTGTTGTGGTGGCGGCTGCGTGCTGTTTTGCAGTATTGTACTCAGTCAGGGAATTGTGTTAATTTGTACTAAGGAAGGAATACACTTCATGAATTTTTGATCATCATCCGGCAAAGACACTTGGAGACATGACTCATGTAGTGCTGAAACAATTAATTGGTAATAATAATTATTTATTTTAACACATGCCAAACATACACTGTATACACCTTCTAAAATATGAGGATTTGCTCCTTTTCTCTGTTTTTTTATCTTATTTCAAATTGAATACCTGTGTTTTGGACTGCTAGTCAGACAATAGAAGTAATTTTAAAATATTGCCTTGCAATCTCAGAACTTGTGATGGGCATCTTTCACAATTTAGACTAAATTAATCAGTTAATTGGAAAAAATAATCAACAGATTAATTGATAATGACAATAATCGTTAGTTGCAGCTCTGTTGTGTTTTTATTGTAGTACTTATGTTTTTCACCATTTTTTACTATCTTACTTTGCAGTAGGTGTAATTTTCCATCTTTAATAGTGCTCTCCTGAGTACATCTTTTATATACAGAGGTAGAACATACTCACCTTTAAAATATTTGTAATTTGGGTAATATTATTGTATACACTAAAAATCAGTCAAAACGGTAACATTGAAGAAACCAACTTGTTAGCATGTGTGTGTTAATGTGCTTTGTGCTCTTGTAAGCACAAAGCGGCTTTTCATTGCCAGTTTAAGTGCGGCAGTCTCATCTACCTCTGCTCCCTCAGTTTCCTCTGGTCCTTTCCTTTGTGCCCAATTTAGTACTGCAGAGGCAATTTGGACTTATTCATATGGTCTGACTACACTCATTCACATCTACCTGCTAGTTACTGCTTTCAGGTTGATAAAATTTCAGTCTGCGGTTTCTTTCTGTACTGCAAATTGAGATATTGATCCAGCGTGCAGCCGAGCCCAGCAGGCAGGTGTGGGTGCACAGAAACATAACAAGCTCAGTAAAAATACATACAGTAGAAACATAGTGTAAATTTGTAACATTGTTAATCCATGAACCTCAGGTAGAGTCAGATTGATCCATTCCTGCAATTTTTTTTTACATTTTTTATTTAGTGTTAATTTGTCTTGCAAAACCAGCATTTGAATTATGTCTAATAGAGCTTTTGATCAATTAATTCTACATTGTCAGAAAAGGATTACATTTTGTCTTAAGTCATTTTACCATTTTAAGCGACCCAGTCGTACAGTTCTACAAAACATATACAGACAGAATCCGAGAGACAGTAAAGGAGGGTGGACAGGGAGAATAAAGGAAAGAATGGGCCAAGGACGAGGTAGAGGGAGGGATGTGTGGGTGGACAGGTCTCTGGTCATGACAGATAGCTGGCATTAGAGGGTGTCAGCTGGCAACTGTGGTACTGTTGGGAGAGAGATGAGCATGGTGGAGAAGAGAGAGGAAGAGTGAAAGAGTTAATGGGCTGTTTGGCTCTCTTTAGCTTGTCTGCTGCTAATGGCCTCGCAACACAAGGATAGACAGCAGGAGAGAACACGCAAACACACGCAAATGCACACACGCTTACAAATACACACACGCCTGCTGTCTCCACTCTGGTTATGAGCCCTAGATGATTAACAGCTAATTAGGGCCCAATCTGGAAAGGCCATTAAAATCCTCTCACAGTAAAGGATTGCGCTGCTGTGCAAAACGGCAGCTTGTTTTTGTTGTTGTGAGTGAGAGTTGCATGGTTGGTAATGAAGAAAATTCAGCCGAAGATATAAACATTACATCAAACTGTAGCCTGGTTTATGTTGCTCTGATGTTGGAAGTGTCATAGTTCATCACTAATGTTTAGTAAAGTGTGTTGCATGGCAACAGATGAACTGCAAGTGTGCGCCTACACAGATTGTTGTTTAACCTCTGGCTTACACAACACTAAAGGCTCAAAGGCTCCAGTTGAAAACCATGGGTTTGATGTGTTGAGGAATGGTTGGATTTTAGACTTTCTGGAGACAAAGCACCTTAGCGCCTTAAGTCAAGCATGCACCTTCACTACACTGAAGTGTTTACAGTAGACTTATATGCTTGCTTGTGGAGGCAGACTCCCTTTTTCTTTGTCCATCACGAACCAACGCACACGCAGAGACACTGGGGTCTTGAGGAGGCATGCCACAGAGATCAGGGGCTGCTTGTTGTTTTTACCAGAAGGTCGAAGGAGAGGTTAAGAACTTGATCCCTCCTCCAACAGATAACTACACGTCTCTGGGCACTGTCAGCCTCTCTGACATTCCACTATATATTACCACATCTCACTTCTCAGGTCTGCTAACCATTAGTGCAATAGCAGGTGCTCGTGTGTATATGCTTGTGTAAGTTTGTGTGTATTTGTGTGCACATCAGTGTTTACCTGTGCTGTCATGTGTCCAGGCTTCATGGAGCTACTGATATGGAGCAGCCTAAACCACAGTCTGTTATAGTAGCCATCTCCTACTGTGAATAGTCTGATGGCAGACTGAGTCAAGATTTTAGAGGCTAATGATTTACACATTAAAGCACCAGGCAGAATCCCCAAAATTACATTGTTTAAACTGTATAGCATCTACACTCTAATAAAAACAAGATCAAACAACATCTGAAATTTTCATTCATTTGAAATATAACACCAAGAATTAAATATTTGTAATCTGGATCATTGGGTGACCAATATGGGTGCTTAATGTCATGTTAGTTAGATTTTTTTCACAGATTTTCTGCCTCTGTTTTGAGGCAACAGGTATATTTTTATTCCTAACACTGATTTGTCCAAATATTAACTGACAACAAAGACTGCCCTTTTTTTTCTATGAAAGGTTGGGTGCAATCACTATCTAACCAATTTGAACTCTACAGAGCCCATTTGCTGCTCCATAGTTCACATGTTTGGTTCCCTTCAGTCATCTGTGCTCTTGTAATGCTGCTGACGGACCTGCAAACCACACACATGGGAGCGACGGGCAGGACATTACTTTCAGCCTTTTCCCCCTTATAAAGCATCTGCTCACTCAAAGCAGTGACAGAGACATCAGCTAAACTGCCCTCAGTACGAGTGAGAGACTTTCCTCTTGTTGAATGGGCAAAGCCACTTGAGTGATGGGTCAGAAGTTGGTACTGAGAGGGTTGACCACATGTGGTAAACCCTCACTGTAAGTACCCAACACATCTCTGCTCTGTGGATTTTAGACACCAAAATAACTTGTGTGATTCTTTAAAAGTAATCCTTTTTACCAATATGCTTAGGGAGAGAGCTTACTGTTTGTAAAAACCTTGGATTGCGGAACAATAAAAGCTGTCATTATTACAGGATTTTATAACTGTGCTGTACCTTAAGCAACCATGATCAGAGGTTGTGATGCAGGCATGGTGTGTGTGATTTTTCATATGGTAAGCAGCATATGTTACATGTTGCTTACCTTGATGACATATTGGAGTTTGAGGTTTGCCCAAACTGCAATAAGAGCCTGTCACCGGGACCTCTTCGTCTAATCATTTCAATTGTGGCTGCATCTTTACCATTCCCCCATTTCATGAATGGAAAAAGATCCTCTGACACGAAGGCAGAGGATGTACAAATGTATAACCACTTAACTAAACAGTGATTTGGCAATCAGTCAGTAACCTTTGTGACCAATTCAGAACAATTTAAGCCAGTGAGCAGTTTGCAAGATGGAGCTCTCCCTAGTCCACTGCATGACACATGCATAGTTTATTATATTGTTTGTCAGATATAATTTTCAAACCCAGATTTCAAGTAATGCTCTATTAAATGATATTTTTGATGTTGACATTCAATCAGCATCGAATCAAATGACTCATTGAATAAACAGCGACTCAAATACTCCCTGTAATTTGCAACGGTTATCACTACCAATCCTACTGAGAATCAACACCCAACTTTATCAGTCTAAGCAGCTCTCAGCAACTTTCTGCTCATTGTTTTGCTTCACAAGTATATTGTTGAATCCCAGTAGTGGTCAAACCACCCCCACCCCTAAAATTTAAAGTAATTGAATCGTGGGCAGCCATTTCTAGCAAACACAGTAACACAAGCCGAAGTTAACAAGTTGCTGGTTAAGGATGTTGAATGTCTAAAAAGTTAAACAAACCCAGGCACAGATTTTAGGAGTTGGCGAACCAAACTTAGATAAATAGCAAAGGAATATTAATATATTGTATTAAACGTACATTTGCAAGGTAGCCAAACAAGGAAATGCATCTTGAGGCCCATGTTGTTCTGTTCTTTTTGAATGTATCAGGAGGCAATAGTTTGTTAGCCGTTAGTATATCAGGGGTATGGGTTTGTTTTTGGGGTGTAGTTGTGTGTTTGTTCTCTTCTGCTCCCTAGTGGTCAAAATTAGCCTAATGCAGCTTTAAACTTAAAAATGAAAGTTCTCTCTGAATTCAGTCTGCCAATTTTCACTTTGAACTGTGATGGCGATCTGTTTCATAGAGCCTCTCACTTGACCTTACAGCTGTTAATGTGGTCACCCCACAGTAATCTTGCCTGCAGAGGTAAACATCTACATGGCTGCTCAGCGCTAACAGACAAATGTCATATTAATATGAGCCAAATCACCTTTACCCCCCAAATCCCATATACTCACACTATCAGCGTCTTTGAAAGTCCTTTTCTGAAGTTTGTCAGATTTATATGCTGACAGCCCTTCACACTTACAAAAACTATGTCATCATGGCAGACAAGTCCATTATCCTACCAGTCTATGATCAAGTAAGGGGAAGGAGGTGTTTTGGGTTCTATTTTTGCCTTCTGATAAGATAATTTACAAGACTGCATTTTGTGGCCAATGCTCAAAACATTTTGAAATATTGTGTGTCGTTATGCAGAATCGTCCAGTGGCTGCATGTACAAAATCTGAGGGAGAGCTGGGTACAGAAGACAAAAGCGTGTCCCAGTTTTTTTGGGTTTTTTTCCCCACAGTACACATAGTCAGACATGATCGCTCCCCAGCTCAGACCACCAGCTATACAAAGTCAAAGATCATGGCTGTTTACATTCACCTCTCATCCGCACCGCACTCTCTGATCAGACAGCCGCTGGGACGCACATAATGCCGTTCCCACCAGCCTTCACATCTTACCCCTACAGGAACCCCTTGGGAATTCATGTGTGAGATGAGGTAAACCACTACGAGGACCAGTCACTAACCACTAAGATATACTTATGCACTTGTGAATGACTGAGTGAGTGAAAATCTTAACGTCGTCTAGCCCAGTATGGCCTCGTGTAACAGAACACAGTTTACCATGTTAGCCTAGCGCTAATCTATTCCCCTGGTGTCTCCACTGAAAGCCTTGTTGTTGGATGGGAACTAGCACGTGGGGTAGAGGGGGGTTATCTGGCTAATGTCAGGCAGCGCTCACTGTAGGGGTATTGTCATGCATAAGGACAGACATGTTTACTGTGTGCTCAGTGTTTTACGAGCTGTCCCCTCTTCTTCTCTGCCTCCCCTTCTTCCCTGTCCTTCTCCCCCTCCTCTTCTTCGTCCTCCTCTTCAATGACGTAATGGAGGAGGCAGATGAGAGCCTGAGAAATGGGATGATCTACTGCTGCTGACATACTCACTCACTAATGTTGTCCTTCTCCCTTTTCCTGCACTCCTCCACACACTCATTTTTACTTCTGCCAAAGTCTACTGAGATGCTTTTCTGCAGCATTAGCCTGTTTTCAGACTCCTTCACTCCAGCACTTTGTGCCTCTTTGCTTCTCAAACTCCAGGACATCTGCGTTGTCATCGTTGCTTTATTTGAAGGAACAGTTGTCCTCTGCCCGTCCCAACCCAATGTGTTCACTCAAGCATTAACAGCAACAATTATTATATATATTTTTGCAAGCAGACGCAAAAACACACACAATGTATAACCCTCTATCAAAAGGCCTATGGATGTTTTCTAATATCGATATATATCAGAATATGACAGATGTACGCAGAGTTCTACTGTGTACTACGTGAGATCAAACTCTTCCTACTGTATGCTTAAAACAAAAACTTTACAAACTAATTTTGTTATTTTAGTTACAGCTTGTTAAGAATATTAATTTGGACATCATCATATCATCACAATATGATTCAGAAAGTTGATAAATGATAATAGTGAGTTAGAGATCATACTAACTTAAGAGCAATATTCTGTTGTGTATTAACGTAAGTCTATATTATGTATTACATTCATGAAATACTATAATTTATGATATTACCAGGGCTATCGATTATTTTCATCATTGACTGAATTGCTGAATTAATTGATTAATCATATATGATGTTATAAAACATCAGTGAGTACAAGATGTCATCCTATTTGTGTTTTTCTTTTGTTTTTAATAATTAAATTTACTGTAACGTAAGACCAAGAAAAGCAGCAAATTCTTACATTTGAGAACCTGCAACTGTCAAATTGTTGTGATTATTTATTTGGGATGCATTTGCCTTTTAAGAGTCAGGCATACTTTCTTTTTCCTTACATGCGCGCGCACACACACACACACACACACAGAAACACAACACACAAGCTGCAGCTCCACATAACCCAACACTCGACTAACCTCTCCTTGAAGGCTAACTACGCTCGAGCTGATCAGTTGAGTCATTCATCCTAATCATCTCCACTCTGTGCTGAGAGGCCTTCAGACAGACAGAGAGACCGTCCAGTCCTCCAGCCAACTCTATAATCATCTGAGACAACAATGCTCCTCTCAACAGCTATCCAAATATTCTCTCATTCAGCACACTCAGCCTTCCTCAGTGGCCCTGTGTTTAATCAGCTCTGACTGTTGACTTAGCTTTTGCTCACTTGATCCTATTGTGGATGCGTCTTATGGCACCGGTGATGTATTTGCTAGCTTGTTAGCCTTTCTGTATGGAGGTGGACAGATGGTTAGATTCTCTGCAGGTGCTTGTTAGCTGTCGTTGAGATTGTAGTAGACAGTTGTGAAATAGCTGTTTTTTATGTTGTAGTTGTTTTCTTTTGATTCTTGCCAGTCGAAATATCTTCTTCTTTTATTATCAACTATTATTAAGACAAAGTATTTCTAAATTTCTAAATAGCTGAACTCCCTGTAGCCAGACTTGATATCTTTTACAGATTATCATTATTTGTTATGCTGCATCATATTGTTTGTCATTATCAAGCATTAGCTAAAAAGAGAGGACAAAAACCACAGCATTACTGCCTTCTGAGTTTGAGTCAGCACCATTTTCTTCATTCATTTACTTCTCAGTCGGTATTGTTTACTCCATTGCCTGTGCTGTAAATTGGACCACTTAGTGCACTTTCGCAGTCTACACTATGCTGTTTGTCTAACTAAGACCAAATCCACCATGACATGTTTGTTTTGGGGAGATACTTTCCCAATCACTGCTCATTCTGCTTCTTTTCACCCCATAACATGATATTCTTGCTTTTCAAGTGGGTGCGGGAAAATAAGATGGGAGAAGTGAGCGGGAGAGAGTCAGGGTTAGAGTTTCAGGTTCCACTTGCCAGCGAGTGCCTCCGTTGAACCATAGCCAGAACTCTCACAGTTGTGACCTATCTAATTAGTAGAGCAGGAAGGAGGGGGGACTGAAGTAACACACACAACCCATCTGGGTTTCTCTTGGTGTGTGTGAATATGAGAATAAAGGAAATGGTTTGTTAGCTGTACGGCTGCTCCAAGGCTCTCATTCCTTACGTCACCCATTGCTTTTTTTTTTTTCTTTCCTCTTCCATGTTGGGGGGCCCCCCTCTCCCCTGGCTGGCAACAGGCTTCCTCTGCCTGTTTTAAAATGACAATCGGCTTCTCATTTACAGCGAGCTAATAAGCCCTTTAATCAGAGTGCTTGTCAACCTCAGGGCAAGGCAACTCCAGAGGAGTTGATCCAAAGGATCATATGACTTGAAGAAAGAGCAGGAGGAAAAAAGGGAGTAGCGCTAAGAGTGAGAGAATAAGTAGAAGGGAAAATGAAAGGGAGCTGTTGAACTTGGAGGAAGAAAATAGAATCGAAATGAGAGACAATAAACTTGTATTTAGTTCAGAAGAATTTAGTGGCTTCTGCAAAGGATGATGTTTGGTGTGCTTTGAAACACAGATTTGATGGAATTTAATAGTTTGATTTAATAAAACGCACAATAAGAATACAATATGACTAAACAAAACTTGATTGAACTGCTGGTTCTGTGGTTAAGCAGCGTAATGTTTTTCATGTGAAAATGCACGATGTTTCACCGTCACACATACTGAATGTGGTTTTCAGGATGTTTTGATCAGCTTGTTCTTAAACAGTCATTTTAGTATATACAGACCTGACAAGTGTTTGCTTTATTCATCCGTAATCGATACAAAAGAAAACAGTCTGCCGCTGACAACACTCTGCATGCAACATGTGCATTCGATTACACACCCACACCAACATTGACACAGGCGCGGGCACATGCACGTTCACTCGCATCACCGTTGGCATGCAAATGAGTGCATTGATTTGTTAAGTGACATTTTAACATGCTCACAGACAGTTCTCCATAAGTCCTTTAAAAGGGTTTTTAGGGCCAATGAGGGAAGTAGGAGAGCATTCAGTGTCACCTCGTTAAAGCTGAAGTGAAATCCAGCTCAATCCAGACCATAAAGCTAACCGCAAACCGCAGCGAGGCACAGAAACTTCACTGATAGGCCCATTGCAAGTCCTGCAGACCTGTAGCATGGACAGACACTTTTCCTTTTGAGCAAAGAAAGATAATCACTAAAAGAAGTCCAAAATGAGGTAAAAAGAGATATAAATAAATAACACCCACTTGCAAGCAGAAAAAGCATTCCAAGATTAGGCTGTGTAGACTAGCCACTGAGCCCAGATCAGGCATTCTCGGTTTTGCTCCTCAGGACTCCTGAGTAGTCCTGGTTTAATGTCCGCCAGCTGGTTAATTGCGATCACTTGGTGTCTCCGGTCTGATGTCTCAAATAAGGATCGCATGTCTTTAAGTCCTCAGTCTAGAGTATATCTCACTCTGAAGAGTAACATATTGACAGACACATAGTCAAACTGTCATTCTTTGAGTGTTTTTGTGGGTTTTTCAGGCTTTAAGTTCACACTCCAGCTACAGATGTTTCAGAAAGGAAAGAATTAAAGTAATTTGAGACTTACACACAGACGAGGCATGTTCATTAAGATACATTTTCATTGGAATTCACATCATAGCCCTGCAAACAGGCAGACAAGCAAAATAAGTATTAAATTCAAGAAGAGAAATGTGTGATATCCATTTGAATACTTGGGTGCTTTGAAGGGCAAAAACCCGATTGAGATAAATGATTACATTTTCCTACATGGGAGAATATTCCAAATTGTTACCATTGGAAACAAGTCACAGCGCACAACAAAGGGGACCCCCCTATGCTTCAAAGGTGTACTTTGTCAAATCCTTAACAATAGAAATGTGGGATTCCAGTGACTTCTACCCCCTATCAGCATTTACATAAAGGCATGCTAAATTATTCATTAATTATCAGAGAGTCCCCTGTGGATGGGGATGACACACACACTGACTGCTAATTGGCCCATCAATATTCCTGCCTGGTTCTCCTGAAGTGGCACCAGATCCCACCTCAGGAATCTGATATCTGCCCCAACCTTCTGCTTCACTACTTCCACTGTGTGGCACTACAGAAGGAGACGTTTCCACACCTGCTCACCTGGCACATTGTTAATGGCTTGTCGGTACATGCTTGATTTCTGCACTTTACTTATATTGCTTGTCCATCAAGTAGCATAAATCCCTCACATGCAGTCTTCTGGATACGAGTGGAAAAATGTATGTCATTGATTTTTATCACAACACTCTCAAGTGTACAATTAAAATTGCTTTAATATGCTATTGTCTATACTATAAATGTACTATGATATGGTATTTTGACCTAATAAAAAGGATATGGCTGGTGATATTCTATTTTTTTTTTTTTTTTTTTAACCATGAAAAGACGAAAACCAACAATGCACTAGTTTGTCTTTCGAACTTCCCAATCCTGTCTGTGGCACTCAGCCCCAACAGATATATACGTAATTTCATTTTTAAAAAAGGTGAAATAATTTCATGAAGTAGTTGAGCATTGTAATTTAGTAGATGGTACTCAAACAGGAGCAAATAGTGTATTGCTATTATATATAGCTATATATAGTTGGGGTTTGTTTTCAGCCGTGTTAAGTGAGCTAGAAAATGTGTTCAGTGTAATGAAAGAACATATTACCCAGTGCAGCGGTGTGGCTCATTGTTTTTTTTTTTTTTTATTGTTTTTTTTACTTGCATCCTAACCTGATTGTTGTCTGAGTGGTGTGGTAACACTGTGCTGTTTTGAAAGAGCTTTGAAGAACCACGATCAAGGCAGTTTACTGTCTCCCCACAGACATAGGCGAATATTCTTTGAATCTCTGCGATCTAGTCCGCTGAGGTTAAATTCCTACACCTAGACTTCAGTCTCAGAGTACTGCTGAGCCTTTTGTCAGTCAGACGGTGACAGACCAAACAATTACAATAATACACAACTATACACTTACAGTGCCAACGCAGCGCGCGCACACACTTCCGCACACTCTCGCTTATGCTGTCTCTCTCCCTCTCCAAATGGTACATGCAAGTGATTTCCATAAAGGCGGGCCTCTGGAGAGGGAGCTGCAATAACATGGCTGCTCTTTGTTTCCCCATACTGATTGACAGTAGATTGCAGTGCACATTAAATGCCCATCAGGCCCAGCTTTAGTTTTAGAAACAGGAGAGCAGGGCCCGTCAAAGGTCAATCCTAGCGCATAATGAACTGATCTCTGTCTTTCTCACACACACACACACGCACACACGCATGATTGAACCCCACTCTGCCTGCTATTAAAGTGAGTTTGAATAAAGAGGGTTTCCCTGGATTATAATGTAACATTAATAAAAAAAGATTGCCTTATGACACAAGCCTTTAAAGATACTTAACGGTGTCAGTGTCTGATGCCAGAGGGACAGATAGACATGGAGTCTAGACTGTCTTAAACTCCAGGGGTGTTCTGTTTTATCTTAATACTAAATGTTAGCTTAGTTTTGTTTTAGCATTACTGCATAGTTCAGCCCTTAACAGAAAATGTTGTCAAGTGAGTTACACAAAGGGGAAAAGAACAGAAAGATCTTTCTCCATCTTCTAATTTAGTCAAGTCTACAGCTTGTGATTGCATCTGAGTGCTGCACTGTACAAAATACCAACAGTATACACAGATTAGTTCTACACCTATGACAGAAAAGCTATGAACCAGACTGCCCTGTTAATAATAGTTTTGCTTGAAAGTTTTTGATACTAGCGCTGATAAGATTAAGAACTATCTTATCAAAGAATAAGGATAAACAGGATTACAACAACAGCAACGTGTGACCACTGACTCCGAACCACAAATATAATCAGATGGACATTTTCATCCCAGTTGGATGTTCATCAGGTCAAAATTTTGAAAAATGTTTACCACAACCAAATACATATACCAATAGGATGATAGGTTCTGTAGTTCTAGCTGTGGTTAACCATCCAACCTGCCCGGGGAAACATCTCAAAACAATTAACAAATCTACAAGTACACAATAAAAACTGAATCAAAAGTACATCAATACCAAGGAGTGGAAGCGCAGAGACAATAATACATCAAATATATTTTAAAAAAATCTCAAATATGAATAAAAATAGTTACACTAAAGGAAACATTAAAATATTGTGCATGACAAATGCATTGTAAACATATTTTAACAGAAAATTGATAAAAATAAAAATGTATTGGCATGTAATACTTGGCCATAGTTAGTATGTTTGCATGTTTCCACACATTGAACCTGAAAACATTTCATATCTTTGTCTGCTCAGGTGTTTTTCTTTTTCTAGGAACCAATGTTAATGAATCCTATTCTCGTATTACCCATACAATGTTTGTACTGTTAAGCTTCTCATCAGTTCAGATTATGGAATTAGTGACGGCATCAAACATTCAGTCCATACTCAAGTTGCAGTAAAAACATCATCATACCTCAACCGCACAGTCTCCTCTTTATACCCGTGTTTTCCACCCTGATTGAAAGTTGTAATTAAGAGAGTGGGGAAGAATTAGATGCAGAATGAGCTGTCAGAAAGTCACATTTAAGTGAAGGATGCGTCGGTCTCTGCAGTAAAAATTTAAATGATATAAATTGCCATTTAAGTGTAGCACAGGCTAATGTTTTGTCACAAATTAATGTGACACAAGGCAGCAATGACAATCAAGGGCTGCCTCATTCTAATTTGGTCGTGTTTAGAGGGCTTTTGTGAGCCGACAGCTTTACACAAATTAACACAATTGCCTGTTTTTACGAGGAAACCATAAATGTTTTTTCCCTCCTTTGACGGCTAATGAGGAGAGAAAACGGCTTGTATCTCAGCGTTATGGCGATGCAGAGACGTCTGCAGAGGAGCAACACGGTGCTCTTATCCGCCCACAACCAGCAGAGAAAAGAACAAAGGCAGAGGCTGAAATGGCTCCCTAATGAACTACAAGAGTTTTGATGCTCCCATATGATCAGATATGGATTTACTGTGCTTTTTGCTCATTATAGAAATCATTGGCAGATTCTGTCACAGGAACAATTAGCAGGATATTCTGCTTTCTCTGAGGAGTTCATCTTTGAGGGGCATTAGTGATAACTGCTGTTCAGTAATGGGATGAGGAACATGTTTGGGGAGTAGCATTTGGTTAGAGTATGGTGTGTAAGCGGCCTGCATCTGTTGACATTTACAATACTCCTAATCCTCTGTCCTCTCCTCCATTTACAGGCTCTAGAGAGCGAGTTTGTGTCCTGCCAGCTCCACCAGTGGATCGATCTGATCTTTGGCTACAAGCAGCAGGGACCTGAAGCCGCCAGAGCCCTCAATGTTTTCTATTATCTGACCTACGAGGGTGCAGTCAACCTCAGCTCCATCAACGACCCTATGCTCAGAGAGGTGAGGCTGATACATGATACAGTACATGCATATACACACATACACTTTTACTGTATGTACTGCACGGCTGATTTTACTCCCTTAGCAGATCATGCTGAGTAAGGGGAAAAACACCATATTACAGTAAGTACACTTGAGCATTAGCTCTCTCAAATGGATGCTTAATCTGACTATATTATAAAAGCATCTGTCCATTCACTGCATCTGTGTTTCATGGATATTTTAATGCCATTAGCCATGTTAAATTGGTTGTAGAATGGCATAGGAGAGCTAAGCTAACAATCTACTGGCAGGTATTGCTGAGCAAAGCCTTTCCCCTGTGTGATACATCTGAAAGCACTCCACCAAGTGTTCCACTTTAACGCCTTAAAGCCTCCTCCTTGGCTTTCATTCATTATTCATCCGCCTCACTTTGAACTGCTGCACACACGAGCTACACCGGCCTGCCCGAAAGCAACCACACAAAACACAGTGCTGAAAAGAAAAACACAGCCAGCTTGCCCACAGCCAAACACCGGCCTGACAACTTCACCAATCTGCTGTAAAAGGCAGCTTGCCAGCAGCAGGCCAATTGACCCTGCTCCCATCAGCCTTTTTGACGTCTAAGTTGTATTGCCAAAAGTGGCACATATCCTATTTTTATTCTCGTTAGTAGAGTATAGTCACATGGTTTTGTACAGGGTTTCTCCTGATGGATAATTCCAGTTTATTACATCTTGTTTTTCTTATTTTTCCTAGTTTTGGCCAGCATTTCAATTGGCTGTTAAAACAGTTCACTTACCAAAGTAATTGCAGAGATCTGGAAACACGGTGACATTGCCACGACAAAGTCTGACAAGAAAAACATGATACATCTCACAGTTTAGCCACATTCTCTTAACCACTTTATTTTAAAAAGTGAAACAGAAAGTGACTAACCTGGGGGTTTGTTTAAAACCTGTCTGACTGCTTGTGGTTCTTGTCCAATTGGGACTTTGTTGTAGCAGTGTTGCCGTGTTCCCAGATCTTTGCAATTAATGTGGAAGTGGAGAACAATCTCATTATTACCAATAGGAATGATGGACAAAACAATAAAAAATAAGATCTTAGTTGCAATAAATGAGAATTATCCTTCAAGCAAAGGTCCTCGTAGCATTGAGGTCTAAATGGAGATGAGTTCAGGGTATATCAAGCGGCCGAACAGCCCCTTGCCTCCACTGTTCTGCTGCCCTTCATGCTCAGTGACTAGAGCATCACGGGCACTAGGGGTAGATCATTGATTTATCACCTCATTCACCCTAATTCCCATCCAGATGTGCTTTGGCCTTTAGCTACACACACACACACACACACACACACACACACACACACACACAAGCGCACACACACTCATGCAGATCCATTACCAGGGTGCGCCGGTCATTTCCACACTCAGCCCATTACCCATTCTTCTGTTTAACACACAACCACAAAATTGGATCACTGGTAGACCACTATTTCTGCCAAGCTGTTCCAGTGACAATGGGACTGATAAATCCACGCACATACAGGAAGCCATCAGAGGCATCGGTGCATGTGATTCGAGTGGTATTAAAATAGCACCTCCTGCCTCCCTGCTTATGACTGCAGGAATGCAGATTTTGGATATGCATGCTTCTGAATATATGGTCTTTATTTCACAGGAGTTGTGGTGCTATGTATAGTATTATACTGTCAATAAATCATTAAAATTTGTTTTTTTGACATTAGCATAACTATACTAAATGAACTAGACCAGTGCAAAGAAGATTGGTGCCCCCCATTAGTGTTTAAAGTGTTTACATTGTGTGAACTGGGTTAGATTTTATGGGAAATCTGCTCCATTCATTTACAGCACAAATCAAAGAAAATGCAATTGTTTTTCTTCTTGCAAAATAAGTAACTTATTACCCTAAACTTAGGGTCTAGGATCTTGTTTGTTTACATTAATTTTCCCAACATATCACAGTTTAATTGAATATTATATTGATGTTTTAAAAGATGACACATGCCATACTTAACACTGGCAGTGACA
Organism: Macquaria australasica; assembly: GCA_005408345.1. NCBI lineage: Eukaryota > Metazoa > Chordata > Actinopteri > Centrarchiformes > Percichthyidae > Macquaria > Macquaria australasica. The sequence continues at coordinate 526,362 of SEMN01000295.1, read as the reverse complement.
TACTTAACCTAATATTGTTAAAGGTAGCAAATGTAATAGTCTCAGCATGTGTATGTGTAAAATATGAATAAAGCAGCAAAGTTTTTCACTCCCTAGAGGTGAAAAAAAGAGGGAGTTTGTTGTTTTCTCCTCCCACTCCCCCTCCTCCTCCCTCTCTGATGCTGTGAGTCCAATCTGCTGCTTTCACCTTTCAAAAACACCCTCAGTCTGAGCGCTTTAATTAGTTAAATAAACCAAAGCAGTGTTATCCCTGTGAGCTAAGCCAAGGCTCTCCTTTAACTGTGTTTGTGCGGAAGGAAGCATGCTCTGTCTGTGCAGAAGGTGGAAACAGAGTTCCAGGCCTGGGCCTCGTCATGGCCGAGCACTGGGGGTGGCTGAGGACTACAGGAGCTTTGAGACTGAGGGCTTTGGGTCTGAAAATGTCCCCAGAGTCTGCCATTACTGAGTGACAACTGTTTCAGCCTGAGCTGTGGTCTGGGCCAGGTTAGGCTGCATTAGGACAGGCCCTCGGGCTGTTCATTGTCAGGGGGATGGGTCACAGACGTGTGTGTGTGTTTGTGTGTGTATATTTGGGTCGGAAAAGGTAGTAGATTGAGGTTTGAGAGTTCTGTATTCCTGCCACGCTGTTTGGCAGCCGCTAACTCCCACCCACCCCAACTAAACCTCACACACAGATTTGTATGGATCATACCTTGATATGTTTGTACATACACATTTGTATGTATATATGCATCCAGTGGCATGTGTATACCTTTGTATATTTATGTGTGCGCTCATCAGCATAAATGCGCACGGTTGTGTGTTTATGTGTGCATTTCTGTTCTGGGAGAGGGTTTGGAATATCTCAGCACAGATTAGGGAATGCTGTGGAGACCACTGCTGTGTTTTTCAAAACCATGATTACTTCCTGTCCTGCCTCCGCCGCAAGTCAAAACTTACCCCCCCTCTCTCTCTAAGAGAACTGTGTGTGTGTGCAGATGCGTTCATGTGTATGTGTGTACACTGGCGTGCATGGCATGCATGCATGCACATCTGTGTTGCCTCTCAGTGTATGAAGAGAAACACACCCTGTGTTGCCTTCTCATCGTTGTACAGGGCTTCCCCTCTTTCACATGTGATTATGGAAAATCCCACAGCCTCTCACACCAGCGACAAAACACAGAGCCCCGTCTGAATTGTACAGCGTTTGCGTAATTCGGCAGAAGACGGGGAAATATACCCACGTGAGTGAACCTGCTTTGACACTCAGCCAAAGTCACTCACCAAACGCAAGGTTTATTTTCTTTGGACAATATGCCCTTCACAGTATTTAATATGTTTTTCACATATGGACATCTAAAACCAAAGATACAGAGAATCCCGCCACGCTTCTTGTCAACATTACAAGGCCATTGTAGGTATTCTTTTTATTCTATTCACAGAGAGTGTTGTTGGATCGATTTGCATAAAAGCACCATGTTTTACATGGAGATCCATCTTGTCAAGTGGCGGAGTAAATCAAAGAGCAGGCTGGGACATGTGAGCCGAGGGCATCTCAGCCATTTAAATGTATAGAATATAGAAAACCTTCATCAGACACGGGCCAGCGCCCCCAAAAGAGATTGGCCTTTTGGATGGCCCCTCATATAATCACCTGAGCATTGCATTGGCATATAAGGATAGGACATGCTGACCTAGACTCAGCCACTTTCCAACGTTCCACATCCTCATAAATGTCAGAGCTGAACTTAATGAAGACAGGTTGAGTGGCTTTGAGGAGTGTCTTCCTCACATTAGCTTAAGCAAAATGCTCCGCTGTATAGGCAGAGGAGAGGGGAGGCACTTTGACCTTGAATGATGCACTGACATCCTCTCACTAACAGGCTAACTGTGGATGAGATGGAAAATGTTAAGATTCTCGGGTCATGATCAGTAATGAGGTCATGTACAAAGGTGTTTTGATCTTTGATATCATTGAATGAACCGAGGGCCTTTTATTTAAAAACATTTTAATTGCTGGGTTTACTTTCGGGTGCTCCGGTTTCCCCCACCATTAAAACATGTATGTTAGGTTAACTCTCCTGGTCCCCGGGCGCACCACAGTGGCTGTCCACTGCTCTTAACACTTCGGATGGGTTAAATGCAGAGAATGATTTTCCCTACGGGGATCAATAAAGGATCACTTTAAACTTTAATGTACAGTAAATGCAGTTTTGGCTTCAACACAAAACCACAGACATTCCTCTGCTAACAAGGAGACAGTTTAAAACTCTTCTCAAAGTTTCCAAACTGTTGAGCTAGTACCAAACCACACAGCTGACCTAACTGGAACATATCACACTGTGAAACATGGACATTGAATCCAGTTTATTATTTTTGATAGTTTTTTCCCCCCATACATTATCAACATGAATGCACACCTAATCTGTTTTATCTAGCCTCTCATAAAGAGTACTTACCATGTATCATGAAAGCCAGTGGTAAATGTATACCATTTTGTACAGAGGATGATTTGAGCCTGTTATTCTGCTCAAAAGATTATTAAAGGTAAAGGAGGGGAAAGCAAAAGTAAAGTGCAAAACTAGCAGAGTGAAGAAAGTGAAGTGAGTATTGACTGTAAAGCGAGAGAGTGAGATGGATCTGATCTCCTTGGTGTCTTTCTTCTACATTCACTTAAAAATATACTGTGTGTAGATTTTTTTGGTGCATGATTCTTGGCAGTAAAACGTAGATGAAACCTTGGAATAGACAGTTGAGATTGCTCCTTCTCTGCGGCCTCTCTGGTTAGTTTCAGACAATGGGTATGAGCAGACCAACTTCCCAACCTTTTTTCTCATGGAAATACCATATGCAGGCCTCAACCATGAGCTCACTCTCACAGGCCTCGCCAAGTCCGGCTCAAACGTCTCAGCCTACACACACAAGCTGTCACTCCCACACAGCCAGTCACAGTGCACACCAACATACTGACGGGTCTGTCATAATTTTGTGTTGGCCATTTTCTCTCTGCCTGACCCTTTTATAAACCATCTATCATACTGGATGATAGATTTTCTTACTCATTGCAGTTTCTGCTTAATGTTGTTATACACATTCCCACTGTTGCTTATCCTGTACTCTTTTGTTTTCTGTATTTTTTATGTTTCAGAGTTTTATTTATTTATTTTCATTTGCTTGTATTGATATTTTTGCAAGCGCCTGCACATGCAACAGTTTTCTTTCAGAATACTGTTGGGTTTTGGACTGTTGGTTGGAAAATGCAGTGGTTATTTTTCACCATTTGTTTCCTCCATTTTCCAGACTTAAAAATCAATTGAAAGAAGAAATAAACAGATAATTGTTAATGAAGATAACTGTTAGTCGCAATCCTAAACAATAATAGAATGATAGTGTAGAGTATTGGGATACATTGGGTTGGCCTGTGCATCTGTACACTGCTGTGGGTGTGTTCCATCCTGCGCTAGTTGGCCTGACAGTGAGCTGTGTGATGATGTCCAGAGGCTGCTCGGCCGGCGTCTGCTCTGACATTTATGGTCCTATACCTCTTCATTAATACCACCTAACCAGCCTACAAGCCTGCCTGTCCCAGCCCTCCTCTGATTCTGTGTGCGGTTATAGAGGATAAATTGGTGTGTGTGTGTGTGTGTGTGTGTGTGAAAGAGTGTGAAAGAGTGTGTCAGACAGTGTATGACATGTGCATGAACACAAGTGGATGCATTTTTCCCCATGCTGCATTGGCTCTTTGTTTTCTTTTTGCTGAGACGGTAATCTTAGATTGTTGAGCATCATGATATGATATGATGTGGGGTATGGCGATATGACTATATAAACCGTGAGACAATCAAAATTGGTCAACCATATTTTTATTTTACTGTTACCGAGGTATCTATCCTTTTAATATTTATCTATTCACAGGATTTTTACATCAATGTGATGTAGTATATTGGTTTTTCAGGTATTCTCTTGATTAGCCAAAAACATACATCACCATGTGGTTATTTTATCTATTACTGTAAAAGGATTCTCAAATGTACTATATCCCAATATATATATCAATTTTGAAATACAAAATTATAAATACCGTGATAGAAATATCTCTCCTAATTGCCCAGCCCCAATATGTGTGCGATATGTTTTTACACCTCTTTATTAAGACCTTATTGTTACATTATGCAATGTGTATTTGCCACAACGATGCAAGAATAACACCTCCTTTCTTTTTCTTTGCCATTCCTTCCTCTCTCTCCTTTTTTCCCCTCAGGCTGTGGAGTCTCAAATTAGGAGTTTCGGACAGACCCCCTACCAGTTGCTCATCGAGCCACACCCACCCCGAAGCTCAGCCATGCAAGTGGTGAGTGATGCACGCACATACATGCAAACAGATAATCTTACAGTAGAAACACACAAACGGCTATACCTGTAATATGGGTCATTAGCCAACTGAGCTACAGTATCAACCATTGGGCTGCCCATTAAATGTGTCTGACTTCTGGTGTGCCCTGGTGTTGGCGCTCTGCTTTGCTTCATATAACTCTTCCTTTTAATTTTTGACCCACTCTTTTCATCCTTCATTTGCCTCCTGTCTTTATCCATCTACAACTGTGGGAAAATGAAGTCTTGGGGTTTGAAAGCATCTCCTCTCTCATCATTAGAGAGGTGTGTGTGAAAAGGAAAGATCACAAGCATTCGTGTGCATGTGTGTTTAGTAAGAGGTATGCCGGGGGAATGGCACAGCTTTGTGTTGGAAACCTGGGTCTGAGCCAGATTTTCTACCTGAGCTGGAAGCGGAGATCAGCGAAAGGAGAGCAATGAACAGCAGTCCTGAAGTGACGGCTTTTTAAGGGCCAAGGAGTGCAGTCAGTGTGCCTGCTTGTGATGGACCAAGGCCCCATGAGTCCCTATTAGTGTGGTGTCCCTGTGGCGCTGACAGCTGGCTGTAGACCACCACCCAGCGCACACATGCACAAACAGACACAAACTCAGGCTAGGGCTTTGAATCCGCCTTACTTATGGGCAAATTTCTATGAAATGTTTTTGTTTTTTTTACTCCACTGCATATAGTTTTCAAACATAATATTCAGACGCCATTATTCAAACACATTTCTAACCCTCCCCACCCCTCCATATTCCTTTAAAACACCCTGTTCTCTTTGCTTTTACATGTTCTTGCTCTCTACTTTCTCTCCATCCTCCCTCATGTGAGTGTGTTGTCAGAGTGTCGGCATCTGCCCATGCTGGTGGTAATGATACTGTCAGTGCGTCTGGTTAGCTGTCAGACACACCGGATTTACTCAGGTCTATTTCTGATGTTAACACTGATGTTCCTCTTCTTTACACGCAAGTAGGAAAATGGCTCCGTGTTAGAGCTGCTTAGTACAAACACTCTGTAAATGGCTCTATATAAGCTCCTGTCTACCAGGGAAACAGTCTGATGAAATGAAAGGCTCAATGAAATCACTTTTTTGTTACAACTGCATTGTAGTCGGCCTCCCTTACTGTATATGTAGTAACAAGTTGAATCTAATGCAACTTAAATTCATATGTATTTAAACTTGTTGTGAACGTCAGTATAACTCAGAAGTAGTGCTGAAACAATTATTTGATTTTTATATTAGTCAGTTGACAGAACATTAATCGACGAAGTTTGTGCAATGTTTGTTTATTTATCAAGAATTTGCTCCTTTTCTTTGTTTTATATCACTGAAAATTAAATATTTCTGAGGCTTTGACTGTTGTTTAGACAAAACAGTCAATATTTTGTAGAATACACAATCAATTAATTGTAAAGATAATCACGAGATTAACTGATAATAAATATAATGGTTAGTTTCAGTTCCAAACTCTTAGCCTACTGCACAGTGTCACCTTATTCTCTGTGTACCTAAAGATCCCCTCCAGACATGTTTTAAGACATATAAAAATACTCTGGACATGAATGCTTGAAATAATAATTTGTGTCCGATATGGTTTTTCCACAAAAAAAGTTGACTTACCTTGTTAAGAATTCTTAAAATGACATCTACTCCTTCTCCCTGATTGAAATAAAACCAGAATCTATGAATATGCAAATATTTTTGATTTCAAAAGTTCAACTGCTGGATACGAGATGTCTCCTACTTCACAAAAAAGTACATTCTCATTGTTTGTGCATAGGCTTCAAGTTTCCACATCACAATTTTTTAAGTTGAATATTGAACCGTGATTAGCTTCCAAACTAGTTGTGACATCGCAAAATCCTGCTTGTAGGTACAAGTCTTGAACTCAGATTTAAGGTCAGCGCATTGAAACTTTCCTCTTCAGTAAACAAATGTGAAAACAGGCCTCTGCACATACATCATTCTGCACAGTGAAATTACATTTTTGAGTGAAATGGGACTTAAACAGAATGCCTTGTCTTTTGTAGCACTTTTCATTTATTAATTTTTCAGGTGAAAAACATTGATAATGCTCTTCCTCTTCGAGATTCTTTCCATTCCTAATTTTCCTGCATCACTGCTTCAAAAGGGATCTCTTGCCTTTTCCGTACAAACTTATACCTAACTCTTTTTCTTGCCTGTACTGCTTAATTGCTGCTTGCTGCTATCCTGCTCAAGCTTCCTAACTTTCTCTCTCTCCTTCTTTTTCCTCCCTCTCCCTCTGTTTTTTCCTCGCTAACACCGACCGCTTCACTCGTCTTTTTTGTCTTGCACTCCGTCTGCCGCTCCATATCTCGACTCCTTTCCCCCTCTTCCCCTACATCGCGTTGTCCGGTCTGGGGGCCTGAACAGTATCTTCTCCTGCAGACCCCGCTGATGTTTACGGAGCAGATGCAGCAGGATGTCATCATGGTGCTGAAGTTCCCATCCAACTCTCCTGTGACTCACGTGGCGGCCAACACCCAGCCAGGTCTGACGTCACCTGCCATCATCACGGTAACCGGCAACCGCCTCTTCGCCGTCAACAAGTGGCACGGCTTGACAGGTGAGAGATTTGCGTGAATTCACTCATATATTTGTGTGAATCTAAAAGGTCCATTTAATTGAAAGAATTTATTCTGTGTTTTTTACGCCACTGTGATTCTGCATCAAATTTAACCGCAGGTAAAGAATGGCTTTCACATTTCCACTGTTCATCCCTCTCCTCCTTACTTAGTGTCTAATTTATCTGAGTCAAGAACTGACCCGTCTCGTCTCTATAGGATGGACGTTGATTTGGGAGACAGTTGACTGTGTCCACTGGATAGCAGTATCAAATGTGACACATGCAGCAGCCAGCATTAGGTCTCACGTCCACCTCCATACATCAGCCTCTCGCTTCACAAAACCTTATTTACTCAGCATCCATCCTGGCCCCGGAAGAAACATTAAATTTGATATCTCTGAATTTATGAGGATGAAGACTGATCGGTTTTCAGTAGAATACAACCTCATCCATACGCACCACAGACCAGACTGATTAGCCTAATTGGTTTAGTGAGCTGGTATAATAAACAAGACGTGTGCTGTTCAGAAGTAGTTCATTAATTGCACGGATTTACTGAAGTCTTTGTGTGGTTGTTTTACAGCTTAAAAGATAAAAATGGAAAGATGTGCACATTGAATATTCTTTTCCACGGGACGCATGCCAACAATAAAAATAAAGAATGATTGAAAATTTTTCCTTGAAGAGTAGATGCAGCTAATGAACAATACACATAGTTAATCAACACTTTTGGTAAAATTAATGGTTAGCTTCTCAAGTGTTAAATTTAACTCCTTCTCTCTGTTTTATATTTCTGTTAACTGAATATAATTTGGTTTTTGACTGTTGATCTGTCAAAATGAGCGATGTGAAGAAGCCACCTTGAGCTCTGAGAAATTGTGAGAGGCATTTTTCAGTATTTTGTAAAGTAAATCACAAAAAGAATCATCAGATGAATCCATAATAAATATATTGGTTGGTTGCAGTCCTTCTTAGAGGAGTCACATAGATTTAAAGGAGTGCAAATTATTTGCTTTTCTGTGTGTTATCTCATTGTAAACACAATATCCTCTGAATGTTTGTTAGGCTCTAACTCGAAATTGCGATTGTGGCTTTTTTCAGACATTTTATAGTCTGAACAATTAATTGGTTAATCAAAAAACGAATCAAGCCATTGATCGATAATGAAAATAATCATGAGTTGCAGCCCTACGTCAAGCTGTGTGAGCAGCATTCATTGCCAAAAGGCTGAAAGAAATGCTATTTTATGTCCTGCTTTTACATTTGAATACAGAGAAGTCTGTAGGTACCGTGTTTTGATTCACTTTATCAAACTATGACAGCTGCTTATAGCTAAAGTGACTTGGTTGAGCATTTTGTAGCATATAGTTAGCATAAAGAATCATATTCTCTATGGCCTTGGTAGCTTTTTGACATAATTGATGTCTAATTTGTAGGAGAACTCTTGGGCCAGCAGGTGACACTGTGACTTTATGGTTATAATTTCCAATGTGTTATAATGAACTGAAAGCCAGCATCTACTTCACAAGGCCACATGATTACAATATTAATCCAATCTGTCTTCTTGTCTGTCAGGTCATCAGAGCTCAACGGTGCAGGACCAGCAGTACCAACTTCCTGTGGAAATTGACCCTCTGATAGGTATGCTGTCATTTATGACTGTAAAAGAATCCACACACACATGCGTATTCTTTATATAGTGTGAGCTTATATATGCATGAAATGATTTTTTTTGTGTGGATTTGTGTTTGAATCCTGCTGGCATCTTGGTGACTCATGGCGGTCTTCAGCGCCGTGTCCCTGGACAGTAGATTAGAGTTGTTTCTCTGCCTCTGCCCCAGTTCACTCCTCATGATATAGGCCCTGCTCTCACACTAAACCATTTGCATGCAAATTGGAATGCAATGAGCTGTGGCCTAGGCCGGCATTTCATCATCAACTCCCCCTCTTTCTCCCTCTCCATCGTCCCTTCCCTCCCTCCCTTTCTGCATCCTCTTTGGTTTAATTTGAGCGGAGGGAAAGGACGCGTGTCAATGGAAATGAATATGAATGTGGTAATAATGTGTGATTGAGAATGCAGCGCGGACGGCTGTCAGGACAATATGGGCGCCTCTCATCCTTCACGACTTGTTGATGAGCAGGGGAAGAGTGCCGAGCTGCAGTGATGTATGAGATGCGCTGGTGGAGCAAGGAGAGAAGAGCCACTTCTCTCTGCTCCCGCCTTCGCCTCCATTGCTTTCCTGCAGCCTCTGGAAATCTCACGCACATCTGCAAGGGGGGCTGTTCTTTCTCTGTGAATGTTGTGGTCACTCTTAGTCTCACCAGACCATTTCCACACGTTTTTTTTGACTACTGAAAATAACCAGGGTTTAGTCTCACATATTCATCTTTATCTGCACGTACAGCATGTCTCTCCTTCCCTGCCCCTCTGTACAGGCAGAATAAAAGAAATCTTTGACTGTGCATCAGTATTTATACATTCAGTGCATGTTTTTATGAGAGCTTTATAGTGGGTGTGTGATATTTGTCACTGAAAGCACACTTTTCAGGCTAATTTTATCCTTTAAATCTTTGATGTTTTTGTTTTATTTTATCACTTGACAATGTTGTTTTCTCCCATCACACATTTTGCCATCATTTCTAACACTAAAGCATTAATAATGTACTAAATGATATATTTTTGTGTTTGCGTGTGTGTGTTTCGGGGGAGGTAGAGGGGATTTTTGTGCTTGTCAGTAATATATTTACACTGTTTGCATTCCAGGAGGAGTCTGAGCTAAACACAGTAAATTGAGGATGAGTGTTGAGCCAACTGTGGCTTTGGGAAATGTTAAAAATGGGTTGAAATATTAGCTGTAGCAGGGTACACTGGACTTTCTCAGTCTCCATGCTCCACAGTCTTCTCTGACACCTGTTCTCCAGTGCTTGTGACCCCCACCAAATAAGAAATGCATCACAATGGACATATCTCTCTAGAAAAGAAAAAAGATACCACTTATGGAAGAGAGAATGTCAATAAATTTGCTTTCTAACCAACCACTGGCTAAATTACACAACCAAAATGAATTTGCAGTGTGTGTTCTGATTTGAGTGGTGTGCATATTTTGTGTAGTCCGTGCACCCTCTATCATTACTCAGACTAGACTCCTAGACTCTCACGGAAAATGTGAAGTCCCGTAAACTTAACCTCCAGGATGTTTTATGTATTCTCTCACAAATCATCTTCGCACTGTGAGCTGATCCTAAAGTGGAGGTGCATTGGCGTGTGAGTGCTTTGAAAATAGCTGATATGCGTAAACTGTAAACTGTGTGTTGGATCATAGATTTAACACTTCTGTGTACATCTGTACATTTCCAACCTGTCATTTTTTATGTGCTCATTTTATTTTTATTCCTCTCCTCTCCAGCCAGTAACGCGGGCAGCCATCGTCGTCAGATCTCAGATCTGCTGGATCAAAGCATTCAGATCAGCTTGCATTGTTTCGTCATCACTGCCGACAACCGCTTCATCCTTCTGTGTGGCTTTTGGGACAAGAGCTTCCGGGTTTACTCCACTGACTCAGGTACTGTATAATCATAGTACACTTCTCCCCCCTTAGCCCTCATGTGATCAGGATCACAAAAAGCTTTTCTGTTACAACTGCGGGAACACAGTATTTAAAATATGCCACATCTTATCCTAACAATTTTGTCCCATTCAGGCATTAGCATAGATCTAGATTTACATGGTGTAAATTTATTACTTCATATTTAACTTTGTCAGAAAAAGGCAACCATTTTGTTAACCATATATCACTATATAATTTGGGTAAACCATATTCGGAGTCTTAACATGGACATTTTCTCTGCCACTAAACTCTTGGCATCAGATCTTCGCTTTGATGTTTTTACGTCTCACTCTCAACAGACAAAAACCTAAAAGCAGTTGATGACCACTTGTAATTCAAATACAGCCCCTACTTCTGGCACACATGTTCATCTTGTTAAGTGCAAACCCACTACACTTTTTGGTTGGAAGAGAATAAATGTACCCAAAAATCTCTAACTTGCTGCTTCAACTCCGGGTTGCCACATAATGGCATGAACCCCATGAAGCCACATCAGGATGTGCTTTTGTAAAATGTTATTCTAATATCACTAATATATTAGTAATAGCACTAATATCTAAATCTAATGGGCACATTGCCATGACATTTACTGAGCACACTGATACCACCCAGAGGATGAACTCTTCTCTCATTTAGACACTCCATGAGCTTTCCTCTTTTTACCCTCGAGCCAAAATGTCAACTCTAAAACATAAGATGACTCATAAGCAAATATGCAGATTGCCATGAAATTTAATGAACACATTCATGCTATTAAAGGGATAAGCCTCTTAATGTTAATGAAGCCCATGGCCTTTCCTCTAGCACCATCCTCAGGACAAACTTTTAATTTTTAGCCCCACTACCAGTCACGCTCTAAGAAAAAAAAAAAAAATCCACAGTAAATTTTTTATACTCTTGTTAACACTCTTGTTGAGTGCAGTGAACATTGCAGCCTCTAGCAGCCGCTAGACTTTAAATTGTCAATACTAGGAACAATGCAATATCGTATTGTAGCGGCAACATTGGAATTGTTATAAATTTACAGAATTACTTGCTACAGTAGGGCTCTCTTTATTTTCTCTTCTTCTTTTGTGCCAGTTCAAGGCATGTGTGTTGTCAGCAGGTCATTGTAGCCTAATATCCCTGACATCAAGTAACTCTAACCCCAATATAAAACCCTGTTTTCAGGTTTTAAGCCGTTTTGTCAAGTTGTTTTGATTTAGTAGAGTTCAGTGTGATTTCTTCTAAGTACAGTAATTGTAAATAATGGGAAGACTATCACATTGATAATGTTTACCTCAGTTTACCCTATATATCTTAAAATCTTGTTTATCTTAATATTCACCTAACTTGAATATTCTGTACAATTTTTCACAGTGGTATTGGATATACCTGAATACCACTGACTTGCTACTTATACTTGAATACGCACATGCATGCAGACATCTTTACACACACACACACACACACATACACACACACACAGATGCCATCAGGTCAGGGGTCCTAAATGAAACTGTCTCAAGCTTCATCTCTATACCCCGCTCCTCAACTCTTCTCCCCAGCCCCATTCAGAATCCAGCACACATCTATACAACAGACTCGGATTCAATTTCTGTAGGCCAGGGCCTCCCTGTCTTTAATACAGGAGGGTGGGAAGGAGGGATGGGAGCACAGAGATAGCTCTATTGTGCGACTGCCACCGAGGTGTGCGACTGGAACGTGAACACGGTTTAATCGCACACGCTCAACAGCTGCCACCGAGGTCCCTAAAGCCCCCAGGTTAAAGAACTGAGGGATTTTATCAATTACAAGACTTGATTGGTACACGTGCACAAAACACATAGCCTCATACGCCTGCGTGCACACACATCCAATTTAATTTGTCCGTGTGCATGCACGTGTGTGTCTGTGAGCAGAAGAGTGTGTGTTCGATATGAGTTGCATGGTAGCCATTATAGCTGCAGCCATCATTACTTATTTTCAGTGTTTATAAAGATGTCAAACATTTTATATCTTTGATGTCTCTGTTCTTCTTTGGAAGTTTAGTCAGTGACCCGCCCAGTTTCATAACAACGCCTCATATTTTCAGTGAGATACAGCTTAATTATCCGATGGACAGTGATTTTGACACCCAGGCAGAAATGTCATGTGTTGCAAACCATCCAGTGTTTGACTGCAGAGGTCACACTATGAGGAACGTAATGAGTATTAGACAGCTAGACAGTGGAGCTGTGGTCTGGAAATCTGACAGCAATTAGCCTCTTTATATATACACATGGAGCGCACTGCATGTGCACGGGCACACACACACTCATACACACAGAGTTGGAACAAATATTTATTCTTGTCTGGGAATTAGTAGACGTCTGGTCTTGCGTGGATCTTATAGAATTACTAGCCAAGCAGACAGATGATCAACAAACACATGGTGGGAGAGTTCCAAAGAACTACATTTAGCAATACATTTATACTCAGTTTTTGTTATTAAAGTGCAAAATGAAATTATGTGTTACAACCATATCTTCAGGGTTCATACAGAGTCTTGAAAGTTAGGAAAATGCTCAGTTTTAACAGTTATGTTTTCAAGGTTAGGAATGTGCTTGAATTCGATTGTACTCCTTGAAAAATGCTTGGTTTTCAACATAATCTGGTGTTTCATCTACACAGTCACTCATGTAAACCAAAAATCTTTTAATATTAAATTAAACCATCCCATCATCATATTTGTTTAGATGTGATGATAAAGGATTTGAGTCTGGAAATTTTTGATTTAGGTACCATGAAAGTGGTTGAAAAGTGCTTGAATTTTACTCATAAAAAGCTGTACGAACCCTGTATCTTATATTTTTCAAATGATCTCTGATTCTTAAGGACACGTGTGTATATTTGTGTGCTTTTGCAGGCAAACTGACTCAGATAGTCTTTGGGCACCGTGATGTGGTGACGTGTCTGGCTCGCTCTGAGTCGTACATCGGCGGAGACTGTTACGTCCTGTCAGGCTCCAGAGATGCCACCCTGCTGCTGTGGTACTGGAACGGAAAGCACAACAGCATTGGAGAGAACCCAGGCAGTAAGTACACAGGCAAACCAGCCCGATATGTGAGCACACACACATACACACGCGGGTATTCTCTGAGTGCTCACTCTCCCAGACAGTTGTGACCGTGTGATTTACGGCCTCCCTCTGTAAAGTAACAACTAGTTTCATCTGACCAGGCCAGGCCTCCTGCATACAGATTGGATTTCGCAGCACCGTTGCACCAAGAACAGCTTTTGATAATGTGTTTGAGATTGTGTGTGAGTTTCTGTGAGACCAGATAGTGTGTGTGTGTGTGTGCGCGCGTGTGTGTGTGTGTCTGTCTGTGTCTGTGTGTGAGAGAGAGAGAGAATCTGTCTTTAATGTGAGTGAAAGTGAGGGCCACTTAGAGACGTTAAATGTGATGTTGGGGGTCGTCGGCCAGCACATGAAAGTTCACCACCATACGGGGGCCACGGGGTCACGCTAGTCGATAAAAGTGAAAAATGTCATGGGCCTCCCTTACGTTACCATAACATATGGCATTAACCATGATCAAAGCATCGCACACACATTGCTCAGCCCTTAGCCTGCCCGGTGCTAATTCGGTCAGCTTAGATTGGCGTACATGTTGTTAAGTGATCCATTACAAATGGGCTGAAATTTATGACAAATTGTGATTTGGTTAATAAGCCACATTGGTTTTTGATTTGGGGGACAGAGCGTAGATGATTGTTTGTCACTTACCTCATATACACTGATGTGGCATGTTGGAGTCAAGAGAAATGTTTTTTTTTTTATTCCTGCTAGTTAATACACGGGATTTTCAAACTTCTCATAAAGAAAGGATAAATATGTTTGTGAGTTAAAAAATATGGGTGAACATAAACCACATTTTGATTCTCTGTTCTCATTTTTTCTCGTTTTTCTCTTTTTGATTGCTTTACTTTACTCAAAAGGGAACATAACAAGTATAACGACATGACAAAAAGTAGGAGCACTCTGCAGTGATGGATATGCCACGTAGATTTTATTCTATTAGCTGATGTTTCAGCAACACTGTGACCTCTTTTGAGCCTTATTTTGATCATCCTTATGGCATAACAATGCATGTTGTAAGGTTACATGAGGGTTTAGATTAACTGATACAAATGACATCTGTACTGTACTTCATGTCTTAAGTATAACACTTTTACTGCATATTTTCTAAGAAAAATAGACTGTATTTTGATTGATTTATGGAATCATTATAAGTCTAAGGGGTTCTGTGTGTACGTACCAATGCATGTGCTGTACATGTTCTCGTAAGCATGTGTGTGTCAGTCTAACCTCAGTCGGCTCAGTGCAGTTACCACGCTGTAGCTAGAGGAGCAGACAAAGCAGTCGTCATCCCAACCCCTCACCACCACAATGTGATGCTCCATTGCCCCAGACCGCAGGAGGTTCTCCCAGACATGAAGCTCTGCTGCACACACACACTCACATATACTCACAAAATACATACAGACAGCAGACTTTTCTTTATTCCTCTTCCAAAAACGAAACACTTTCAAGCTAAAGTCTCCACATGCATACGCACGCACACACACACACACATACACATTCCTTTTCATGCATAATGCCCTGTGAACATCCCAGACACTTCATAAGCTTGACACAAATGCCTCTGAATGGCTGATATGCACATGTACACGTTGACCTGTGCACACTTGGTTCCTGCTGCAGGCACATGTTGTTGTGGTGCACAGCAGCAGAGAGATCCCACAGACACCACTGCCACCTGCTGGTCACAGAGGGGAAACCAGTTCAATAAGACATCTATTTAGTAACATAGGTTCTACTGTATTTCTGTTGTTAATGAAGTGATGAACACTCTGAAGATTAAAATATTCTTTAGCCATGAAATCGACACCAATGTTTGAGAATAACTGATCTTGTGATTGGTGTAAATAGTTCTCAAGAATGTAATATACCCACACCAACATGTGTACATTTATCTTTATCTATATATAGCATAAACATAGACATACACACATGCACATATAGGTTTGTGGTTCAATAACATTTAATTAAATCTGGATCCAGTATCAAATCCTAAATCCTCATTATTCCCTTATCAAATTTATTGAGGTTTGTTTAGCTTGCAACAACTTTTGAGCAACAAAGGTCATAAATGACTGAACATTTAATGACTAAAACTTAAATATTGACATTCAAATACTTTATGCATTGTAATACTCAAGATTTTTGCTATCATATTACACATTTGCTATTTAACTAAATAGATATCTGGATGCTATGGACGTTACTCTTTGCTCTTTGCCAATGAAAGAAAAAGAGGAAGGTAAGAAATTGGACTATTTTACCAACTTTGAAGAGGGTCCAAAAATGGAACTGGCTTTTGGATCCAGTCTCCACACACACACACACACACCCCTTGTCCACACTTGTCTAGATAGCTGATACCCTCCTCAGTGTCCCAGCTTTAGTCATATACAGGTATAAGATAGTAATCAGATGTGGCGGTAATTCAAACCAAATGGCAGGTAGAGGCTCAAAAGGTTAACTGATACATCAATATATCAGCTTTATTGATCTTCTCAGAGCGAAATCCAACATCATGCTTTAATCCAAAGCCTTGTAGGTCATAAGTTTGCTTTTAGTGACGTTGAGGATGTTACCCAGTTAACTAAATAAAATGTAGATGTTTAGGCTGCCGACCTGGTGTGACCAGAGTTTAGGCGGCTGGTACGTATTTGCAAAGTGCAATCTTTGTTTTGTATTTGTTGTTATAAATTATACATTTTTCAGCATTTTAGAATATTCTTTCCATCAGAGTCCATGTATTGATTTAAGTATGCCCTTGTTATCTGTAATGTTCTAATCACACATGTATGGATAAGATTGTTTTATTGACTTGAAACATTGCTGACGTCGTCTTTATACATGACTAGAGTTTAACTAGAGTTTAGCTTGTCCTCTAGTTTGCTTTTTTACAAGGGGGTTCAGTGAGCAGTAAGTCTTTCTGCTAAATCTAATTAAGGTTTAACAGTAGTGCTGGCTTTTTGGGGGAAAGTATCTGTCCTATTAGTGAACCTGTGTTGAGTTTTATGTCATAATTGAATTAAAGAGAGAAACTACATTAACCAACTCTGAATAGTTTGCCCAAGTCAGCAAGAAATTACACTTCATTTTCACAAGTACTTAAAACTACTACAGTATATCACAAAAAATATTGTATATCACTGACATGTACTGTGAGAAAGAAGTTTTATTGGAAACTATTTTACTTAAATGACATTGCCCTGGAGCCGTTTGGGGTTCATACGCAAATATATTTTGAAAAAAAGATGTCATTAAGTATTTAAACATGAATCATGTACTGAGTGTCATTGCCCCGTGTTCCTCTTTTTGGGCTAAACTTGACCTGTGACAGCAAAGAAGATGAGGTCGTTAAAGTCAAGACCCCCTCCCTGAGACATGAAACCCTTATGAACCCCACACATTTATTTACATGCTCTTATCCAGCTCAACACTTTAACACAATGACCAAATGTTTCGATACAGCATCTGCCTGCAATGAATCCATCTACAAAATTATATATAATAATTCAGCAAGTCCAAACCTCACACAAGTGTGCATGTGCTTGCAGACAGAAGACAGACGGAGCAGAAAAGGGCGATTTTGTTTTGTCGCTCGCCCTGACAGCTCAAACCAAAACAAAATCACACAAACTTCACGAGTTAGACCATAACTTACTCTCGCTCCCTCTGGCTCTCTCTGTGTCTGTAGTGCAGAAACATCTGGATCCAGTGAAGGCAGTCAGGGGGAGAAGGTTTTAAAGATGGGGAGAGGCGGAGGGTGACAAGTGCTGGAAAGGGAGCGTGAATGAGGGTCTCAAAGCCTGTGCAACAACATATGCATCCACATAAAAAAAAAAAAATAAAACAAATTTTCTTTGAGCTGAAATAATTAACAACCTTTTGACGTTGTTTGTTTTAATTCCTTATGTTATTGTTTGTCTGTGTTTTCATGTTTCATAATGCTTTTTGACTGGATTGAACTGCTTTCATCTGCTAATGCCAGATGAATAGATGAGTCTATTTGAATTTTTTGCATTTCGCTCCCTCTAGTGACCAAAAGTGGTCATGCATTTTTTTTTTTGTGAAGCTGTTCTCTGGAATACACAAAACTATTTTGTTTGTGTTATCCTAGCAGAGTTTACCACACCACGGGCCATCTTAACAGGCCATGACTGTGAAGTGACATGTGCAAGTGTGTGCGCCGAGTTGGGTCTCGTTATCAGTGGCTGCAAAGGTGAGATTGTCTGTCTGTCTGTCTTTATTAAAATGTCCAAAATATTCATTTATACTTAAAAAGACACCGACCAAAGTGAAAGAATTACTTGATAAGGGCCACTGCAAGTTCAGCTTTTCTAACTCCACTTATCATGTTGTCTTGTGTTTGTTCAGAGGGTCCTTGTCTGATCCATTCCATGAATGGGGACCTGCTGCGGACCCTGGAGGGCCCAGAGCGCTGCCTGCGGCCTCGTCTCATCCAGTCCTCCACTGAGGGAAACTGCGTGATCTACTACGACAAGGGACAGTTTTGTCTCTTCACTGTCAACGGCAAACTGCTGGGACACATGGAGGTGGAAGACAGCATCAAGGTGAGGAAACGTACATATCTGCGTGAGCGTGCATGTGAAAGTGCACTTGCTTGCACATGTACGTCTGCACCACATCAGTGTAGAAAGACCTCTTACTGATTAAAGGCTTTCTTATGGTTTGAGATTTGAGAAAGGTAAGGGGGTCGGCATGCCTCGGGGCAGACTGTGGCTTCACATCTCTTTTATTCCCTTTCACACGCATACACCAGAGGAAATGGTCCTTTAGATCCACAGCTCTGTTGTCAGGTCAAATTGCGTCGGTGGCAGTGGTAGAGAACATTCCTGAGGAGTGGTCAGCTCTGGACACCAACACCATTAACTACCCTCCAGCGCAGGACGACACATTCCCCATTTCCCACATTTCCTCCCTGGTGGTTAGAGTGACACAAGATAGCAGCTACTGCCTTTGGTTTCCCGACCCTTTGTTTCCGGTTTGGCCTGGGAAATGTAAGCTAGCTCTGACAGACAGCCACACGCCTGTTTCCTATTAAGAAACCTCTCGTGCCCGGGCTCCTAACCTGCCAACCAGCTCGCTCCTACACAAAGCCACGAATATAACTTGTAGAAGACGTGATTAATGAGCACACGCAGACAAATGCTGATTGATTGTATTAACATCACTGGGAAAGTGTTCAGTTTGTAGGTTGCAGAATACTTTATTGTGTCTTTAAGAGAAACTAATGATGTTTTTAGATGCTTGTAGAGTTTCGTACTTTTCCTAGAGTTCCTTCTAAAGCAGCGAAGCTGTGACTCGGGAGCAGTGTGGGCCAGTGTGGGCCACTGCTGGCCTTGTCAGCTCTCCTCTGCTGTTGTAAATTCCAGCCATGTCAGATGGTATTAGGAAAATCCTAACATCTTGGAGTGAGGCTGTGAGAGTCTCAACCCCCTCCCACCTCACCCCCCTTAGCTAGCTCCACCCCCCTGGTCTGAGACTCCGACAGTATTTAGTGCACTCATGTATATACCAGAATCAATCTTCTTAGGCCTCTGAGCCTCAGCACGGTATGACTCCAGGATAAATAAGTGTTTGTCCTGGCCTGCAGTATCCACTTAGAAAGAGAGAGTAAGACTGAGAAAGAGAGGGAATGTTTGCACTGTGGATTTATAAGGGTCTGGAGTCAGAGGTTAGACGACGGGCTAACAGTCGGCCTCCTAGTCTAATAGCAGAATCGAGTGACAGAAGCCATACTGAATGGATTACAGTCTTTTAAGTACTAGTATAACTCAGGCAGTGTAACCATTCCAGCAGTTCTTTCACTGCCTTCGTCGGTGTAACAGGGGGATTAACAGCACCATAAATTAAACTTTTTACCTTCCCCAGCTTCAAAATCCACCCACCGTTCCCCGAAAGAAGTAGGAAATATGGGCATTAAAAGTGCATGTGTTTCTGCTGGAGTCATTTTTTAGTCATCTGAGCCCGGGTAGCCATCTTAGCTCCCACAGAGCCGTCGGCCATCTTGTTTGACCGCCCAGTGGTAAAGGGACTGATTTATAATGTCTGTCTGCAGCCTCCTACCTGGCCTGGCTGACATGTCTGCCAGCTCTCAGGCCTCCTGCTGGGCTTCAGTAAGGTCATGGACTCTATCAGTAGATACACAGGTACTATTATTGTACCTTACTACTACCTTACTTGCTCAGAAACGACTAGCAGTGACTGCTTATTAAATCAATTTATCACATTAAAAGCTGCACTAGTCAATATTTTTATATTAACAATGGATTGAATGACTTGTGTCTTTCAGCTCATTGTTTTGGTTTTACGGCAACTTTACTGTTTTAATTCACTCTTGGCACCTTGTTTCCAGCTGCAGCAGGCAGTTGTTTTCAGCAAAAAAAAGCACGCTACTTACCCAGCATCAAACAGCAGACAGATAAAGTCAGCAACTAGCTCACACAGTGAAGTATTTAGCAGCTAAAGAGAGAGACAGATATTTTCCCCAGGAGTTGGTTGAGAGCAAAGCGGAGCTAAAAGGAGAGTGAATGCTGGACGTACATTCATCAGGTGGACACAAATACAACTTCAAATGAATGCAACTATGTTGGCGTTGTATTTTCAGCTTCTTCTGTTTAAAAAAAGTGCACAGTTTTTCAAAAAAAGGTAGCTATTGCTTTAGCAGGTATAATGAATCACAATTTTTTCCCATGTATTCGTTTTGCACTGTACTTCAGTTCAAGTGCATTGATCATGATTGGCTGGATTGAGCATTATCTTTATCGTTGTTGTCAGATTAACTCTGAATGTTGATCCACAAGACAATTACTGTACACACAAATCAAACCAGCGCTGCACTCGGTCATGCTCCGTTCCCAGCCATCTTGGATGATGATCTGTCGCAGCAATTAGGCTGGCTTGGTTCTCGAGGCCTCCCGCCAGCGTGCAGCATGCAAATGCATCATTGTGTGCCCATTTTGCATGTGCCTGTCTGTGTGAGTGCCTTTCACATGCAAGTTTTGTGCTTATCTCAAGTGCGTGAGTGATGAGAATGAGAAACAGAGCTCATTTACTTCACAGTGGGGTAGGAAATTCCACAAAGTTTTTTTTTTTTATATATATACAAAACATTAGGTTAATTTAGGCTGCAATCTTTCTACGTCCATCCACTGTGTACTGCTCTTGAAGGGTTATTTATGTTTTCCTTACCAAGTCAAGTTCCTGAAAATGACTTGTTCCAGCTTCAGAACCGAAGTTTAAGTTTCATTTTTCCATTTAATATGAGCCTGATTCAACACACATGCTGCTGATGATTGAAGTGTCTTCTGCTGAATCTCTGCAAAGCGGCTGCAGCTGAAAGACGGGCCGACTTCGGTGTCATAAAACCACAAACGAGAAAAGCTCTAAATTAGTGTCATTTGCTGCTTTTAGAACTCACATTCTGCCTCGTCATTTCAGCAGCTACGGTTACTCGCTGATTGATGCTCCTGACTGTTTCAGTTTCAGCTTCCACTATGCACTGTGCCCGTAATAGACTCCAACACACGACCTGATTTGTGTGCATCGGATTCCCCGGGGGACCCATTCAGCTGTTACGGTTTGCAGGAAAAGCAGATGAGACGAGTAAATCTCCGAGCCTCGCTGTGGGGAGCCATCTTTGTAGCCAGTCAGGGTCTGTGTACAGGAAGCCCCTAAGGAATGGCGGCACTGACCTGGGATCTTTTGTCGGATCACATGACCTCGCAGTATGAGCTTTACTTTGACATAAGAGATAAACTGGTCCCAGATCACCAGTCCTATTCGGAGACTATTTATGCATGTGGTTCCAGGTTGAATAGCTTTGCTGCTAGGGTTTGGTTTTTTTTAGCATTGAAGGACAGATAACAGATGATCAAACAAGTCAGGCAATGAAGTCAGAGAGTCATCTCACATTGTACAGTATGCTTTACCGTTGCAAAACTTCACCAAATCTGACCTCTTACTGTAAAATCTGTAATCCCAAAACTAAAGAGTAAACTATTCTGAAGCTCATTAAAAAGTTACTAATGAACTTGTTCTCTTCTCCTCTTTGCCAGGCCATGCTGCTCAGTCGTGATGGCCAGTATCTGCTGACAGGCGGTGATGGAGGTGTAGTTTCTGTCTGGCAGGTCCACAACCTCAAACAGCTGTTCACCTACCCAGGCTGTGACGCAGGAATCCGCTCTATGGCCATGTCGCATGACCAAAGGTAAGATACACAAAAATAAAAGTTAAGCCCAACCAATAGTGGATTAGGCCAATATGAAATCAATATTTGAGAGTGTAAAAAATCTGATATCCTCACTGGTGGACAAAC
This sequence comes from Macquaria australasica, assembly GCA_005408345.1. NCBI lineage: Eukaryota > Metazoa > Chordata > Actinopteri > Centrarchiformes > Percichthyidae > Macquaria > Macquaria australasica. The sequence continues at coordinate 504,377 of SEMN01000295.1, read as the reverse complement.
TATTTAAGGAAACGCTGTTTTTTGGAATTTCTATATTGTCATTTTTTAATACTGAACGCCATACGTGTACACCACTACTCATAAATCTACAATAAGCTAATACCAGCCTGGCTGATTTATTGGTCTGGCTCTAATAAAAAGTATTAATGCCTACAACCAGAAGAAGTATTCTGATCTTTTACTTTACTTTTTTTAAGTAAAAGTAGCAATACTACACTGTCAAACTACTCCATTACAATAAAAGTCCAGCATTCAAAATTTGACTTGAGTAAAAGTTCAGAAATATTGCAGCACACAATGTACAATATGTACTAAATGTAAAATTTTGAATATTGATCAAATGTTTAGGAAATGTATCAAGGAAAAACTGCTTAATATCTGCGGTTTCTTGCTTCTTAACATGTGAGGAAATACTCAAGTACAAGCACCTCACTGTACTTACGGTACAGTACTTGAGTTGAGTGAACCAAATGTACTTATTCAAATTAATTAATTAAAAAACATTAAATTAATAATTAATAATTAATTAATTTATTAATTAATCATTAATAAAATGAAAAACACATAGACAAACAAAATCTCATGATGTTCCCTCCTAACTCTTCTAAGGTGCATCATAACTGGCATGGCATCTGGAAGCATCGTGCTCTTCTACAACGACTTCAACAGATGGCACCACGAGTACCAGACCAGGTACTGAGCCGACAACGGCAGCAACTTGACTGACAAAATTTCGATATTGATGAAACTGTTTCAAGTGTGAACTCTTATCAAAGGCACTATTCTGTCTATATCCTGATATCCTGAATGTATCTCAATGAAAGAAGAAAAAAAAAATCTGTCCTGTTGTTATAGTAAAACTATTTTTAAAAAGGGCATTGCTATATTTTGTAGATCAGATAGAAAATTTTCATATAAATCATAGGGCGGGGGTTATGTTACTGTACGGTTAAAAACAAATCTATTTTTAGCTGTAAGAGTCTATTTTCATCTCCTCTGGAAAAGAAAAGCGGGATTTGTGGGGAGCTAGTGAGAAACTTTTCTCTTGACTTAAAAATCCAAATATTTGTGTACTTTAGGGTGAGTGATTCTTTTTTTTTTTCTGTAGGTGTGTATGTGGGGAATAATTATTAAGCTATCATTCACAGCTTTTTGCCATTTTGGCAGCACAGCCGGTATATATGAAATGTTTGAATAAATAATAAATGTATTGGACAGAAGGATAATCGAAGAGACAATATACATATATAAATATCTATATATTCTGTTTAAATGTAGTCCTCCATATTTAAAATTTCCATTCCCTCTGTACCTCTGTGCTTGCTAAGAGATTGCATTTCTGTGCATGGCTCACTACTCATATAAAACATATCAGCGCAGACCTGTCATATTATCATTTAATACTTCGGAAACATTAAAAAAAAACCACAAAACTTCCAACTCCCACCCAGAGATGTCAAAGATGAGCTTTATGTAGAGAAAGACGTCAGGAAAACTGTCAAGGATTTTGTTCCTTTTACATTTCTTTCCTAATTGACTGAGTGTATGAAATCACTTTAAAATCACTAAATAAAAATGTCATATCATCCCTAGTGCCCAAGCCAGTATAGCATCTTTAAAGTCCTCTTTGAGTCCCGTCTCCAAAGCAGCTAACAGCAAAGTGAGATGTGCAATGAAAGGAAGGACTTTACTCTATTTCAGTCTGAGGTTCTCTTTTTTTCATCACAGCTGTCTAAATTTACAAGATGAGTGTTAAGATGTGATTCAGCACTGAAAAATGGCAATGAGACATATTCCTCTGGTCCTCAGTAAAATAAACGTCCACTTGTATCTTCGATTTTGAGGAAACATTCCTTTAAAGTTTGCTCTTTGATGTGGTTTGAATCTCCAGTTATATGAGAACTACTGTTATCTATCAACCAATATTTTTTTGTGTGTGTGCTGAGTTCTGACAATAAAATTGAATTTTATAACTTGAATTGTCCTTGGTGTGAGTGTGTTTTTCCCTGGGATTCACTAAGACTGCATGGCACCCTCTAGTGGCCAACTCCTGGTCTCACACACAAATATTCACCACAAACACTCATTTGAAGTCTTTATTGCATTTTTATTTTTTTGCTGTACTGCTGTTTCAAATCAGTAGGACATTAAAAGCAGCCACTCTATGCCTAATAAAAACCGTTACTCCAGTTTGACACAGATGATATACCTGTTTTTAAAACTGTCTTTTCATACAAATTTGCCTTTACAAACTGCTTATGACTACTTTTAACTACATATACATAAGAGGAAGCTAAATGACGTTATGTACCAACTTGACTTTGTGTATGTGTGAGGGTTCTGTCTTGCAGGGAGGCGGGAAGTGGTGGGGAAAAGAGTATGCATGCAGCTGAAAGTCCTGAAGAGGTAAAGAGGCATGTTGAACCACTGAAGGAGTTAGCCCTACTAACACCAGCTGGGGTAAATGCTGTGGAGTTAAAAACAGGTACAAAACAAAAACAAATCACTTAGAACTTATTTTTAGGATGCACAATTAGGAACCCCATTTTTCTGCCAAGCTGGTTATGATAAAGGCATCATTAAGCTGTGAGCGAGTGGTCAGGCACAAACCCGTCACCTTGGCAACACATTCAGTCATATAAATCCAACAGATCAAAAACCATTGCGTGAATATTTCACTGGTAAATGTGTCTTTTCTGTGCAGTACTACAGCAGTTCAGTTTGGACAATTGCAGTTCATTAGAAACATTTGGTTTCATGTCTGTTGGATCTATTTTCTCTATTTTTATGTACAGCAGTCACGACTTTTAGGGCCATAACTGCTCAGACGCACGTAAGCAAAAACAAACCTTCAAGTTTCAGGTGGACAACTACAGGTTCTTCACACTATGTAAAACTACAATGTTCACATCAAATAATACATAAACAGTGTGTTAATGAATGTTTCAGCGTGTCTGTCAGTTACAGTAGGTGCACAAAATAATCTACCAAATTGATTTATGAATTATACAAGCAGATAAACCGGAAAGTCATGTTAAAGGGTCAGTTCACCCAAATAAAAAAAAACATTTTGCCTCCCTAAGAGTATCTGGACATGCAAAGAGTTTTTCTTTTATTTGCCCAGGTTTTGAGATGCATTTTACTGAAATTATTGTTTTTACCTCAATACAGTGAAGGTGAATGGAATTTTGTTTGTGGTAATAGCACTGAAAAACTACATTTACAATATTCAGCAACATTTCTTTCCAGAAACCGTGTCCTGGTAACTCTGGATGATTGCACATCTTGACTAACTAAATTGAAAATATAAAAATAAAATATAAACACTGTGCTGTTAAATTTTTAAATAGTAATTATTAAAAAATTAGGTGAGCACCACAAACAAAATTCCATTCACCTCCATTATATTGTGGCAGCGACAAATCTCATAACCTTAGCAAATTAACCCAATACTTTCTGCATGGCTAAATAACACTAGAGCAGTTGTTCCCAACCTGGGGGTCTGGACCCCTCATGGGGTCACAAGATAAGTCAGGGGGTTGGGAGATGATTGACAGGATAGGATAACAAAAAGATACACTCCTGCTACAAAAAAATGCATCTATTTTTTTCAGATTTTTGCTTTTGAATTAATGGATAATTTTATATCTTCAGGTCCGTAAACATATTTAAATTAAACAATTTGAATGTTTGGTTGAAATGGCCACAATGTAGAGAAATACGCAATTTATGACATGGGGTCACAAGCCAAAAAAGATTGCGAACCACTGCACAAGAAGTGACTGAGGAAAATGTTTTTTGTGGTTTGGATGAACAAACCCTTTAAATTGGATGTGAGCAGCCATTTGTGTCGGCTTTATCAGGTCTGATTATTACCACTTTTGCATGCATGATTTCACGGCGCACAAATGCACAGAATCTCCAAGTAGAGCTGAAGCTGTTTAACGGGTAAAGCGTTGCCTTACTCGTTATTAGCTACTTGGTACTTTGGTAGCTATTACCATTATTTTGTCAACCCACTGTACTTGTATATAGTAACACTTAACTAGGAGTCTTAAGTTTAACAGTAAATGTGCGGTTACCATCGGGATGGCTGTGGTCAGAGAAAATACTGATGGTGGTTTTACAGTAGTTGGATTACACTACAGGTAACTAGGCTAGCAAGTTCATTTGATATGCTGAAATACTTGTATTATGGACATAGTGTCTCTGCTAAAGCAATAGGAGTTCACAATGGTGTGTGTAATGAATAACTATTTACAAAAAGAGCCACAGGCGGTCAAAATGGGACAATAAATAAAAGAAAGAATTCACATTAACGTGATATAGTAATGCGTGACTTCCAAAGACAAACCACTCAGAACAGTGATATAATCAGTTATTTCCCTTTCTCCACATCCTCCATCAATAAATACAAACATATATACAATCGACAGACTCTTAGAAAATGCCTTGTATCCTCCGTCTCTGTAAATGAGTGGGATGAGAATGAGAGAAAAATATGGACACAGCAGTCACTGGCTCAGTTTACAGCTACTGGAAATGCTCGAGGTGGAGCTTCAGCCTCCTCACCCAGTGTTTTCTGATGCATACATGTAATGGGAAGGAGTGAGAGGGGTTGAATTGAATTGACCTGCCTTTTAAATCTCCATAAGCTCTTCAGCAGGTAGAGGACTGGGAGAAGGAGGGCCAGCGGGAGAGGGTGGGGTTGTGGATCTGGGAGGTGTGGAAGGAGGAGAGGGAAACAGGGTTGGATGGATGGGAGAGGGGGAGGAAGGTTCTTGTTTGGTGGTGGAAGATAGAGGAAAGAATACAACAGGTTTGATGGGGGAGACCGGGGAGGCGGAAGCTTCTTTCGTGGGAGAGGAAGATGGAGACATTGCCTGCTTGGTAGGAGAGGGGGAAGGGGCTTGTTTGGTGGGAGAAGAGGGAGAAAGAGAAGCTGGTTTAGGTGGAGATGATGGGGAAGGACAGGAGACGGGTGTAGAGGGAGTTGTGTAGGCAAAAAGAGCAGGGGGGCCAGAGGGTGAGGGAGTTTCTAGAGATAAACAGGAAGGGGCAGATGTAGGTGATGTTCTTATTTCAGGGGGGGTGGAAACAGGCAAAGAGGTGAAGGTTTCAGCAGAGGGTGAGGGGGAGAAATTAAGCAAACTGACAGGAGCAGAAGGAGGGAAATCAACACTGTCAGTTGGGGAATGAGAGCAGGCAGCATTAGAGGTGGATGCAGCACCAGCTACAGCAGTCGACGCGGTCTTGGTGGGTGACGCCAGCATGGCAGGTTTTGGTTCTTTGGCGCGTGATGCCCGTTTGGTTGGAGAAGCCGGTCCTGACTTTGTTGGCGAGGCTGGTTTGAATGGAAGGGCAGATGGGACTTTCTTGCCAGCCGACGACGGCGGACATGGCACTGTTTGGGGCCCTGGACGACGACGGCGGGTGGTGAGCTGGAGGGTCTCCTTATCTAGAGCTGTGTTCTGGCAAAACAGACCGACAGACCATCAGCTTGATACTTATGTACCTCTGAAGTTCTAATAACACCAATCAGAACAGAGAAAGAAAGAGATATTGTGGGTCTATCTACAATGAATTCAGGAAGCTATAGTAATTAAACATAAAATGATCCTTGCGTGTTTTCCTGTGGGTGATAGTTTAGCTCTTGCATTGAGCAATGGGATATAATCAACTTAATGTTTTCTTTTCATTCCTCCAATCATTAACTGCTGACCAAGTTTTGTAGTTTTTAATGATTTCTGTGAATAACACACATGATGAAACAAGCTAATGGAAATGGACACAAATAACTGAAAGATGATTAAACAAAAAAGACGGTATGCTTCACACAGTACACTGAACCCACGAGAAGGCAAATCAAATCATCCGTGCTATTCTATGTGCAGAGAAAGGGCAAATGAGAAAGTAAACTCTTACTTTTTCATTCAACAGATGCATACATAAACGGTGCTTCTGTCTAGTAAAGCCAATGATGTGTTCTTACGTGGGACAGAAAACTAGTAAATGTCATGTTCCTCATTTGCCCTTGTGCTGAATCTCAGCAGCAGAACAGACGATGCGTAGCGTTAAGTGTTAGTACATACCATTGCCTTGGAGCTAAATCAGAGGGACGTAATGCAGGGAGAGGGGAGAAGCAAAAAGGGACAGAGACTAGTCTTACTCACAGCTTCACAAAATAAAATCAACACAACAAGCATGACGGCCAGTGGACAGTTGTTGTTCCAGCTCAGTGCTAATCTGGTATTTCAGATCATAAAAAACATTTTCCAAAACAAATGACCTTTTGCGTTTGAGAGGACTGAGTTGGAACAAACTGGAAGATCTTCTAGTGTGACTAGTTCAGGCAGAAACTGTGACCTGTCAGTGAAGTTCAGGCAGAAACTGTGACCTGTCAGTGAGTGCTAAGCTATATTTATATACCACTCAACAGAAGTGCAGTGGTGAGGTATGATTTAAACGTTGAATGTACTAGTTTTAAGTTTAAGATAAAGCTGGCATTATTCTATATCTTTCTTATTGTTAAAAAAAACAAAACATGAAGACTAAAACCAACAATGAATTGTTGCCTGATACAGCTGCTTTTCCTCTGTGCTATAGAGTTCCATTGTTGTCCAAAAACTATTAAAATCACACCAATGAGCCACACAGTTGCACATGTTCGTTTATTACCATAAACATGGGCACTGTAGGTTATTTGGAGTCAATCCCACATACACCATCCTGCTGCTGTAAATACTCGCTAGTGCACCAAATATGTGTGAATCCCCGGTTGAAAAAAGTCCCTAAAAATGCACCATTTGCTCATGTTTGGATAAGATTTTGCTAAAAACAATGCTCATCTATTTAAAAAATTGTTGAGCCTTTTTAAAAAATGAAACTTTATATTTGTGCCCCATTTTTCTAGACTTACAGGAACCAAATGGCTTGGGGCTGAGAGTCACAGACAGGGAAGGGAAGTCAGAAAGTATTGACAGACGGACACATTGTAGGTTTTGGTCTTTTCATGGGATTTGTTGACAATAAGAAAAATACAGAATAATGTCAGCCTTATCCTTTAAAATGTGCAGGGGAATCTTGTATCCAAGGCAATAAAGCCACATTGGTTTGCATCCATCTCTGCAAATTGAAACTACAAAACGGTGCCAGCATCATTCTTAATTTTCTCCACAAGGTGGCACCAGAGTACCATTAACGTGGAACAGTGCTGAACAACCAGCTACAGATTTGTGAACCCACAGAAAGTTGATTTTAAGGACCTATTTAGAATCAGATCACTAACAAACAACAATGTATAACGGCAGAGAGGGAGGCAAATGAAACTGCTCTTGCATTAGCTTGCATTAGCACCGTAAACATGCTAAATAACCTCAACAAACACATCCTTTAAAAACACAGACGATTATTTTCACATCCCATAGAAGTTTGTGGTCGCTACAAATGGAATGAAATGTGAGCGAAGGAGCAGAATGACGAGTATGAAAACAGCCAAGAGGGATAAATCCAGAAGAGAGCACATGTTGGGTGAGTGTTAGTGAGGGCCACATCAGTTGGTTATTGAGAGCAGTTACTGCAGCTGGGGCAGGGGGCCTGAGATAAAAACAGGAAGGAAGGGAAAGGGAGGGAGAGCAAAGGGGGTGGGAGTTGTTATAGATGGAGGGAAGAGGGCGAAGGGAAGGGCGATGGCTGGAAAGGAAGAAAGCAGGCAGGAGGGGGGGTATGAAGTGTGTACCCAGCTCTTAGCTCCAGGCGTCCCCTGTGGTCCTGGGTCGGGTGTGAGGGAGGGGTGAGGAGGAGGGAGGAAGAAGAGGAGGAGGAGGAGGAGGGGCCGAGGCCATGGCCCACGCTTACACCTCAAACTGTCAAATGAGATTTACAACAAAAAAATGAGGCTCTTTGCAGCAAAGATCAAATCAAATTCCTCAGGAGACCCCCCACCCCCTCACCCCACCCCTTTCCTGCTCTCAGTTCAGACAGACAGACTGAAGAAAGTGGGCTGATGGGTAGTGTGACCTGATGAGATGAGGAAGTCCAACTGTACGAAAAGGAAATGATGCAAGTGAGGCTTGAAACGGACAGGAAGGAAGGATGCGACTACTACAGCAATGACTTCTTCTGCCCTGTCCGATCTCCAAGTTTTTCTATCATTCCATCTCTAAAATCCTGTCTGACATATTTACAGCAGCATAAGTTGTTTAGAAGTCGTCTTCTTGGATGATGATTGAGGCCAGATATTCTTGGCCCAGTGATTAAGTGGGCATAAGATTCATATGAAGTGAATTACAAGGAGCTCAGTCTTCTGTATTTGGGTCAAACATTCACCACCATGGAGTAAATGTTTGGAAAAGGGCCTGACATGGTCAAGCTGCTTTAGACACCTTGTCACCTACTATTAAACCTCAATATTGCAGATTTAATAGGTCACTGAAAGTTAACAATCTTATGAAGGTCATATTGCTCTCTAAAAAGAACTGCAGTAAATCACAGAAAAATTGGGCAAAAGTAGAACAGTGATATTTCCTAAATCATGGATTGCTCATACGTTTGGTTTGTGAATCTTTTTTTGGTGCTTACCATGATGACTGACACCCCGGCTGTGGTGTTGTTGTGCTTAGGCGCAGTGTTAAAGTGCGTCTTCAGTTTACCTGTGACCTCCATCTTCATGTTGTTCCCCATGACTGCGTCGTCCTACATACACACAAACATGCAGTGAGCTGAAGCGGTACAATGGTTTTCCACAGAAGACACTTTAATGTACAAATGCACAAAAGTCACGCTGCACTTAAGAGGTTATTTGGGCACATAAACATGCAAACACAGACACGAACAGTGCTATGAGATACCGTGACCCAAGGGTGGGAGAGGATGTCTTGTGCTGTGTATCGAGCCTCAGCGTTGACCGTCAGCATCTTTCCAATCAGCTCCTGCAGCAAAATACACACCTCAGTTCAGGATGATTTCAAAGCTAAACATTCTTTCAACCCCACATCAGCAGTGTCCCCCGATCGTGTCACTGTGACCTTACTTGGACACCCAGTGAGGTGGGTGACTGTAATTCAATATTATTGAATTTTAGGGGTCTACAGTCTACAGTATTGCTTTACAAAATTCTGTTATTTCAATTTCAAAATGGACTGTTGAAGTTTTTCTTTTACACGTTCAGTGTGTGAGTTTTGTCTCATGTAATACAGTTCATTACAATAAATATGAGTTTAAAGCTGCAATAATCCATTGTTTTTGTACACTTGGGGGCAGCACAGTCAAAATCAACCTTTCTTAAATGTACACCTGCACAGCTACATAACTGCAAGTAGTTTCATGCTGTGGTGTCTGTAACTGTGCACTTGTCTACAGTGACAGGGCCACTGTAATAGCAGTGGGTTTAATTAGCAGTTTGGTCTTGCATGCTGAGCTCGGGCTGTCACCTTAATACATGACATTAATTTAGAGGGTTGGAGGGGTTTCTGTGTCCTTGGGCAGACAGTAGTCATTAAAGGAGTGTGAACCATGTGGGTTCACTTAGTGAGTGTGTGTGTGTTTAAACTATAACACCTGGAGACCTATTTCAGACTTTTTACTACCACTACATTCAATATCAATATAATGTCATCAAGAGTGGCATAAATGAACATGGGTGTGTGTGTGAGTGTGTGTGTGAGAGTGGTCCCAACCTTGGCTGAGTCAGTGATGTTGTCCCAGTAAGGACTGGGAAAGTCCAGTCGCCCCAAAAGGATCTGATCAAACAGATCCTCTTGCATGTTACTCTCACTACACAGAAAGACACACAGACACTCAGTGAACACAAATTCATCCAATTACTCAGTATTACCCAGCACACATGGCATACCTCTACACTGTGAAAACAACTGCACTGTGTGTACAGCACTTTGCATAATAATAAATAGCCTCACCTGTAACCTACCATTTAATTACGTGGTTATTATAATAACTGTGAAGTGCTATAGATTAAACATGGATCAAATCCCTCCCACACTATGACTGCAGGGTGACAATACTTAACACGACTAATCACAGCAACTGTTTGTCCATGAAGCATAACTGACAGGTATGAAAACACATTGCCAAATAATGTGACTGAACTCTTTCATAATATACATGTCTGAAACCTTTTACTCAACATTGTGTTTATTGTTTAAAACCGCAAACTATCATACTAGTTTGGTACTACACATGGTGCCATGAGTAAATCATTATTCTAAGGACGAGTACCTTCTAAATGGAGGGAAGCCACACAGGAGGATGTAGGTGATGACACCTGCAGCCCAGATATCTACCTTCAGACCATAACTGTGGAAAGAGAGGAGAGACATAGACAGAAAAGGTCACTTAAGGATTAACTGCAGCTAAATAGCTTACAGCAAACCATTTCCATTATCCATCATCCCAGTGTTACAAACACAGTAGACGACTGACTGGACATAAAACAACCAAATAAAGTACAACGTAGAGACATTTTGGAAAGACAAGGTTTTCAATCTACTATAATGACATGGACGTAAATATACCACTACAGCCATTTAGGCTGTCACATATACATGATTTGTGTTGTTTTATTTAGTATGCCGATACACAAAATACCAATCTCCTTTTAATCTCCATACAACTGATTATAACACAGTGGTATTGCAGACCCAGATTTCTACTCTGCTATTGTACGTAGGGCAGATGTTTCCATTTAAAGCAAGTCACAGATCAGTAAAAACATGCATGTTTCTGTAACGAGCACCTTCCCTGGTGAAAACTAAAGATCTAGGTACTGAAAGCCCCATACAGTATCTAGCTCACCCAGACTCTGCGATGATTTCTGGAGCCACATATGTAGGAGTTCCACATACGGTATACAAAGGTCCTTCCACCACTGTGGCCAGGCCAAAGTCCCCGAGTTTTAATGACTTGGTGCCATCTGGATACTCAAATACCTAAAATGAAATACGTGCTCAGTTAAAGCCCACTAAGCAGCTGGATTTGTAGGAAAGAAACAGGTGTGAGCGTAAATATATACCAGCAAGTTCTCTGGTTTAATGTCTCTGTGGACGATGTTCATGTTGTGCAGGTACTTCAGAGCTCCAGCGAGATTGTACACCATGACAGTGGCGTCTCTCTCTGTGTATTTGGCCGAGGAGGTGATGGCGTCGAATAAATCCCCTCCCTGTGCCAACATCAACAAAGTGGTTAGACATCAAACCACATAGAGAAATGAGGACTGTGCATTGATATTGCTCTGCTGTTAGCCTCTACTGTACCTTAACAAGCTCCATAACCAGGTAGAGTTCAGACGAAGTGTCCACCTCCTCTATCAACATGATGATGTTGGGGTGCTTCACCTTCCGCAGCACTGCAACCTCATTCTCTATGAGGTGCTCCTGGAAACACACCAAGACAAATAATCCATGTGAGTATGTTACCGTATACTCCACTACACAGGATTTACATTATGCTAGTTAAAAGGCGCTGCATTGTTGATTGAATCTGAATTGGTGTCAAGAGCGTGTGATTCAGTGTGTGTCATTGTCGGCGTTTGAACGTGGGAAGATAATTTGAGTTAGGTGATGAATTAAACATTACCAGCCTAATCTAACTGTGTGGGATAAGAGGATCAGAGATGCACACAGGCGATCCTGTGGTGTGTGTGTGGGTGTTAATAATGCACAGTGGAACACCAACATATGACCCTTCCTTAGGGGTGTGTGCGTGGGTCTGAAGACAATATACACAAAGAACAGAGAAGAAATGGGAGAAGGAGATGGGGAGAAAAAAAAAAGACAGGTCTCAACCTTTCCACTGCACTTGGCCTTGTCGATGATCTTCAGTGCAAACTCTTTTCCTGTGGACCTGAACAGAAACAGTGCAATTAGGGCCAACAATAAAAACAGCACTGACGCTGCAACTACAGTGTGTCTGTAATACAAATCAAGTGCTCACAAGAGAGCCGCAGTTACAGTGAGCAGGAGCACTGCCACAGAGTTATTAGAGAGGTATGCTAGCTGTACTAGCCAAGTTTATACAATGAGCCGAGATGCAGTGCAGATGCAGGCAGGCTCAACAAGAATCTGAGAAGAACACATACTTAAAGAGCAACTTAACACCAGCAAGAAGGGCAATGTTTCCCTGCCGTCTCAGGTTGAAAGTTTCAAGTTTGTTTCACCTCTGAGATGGGTGCGGTCAGAAGTGAGCTCTGTTGCACCTGTAATCAAAGTGATGTCATGGTGTACTGACACGCTCTGGAGTACACCTCTACACCTCTGCAGCAAGGTGAGAAGTTAAACAACTGAAGGTCTGCGGTGGTTTTAAGTTACTCTTTAACCAATCTAGAGGTTTTCTTTTTTTTTGTTTTTTCTTGCAAAATATACACAATGAAATGGCTACAACTCAAATGTACCCTGTGAGTTTTTGACCACTATGCAGCAATGTTTTGATGAGTGGATGGGTTTTCTCTGTATGTCCTGCTTACTGCCACACACGAGGACGCACCTGTACGTGCACAAGCACGCAAGTGGCGCAGCACACATTCCTGCCAACTGTAATATTATTCCACTGATAAAGAAATGTAGCAGGTCTTTATTCAAGACTGTAAGATGCGATTGAAAGTTCAGAGAGCTAGTAAGTGGACCTTTGAGCTTAGATTATTTTGGTCGCATTCAGAAAATTGGCTTTTTAAATGTTTTTCTGAGGAAGGAAATTAATTCACATGTTTCTTAGGCCTCAAGGATACACACAACGCATTCTGCTAAATACTTACTGTAAACATAACTGTGTTTGTTTATAAGACACTCTACAGGGAACCTTTAAGTACTTTCCAGGAAGGTGCGTCATATTATGAGAACACACACTTGACAGGCCTCCTCTCATCATTATCCCCCCTGTCTGCCTGGGCAGTGTGTTGACTCATAGATTAAAAGGCTAATGAAGTGAATTCACCGCTGGGTTTAATCCATGGGATATTTCAGTCTCCACAATGCCTGTCATCAGGACTTAAAGACCCTGATGGAGCAGTTACTGCACGTGACGCACGTCTCATTAAGCTGCACAACGCAGCACCCTGCTGTGCGATCACTGCAGACAGCCGACAACTGTGCATTAAACATTTCCAGTCTGACTGAATGTGCTGCACCTACCTCTCCACGCACTCTTTGACCACAGCGAAGTTGCCGTCCCCGATGACCTTGCCAACCTTGTATTTTTCCAAGATGGTGGAGGCAGGCTGGTAGCGGTTACCATTAACTGCTGACGAGAGACAGGGGTTACAACAGGCATCAGACAAGCCTCGCTGTTTAATAAAACTAAGGGAGCTCTGGCAGAAACTCAGACTGAAATAAAGGACCACACGCTGTGCAACAAAATAACACACCAAGGTGCACAGTGATCTCTACTCATCCTCCTGTGGCAATTAGTGTACTGAGCAGCAATATTATGTCCACACACACACACACACACACACACACACACACACACACACACACACACACACACACACACACACACACACACACACACACACACACACAGCCTTAAAATCATTTAGTTAAGTATCTGCTCACACAGCACTGGGATATTTCACTCTTATCCTCCACACGAAGCCTACTCTTTGCCACTTTTGTTGAGTAAGCAAACTCTGAAAAGATGAGGATCAATCTAATGTGATAATGTTGTCTTAGTTGGCAGATCAGGTGAATGACTCGGATAAGAGAGAAGAGGAGAGGAGAGGACGTACCCTCTGGACTCAGTTGATTGGTTTGCTCCTGGTGGTTGTTCAACGAGCCATTTACATTAGGGGAAGAGATGTGATGTGACGAAGGGATCTGCAGGATGCAAATACAAACAAAAATAGAGATGAGCGCCTGGCCTGAAACAAAAACCCACAGACAAATCACCATGGCAACCTTGGGCTTTAAAAGCGCCCACAAAACATGCTGCACATGGATAAAACGTAGATGGTTTATTATTGGTGGTTCGCCTTTTTTAGTGGCTTCGACTGATGACATAAAAATGTTTCAGATGACATGAACAGGAGACTAGTTAATGAACATTATACTCAAGACATGTCATTTAGCAAGCTAAACCTATTCTTAAACTAGAAAAACTACCTGTGGCTACACAGTATGGTGAGATCTTCTATGAAGCGTGCTGCTCACAAACATAACACATTTTTTGAGCAGAACAGCCTGTATATCAATCCTAAAATAAATATATAATTATTTAAATTTTTGCACTAGGTCTAAATTAAGCTTGCCCTTCAAAATGTACAAGGTGCCAGAGCTACTGAAATAGATCTCCTCCTCCATATCCACTTATCATCACTGCACATAAAACCATTATGGCTCCAATTGAATGATTCATTTGTTAAGAGTGTCATTTCTGCAGAGCACAGCAGTGGCAATTTTAACATCTTATGGCTATATTTTTGAAATGTCATCCATAAACGCATGTCCCCAGCATTAAATCAGAGCAGTGTTCTTTTCCATTATGTACAGTAGTGTTCTGTACCACACTGCACCATAATGTACTTCACCTTACAGTGAGAATGTATTATTTAGTCTAAAAGGGTAGCTCTCTGGACCAAAGTAGAAATGGGACACCTTCAAGGTCTCTTTTACAACTGGATACATAAAAAAGCTTTTTCCTCTGATAAATAACTTCTTTACCTGGCTTTAGTTTACCTGTCCACTTCAATGTGACTGTTTGAGTGAGGCTGAATGAGAGAGAGAGTGAGCAACTATGTCATTAACATCCTTGTGCTTCCTCGTTTAGTTTTTCAAAAAATGTTATTCAGCCTCTTTGCCAGTGAATTTTAAAGCTGTCAGTAAATCATAAAAATCTAATATCCTGCCAAATGAATGTGGATGGATAAGTCTTTGACTGGGCTTAGAGAGGAACGGTGGCACTCTGGAGGAGGTGGTTTGCCAGCTGGCTGGAGCAGTTAGAAACTCTGTAGTTTGGGACTAACACGCAGTTTACAGAAGAATCCATCAATAAATCAGATTAGTATCACAAACTCTACCAAAAATACATCGTAGAGCTGCAACATGGGCTGTACACAGACCTGTAGGTCATACATGGCTGTCAGTCAGTGATTTGATGACTTGACATAGACTTATTTCATCATTTTGTTGTAAGTAGGTCAATACGATTTGGCCTCATCCCCCACCTTAAAGTACAGACTTCATTTATGTGTCTGGGGTCTCTGAGGTGGCAGACCTGCAATTTGTGAGTCATTACAGCTAAGTCCAGTACAGGTTTGACATTTTGAAGAGGACAGATGTTGAGTGAAGATCAACCATAAAACCTTAAAGGTAACCTGTTCAGTTTTTGACCACTAGTCACACTATGGACCTGGTAACCATTTTGTTTGTATCTCGCACATGTGCACAAGCACGCAGGTGACGCAATACACATTCCCGCCAAGATTTTCACGCTATTCCACTGACCGAGAGGTGGCAGTAATGTGCAGAGAAAATAGCAAGGAAAGAAGAAAACCGCAAGCTAACAAACATGGATGTTAACAATGCAGTTTTCAAATTTTTCCGAATGTAAACAGAACTGTGTTTGCTCAGAAGAAAACTCCACAGGGCACCTTTAACATCATCCACATCTTATCCATATAACTGTTTGACAGGTCCGGCCTCTTTCCAATTGTCTTAATGTAGGCTTCCAGTGGACCAAAGTGAGATAAATTGCAGTAGTCGAAATATGAAAACATACAAATGGTGCCCAATTCGTGAAAGTTAGTAGCTGTAAGCAATTTCACAGTCTCTGTCCATGTCTGTTAAATATTTATTTTGCTTCGCCATGTGTCCCTCATGTGTATGAGACGGATTGTCAATGTGACCTACATATACCTAGTATATGCTGTAAAAACCATATACTGTACTGTATAGATAATGTGTTCGAGTGCAGCTGTGCAGTTGTTGGTGTCTGTGTGCATCAACATTTACTGTATGTGACATGCGGACACACACGGATGTGATATACCGTCCTACCTTAAAACTGGGGATGGGTCGGGGGCTGGTGGGAGACGGAGTGGAGGACTTGGTGGACTTTGGAGTTGAGATCTGGCTGCTTGAGACACCATTTACTATATGGAGGAAAAACAGACAGGAGATATGTAAGAGCGGGAGAAAGAGTCTGACTGTGAATACAAGTTATTTTTATAACGTGTTGTACATACACAAATGTGTGTGCGGATAAAACTGCTTGCCAGTGACTCAGCTTATTTGAAGGTGCCTTTGTTTCTGCTACCTGGTAATCTACGGTCATAATCTTCAACAATGCATCCAAGAGAGACTACTAGCATATATTAAAATGTCCCACACTGGGTAGCTGTTTTTATTAGATGCGAAGCACATCGTGGAACTGGCTGTAACTTACTCACACACATTCACGTTTAGCAGGTTGCAAACGTGAATCTGGATCCTGACTGGGATCATTTAAAACTGTTTAAAACAGTTTCTGAAGAGGGATCAGTCATGTAGTCATGAATGATCTGGTGCTTCGTGTTTTATGGTGCAGTATTGTATTAGCTTGTGTCTTCTATTGTTTTGTCTGTATTTTCTTGTTGAGTTCTGAGTTTTGTGTTTTTAATGTACCTATTGTTGAGACTGTGTTTTGTGCTGTCTCATGTGTATGTGTTGCTGAATTGTATGTATTTTAAAGGCCCATCTAAGGAAGGACATTACAAATTAGCTTAGGCTATAAATGCTGTGGTGTGTGGCATTGGTTTATGCTACATACTTGTCCCTACACAAATAAACATAAAAATAAATAAAAATCAGCAGCAGCAGTTTAGACCTGCTAATGTAGAGATGTTGATATCGCCACTTACAGGAATGTAATAGCTGCTGCAACTTCAGCACTTGCGCCACCTGCAGGCAACTGGTATTATAACTGCATTGTTTTCTTTTTTAAAGCTGCTGGTTTCCTTTATGTGTTCATGAAGTTTAACATTTAACATTTTTGTCATCTGTTAGCAAAACTACAATACAAACCTCCACAACAAGCAACTACTAACACTAACCTCCGCACAAAAACAAACAAGCTGTACCCACAGTTTTAAAATTCACTGCAAAATCTGTTACTTTCATTGCCTGCAGAGGCTACACATCGGCAGGCTACATCTACAGGTCTAAACTGCTGCTGCTGTTACTTTTCTTGCCAAATGCTGAAATGAATGAATATGATTATAAATTAGACATGGTAATAGAAGGTATGCCTCAAGTGATTTGGCTGAGTTTACATCATAAACAGGTTTTGTTGTTGGTGCAAATACCCCCAAATATTAATGGACGTCTTCTGTGCTACTATGTAACACATATCCATAATATACTTTAGTGTGTAACACGAGGTGCATAGGCACGCAGCAGGGATGAGAGCTTCTATTGTGTTATTCATTCTCTCAAGAACAGACTATTTCTGCCTCCCTCTCTCTTGGTTTCTGGCACAAATACAGAGACACACTGCGTCAAACTTAAACTCAGTCTCTTCATCTGCATAAACCCAGCTGAGCTGAGGAAAATCATTTCACACTGCCTACAGGCTGCGTCTTTGCACTACCGTTTCAGAGTTTGTTTCATTGTACCAGCATTTAGAGTTTTTTCCCCTTCACTTAACTTTCCTCTGGGTATTTATCTTGGGTTTGTAAAGGAACTTTTGAAGCAATATTTGAGAAAAACTCTCAAACTACATGACATTAGCTTTTAATGTTTTAAAAGTATAGTTTAACTTTTGAGCACCTCAGCTGCTACAGATGAAGAGGCATGTGATTCGACTGCTCAGCCAGAGCAAGATTTAATTAACACAGCTGAAGAGTGAGTCTAATCAGTTCGTGGCTTTGAATCAGTGGATTCTGCAGCAGCTGGCTTTCAAATTAGATAGATGTGTATAATACATGGCATCCCGTAGACTAGTGTGGGTAAGAGGGAGGGAGAGAAAGAAGGAAATAAAGCCAAAAGAAAAGGTAAAACATATAATAAAGAAACTGAGTTTGTGGCTCAGCACCATGTCACCGAAGGCATTTCACTTCCAACCAGAAGGACAGACAAGACAACAAAACTGGCACTGTTTAGGTATAATGCTAATTTAATACCAGAAAACATTAATGGATGGATCATGGATGAAAAATGTGGACACTAAACTTTGCTATACTTTGATCCTCACCACTGAAAAGCCTTTAGGACATCCTATCAGTTTGTCAGGCTAATGCTGCATTCCCGCAACGTCAGCAGAATGAGAAGAACAGGAAAACCTCCCGTCTTTCCAACTTGGGGGTGTTTATGCCTTATTTACCAGAGTAAACTGATAAGACAAACCATGTGGTAGCCTCACCTGGGGATTTGATTGGAGACTGACTGGTGGAGTAGTGGACAGTTTGCCTTGCTGCAGTGTCAGAAACACACACACACACACACACACACACACACACACACACACACACACACACACACACACACACACACACACACACACACACACACACACACACACACACAAACAAAAAAAAGAATAGTCAGGCAGACATGATTAGGTATAATCACATTACAACATACTTTGAAACTGGTTGAACTTCCGAGGCTAAACTGAGACTGCATGCACTCCAAACTGGCAACCAATCAAACAGCTCTTCTTTAATCTTGATGTAATGGCTTGTAGAACACTAGTTACTCAGCACAATGTCACCATCTCTCAATGCACCACACAAATTGCTTAGTCACTCGTCACAGCTGTTGAGGGTTCAGGATGAGGCTGCCAAATAAAAAGGCTATTACTCAGCCTGTCAACTATAAATGTACCTACAGTGTTATGTGATAAACATTACACGCATAATGTCATAATTTGCTAGACTTGACCTTTTAGATTGTCTACTTATGAGTCAGTATGTTATCTATTAATTTAACAGGGCTAATAGACACAGTTTCTAGACTGTTTCTAGTATGTGTGTACAGTCATGTGACTTACCTGCACTGGGAGACTTGCTGCGGCGTGAAGGTCCAGGGCTCTTAGCTGTCCGGTTCGGAGTAGCAGAGCGGCTGTGAGACGACTTTAGCACTCTGCATTCTGGGAAAACAACACGCTCAGGGTCACGGTGGTATACATTAACCTTCCTCTATCAACAAACCTTTCTTCTCAGTCAGAGTTAATGTGGCACAATTATGCCCAGCAAGCTGCTGTATCAGGGGTATGGCCCTGGAAATGTTATTTATGTGGCATGATTTCATGAAAGCTGGTTGCACTTGATTATGGGGACAGAGAGGTAGCAAAGAACAGAAGCAAATAGTGTTTGGTCAAAACAGATTAAAAAGCAGAGAAGAACAAGGAAATTACCTGATATTGGGTTCCAGTTAGGGCTAAGCTATATCAGCATTTTCACACTGATTAGATACTAATGCCAAGTTTCAGAACCAATAGCAAAATGATGCTTTTTTTTGGATACTGTATCCTGCTGATACCTGACTTTTCTGTACTTAGAAAAGGAGACTTTTTTGGACACTGTAACCTTCTATAACCTATTTTTCATTTTCAAAAAGAAGCCAAACTTCCTCAATGTTAAATGTTGTCTAAACCAAGCAGCCGAACAAGAAAAGTATTTAAATGAATAAAGATCTGATTGAAGGATAAGTAAACAAGACTACAAATATGACCAGGCAAAATTTGACCATTTGAAACTCATCTCTACAGACACATTTCGGTCAGAGCCAAAAACAGGTTTGATACCCAGGCCTAATTTTGACCTAACAAAAAATGCTGCAATGTACAGTGGGATATAATCCTCCCAAGAACTAGAAAGAAAGATAACATATTGGCCATAAAAAGCCAGGCAGCTCTGAGAATTACTTTTACATTAATGTGATTACAATTAAATAACTAAATTAAATATATTTGCTGATTTTTGGGAGCTTCGTCAAGATATAACGCTGAATATCATCTGATTTGTAACTGATCTGAGGATAAAATATCCTGTCTGGTAAAGAGCCTCGCTGCACCTAAACACCTACATTATTTAGACTAGATTTATGGTTGTAGTTTTTATGGTGTTTGCTGCATGCCACAGCTTCTATTGTGGTGTTGCTGTGTAGCTGTGTGCAGTGAGAGCAGATGTTGTAATGAAGCTTGTGGTGAACTTGTCAGGGTTGTGTTAATGAGGGTGGGGGCGGCGAGAGGTATAATGTAATGGCACACACATGAAAAGAAACACGCCCACAGAAGCACACATGGTGTACATATGAAACCCCAACAAACCAAATCTTTTTCTAGGACAACCCTTGAAGTGAAGATATTCATCTCTACTTAAAAAATGTCAGTTTTAAGTTTTTTCTTTTGTTTGTTTCGTGTTTTCCACAACTGGAAGATTCTCTTTATCCTAAGAATTACTGGAGAGATGCATGGCTGCATACTCACTCACCAACAAGAGATTTGAAAAACTTCACATATATTTCAAGTGCAAAAATCTAACAAGAACTAAAATTTTTAGCACAAAAACTAACATATTCCACATATAGGGTGCAGTGGGCTGCTCTTCTATGTACATCTTCTGATAACGCCATTACAAAATACATTTTTGTGCCTTTTTGCATGATCTATTGCGCATTTTCTCTTTATTCTTTCCATGTTTCAACGGTAGAGTGTGTACTGGACCTACTTTGCAAAAGGAAGAGCAGTTTCTGTACCTTCAGCAGAGAGTACAGTGTGCCTTTTTTGTTCTTTCAAAGACCTAATTCTTAAAAGTGGAGCACAGGAGTGTAAGTGGGACGAAAGCTCCAAACTATCTCCTAATATGACCAATCCACCATCACTCATCCTCAGTAACAGTTAACACAGTCAGTGTGTGTCAGGTTAGCTAACAACAGGGAAGCATATCCTGACAAAACAACAAAAAATTTTAAACAGGATGTCAATACTTTGGACTGTTACTATAATAAACTCTTTTTTCCTTCCCATGAGGTTGTCCCATGTTGGCTGAAGTTCTACACAGCTCTGACAGTGAATGGATCTGCAGGTTTAAAGAGGTCACATCCTGCCTGTGTGCTCCCAAACTTTCATTGGTTTTTCTACAAGATAAAGGGGTGATACCCAACAGAGGGTGTGCATAATATACTGTACGTACAGCACATTTTACAGCCTCTTTGCCTTACCTGACAGCAAGAATGTGTGTGTGGAAATGTGTAGCACCAATTCTTTTCTGTAGATGCTGGACTGACTACTAAATATACTGTATGTAAATGCAAAAGATTACTTTCCACTATCACAATTAATAATCTGAATTAAATTGGAAAGAGAATCATATAAGAAAGTTAGTATTTTATATATATATATACACACACACACACACACACACACACACAAATCTCATATCCTGCTGTCAACTTCCTAAAGGAAAAGAGGGTTGCAAGCACTAGTGAATGAAGAATGGTGAGGAAGGACACTGAGGCGGACACACACACACACACACACACACACACACACACACACAGACGGATGTTTAGTTAGTCTTAGTCAGGCCTACCAGTCATAAAGGCTGTGGAAGCCTTACCACTGTGATCCAACACAAAGTCGTCCTGGGCGTAGCGGTACTTCTCCGGGCCACACGCTATAAACACATCATCGTCCCCAAAGAAGTCCTGCAGGCAGCTAATCTGGAGGAAGAAGGGTAAGGAGGAAGGAGAGATGAAAAATATGGAGAATATTCACAAGGGTATAATACTCATTTACTTGTTTTGATATTCAGAGGTGGCAGTGAAAGAAGTAAATGGATCATTTACATAAGTATAAAAAGTAGCAATACAGTTTAAAATACAGAGTTTAAAATATTTAAAAAAAAACTTGCTTTGCATATGTTGTATGAGTAAGGAAATGCATTCAGTGCATTAGTTGGGCCTCAAGGAAACACACAATGCATTTTGGTGAGAAACACTGAAAGCAAATGTAACTTTGTTGTACCTGGTCCACGTGGAGCTAATTCTAACTACTTTATATACTGTCTAGTAGTTAAACCTATTGTAATGCATCATCTTTTATGAACATATCAAAAGTTTTGGATGTAAAGCCTTCATCTGCACAGTAACTTGAAACTTCTGCCATGCAAAAAATGTAGCGCAGTAAAAAGTACAATATTACCATCTTGCACAAATTTCATATATTCAAGTACAGTACAAGTACCCCAAAAATGTACTTATCTATAGTACTTGAGTAGTTACCACTGCTCAAGGGCACATTCAGTTATTGTGAATACCAGGGGTAGCAACTTCCCAAAAACCCTTCATTTATTTTATATTAAATAATAGTAAATACAGTGACAGTTACCAGTTTCTTTCATAAGGTATGGATGATGGAGTTTGGTTCATTAGTGTTGAGTTGTGATTCTGCATTAGTTTACATGATGTTTAATGGCTTTCAGTCATTTTGTTCAGTGTGCGACTGCAGTATTTTTGGATGTGAAATAATTGCTTCACTCCGTGCCAATTAAAATCAGTCTGTGTGATGTACGGTAATGTTGCAAATGCGTGACTCTGCATGTGTTTGAGTGAAAGAGCAAAACAACAGGACGAGGTCAAAACACCCCGACATCCAGAATACTGCAGACTAAATGCAGAGTCATGGGAGGAAAGTGGTACTGTTAGCGTTTGTGCTGCAGGGTCATTTGTCTTTTTCTATTCCGTCTCACATTGTGATCGTCATTTTCTCTGCAGCTCAGAGTACTTTCCCTTTTACACCCACTACCCACACCTGGAGACGGAAACAGGAGTTACTTTTAAACTATAGTGAGTTGTGCCCACACACACACACACACACACACACACACACACACACGTACACACAGATTATCCCTCTGTTGCTGTAGGTGGACAAGTAGGAAGACAAAAGAGGAAAAGATCTGTTCATTATCCCACCCCCCACCACACACAAGTGCACCCACACACTGCCAGGCATATGTACAGTATGTACACACACACACGAAAAAAGAGTAAGGAGGAGGAGTACGAGATGGCTGAAGATTGTGGGCAGATGGATCCTCTAGGGGAGATTGGGGGCTGACACTGTGGGAGAGAGTGTGTGTGTGTGTGTGTGTGTGTGTGTGTGTGTGTGTGTGTGTGTGTGTGTGTGTGTGTGTGTGTGTGTGTGTGTGTGTGTGTGTGTGTGTGTGTGTGTGTGTGTGTGTGTGTGTAAGATGGGTAACAGCAGAACCGGTGGTCCAGAAAAGCTTAATGACTACTAAAGAGCACGAACAGTCCACAATAAGAAAAAGGAGCAGGAGTGAGATCTCACAACTAAAATAGCAAAAGTGGAGTATTTAACACAAATACATGTACAGTAGGCCTGAGTTACACGTTCATCAATAATAAATAAGACACTTCACATGACACTTCTGCATGTCCTACATTCAGACAGCATCAATTAAAAATGAAACAGGATGCAGTATCCATAACATTCTCATAAATAATCAAAAACAGCATTTCATGGCATTAATATGCCCCTTTTGTCTAATCTTTGAGGCAAACTGATGGCCTCTTTACATGGCAACAAATAAAAAGATGCAGTAAAAGTAGAAGAGAAGTGTCTATGTAGTATATGTCCATACTGAGCTGTGGCAGATTATAAGGTTTGACATAGCTGAAGTGGATGCCATTCTTTACATGAGCTCTCACTTGGCAGCTGATCGCCACACCACACTGTCAGGGCACAGGTGTTAGAATCACCATAGTAACAGCCCACACGGATAGTCAGATGTATGTGACAAAAATGGACTCTGGTGTAGTGCAAGCTATAATAGTGAGAGACTATTTCGTGTGGATATTAGATAATATTTGTCATTGACCACTGACCTCAATCCACACACTGCTTTCTCTTGTGTGTAGACATTATCACTGATAACACTGTCCTGTATTTTTCCATCCACTCAACGGGCTGTGTTGGTCATTTGTTTGAGGACAATGTGAGACGGCAACACAGGGACTGCTGAAGTGAGCACTGTCCCCTGGCAGGGAAACCACCAACCGTGATGACATCAGCAGTCAGAGGACCTTGGTGACAGCTCAAAGGAATAGTTCCACATTTTAGGAAATATGCTTAATTGCTTTCTGGCAGAGAGTTAGATGTGAAGATTGATACCATTCTCATATTTGTCCATTAAATATAGCGCTACAGCCAGCAGCCAGTTAACTTAGCTTAGCACAAAGACTGGAAACAGGGGCAAACAGCTAGCCTGCGTCTGTCTAGCTGTTACAAAGTCCGCCTACCAGCACCTCTAAAGATAACTAATTAACATGTGATATATCGTTTGTTTAGTCCATACAAGAAAATGAAGTGTAAAAACGACAACTTGCCGTTTTAAAGGGGTTTATGTGACGGACTATGTCTTGGACAGGCACAGTAACTTCCAAGAGTCTCCCCTGGTTGCCTGGCAACTGCTCAGGGCCAAAAAAATAGTCCATCACATAACCTCCTGTAACACATTGAATTGTCGTTGCTACGCTTCAGTTTTTTTATGGATTCAACAGAAGGGATATAACATGTTACTAACATGTGGATTTTGTTACTGACAGAGCCAGAGTAGCTGCCCCCCCTCCACGTTTGTAGCCTTTGTGCTAAGCTAAGCTAACCATCTCCTGGCTGTAGCTTCAAATTGAATGGACAGATATGAGAGTGGTATCGATCTTCTCATCTAACTCTTCACCAGAGAGCAAATAAGCGTGTTCCCCAAAATGTCCAAGTCAACAAGTCATGTGACACTGTTGATTACACACGTCACACGTTGACTAAATTACCTCACATTAATATGAATTCCAATTTGAATCTATCCAGCAGGCTTTCACCAAGTTATCTTGCTGTTGCCCCGGTACATGCTTGTCCCCGCACCACCTGAGGCAACAGGCTTATTGTGAAGAAAAGGAACTCATGGCTTAAATTTTGTATACCTTTTTCAAGAAGGCCCCTGGCTGTATTCTCATTTACTTTCACCCCTACACACACTTCTCTCTCTGCAAGGCTAGCACTGCTGTGGCCTGTGATAAAGTACTTTTCAGCTGGCCTGTGACACCCAGGGGAATGCAGGGAAATGGAGACAAATGGTGCCTGTATAGACACCGGTTAAAAAGGCAAGAATGAAAAGAGATCAAGTGGTTGAGAAATTATGTTGAATGACGATGTCTGTTAAATTATGGTGTTTTAACAATTTCCTGGTTAAAATGACTGTACATTTAAGATTGATTATACTTAAGATTATTGAAGAATACAGAATAAATGCTTTTGAACAAATGTGTTTTTGTTATTTGATCATTCATTATTAATTTCTGAACTTATATTAGGTGAAAGTATGTGGGGTAAGAGAAGAAGCATTCTTCTGACCACACCCAGGTGTTATAATGCACATAGTGGATTTAAGTCACGTATGCTGGCAACTGATTGGCATCCGCAAGTCACCAGTCACATTCATCAATCATATTCATGATGATGCTAATGAGGTGGTCTTATTAATCTGCCAAGCTCTCACTTACTCATAATGCCACCACTGTTGGTTGTGATTTGATCCCTCCAGCTACTCACTGCTGTACTGTCTAAGTAGATTGATTTCTCCCTCCACCACCCCAGTCTCCTGCTGTTCTAGTTTCTTATCCGACATCTCTTGTCTTTTATGTTTGTGTAGCCTGCATCTCACTGAAATATGTCTGTTGGATTACGTTCTATAAAGTCAAAGTATAAAGGTGTATATCTATTTATGCAGTAAATTACCTATATCCTATGACATAAATGAAATTATGATGCTGCTGTTAAAACTTAAAAACATGTCTAAATGTTGTCCTTAAAAACAACAAAATCTCTGCAGCACATTATTTGGAGCAAAGAAGTAAAAGGGGTGTATGAATGTCAGACCGCATTGTCCATGTTTCTCTTTGCTCTTGTCAACCACTGCCAGAACAAACAGCCAATGGCACTCCATCGCCAGCGCTGTCCTGCTAGGGTTTGTCTCGGCCAATCAGTGAAGTGAACTGTTCGCAGGGTTCTGTATCGGCTGGGTGACGTGTCTTGAGGGTAAACTGAAGCTTGCCCTCCAAGATGCGACAACCCCCCCGCCCCTCTTGTATGTCTGACCTTCTCTTGCTCCCACCATCCGTCTGCGTCCTCCGTCTTGCCTGCTGTACTTTCTGCCCTGCTAAGCTTGGCAACAGAGGAAATACAGGCCAAGGGCTTCAAGTGCGTGTGTGCATATAAAAGTACCAAAAGGAATCGGTTAATTAGGCCAATTGCAAACCCTTACCTTTTTAAAACATTGTAACACTACGTGAAAAATGAACATACCTCTAAAACAATGATCTGAGTTGGACTGAAGCATTTTTCAAGATACTAACAAATAAAAACAAAAACACAGACAATAGGTTCCCACACAGTCAAGGTTGCGGATCCTGTTGACTTCGCTTGCTCTTAAATAAGGACTCTGTTCCAAAAACCAATTTCACACAACAGCAGGTGCTAAGATTTTAGGGCAGTGGAAAAGACCGCAAATGGCTAAACTAGATACACACAAGAAAGTAAAGGCTCTCCTTGTGGTGGCTGACAGGACAATGATCACTGTAATCATTGGGTACCATCAGCCCCATTTACCTCCAAACCCCTCATTGCTGCTCATCACCCTGAGCCAAATGAGCATGAGGCAAAGAAGGTGGGTGGAGTCCTGAGGGAAAGATGAAAAAAAAAATAAGACAGAAAGATCTCCGCCTCTTGCCTCGGGGAAGGTCAGCCTACACAGCACTCCTGCTGTTACAAAGGAAATAAACTAAACTTGACGTGCATTCTTTACACAAGCTCTCACTTAAACTGTTACTTAATTCAGAACATGCAGATAGCTAGATGCCCATTAAGTTTGCCAGGGTGATGCTTAAGCTAAAGCTGACCAGATTATTACCTCTATTTGAACTCACAGACAGAGGCTGCTTCCCAAAACAGTTTAATTCCTCTGGATTAAAGTGGTAAATCTCAGGCACGTGTAACAGCCAAGACAAGGCGGTGGCGGCACAAAAATGAGCAATGAGAAATCTAAGCCAGTCATTAACTCACTACTGTGGATTCACTACATTAGCCGCATTAAACGTTAGCTACTAAATATATAAACAAATTCAAGTTGCTTTCAACCTCTAGAACATTCAAGAGCAACTACACAGATTGTAGGCAGTAAAGAAGAAGCATGATAAACAAGCATGTCTCCTTGGGGTTTTCATAAACAGGATTTCATTAATTCATGAGGGGCATTTTAACAGGAGATACTGAAGGCAAAAGCACTTCAGAACAAGAGAAGCATAAATTCAAATTGGCAGTTTTCCTACATTTGTAAACCAATTTAGGGAAACTCCAAGGCAGTGCTGTGAACTCTGCCTCACACCAGCCAATGGCTGGTTGTACTATAACACATTACACAGCCGTCTGGCTCTCTCTGTCCCGCTCCTCCAAGTCA
Source organism: Macquaria australasica (assembly GCA_005408345.1). Lineage (NCBI taxonomy): Eukaryota > Metazoa > Chordata > Actinopteri > Centrarchiformes > Percichthyidae > Macquaria > Macquaria australasica. Next base: position 476,917 of record SEMN01000295.1, on the reverse strand, counting down.
TTTTCACACACAGCTAGAGAGACATTACAGTACATAACCTCAGGCTGTCTGAATGTACATGAGCGCTGAGCTCTTTATACTCAAACGGAGCTGTGCAAGAAGGAACAAAGAGAGTGGGAGTTTAAGCCTAAACATGCACACACAACTTTCCGCCCAAATGAGCCTCAGTAGATTACACTACTCATTTAGAAAGTGCGACTTGCAGAATTGCTGAGGTGCTAAGAGATCCACAAGAGGTGCATAAAATGTTAGTCTTTGTTGCCAATTAACATAAAACTCAGTCTCCAATTAAAAACCAACAATATTATTTATTATTATTATTATATTTTTATTGTAATTGTTATTATTATTATTATTATTGCACTTAAAAGTGGCTACTAGGTAATAAATGCTCAAAATATAATATCGCAGTTCCAGCAGAAGTCCCCAAAGATCCACATTAATCTCTTAATAAATGTAACTAGCATATTAAACAACTAAATAAATAAAATAAAACTGTCCACTAACATAAACACCAACACTCTTAAAGCAGGAGTCACCTCAAGACAACTAAAAGAATAGACACTGTTTGATGTGCAAATGAAACTCCACCATCAGTATCAGAAACAGTTGTCAGGATCACTTAGACATATAGCTCCTGATCTGCCCTGTGCAAAAATATTCATCACATCAATCTGCCAAAATTTGCTGAGGCAATCTGGGCTTGCTTGAATGATTAAACTCAAGTAGACAAACAATAGTGTGTGGGCTGGGGTTTGAATGCTGGCTAACCATAGCATGATGTCAACTCTCCTGTTGGGAGAGTGAAAGGCCTGCTGCAAAGAATGAATGAGGGTCAGGCTTGGACAAAGACAACAAAACAAGTAGTTGAGATCACACAGCACACAATGGATGCCCTCCCCATCTGTGGCCTCCACACGTTCTGCACAGCCGACAGCCCCGTGTCCCCCCTGACACCCCCGCTCTCTGTCGTCTGCTGGGTTTTTGTTTTCCTGTTTGTCAATGTGGGGTATCATGCCAGCACTTGTGAAACGTGGAACAGGCACTTCTGCTTTATTAACACAATGAAGTATGTTTGTATCGCCCACCAAGATTGAGGGAAAGCATTAATTATGGGTGTGTGGGTGTGTGTGCATTGTTGCATGTGTAAGCCATCTGCTAGGACAAGAAAGAGGGGTTCTGGATTTGCAGGGGTTTTATATCCAAAGGGGACCATGTTATGCAAAGGTTTCATCTTTTTGACTTGCACTGATTTAGTCTCATTACATTCTGCACCATATATGATATTGTTCTTCCTTAGATGCTGAATAAAGACTAACTACACAAAAAAGGGAAAAAACTGTAATTATTTAAATGAGAAAATTAATTTTTTATATTGATTACATATGGCATTATGTTGGCAAGCAGCTATGGTGTAAGTGGGATAATACTACTACTACACTTAAGTATTATCCATTACTTGGAATGTCACCAAATACGGCAAGGAATTCAGAACGTAAAAGCTTGATTCATCAATGAGCCCAGTACAAACAATAGCACATCACTGAAGCTAGCCGAGAATATTCCTGGTTGGATTGTGTCACTGCACTGGTGTCAGATGGTGCTGTATGCTAATGACAGTACAGAACAATAGGTGGGCACGCAAATGACATGGCTGCTGACCTAAATGGCGGTGTTTAATCCAGACTTGGCCCTGAAAACAGCTCCTGTCTGACAATCAGATGGAGCCATCGTGTGGCCTTGACCCTTGCTAGTCAAACAGGGAGACAGTTTTATTAATTTGTCTGTAACTGCCAGCATGTCTCCCCGTCCTGCCAGGAGGGTATGCAAATGACAAGATAACATCCCCATCAATATGATAACAAGGGTGGGCCGAATTTAGACACCTTAATGAATGTAACCCCTTTAGCTGCTGGCACACGATAGCAGAGCAGCACGCCCCTGTAACCCTGTACTGTAAGACCTGGGCTGGTTTTGAGTATTGGAGCGTGTCATGTGAAACGATGCCGCAGTGCATCAGTGTCACGCTAACCAACATCCACATCTCTCTCATACGCATGTGTATGCCCCCAAAACCCAGCAATCCGTGCACTGAACTAGCTAGCTATTATCTTTATGACATGTTGGTGATCAATGATTTGCTCTTACTCCGGGGCTGTGTTCACTAGGTAAGTATTTTATCTCACCACTACTATAAGTACTTCTACTGTACATGGTACTAAATGTTCCAAGCTAAGAGTTATTCTTCACAAAGACCAATTCACAAAGCTACTTAGGGCAACGTTCCCTAAGGAATGTGGAGAACCTTTAACCCAAGAAAAGTGGCAGGATTGTGCTTGTCACTATGGAGTACATTATATTAAATGAACAAGCTTTCCTATCATGTCTACATGTTGGTTAATAGACAGTGGGCCCCTGTCCGCACAACTCTAATGTAACGTGTTTCTGTGACAAATATATCTGTGATTTAAAAAGGGAAAGAACTAACTAATCTTTTGAAACCAACAAAAAAATAAGGAAATTTATGAGCATACTGAGCCAAACTGAGCAGATCTTACTGATCAAAATTTCACTGCTGCCTTCAGGATGTTAGTAGAATCTATTTGTAAAAGCTATTGTTTATTCTATCTCCTTTATCCCCTCTTCTATCCATCTACTCAGTTCTTAATAGCCTTAAGTTGTATGCTCTTTTATGGCTTCACTGAATATTTTTTTCTGTTTTGTTTACATATGTGTAGTCCTGTGTAGCGAGCTTCTGCCTATGCTGGTAATTGCCAAGCCCCTAAGAAGTGCACCGGGCTTTGAAGCCAATTTGTCATAGTGGCCAAACCGTGTAATTACAACTTCCGGGTTCATCATGTGTCACTGCACACTGGCCCCAAGACTTTTTCCCATAGACTTACATTGTGAAAGAGATGTCTGTAAATCAGCAGATCTTTTTATTTATTTATTTATTTTTAGGTACATCAACTTCCCAGTATGAACACGTCAAACGTTTTTGGCTTCATGCGCCACTGAGCAACTTTCATAGGAATGAACAGAGCCCCGCCTCCGATGCTGTATCCAGTTCTCTTAATACATCCGTGGTAATTGCCCATGAAGGTATAAATGAAGTTGAACTGAGCTATTTCAGTATTTGTTTGGTAACTGACTAAAGAGCGAAGTGAAAAGTATTGAAAAAATGTCTCAGCTATTACAATGCATGCTCACAGGCAAAGGAATGTCATTACAAATGTCACATAGGAATAATGGATGTTGGTCTGCAATTTTTAATTTACTATCCATTCACTACACTGTTATCTGTAGAAAGCAACATACTGTAAGAAAGACAAATTGTGCATTTGTAAGAGGAGTTTGTTGGGAGTAGTCCCAGTCTGCCTGCCTGCTGCCTCTACCCACAGCATGGCGTCAAATTCTTTGTGCCCTGATAAACTGCTGCAGTGTTGAGACCTGCGAGTGACCTTCAACTTTTGTTATACACTCTGTATGCAGAAGCACTAATGCACTTGCCTCTAAGAATTTCAGACAAAAACACTGACAAGACTGAGAGATAAAGAAAGAAAAGGAGATGAAAAAGAAAAGTCGAAATAAACCCATCAGTTTATGTAATTGAAACAGCATGAATTGCTTTCATAAACCAACACTGCTTATGTAGGTTTTACAAGATATACAGTAACTTCTTAATTTATTGTGGAGGATAAAGTACATCCACTTAACTACTGCAAAGATGTAAACAAATAATTACATCTGAGCACACTGTCCAATTATCAGTGCTGAGTTCCATTTCCTCTCTCATTCCTCAGCTCGCTGTGTGTACTGAAAAGACCTTTAAAGATTTCAGGGAGACGAGCATTTCAGCCCTCACAGCTCAGCAGTCTAAATGGTGCAGTCTGTTTCCAGCCCCTGGTTAATGGGCAGACTGACTGTCATCCTGATAACATCACTGTGTGAAAAGAATTGTGAAAGGCAAATGTATTTCAGGATTTTTTTTTATGGCAGATGTTTTTGGAGAGAGAAAAACAATGTTCAACTCATCTAAACCTTAAGCCAGTACAGAGCAGAGACCTAAGATACATCTCTATATGCTGTTTCTGAAAAAAATAATTTGAACCAATGCACATGCAGTACGCTCTTGCTATCTCTGTAACAAATAGATGAAACTGATGAGTAAATTCGGTACAACAAGCTCTTATTAACAACAACATGTTGAGTGCTGGCCAAAGAAAAGACACAGATTTTGTCTTCAAAACTCCTTGTAAAAGACAAACATTTTTAAAAGGCACTGATTTTCAGGATCAAGTGAGACAGACAGGACAGCAGGGATATTGTTTGCTAAAGCTAGAACAAGAAAAACACAATCTTATACTGTTAGAGCTTACTGCTGTAACATGTAAACTGAATCTACTAAATCTTTGTTCAGGAGGCTATATGTAGGATAGTTGCCTACAACATTTGGTTCTTAAATGACAGTGTATAGGCGTTTTCAGACTGGAGGAACTTTTTCATAGTTCTAAGAACAGTTGGAGGACCCCTCCCCTTTTTATTGTGTTCACACTGCAAGAACTGGGAACGATCGTAGTTGTTAGAATACCGTTCTGAGGGACTTTTTTTTGGCTCCTACTTCAGAGTAGGTACTCTCGCAGTACAAGAGGAACCTTGAGTGACGTAAGTGTATGCTGATTGGTCGAACACATGAGCCAACACAGCACCAGCAACCGCCGTTTTTAAAAACCTGTATAACAGCTCATAACAGTAGCCCTAAAAAATGGACCAAAACACGGACAAATGGGCCAACAGTGAAATCCAGGTTTTATTAAGCATATATGCGACGGGAGAAATACAATGCAATTTTGACTCGTCTAAGCCAAATATAAAAATCTTGTGTGTGACGTTGCTATACCAACTGCCAGCTGGCTTACATCACTTCAGCGTTCCTATTGGCTGTGCGAATGCAAACAGAAAAGAAGCCCTTGAAGGTATGTAGTTCTCGGTGGAGCTCCCCAGTGAGCAGTTCCTCTCAGGGAGCCTCCAGAACTGTTTGGTCTGAAAACGCCTTATGAAGTGTACACTACTAAGAACGGGTCAGAAGATCTTTGAGAACTGATTTTTTAAATTGTAGTCATTAACATGCTTTAATTTACAATAAATATAATGGACACAAATTAAAGTGAAAGAAACTAATGTTGGGCTTCTAAGATTGGGGAACTTTTAATAATAATTTATTGAGGATTAATGTGTTCTTGAATCAACAGTTTTCTTTTTCCACTTAAATACATTTAATGTATAATGTTTTGCCTTCAACCTTTGTGAATGTCAAATCAAATGTAATAATCAGTTATTCACTCACACCACCCACTGAGTATTTATCCATGGAAGAAAATGAGATTTCCACTTATGTACCACATCGATCACTAATGTTTTAATAGCAGTACCACACACTGACTGTCTTTCCTCACTTTTTATGTGTCAGGGTCACAGGGGGCTGAAGGCTACATTGGGTAAAAGTCAGAGAGAAAACCTGGACCAAATCCAGTTTTCCCAAATTACACTGGTGTAACAAGAAAGGTCAGTAAATGATCAATGACTTGGATTTGGATATGACTAAGACAGCTAGAGGCATGTGTGAACCTAATGCTGCCTCTCAGAAACAGACAGTTGCAACCTTTCTGTCCCTGACTCTGTCAATCAAATTCTTAGTATATCCAAAAACACAAGGATTGCAAGGATGTAACTGAAGGGTGAATGTAAAATAGATTTTGTATGTAATTATGGCAAACAGAAGTGGTCGTCAGATGCTCTGCACAGTGGGATAAATAGTCAGGGTGGTGAGAAGGCAGGGGCAGAGGGAGGTAGAGGAAAACAGGCACTGGGAAATAAGCTATAGGTGGTCACCCTCTCTCTCTGTGGTGACCACCGTCTTCTTCTGCCCTTCCCGCCTTCAGTTTTTTCTCAACACATTTCTGTGTCAACTGACTTGGCAAGTACTGGACCGCTAACTATTCCCCAAATTAACAAATGCATCGATTAAACAATAAAAAATAGGGAAATCTTGTTTTCCGCCTGCCCAGTCAGCTTTGAGATGTAAAACAGGGTTTTCTCTCTAAAGCAGCAGCTGATTCTGCTGGCCCTGATAGCCAAGATCTACAATTAACATTCAGTCTGAAGACCAGCTTTGAATCGAGGAGGGAGAGTGGACAGAGATGTATTTTGTAAGCGCACACACAAACACGCACACACACAAACAAACACACACACACCTGACAGCTGCACTTTAACCCTCCCTTCCAGCTTGTAAGTCTAATTATCCGGTGGTGGCCAGGGCCCCAGTGGGGGGCGTCTGAGTGCACGTGTGTGTGTGTGTGTGTGTGTATGTGTGTGCATCAGCGGGAAGGGGCCGCAGCTCCTGCAGACCGGGTGGCTGGGACCTGTGATTTCATTTTGGAGGAGCAGATGGCAGGATGCTGCTGGAAGGCATTTGGAGTGTGTGTGTGTGTGTGTTTGTGTTTTTATGGGTGTATGAGTGACTGAGTGGAGAGCCTTATGTTTTAGGAGTGAAAAGTAAAGATTTTTATAGACTCTATAGACATTTATTTTTTAAATGTGATGATCATTTAAGGAACTGCTAATATATTGGATATATATATATATATATATAGACATGTATAACAAAGCACTGGTACTTAAAACAAAGATGAACACTACTTTTGATAATAGAACACATTACAGTGTATTTCAAGCAGACAATTTAAGAACATTTACGAATACATGACATTAAGTTACTCTATATTTCCTATTCCTTTACTTTTTGTTGGTTGAACATATGTGTATTTCTTTATTTGGGGAATATAGAGATCGATAAACCTGACTTTTAGTATAATGCATTATTGAAACATTGAAGCATTATTGTAATTTCCTGAACCTAGTTCTGGAATATCCACTCAGTCACCAGTTTATCTAATCTATAAATGTATCTAACAATTTATCTATAAATGGGGTGGACAAAACACCTTTCAGTATGACGTAATACAGTTCAACAGCACCACAAACTACAGCCTTCAAAATTACCAAACAATTAAATCAACATCTCTCTAAAACAGTTTAAACAAAAACAGAATAACATTAGTTTTAGCTAGGTGTACCTAATAAACTGGCAACTAATTGTTCAAAAATTTCAAATCATGACAGTTGCAGAGGGATCAGACATCAAAGCCAGCCGAAACTAGACATGTGACACCTCTCAAAATTGTCAATAAAATCATTAATAAAAGATTGATGATTATAATTTACACCACATGGTGTCCTTGTTCCACACTGACGTAAGGTCACTTTCAGATACGGCGACAAGGAGTTACTGCACAGCATTTTATTTTTTGTTTTCACTTTTGATGGAGACTGTCCCTTGCCTCCGGTCTAGTGTACGGTATGCTAATTATACTCTGGACTTGCTGAAATTGATATTGATCTTGGTGGTTTGAAGGCGAACAAGCTTCCCAAAACGTCAGTGTTCTTTAAATAGGAACTGACATCAGGAAATGCCCTCCTTCACTACAGCCAAGTACTCCTTAATTTCTTCACAAAAACACTGCTCCATTCGTTGTATAAGGATGCACATTTATGGGTTAAAGTGCATGTCTTCTCTGTGCAATGAAACCTACGTATCTTTGATAATTCTCATAATTGTCAAGGTAAATAAACCATTTAAATACCCAGAAAAATGCAATGTAACAAAGCTGAAAACAGGACATATTTTCTTAGCTCATGAAAAGTGGATGTTCGGGAGATACATGAATTTCACAGGATAGCGACGATGTGGGAAGCAGCCTTTAGTTTGTCTTGTCTAGCCACCAGTACGACACCACTCATGATGTGAAAAGAGGCTTATCAGGGCAGAGAGGCTCCATGACAGAGGGCTTCAGTCGGGGGGGGGGCAAGAGAAAGTGAAAAGATGAAAGCTAATGCTTTTCCATTCAATTCTCCAAGTAATCAGTATTTAGGAATAAAGATTATGATGTCAGATATAACAATTTATTTTGCACTGGGAATTAAAAAAATTAGCTTCAGCCCATGTTAAAGAAAGCACCAAGTGACTCTGACATTCAAACTGAACTGACATCTACCATCAGGTACAGGATATTGTCAAGTGTCCAGCTCTGGTCTCAGGATCAGGTTGCAGGCTTAATGGGTTAAACCTCTGAATTAGACTCTTAATTCAATTCTGAAACAGTCCTGCTGAAGCCAAGAAAGTAAGACAAGTCCAAAGCAAACAGTCCTTTTCTTAAGTAGTGAATCAGACATTATGGCAAGAACACACTTGCTGTCTTTCCAATGTCTGGCTGCTGCTGGTACTGCTGCTATAGGGTTGTTGCATGATGAAGTAATTTGCTCCAAACAGACATGGCATTTTGTAAGAATGAGTGTAACTTTCAAGTGAATGCTATATGAGACAGAATTCAATAATGTCATTGTAGATTTTGGATATTTACGACATTGTATCACTTTAAAGAAGGCCTATTGTGGATTTTACTCAGCAAACCTGATTCAGGTTAAATGACGGAGCTGAAAACCTAGAACATAATTTGATTTCTAAAACGCAGTCTAACCAAATTAAACTGGCATTGTCTATAAAGACACCATTTAAGTACAAGATATTGCTGGAAGAAATGTCAATACGTGTGTAACTTAATGCTTCAAATTTGATCCATCTAAAACAATGCTTCCCTTGTCTGACTACGACTCCCTAAATATACAGAAACAACTGGTTAACAACCCAAAAAGGCTTGTTCTGACATGACTTCTATGCTTACAGTGAGGCACCATATGAGCATGTGTCTCTTGTGTTCTCTATATTGATTTAATGGAAATGGGCCACAACTTATCATCTTCACTGACAATGTTTTCTCAGCTGATAACTGCTTCATACAAACAAAAATTAACCTCTGAGACTGATTATTAAAATTGGAACTGTTGTTATCGGAAAGACATCTCTGTAAAGGGCTTGAGCACTTGGTGACACCATGTAGGACACACTGTAACACAGCCCATTTAAATAAGAAACTCTAGTCTCCTTTAGCATTCACTTGATGGTGGATAACTTTATGGATGGATGGTTGAATGGATGGATTTCTGCTCCATCAAGGAGAAGGAATCATCTATCAAAGGAAGCTAAAAAAAAAAAAAGACTGCTGTAACTAATGGCTGTGTTTATCATTAAAAACGCTGCGGTGAATATCTAAGGAAGCATGACAGATGTGTCATTTGTAATGTATAATCCCAATCCCCTCTTGCTGAATTCATTGTACCGTAAATGTTGGTGTTATGCTGGTGGTAGACTTGACTGGCATCCATCCTCAATCCAATAACAGAACGTTAGGTTTGCCTTAAAGCTCAACAGGCCTGAGTTGATGTGTGGTTTGGGATTTTTCTTAAATGAGTTGCACTTGCTGATGCATTTACAATCACACTGTAGGCAAAGCTACAAGAGTGAGTGAGTTATGAATAATAGTGGGATTGGTATTCCTGACCACATGACACATCATCTATTTATGGGCGAGACAAAAATGTAGGCATGAATGTACAGCACGAGTTTTATTTTGAAAAGTATAGCTTGAATTATCTTTCTGTAAAACAGCATTAATAACTACATTGTATGCATGTTGTGCAGACTGATACACAAAAAAAAATACATCAAAATGTAAAAGCACAAAATGTTTTTTCTTTTTTCTTCATTCATGCAAGCCATTCATTATTCAGGTATCACACCAATTATAAACATTATAACATGTGTTTGCAGATACACCATCAACCAGAATAAGGGTGTGGATTGAAAGGTTCAAAGTAAAACTCCACTAAGACACTCCATCATAACAGATCTAATTCCCAGAGACTTTACAACCTTTAACAAACGGCCACAGTATGGCAGACTGTAGGTTAAAGGAAGGGTACTCCCTCTCAGTCTGTCTAATAATATTGTCAACTCTCAACATAAGTAAAAAACTGGATAGCTAGGAAGACAGGGTGGGCATCACAAATGTATCACAAGCACCAAAGTCACTGTTTTGAAATGCACCCCATGAAATCTAATGCAACATTCCTCATGGCAATACAGAGAGTAAAATGCCTGGTCAGCAGCTGGTCTGCCTGGCTGATCTACTTGGAATCTACTAAGAGATGGAAATAGAGACACATCAAGGCCTCATGTCACAGATCCGGGACTGAATTAATCACAGAAGAGAATCTAACAAGACAGAAGCATTAATGTGGGCAGCTGTGGACGATGCATTTATCAGGTAATATTTTACTTCAGTGCCATGTTTTTGAACATATCAGTTTATTGACATTACATTATTATCTAAAGTGTGTAAAGCCATGTCTCCCCACCCAACCCTGTTGAAACAAAGACGAAACACGTAAGTTTACTCAGCACTCAATCACACAGACCAATAAACTGACGCTGCACTGCTTCCCGTGGGTTCAAACAATAAAGCATGTTACTCATTTGTCCACACCCCAATCAGTGATGTCACAGCAGGTGAAAACTGGTGGAAAACACCTGCTGTGACACCGCTGATTGACATATGGCCAGAGCGGCAACATGCTTTACAAGTTTAAACCCAGTGCAGCCGTTTTCTGCCCCTAATAATAGTGATTAGCAGGACAGCTAACTGTTGATGGCTATTGGTTAAAGGCTTGTGGAATTCATGGAAATCATCTGATCTCCACATCATCTTATTTATTTACATTAGCTTAGCTTAAAGTTTCCTGTGGCGGATGATGTAGAACTTCATGACTGATCTGTGATTGTACTGCATACTATTATATAATTCTAACACGTCATAAGAAACTGTGCTCCTGTACAGTGCAGGCTTGACAGAAAGGATGCTGGGCTGGCCCTGTCAGAGGTGATCACTATTCTCATGAGTCATTTGTCTGGACTGTCCGGCCTAGAAAGATTCCCGTCGGCTCACAGGAAGCAAACATCAGCTGGTTTGGCTGTCAGATTTGGGGTTCTCAGTTCAAACATTTGAAAACAGGAGAGTGAAGTATCCTCTCTCTAAAAAGTTCCCTGGCCAACTACTTTGTCTTGATTTTATGAATAAACACATCATTTGCGCAATTACAGCTATGTTTGGAGCAAGGCAGAGCAAAGAGACTGCCCTCAAAAAAAACATTCAAGTAACCAAAACACATATGAGTTTGATTTTAGTGCAGTCTTTTGACACTTCAGAGAATGACTGCAGTTTTTATTGGGCCACCTCACTGGCATACCTCTCACAAATTCATCTTCCTTATCTATATACTGTATACACAGAGTTCCATAAAATTTGACATTTGTTTATATCATAACCATGTGTTTTCACTGCTACACTGACAGTAAACAGACAAATCAGCCCTGAAATCCACTAAAACAGGATGAACAGTTTCAAGAAATGTTTCAATGATGTGAAGTGTGTCACAGTTAGCTGCATCTAAAGTAAAACAAATCAGAAGTCATTTAAAGCCATTGAGGCCAGCTGCCTGAAATAATGGAAGAAATCTTTTATTTTCACTTATGCTTAGAATAGTACAGTCTTTTTTTTAAATTTTATTTGACCAAAAGCCCGAAATGTAATCAGTTTTATTATTTACTAATCTAGACACAGTCATTCACATTTGTATTTCATGTTCTTGCCAGACATTTACACAAACTTAAACCTTTAATCTATCATCAGCCTGGAGTCTCTGTATTGTCTTTGGTTAAACTTATGAAACTGGTGAAAACCACATCAATTTATTTATCTCTGCACGTATCTGTTTAGACTTACCTTTGAAGTTTTTTAAATGTGATTCTGTCTGACCCAAAGATATGATGCAGACATCTTAACTGCATTTCAGCCCTTGCACAGGCTCACACAAGCCCCCAACCCTCTCAAAGGTTTAAGATGTAAGGTGACCAAGCTTTTGCATTAAAGCTCCTGTGAAGCTTTAAAATCACTTCATGGAACTTATTTTTGTAGACTTGTATTTTTTTTGTGATGCTTTTTAATCCCATTCTTCTTACTCCTATTCATAGTTTATTTTGATCCTGCATTTTGTTTTATGTTTGTTGTTACTACTTTAAACCACTTAACCCATTTGAAGTTTAAAAAAAACTCTGAGATGAGAGTTAAAACAACATTATTAATTATAATTATCTAAGACTTCTCCCACTTGAGACAACGCCATATAAATCTTTTTGATTAGGGGCCCCATGTGTTCAAGCTCACCTCATCCCATAACACCAGGGACCCTCAATGAGACAATCAGATGGAAACATTACTATATATGTGTCCCAGATGGATAGGATTATAGCAAAAACAGTCTCTCATGGCTTAATAGGACTGGCTGAGGTAGGGAGGAAACTATACCGATGGATATGGCAAAAGGCCTGAACTCTTAAGTGTATTCATTAGTGCCTTGTTGAAATAATTGTGGCGTGTAATTATGTATGGATGATTAAACGGGGTGTAATTACCCAGACTGCTGACACAGCTGAAGTCTATAAATCACAGCGGTTTTTGGAGATAAAACCTTTGGCTAAAAAGCTCAGCCAAGCAGTTCCATCTGTTTTTCATATGCACATCATCCAATCTCATCTCACTGAAAACAATGCAGTTAACTCCCTCCAACTGTCATGTTGTGTCATTTTAGTCACTGAGTTCATGGATATTGACAAGAACAAGAGTACCTTGTTTAAGTGGATGGTTTTGCATTAGTTTGGCTTGGTGATTATCAGAGCTGCAATTACCATCCAGACCTTTAAACTAAAACAAGCATGCATCATAACAGACTCACCTGCTTGCCCTCTAAAGTGTACAGTCTCCTCACAGCTCCAGAGTCCAACTTGATTGCATCTGTGATGTCAGTGAGCACCTGCTCGAAGGAGTGTGCCGTCTTCTTATTGAGCAGTATCCGCACTGCCTTGCGGGGTTTGACGCCGCTGCGGATGACAGTGACCAGCTTGGGTTTGATGAAGTCCTTGGACTCACGCTGCAGCTCACTCTTCAGCGGGATGAGAGAGGAGAGGGAGCGTGAGGTGCCGGCCTTGCTGCCCAGTGACCAGTTGGGGTTGACGTTCTTGGTGTACTCCACACGTCGAAAGGGTTCATTTGAGGAACACACGTAACTCTCACCTGGAGAAAGAAATAAGTTGGTAGAATTGACAGTCGAAACATGGATCTCTTACAAACCATATCCACATATTAGAAATTCAAAAAAAATTTTTTAAATGAAACGTGCAATACATTAGAATCCACCTCACACGTATAGTACGCATGGCATTGGGCAAAACAGTTGAACAACAAAGAGTTAACATTCCTCAGCTGAAACAAAAAAGGCACATTGAGAGGCCAGACCAGTGTAACGCTGTCCTCTCTCCCTTTCAGCTGCTGAGCTGCTGCATTGGCCTTCCTCCAAAGCAAAAGCATTTTGTTTTATCTGCCAGCATTCCATTTGAACAGTTAACACGCAAATGTTTCCCCTCAAGAACAAAGTCATGTGACAAGTACAGGGGCTTGGCCGGTAAATGAAAACCACACCAAGAATGTCTGATGATTGTTTTTAAGGCTGAGTGTTGGATGAGGAACTCAGTGCTTAGTAAGAGAGAGAAAGTGATTTTTTAAGTATTTATGTGTCCACAAACACATGAGAATCAACTAATGCCTAACAGACACTTCAGGAAACATATACTTTTCAGGGCTAGAGGAAAAAGATATTTCAGTATCTTTTGGTAAACAGTTACTTTTACTGACTGAGAATTAAATCCAGTCTATAACATTTTAGTTATCTGATGTGTGTCACGACAAACGAAACGAGCTGCAGTGTAAGAAGGCCATATGAGACAGCATGTCCCACGATACCTGGTTTTATTAAGCTTGCAATTAACCAAGGGCTAATTAAAAGGCTAGGCCACAGCTGAAGGGGACTGAGCTATGGCTGAAAACTAAAAACAAAATATAACTGGGGCTGTCATTCATCTGGGGGATAATGGCAGAATACTGAAATGCCCTCAGATGGTGACTGGTGACAAGTCTATTCCCTGAGGTGCAGGGATCTCAGGTGCAACATCCCGTCAGTGATGTGAGGGGAGCCCCCGCCACCCGCCACTGGCTGCTGTCCGCATGTGGATGACAGATGAGGTCAACCTTGACAGAGCTGCCTAACCAGTCCAGCACCTTTTACTGCAGTGGGCACGCAGCTGTCACCAATCCAAAACCCAAGCAATGGCAGTAAATAGGAATCATGAAAGACTTATCATCAAAACAATGAAGTGACCCAATGATATTCTCAGCATGTATGGTCTTCTGCTTTGCTGACATTATATTCACCACTGTAGTAAAAGGAATTGGACCAGTATAGTCCGCACACAAGTGGTTTCCCTGGGCAGACAAACCATTAGGCCACAGCGTATTTGAAAAGTTTGATGGGCAATCTGTTGCTAAGCTGAATTTTGTCCAAAAATGTCAAATGTGTTGATGTCCTGTTTGTCCTTCCATCCAAAAACACCTTTTAATTGCATTTAGTGATCACAGAATGACTACAACATGTATAGGCCTAGTACTACCAAAGGCAAAGAGGACCACAACCCCATCTATCCATCAAGCATACATTCATGATGCGAGAGTGAGTGTTAGCCTGGAGCCATACCCCATGAGCCGCAACAAATTAGACATTTAAAAATATCCATGACTGGGTGGCTCCTAAAGCTGTGAATTCATTAATAAAAGATCATTTAAATCAAAATGCTATGAAACTGAAATTCTCCAGGTAACAATAACAAATCTTGGTAATTCACTAGAGTGGAACAATTAAATAAAAACACTGATTTTATAAAGACAATTTATATTAGATGAGTATTTTCATTATAAAAGTTAGTACTTAATTCAGCCTCAAGAGTTCAATTGTCAGCTAGCCCTGGAGGCTATATTACACGCTGACTGGAGTAAAGACTAAAGAAGTATAGCTTCTGGCCATTAGTGGCAGCACTGAGAACAATGCTAGAGTAGAGCAGCACTCCAGTCAGTGAGTGAGAAAGACATCATGGATTTCACATGGGTTGTATCATTGTTAGGCAGAGAAGAGGCACTCTACCAATTTTACACATAAAGATCAATTTACTAGTCATGTGGAGTACTACTCAGCCTGTAAAAGCAGTTGTATAACTTCTTCTGTGGCTCTAGAGGGAGCTTTTTAAAGTCCGAGATGTCATCAGGGTTATCTTGGCACAGGCTTGGAAACTAAACATTTTTAACAGAAAGCCTGCGTAACAAACCGGGGGCATGGAGTTTGAAAGATGTGGGCATTTATGGGAGATGTAAGATCCAGTGTTTTTGGAGCTTTGCCCATACCAGGGATAAGTATCTGCATATCTTGACCTTTATTGCTTCAAATTTGACCATTCTTTTCTGTAATCTGTCTCCTGTGAGTCCCCAAACTTAATGAAAGTGCAGTACTGCTGTAAATCATTGGAGTACCTCTCTAATGGGTGCACTACATTGGAGAAAGTTGTTTGTTTCTTTTCATTTCTTTGTTTCCTCCACAGTTACTAAGAAGTTTACACTTTTTAGAATGAATTCATGTTTTTAACATTCTCCCCTGAAGACACTTTATGATCAGTGAATTACAGACTGTGATAGGTAATTCCTGAATCAGGGCTCATCGTCAGCCAACCAGTAGTCATTCCACATTGTTGAGTACACCATGAATTCAACAAAGCATACACAATATTTCTGATGTTGTTATGCAATCACATATTTGTCCACATTTCATATATTTGTCAACCTTGAAAGGCTTAATTTCACCAGTTGGTGCTAATAAACCCCTTGGCTTGCACTCTCGCTATTGTCCTGACTAGAATTCCTATGTCAGCATGTTATGTGCCCCCACATATCCACATAGTAAACTACAAAGCTCTTTATAGACCCAGTTCAGTATGTGCAACCTCTCTGTGTAGTTTTCCACAAGCACAGCAGTTCAATAGGGTTTTTGCACTGGCCCGGGTCAGTTAGATTTTAAAAGGCTCTCTGTACTTTTGTAGATTCTACCTGAATCTGTGTTTTGGAGTTTAGTTT
This sequence comes from Macquaria australasica, assembly GCA_005408345.1. NCBI lineage: Eukaryota > Metazoa > Chordata > Actinopteri > Centrarchiformes > Percichthyidae > Macquaria > Macquaria australasica. Next base: position 460,832 of record SEMN01000295.1, on the reverse strand, counting down.
CACTCCCGTGTTCCTGTTTGTTCCTTTAGAAATCAGTAGTACCTCACCGTTTACTGATGCTTTCAGTCGTATTGGAGCTGTGTTAAGTTACTGCTAATGCAAAACGAACCTCACATTAAAAGCTTTCCACTGGCAAACCAGCCTGATGCTTTTATTGTGAAGAAGTTATAGGAAATGCAATCTGTTTGTCACCAAGTTAGCAGAGCTTCATTAGTGGTGCCAGTCTTCAGTAAAACAGGTCTAATCAACCAGATGTGGACATATTCTGCACTATTTGGTCAGCAGATCAGTTTTAAATATTGCAGGGAAGAATAGTACTAACAGACACAGCCACAATGAGCTGAAAAGGGCTGCAGACAGCAGGATCTTACTGTGGTTTGTGACTAGCACACCTCCAACACGTCATAAAGGTAAACAACTTTACGTTGCTGTGCAGTGCAGTGCAACACTCCTCGGCTTGACTGCTTGCGGCCTTTCACGGCGTGGCTCGGCGCAACTACCTCCCCTACTGTGGAAAAACCCTACACGGTGACTGGTTGGCTCAGTAATCCCCATCCAGCCATAAGGGGCACACATGTGAATGGTGCTTATTGGGTTTCCACACAAAAGAGCCCCAGCAGGCCTCAATCAATGGAGGCAGACTGCTGAGCTGTGCAGTAACGTTCCCTCTCTCTTTCCATTAGATGGGTGAGTAAACAAGGACAAGACACTGGTGCTCGGCCAGCCTGCAGCACATCTCACGTCTGAGTTTACCCGAATCACAAAATCAAAAATGGCAACTGGGACATTGTCTCTGGAAAAAGATATTGTTGCTGATTGTTTTAAAATTTCTCAATGCTTTAAGCACCATACCATGAATTCCTTTCCCCCTTCTGCAAACTTCTTCAGGAGAACCAGCAAGCCTCATGCTGTGTTCATGTCATATGGGATGGATGGAAGAGATGGGAAAGATTCCCAGGTTTATGACTTGCATGAGTTCAAGTCATCGGACAACTTGAGGCGGCCTGCAGAGTTGGTAGTATGAGGGTTAAAAATATTGGGCATTGATAATATAAGACTATATCCATTAAATTTGGTTTTAATCACCTTGAATGATGGCCTGGCTGATGTGAGACATCCATGTTTGCCTGGTTTTCAGGCACTTTCATATTATCATGTGCCAAGTCGGACATATTGAAGCATTCAGAAAAGTCAGAGTTTCTCACTTTCCCAGTTTTCCACGACTTGGATGTTGATGTGAACGCTACTTACAAGACATTAACATGGCAGACGTCTAAAAACCTGCAGACGTCTAAAAACCTAGATTTTAAAAAAACAAAACAAATAATCTGCATTGCCAGACAAAACTAGAGGTAAAAAAGTATTCTTTTTTTGATGTGGGTGAATTGACCCTTTAAAAAGAAAACAAAATCAGTTGTTGAAGCATTAGTAGTGCTCTGGACACAACTAATGATTTTTTAATGTATGCCCAGGATCCTCATTTAGCAACAATTTCCTGTACATCTAAGTGCAGAAGAGCAGGGGCAGAGTCCTCTGTACCAGATCCAATGCATCAAAACAACTTTTGCTCAAATTGCCAAACTAGCGATGCTACAGAATTCAGATCAGGCGCTGGCCTAAATCTTCCCCGGTCACTCAGGGGATGGGGCATAGGAAATGAGTGTAGCACAGAGTCTGAAGTTTTAGGAGGATGCGAGATGAAAATAGACCACTATATGAGAATAATGACTGCAGTAAGGGGTCAGTGGATCCTGAGTGTGTGTGGCAGTGCAGTAACCTCTCATGTTAAAAGAGGATTGCAGGAAGGTCACGGTGCAGACAGACACACACCAGGGCTGAACATGAAGATTAACTTATTACTGAGGTCACTGTCCCTGCAGGGTGAACTACACAGCAGGAAAGTGAGAGGGTAGGAGAGGACTGTGCCTCATTTGTGTCCACAGCGGGCGACTGCCTTTGACACAGTGTTAATAAATATAAAAACTCATATGCTAATGCACTCAGCTAAATTTGTTTAGAGTTTTTTTTTTATTTGTTTAAAATGACAGTTAAAAACTGATCATATAGCTGTGACTCCAAGAGACATTCACTAGTGCCTATTAAATTCAACTCCTAATTTATAAATGATGGCTTTATTATATTAGTTTCCCAAATTTGAATTGCATTTCCAGTACCAAAACCCATTATTTCACCCCTATACTGCAAGCAATGAACAGATACTGGATGGGGGAGGGAAACATCCATCTTTCAAGCCCCAAGTTTGAGATCATTTTAAAAAGACTTTAACAGCCAACAACATACATATTCATCACACGTCCACTCCCACGCAGGATTGCACTGAGAGGTACACAAGGCACTTTCAAGCCCACACAAACTCAGCTCACAAATACATTACATACTAAAAGAGGGCAGAGAGTGAAAGAAAGAGTCCAGCTGAGATCAATGGACACTGATGCACATTAGCAGAAGCCTGTGCGGATAAAGCTGCACTGAGGAGGGGTCTGCTTGTCCTCATGCATGGCACTGGACATGTCAGAACAGTTATGTCAATGATGCAAATAATGTGAATGATGCAAGGGAAGCTCCGCATTGCATCCATTATACTGTAAAGTTCTCTAGGGATAGGTAAAGTAGAACTCTGCACAAAGAAGTACTGATCTCAAAGTAACTTAAGTTAGTCTGCCAGAGAGAACTTTCCTGATTGACAGCAAAGATATTAAATATACAAACTAGACAGCATTAAGAGCCAGTCCTTAAAATGAATATGTTCTGAGTGACCTTTTAAACTTCTGGCATAACTTGCCTGAGGCTATAATAGTGTATATTTGCAGGGGCCATTTAGCCTAATGCTCAAGGCAAAACGTAGCTTTTATAAAAATCAATTGCATGTCAATGCACATTATCCATCATCAATATAATCAAGTATTGAGCCTCTTTCATGATTTGTAGTGACACGAGGTGTTGTTACATCCATCATCAGCCTTACCTTCAACCAACTCATCCAGACTGGTGATCTTCCTGCCTCCATCCAACGTGTATAACGTCCGGACCCCTTGAGGAAGGTTGACGTTGTCCGACAGGGACCGTGTGAGCTCCATGAGCAGAGCATCCAGAGACCTGAACCGGTCGTTAGACACGGCATACACCAAACCTTTAAAATATTTGTCCCCATTGCGGTAAAACCGCACTTTTCTGGCTTTTTTCTCGGACGTGAGGGACTGGAGAGTGCGTGTGCGGTAGAAACTACAGTGCGCACTGTGCGCCGGGCTGGGGACCAGACCGTTGCCTCTGGAGCCTGACTGGGACCCGGAGCCAGAGTTGGTCCTCTGTGTCCTTTGCGGCTTCTCTCGTTCCTCAAAGTGTTCAAATTCAAGACTTCTGCTTAGCGACATGTTGTCTGCCTCTTTCCCAATCAGATTCCCAAACAGAAAAAAACAACTTTTATCCAGAGTGTGCTGAAGGATCGATGCGTCCGCAGCCGGAGGAAGGAGGATAGATAACACGTGTGCGTCTCCAGCCTCCACTTCCAGTCCACAGTGCGACTACTTGCTGCACCGGCTGCTGGTTACAAGTCTGAACGTTGACACACAGCTCCCAAAATACGAAACAAGTTGAGAAATAATCTTTAAAGTCCACAGAAACTGAATCCCGTCCCGACTGATCCGATGAATTGATTTGTCTACCTACAAAAAAACCCAGCAGGAGGAGCAATAATCCAAACGCCAACTCGGGATTATCCTGTTGAAAATGTGTCGAATAAAGAGCAGCTGTGTTTGACAGACATTGCAGTGGACCTGCTTTTATCTTTTAAACAACGCAGAAAATTTACAAAACTTAAGTGCACCGCAGCAAAAACCGCAAGCCGCCTCCTTCTCCACTCCTCATCCTTTCTGTGACTGGTCGGTCGGTCGCTCAAGCTGTCAAATCAATGGATAATGTGAGAGGGGGGAGCCCTCCCCGCCTCAGGGTCCTAATGCTCTCTACTGTTCGGCTAATATATGCAGGACCTGGAAACAATGAAGTCTACACTCATCCTGAATGACCTAAGATGTGTTCAAACTGTAAAAATATCAGGGGAAATTTAACTTCTATATGATACATTCTGGGTGGGGGGGAAAAAAAAAAAAACAGAGGTTAGAAATAAATAACACAGGTAAACTAAGTTACTATAAGAACATATTAGCATAGTGATGTTACATTTAGCCTACATTTATTTGGCAGATGTTTTTGTCCAAAGGAAGTACGAATGTGTCAATCATTTATTTAGATTTTTTTTTATTTATATTATAGCCTATATGATATATCAATATTATAACAATAATACATATTTGTTCATCTGCCCTCACTATGCAGTGTATGCACATAATAGGTACATGGCTATGCAGCTTCCAGTAAGGTTGAAATCAAAAAGTCGGCCTGTGAAGCTGTGTAAACAGTAGGCTATTAGACAACACATTCAGTGATTACAAATCAGAAAAAGATGAGATAACTTACCATAAACGGAACATAGACCAAAGGTGTTGTAAAAGTGAATTAGTACGGTAACAAGGAAACTAGATTCACAAAAGCACCGACTAGCAGTTGGCTAGTTAGTTTCACTGTCACTGTTACATGTTGTATTGGCAATACATTAGCCTCAGACAGCTTGCTAGCTGCAATGGCTGGCTTGGTTAGTTAGTTAATTTAGAAAAACTAAATTAATTAACAAATCACAAAATTGTATACCCTTTTCTAAAAACTGGTTTTACAGTGATTGAGCTGTCAGCTGATAAGACAGATACATTGCACTCAAAGACTGATAGGTTGCTGGACTGAGTGATTTATTGATCTATACAAAGGCCACAGGCAAGTATAGACACACACAGTATATCAATATAGCGTACACATACAAAGTAACATACATACAGTTATGTTTGTCTCTTACGACATTAGTACAGTATGTCTATGTTGCAGAGTGCAGCAAATACTAAGCTTTGGACTCTCTATGTCTGCCAAATAGTGAGCCTGGATTATACAGTACAGGGCAATGCCAGTTTTACTCACAGCCTGGTGGGTTCCTGGTGGAAACTCACCACCATTCCCTGCCAGGCTCTTACCTACCTGCGTCACCACCTGGCGCAGCACAGCATGGACCTGAGTCACACTGTCACTGCAGCTTGTCAAAAAGCAGGGCAAACAGTAGTATGGGGCAGACTGGGGATGAGTTAACCCACTTTTCAACTACAGTAGCCTAATTCCTGAAGTCAGTGCGACAGAAACTAATAAGTCTATCTTTGTCACATTTTATAAGAACCAATTAGAGACAAGCCAGTTTTTAAAGACGAATCAGTAATTTTTTGACCATAAAATTTACAGGTCAAATCACATTTGTATTAGACGAGTTCACTCATAGACGAAAAACCAGCGTTTTGTATATCTGAACTGATCATAATTTAAAATACAAACCACTTTTACCCTATTTTTACAAAAAAATACTAATGTAAACAAACCTTTAATTCCACAAACTATTTGCTAGTCTTTCTGGGGTCCGCACAAACTGACAATAATAAAAAATAAATAACAATGCCAAATCACACAGTATCAAGAAAAGTCACAACAAGTCTAGCATAAAGATCAGTAAATAAGAGAAATTAGTTTCTGAACATTAAAAGATATGTCAGTCAGTGTAGGAGAGGAACCAGGTTGCATTCTTGTGTTTTGGTGTTGGGGTGACCCTTGTTTATACATTATCACAGACTGTGTATTTGAGGAAGGAAATTAGGTTTTGAGTGAATAGAAACTAAATAATGTAAGTGACCTCATCTGTCTATGGGTTTTATTTATCTATTCTTTCTCCTTTTTTTTTGATCGACTCATTTAATTCAAATCTATATAAATACCACCAATGAGATTCCACCAACATCTTAGGATTTCTTCAAATAGAAAGCCACCTGTGTTGGATGTATTGTTTGAGCAGCCTTTGAGGGAGGAAGCTGCTCTGCAGAAAGCAAATAGGAGTACTCTTCCCCCGGCAGAGGGAAATCCTGTACAGAATGACAAAGCAGAAAATCCCTCAATGACAAGAATCCCCCTCTCTAAAATAAAATAAAAAACAATTAGGTTGGCGATAAGGCTTAAGCTTTTGGTAAGCTACTAATATAATGCAGTTTATGAGGGATTTGGGGAATAATTCTCCTCAGGCATTTGTATGAAAATCACTTAGCAAAACAATCCACTCTTAAGGAAACAATGCAAAGCATGTGATCAGTTACAAAGCTCTGCTGGTTTCAGGCCTGAATCATACGCCTTATGAATACACTATAGGATACTCATTTTGAGAATTAAAAGTACATTGTTTTGGCTCTGTTACTGTACATCTTAGTAAACTAGATATTAATTGTTCCTAATGTCTTAAAATTTGAACATATTGCTGTAATCTCATTTGCATTTAACACTATAAAACAAGTCTACATTAGGCTCCACTAATTCTGAATTTAGTAAGGAGGCATTTCTGAAGTGCCACAGGGATCCTCATAACTCAGAGGCAAAGACCATCCTATGACAGAAAGCAGATAAAAGGCACCTAGAGAGTTGAAAAAAAAAATGTTGTGACTCTAAACGCTCAACAGGCAGCATGTGTGGGTGTGTGTTATTACATACAACCCTCACACAAGTTCAGATTGTGTCAATAAAGATGAGGATATGGCTTTGGGGTCAAAGGTCAAGAGAGAGGAAAGGCAGCAGTTGAAGAGAGGTCAGTGTTGCCCAGCTCTCTGAAGTATTTCAGTACTAACACATCCCACAGGCATCACAGCCATAGCTGCAGTGAATATTTTAAATCCCAGTTACTGTGTAGATGTTTAAAGATAAAATCTGACAAAAGAGACCTATGGTCAGTACAAAAGCCCAACATAAAATCACTTCATTCATTCATTCATTTCACTAATTAATATGTATAAGCACTCTTTTGTTTTCATGCTGCTCTAGTGAAGTTGAAAGGGAGAGAAAAAAAAAATACTCCACCGCCCTCTAGTGTTGATGTAGACGCTGTGTGAAAATTTGCAACTAAGAGGTAAGGATTCAAAGGTGATTGGTCACAAAACTTTTACCTGTTGGTATTAATCAGACAGTGTTTCAGAAAGACCACATGTGATTTGTTAGAAATGATAGTGCAGAGATAAAGAGGAGATGAAAGGCCTCATCCTGGTTACTTAAGTTGCATTTTGGTGACAGAGCAATATTGATATGGTGACTAAAACTGGACAATATAAAATAAATAAAATAATAAAAATAATATAATAAAAAGCCATGAGGTAGAACCTTAACAACAGGCAACAGTCCAAGTCCAATACAATACCCACATCACTGCCGATAGTGCAGCAATTTGCATGTTGATCTCACATTCCATCTTACGCTCACTCATGAACAAGATCCTAAAATACTTGCACTCCCATCACTTTGGACAGGAACTCGTGCCCAACCCAAAGCCCATGGCACAGTATCGTGGCCTCAGACTTGAAGGGTTCTCAGCTGCTTCACACTTGACTGTAAAGCATCCGTGTATGAAGCCAACAGAGCTACCTCATTGGCACAAAGCAGACATGCAATCCTGAGATCACTCAACCGGACAACAACTGGTCCCCATTGAACCCAATGCCAATGACGCTGCTATTAGTCCATTTATACAAGAATGGATGGCTCATATCAACAACACAGGAACCCTTTATTCCAATGCACAAAACACCTTGGAGGATGCAGTCAAAAGCCTTGTCCAAATCCACAAAGCACATATTGTATATTTACATTGGCTTTACATTGGCTCCCTGTTTGTTTTAGGACTGATTTTAAGATTTTATTGATTACTTTTAAGGCTCTTCATGACCTGGCTCCAGACTATATTTCAGACCTTTTAATCCCGTATGAACCTGTGCGTAGCTTGAGATCCTTGGGCCGTGGTCTTCTGTCTCTCCCAGTCTAGACTGAAAACTAAAGAGGACAGAGCTTTTGCACTAGGGCCCTGAGGCTCTGGAACAACCTGCCGGAGGAAATAAGGAAGTCTGAGTCAGTGTCATCCTTTAAGTCTCTTCTAAAGATGTACTTTTCTAGTCCTGCCTAGTCCTGGCAAGGTTGCTTTTTTCCCAAGACACTGTTTTTGTAGCTGTTGCCTCTGACAACAGAGCTCCCAGGATCCCAGAGGCAGGGAAACCCCTTCACTATAATAAGGTCTCAGAGGGGTGCAGAGAAACCCACAGGACAAAAGCCAATTAGCAGCATTTGCAAGTACCAAGAATACAATTTAGAACATTTTGACTGTTGTTTTATATCTGTGTGGAAGAGAAGAGAATAACAAAGATTTAGCAAAATCTCCCTTTAGGTTTGACTTAAAAGTTGGCAGTTTGCCATTTAAAGGTCAAATTCTATCAGACTTCATTTTTGGCTCATGTTGAAAGTTTGGACACTTTGTACACAGATGCCACCACCTCTATTAGGACCATATTGTCCTGGAATATCCATGTTTCATCAGAGGTTATGGTAGGAAAATAAAGTAAACATATATACAGTAGCTACATATTAATGACCAGTGTCACAAAAACACAACTGTTGTTTATTAGAAATATGAAATTGTCACTGGTGAATGTGGGCGTGGAATATAAAACAATTGTTCTTCAGAGTGGGTTTACAAAGTCATTCTGAATAAAACATGAAGCACAATTAAATGCATTTCTCTTAAGAAAAGTGCACAAAATGTGCCACAACCATAACATGGATAAAAAACATCATCCTCAGCAATGAGGATTGTTTTTTGTTTTTCCATGGAGAACTTTTATGAGGATAATACAAATGAGAGTCACACACTGCCACTGTAATTATATATTGAAAACCTCCTGCCATAGGAAAGTAAAGTGTTCTCCAGAAAAGAAATGACCAGACATTTTCTACCTCTATGATTTACCAGGTAGTTTGCCCACAGCAAAAAAAAAAAAATGCACACAGCAGGGATTCATAAAGCCTGGCCATGATCAAAGACAAGGGTGTTAGAGGTGTCAGACGATGTGGGCCAGCTACGGCTTTGTTAGAAACCTTCTGAAATGAACCTGGAACTCCAATACCAAGACAAATTAAATTATATCAGGTTACTTTGGGTTTTACACCAGCAGTGACTTTGAGGGACCATGTTTTCCCACAATGACCCAATTCTCTCACATTCTGTTAAAGGTAGAGTAGCAGGCATTGCTGCCAGATCAGCTAGCACAATGCTGTAAGTTAGGTCACATTACCTTGTCTGGCCTGAGAAGTAGAAGAAGGAGGATTATTAGGAAGTATCAATCCCCCATTCCATTCTGCATATTTTCCAGCTTAAATGTCTTGTACAGTAGGTGTGTTGTGCAACTTTTTAACACACCACATTAGTGAAAAAACATTTGGAAAAAGTGTTCACTTTGTGTCTGTAGATTCTTGACAATAAATGGATGAATGAAAAATTAAACTAAATTGAAAGCAGTGTAGAAAAAGAGGTATAAACATCATGCATCAAGAGACAATATACAATTAAATTAAAAATAAATGTTATACATTTAAAATATTAAAAAATATATATTTCTCAAAATTAAAAGTAAAAAAGACAAGGTATAGTATTATTTTACAGTATTATAGTAGTACTTGGAAATGCCACTTTGCATGTCTGACCACTAGATGGGGCTCTTACACCTACTTTTTACTGCCGTTGCACTGCTTGCATCAAATTGGGTGATTTAAATATCCATACCATTTAAATATTTAGTTTTTATATTTCAGGTCCAGACACATGTACTCATCTTGTGCTTCTTTAGCCGATTTGTTACGATTGATTTTAAATGCATGCATCAGTATAATGAGCACCAAATCCTACATAACCTTCGTTACCTTTAAGATTCAAAGCCATATTTCCCTTGTGGGATCTCAGAACAATATACATTGGGGAGAGGAGCAATGGGAATAGAAATAAAATAACAGCAAAAGAGAAGAGGAAGGGATTTTTTTTAAAGAACAAATTAGAGTCTACAGGAGGAAGACGGTAGAGTGTGGAGAAAGGGGATATGATTCAGTGAGGCGAGGATGACATGAGGTATTTCTTGAGGAGATGAGTTTTCAGACTCCAAAAGAAAGTGGGGAATAACTGGAGAGGAAAAAAATCTCTCTACCATCAGGGAAAAGACCAGGATGGAGTGGAGTGGAGCGATGAGCAGACTGCAGAGAAGAGAGAGCTGAATGACTGGTCAAAAAAGGAGAAGAATTAAAGATTAATTAATTTAAGGCAGTGAGTTTGCAGTAACTGTAATATAACATCAAGGCATGTACTGCACATGTTTCTGTCTATATTCACCCACACAAAATTATATCAAACCACCCACCTTTCAAACCAACTCAATGCTCTTATGTGTCACTACATCTTTTGGCCTTGACCTGACATGAAACACACCTCATTCATTTGAGTGGTTCCGGCGGCAGAAAGACACATCTCTGATCAATAACATACTCTGCGTGTCCTCTGCAGAGGCGAAAAAACCTCTAGACATTAATAGCACTGTTAATCTGTCAGAGCCGGTACTGGTAGATTACAGCTGGAGAGGTCATTGTATTGAACAGTCAAAACTAATCAAGGCTGACACATGTCAGAGCGAGGCATTGCTTGGGCCTGAATCTCTCCAAGACATCCTGCTCCTCCTAAGTGAAATCACTGGCCCTGTGGCTGCATGTACAAACCCATGAACGGCACAAGTACTGTACACGTTGGCATTGATCTGGTGCTATCATAAAAACACACAATGCTATCAGATAGCTCCATGATGGTGGAGATGGTAGTGGCGATGGAAGGGGTGAAAATATTTGATGTTAAACATGTGATGTTTTGTCCTTCAATGCAAAACATGGAAGAGAAAAGATAAGAAAAAAATGTTGGTACCACTTTCCAATAAGGCAGCCTTTATACAGGATTTATAAGCAGCAAGTAATGAGTTTATTAATGGTTAACAAATCATTTACTAATGCTTTACATATATCAGTTATAAGCCATTAATAAGAACAAGAGTTGGGTTGCCAGGTTGTGAAAAAGCCCTTTACTTAAGTGTCTATCCTTTCTATTTAGTAATAATGCAGTTACAAATGTTGGTAATCCATTAATAAACACTCACAAATTTCTCATTTTATAACAAGCCATCATTTCACAACATGGCAACCCCAAAATTGTTCATATTAATAGATTATGAGTATTGGTAAATGCTTCATCAAACAACAATAAAGCTATTAGTTACAACTTATAAACCCTTAATAAAGAATACCTTATTAGAAAGTGGTGGCAAATGTTTATGTCATCACTATCCAGTGAATTTTTTTTTTCAGATAAATTGAAGGATTAAGTGCTCCTTAATGGGTTGACGAAATTTGCCTACTTTTTTAGCTGAATAAACCTTTTAAAAAACCAACTGTGTTATCTGAAAAATGCTTTGTGATAAAGCTAAAAGCAGGGCTGTGTCATAGCTCATACATAGTTGACGTCTTTAAGATACAAGGTTTTCACAGAATGGCGACGATATGTTTCAGATGTTAAGGGAGTCACAAATCGGCAATATAATCTATATATAGTGTATTCAAATATCTGTGTGGAGAGGATTGTGTCTTTAAATGCTAATGACTCTATTGCAAGTATTAACTGTGCTATTGCCACCTTGTATACAACAATTAGCCGAAGTGAACTATGATGCACAGTTACACCGGTCACTGCATGTCACCACAGATCTGGCATAAAATTCACAGAGATGTGTCAGAAATTAGCATTGTGAGCAGTTGGGCATTGACGGTTGTCTTTCACTGTGAATATCAACCACGGTGCTGGTGAATAAGTCCTTTCTCATCTAATCTTGTCACAAACTCCTACAGACCACTGTGATGTCAGAGCCAGCCTGTAAGTTCGTGCTTCGCTATGAGCATGTCTGCTGTTGAATATACAGCTGCTGGACTGAAAGGCTCTCTGTAAACCTTATGACACAGTGGATAGTAGTAGTTGTTGATGAAATAATCGTCACAGTAATAATTTACGAGGTCCAGTCACTGTGCGGTGTGAGTGAGCTTTGATGACACATTTTCTGTGGCTCTCAGTTTTTAAAGGGAGTAGCTGACCTGCTACAATAATCATCTCTCCATCATTTAACAGTTCTTTGATTCCAAAATTAACATGCAAACTTGAGCAAATATTAATATCATTACAATGTTATTGAATTGGTGAATGTATCTTACAGATTTGAGGTCTTGTGTTTATAAGGTCATAACAGATTAGAGACTTAAAATCCTGATCTGATTTGGTGTCAGTTGTAGTCCGTCATTGTCCAGGTTTTTTGGAAATGTTCAAAAAGCCAGTTCTGTTGTAGACTTGGATGCCTCTATCTGGACTGTTTGGTTGGAAATAAAAAAGAATAAAAGTTTATTGTCCACCAGGGTAGAAAATGCCTTTAGCTCTTTATGTAACTTATATCTGAACAAATAGTAACAGAGCAACATCAAAAATAGATAAATAAATAAATAAAATGGGTTACTGTATAAGCAGTATAAAAACATTTAATAAATGATTTATTATACACTACAATGTAGTTGTAAGTTTGTAATAATACAAACATATGTCTTTATAGGAGATGTTATAATTGCTGTCAAACACTCTACATTAATAAACACTTAAAATGTCCTTATAGCTGCATACAACTACATTATAGTGTGTTATAAACCATTTATTTTATATTTATTAAATTTTATACAGTGTTTATAAATGCTAAATATGGGGGGGCGTTAAAGTAAAGTGTTACCATAAAATAAAATGAAGTATATATTACTATAAAATGAGCATTATAAAATAAAACAATACCTGCAAAACAGTTACCTTTTTTCCAGATACACACTATCACCCTGATCCCTAAGAAGAGTTTGATATTGTTTAAATGCTGTCACATACGGAATACATACAGTAGACCCACATTGCCTGCATAAAAGAGAATACAACTTAAATGTCCACCAGGTTGGAAAATTGTACGTAGTTTAGATATCAAATAGACATAAAACACAAAAATGTAACATACAACAGAACAAATGGTAAAAACCCACACTTTTAAAATAATTCTAATATAAAATAAACAATGAACAATACTAAAAATAGAGAATTAAAAAGTACTCTGCACTGACATACAAGAATATTTTAATATTGTTTAAACGCTGTCGCAGATGGTTATAGAATACATATAGACCCACATTGCCTGCATATACCCTGAGCTATTCATCAACAGTCCCCAGTGTTCAACAAACCTGCATTACAGTATTTGCGGTGAATGTTGAGTGAACCTTGTGTCTGAGAGGAATAACACGCATGAAGGTATACATGAGAACTGGGGAAAGAAATGGCCCTGTTAAACCTTTGCTGAATATGTTTGTTAAACCCCACAACCACACATCGCTGCAGCATTATAAGAGGCAGGAAGTAGAATCAATAGATGGCACTGTTTCCCAGGCCTTGGCCCTCAACCTCAGTTAGCACTGCTTCAAATCTCTCTCTCTGTCTCTCTCTCGGTCTCTCTCTCTCCTTCCTTTCTCTCCTGTGAGCCTATAGTTGTTCTGTCTAGAACCCACTTCACTGAAATGTTGAACAGACTCTTGGCCAAAGTATACCTGGAGCCATTTCAAGCAGAAGCCTCCAGGGAATCAAACATCTTTGCACTTATTGTATCAAAGAATAACTGAGAATGGGATAACTGTTTGGGATGAGACAGATGGTGGTGGTCACAATATAAGAAATGTATACAAGGTTAGAGGCAGATTTATATGCTGTAAACTGTGCTATTTTGCATTATGGGGATAAGAAAAATGCAAGATGTCACAGCGAAGACAGGTTTCTAAACATGCGTATTCTATTCTCTGCATAGTCTATATATACTTATACACACTTTATATACAGTCTATGATCTGCAGCAATTTCAACATATCATGTATGGCCAGGTACAGTATATGTCGCCACAATCCTGACTTAAATTGGTTTTTCACTTGCGGGGAGAACTGTCACTTTCAGCATTCACTCCGCCACATTCAAGGCAGTCAACCCAAAACATTACAGGTCTGCTGTCACTGCCAGTATTATATATATTTTCTTTCTTTCTTTCAATTACATTCAAAAGTATGTTTTAAAAAGTTAGAACCAGGGCACGGGATGGAACAATATCAAAGGCACTGAAAACCTGATTTCTTAATCAGCTTCTTACTATGAGCAATGTGGTCCTACATGGATACCCAATTTTCTGCCCAACTTCAAACAGTTTTGATTATTTCATACGAGAGATTTCATACGAGTGTTTGTTTTTCGTCTGTGCCCTTCTCGCTGGTTTGAAGTGGGTTGGAAAACTTGGGGAAAGGTGTGTCACATACTTCTGAGGATGTAGCAATACCAGGTGTTGCTATGTTTGAATCCAAATCTGAAAACAGTTGTGGGGTTGTTTGCTTACATTGCTGTCAATCAAATCTAATCAAGCCCACGCAGTACTGACGAAACAGGCCAGCTGAGTTTTTGATTGTTAAACTCCAATAAATAATGCCTATGGATGCTTTTTCCAAACTTTAACTTTGATTGTTGCACATTTAGTCATGGATTTTTAAGGTTACAGGGAAATACCAAGTTTTCAGGGGCTTCAACTATTTTAGAGGACTGTGTTTGCAAAATGTGGCACTTAATACAGATCCCTCAGGTTTAGTGGCCGACCATTCAGAAACTAACTAGATATATTTACTAAAAAAAACATAATTCTCAAATACAATTTTGAATGTAACAAGAGTACAGAGGGAGAGAAGGAAAGCATATAAAATTGATTATTTTGGGTCCATTTTTCCTGTCCAAATGAGCAATTTTCATTTTCTTGATTTCTTGTTTGTAAGTTAGTACGTGTGTTTTGATTCTGTTTAAGACAAAGCTCTGTATTAAGATAAAATATTGATCATTCCATGCTGGTTAGGATTGCTGCCCCTGCCTTTCTGCAAAGTCGAGCTACCTGCGGATGATTGACTGCTGCCAACATGTCTGGCTTGAAACTTACAGTAAGAAATACGATTAATTAGAGTGCTGTGTGGTGTTGTTTGATTAATTATAACATTGATCACAGAATGTGAAAGTGAGGAGAGAGAGAGAGAGAGAGAGAGAGACAGAGTGAAGCTTGATTGATGAGTCAATGTGATACCAGGGAAAACCACTTGAGCTCAAGATATTCTCTCCTAAAGCCTGAAGCTCACCAGCTGCTTCTTCTTCTTTTATTTATTTTTTTAAGTGCACAGACACAGTGTATGCTCAGCGTCCTTTTGTTCCTCACTGTTTTCTTGAAATACAAGAATAACGGGGTTTCAAATAGCGTAGCACCCACTTGGTTCACATGGGGCTACCTTCTTCGCGGAAGTTACACCTGGAGCATGAGACAATCACAGTGGTTGCTAGGTAACGGGTCTCCTCATGGTCTCTGCTGTGAGCTTCCAGAGAACTAAGCTTTGCTCAGTGAATCATTCCCTACACTTGAAACAGGAGTATGACAATGAGTGGACCATATACAGTAGAAATACAGTGTGTGTGTGGGTGTGTGTTCTTGTGGCTTTACTATGCATAAAGTTACATTTCAGTACTCACAGGATTTAGGCCTTTTTCACAGAAGAAGAAGGTTTAAATAATAAAATAA
Source organism: Macquaria australasica (assembly GCA_005408345.1). Classification (NCBI taxonomy): domain Eukaryota; kingdom Metazoa; phylum Chordata; class Actinopteri; order Centrarchiformes; family Percichthyidae; genus Macquaria; species Macquaria australasica. The sequence goes on along the minus strand of SEMN01000295.1, from coordinate 445,128 downwards.
ATGGCTGAATTCCATTTAGCTGCTTTCATTTCAGGGGTTTTGTGCATGCTGGCTCATTGTCACACTGTCATGGCTCACTGAGACACTTGAATCGAACAGAGTCAGCGTCAGTGCTGGTAACACCTGTTTTTCCCTGCTTTGACACGTCAAATCTGCTGTGAAAAAGACCTACTGCAGAAAATCCACCAGTGTGAGGACCAGTTAAAGGGGCCAGTGACCAGTTCTCACTTCTACAATGGGCTACTCATATCACCTTATGAAGCTGATGTGGGAAACGTGTTAGCAAACAGCTGCCTATTTACAAATCGAGCAGGCGGGGAGCAACATTAGCATTCATTTGAAATCCTACTTCTGACGACCTGGTGAATTTAAGTCCAGAAGCCACATCTTTTTATCCCTGTTTTGATCTCAACCAACTCCACCAAGAGAAATATCTGGCCCTTTAGCAGCTAAATGCTCCACAATGTTCACCAGCTGTGTCTGTCTGCTGTTTGGTGGTGGACAAGTAGCATACAGCCGGTTTATTAGAGATTTTTCACTTAAACAGCTGCCTACTGCGGCTGGAAACAATGCTGATGAGAGCGGTGAGACTAAACCAGAACAATACATTTGCAGGCCGTGAAACCAAAACAATGTACTGAAAGAGGCTAAAATGCTCCATAGAGCTGAAGAAAACCGCAGGGTTGGATCATAGACTCTATATAAAGATGGACGACGTGACAGCTCCCCAAAAGTGAAGCCAAAACATCTCGCCCTCTGGTGGCTGGCTGCAGTATAGGTCATAAGCCACGCCTCCTCCATGTTAATGGTTGGGACATGGGCCAAACTGAAAAGTCAAAGTACATGTCAAATAAATTTTTCCCAAAGATGATTTCTGTCATTTTAGATAGTTCTTATCACGCTGATGTGTGTTCAAGTGTTTGTTTTTCTGATAAGTTTGTTTTTAATTAGTTATTTGATGCTATAAAAACGGGGTGTCACGTCATGATTGACAACTGTGAGTGTGCTCGCGATTGGTGCAGACGGCTGTATAGGTGGGAACTCGATCCCGCGGCTCCACCGTGGATCACTACTGCGCAGACTCTGGCTCCAAATGACGTCACCAGAGCAAGATGGCATCTCCCGTATCCGGGATATTTTGGCTTAATTTTTTACAATGGGAGGAAGTGGAGACGCATCGTCCATCTTTATATACAGTCTATGGGTTGGATGATAATTCTCTTTGGGTTCATCACTAGAAGTGACATCTTTCACATTACATGTAGTCGCCTGACCCACTGTTCTTATCAAAATATTGATTGGTGCAGCTTTAAACTTTGGTTTCAATGAAAGATACAATAAAAACAGTTATGTACTGGTAAAGACACATCTTTTAGGAAATGAATGCAGTCAATAGAGGACCTTAATGTCTGTGAAGTGTACATGTGGGTATGTGTTTGTAAAAGGATATGCAATCTGCGGAATATCTCTCTGTGATGAGCAGATATTGGCTCTTGTTTTTGAGGAGTGCTATCCTCTGACTAGTGAAATGAATGGTTTATTATGATGGCCTCTCCGGCTCTACTCGATAGTGTCGTTTTCCTCTCCTCATCAATTCTAGCCATCTGTTGCTCATTTCATATCTGTCCATCTGAGTTTGGCCCAGGAACCCTGCATGTTTGGAAGCTTCGGATTAGTGTTAGAAATATTCATTTATCCATTTTAAATGTGGTTTGCTATAATCACAGAATTTTAAAGCATTGCCACCATTTTAGAAAGTAATGCCACAGAATTTAACAGTGCACAAATGGCACAAGCATTTGTAACACTACAATTTAGAGGGTCAGTTCACCCAAACTACAAAAATACATATTTTCTCACTTTCCTCCAGTGGTATGTAGCCATGATATTTTTGGTTTTATTTATCCAGGTTTTGAGATATCTGTCTATTTGTCTCTACCACTACACCATGGAGGAGAATATAGAGTTGCATTTGTGGTGCTCACAGCATTAAAAAATTACATGCAGCAATGAATTCAACAGCAACATTTCTTTCCAGAAAGTGTCACCATGGATAATCTCCAGAACAAGCCGTGACCAGTTTTCATAGGGGCTATTTCTTTGAAAGTCCAATGAAAATTGTTCACAGTGAGATCTGTAGATTATCAGCAACAGCAACAACATCGTTTCTGGAAAGACATGTTGCTCTTGAAGTTTTTAAGTTCAAACTTTCAAAGCAAGATGTCGCTAGGACCTCTCTCTCTCTCTCTCTCTCTCTCTCACTCCCTCTCTCTCTCCTCATTCCAGATGTTTGGAATCTGGATCTTTGTCCTCCAGGAGATTCAGCCTCACCCATGGTCTCTCTCTCCCTTTGCGTGTATGATTTTTTTGTTTCTTCTCCTGTCTGTGTGAATGGTGTGCTTGAGTTTTGCCTCTTGTGTGTTTGTGTAGTTTTTCCAGGTCTTCATGGTGGAGAGGAGGCTGTGTGGCTCAGGTCTGATCTGTTTGGCAGCACCTGGATATTGCTTCACATCCTCCTGGATCCATATCCTTCATAGAATACTTCAAGAACTGCCTTTTTTCATTTACGTAACATTGCAAAAATCAGACACATCCTATCTCAAAAAGATGCAGAAAAACTAGTCCATGCATTTGTTACGTCTAGGCTGGACTATTGCAACTCTCTATTATCAGGCTGCCCCAATAAATCCCTTAAGACTCTCCAGCTGATTCAGAATGCTGCGGCACGTTTACTGACAAGAACCAGAAAAAGAGAACATATTTCTCCAATATTAGCTTCTCTACACTGGCTCCCTGTAAAATCCAGAATAGAATTTAAAATCCTTCTCCTCACCTTCAAAGCCCTAAATGGTCAGGCACCATCATATCTTAAAGAGCTCATAGTACCCTATTACCCCACTAGAGCACTGCGCTCCCAGAATGCAGGGTTCCTTGTGGTTCCTAGAGTCTCTAAAAGTAGAATGGGAGCCAGAGCCTTCAGCTATCAAGCTCCTCTCCTGTGGAACCAGATCCCAGTTTGTGTACGGGAGGCGGACAACCTCCTCACATTTAAGAGTAGGCTTAAGACTTTCCTCTTTGATAAAGCTTATAGTAGGGCTGACTCAGGTGACCCCTGAGCCACCCCTTAGTTATGCTGCTATAGGCCTAGACTGCCGGGGGACTTCCTATGATGCATTGAGCTCCTTTCTCCTCCTCTTCCTCTCCATCTGTACGCCCTCATATCCCATCAATGCTTGTTATTAATTCAACTTCTTCCCGTAGTTGTGTGCTTCTCTCTCTCTCTCTCTCCCTCCCCTTCTGTTGCTTTCTGCAGGTGTTTCTGCCTCTGGAGCTGTGGAGGTCTGGGTCTGTGGTTGCTGCCGCCTGCTGCCCCCGTGCTCCTGCTCTGCACCCGCTGATGCTATTGCTGTTGTTGCTGTTATTAGTATTGCTATTATAATGTTGCTCTTAGTGTTGTTTCTGTTGGTGTTAACATCAATGCCATTACCATATCTATGCTGTATTGAGCTGCTGTATGTTCTCTTTCCTCCTGCTCTCTCTCTCCCGCTCCCCCCTTCCCCCTTCAACCCAACCGGTCGAGGCAGATGACCGCCCACCTTGAGCCTGGTTCTGCTCGAGGTTTCTACCTGTTAAAAGGGAGTTTTTCCTTGCCACTGTCGCATAGTGCTTGCTCATGGTGGGAACTGTTGGGTCTCTGTAAATATAAAGAGTCGGTCTAGACCTGCTCTATTCGAAAAAGTGCCCTGAGATAACTTTGTTATGATATGGCGCTATATAAATAAAACTGAATTGAATTGAATTGAATATGTTTGCAATCTATCTATAATTTTGTCATCCTGATTTTCCATATTGTAATTTTACTATTATTATTTCAGTCTTTTCTGTACACACAGCATGTATTGCATGCCTGTCTGTCCTGGTCATCTGCTCTATTTTGTCCCCATTAAAGGGAGTTTTTCCTTATCCCAATAGTGGGGTTTAAGGATAAAAGGTGTAGTATGTTGTACAGATTGTAAAGGCCTTTGAAGCAAATTGGTGATTTGAGCTATATAAATAAAATTGACTTGAGTAAGTGAGGAAATATGTTATTTTTTAATTTGGGTGAAGTGACCCTTTAAGTATGTGCCCATGAGGCCCTAAGCTGTAACTCATTCTTTACATGTGATGTCTAATAAATATTTCCTGCCAGTTGCACAGTAGTTGGAGTTTAAATGAGGCACATAAGGTGATCTGGAGGACTACTGCTGATTTATCTTGGACTGGGACACTGTTGTGGTGCTACAGTTTGGCACAGCTGCTCTCATAAAATGTTTTGATACCCCCAATAAGAGTTCAGTGTTTTACTGTGATTAAATCCCCCAGGCCTGTTTGCAGTAAAAAAAAAAAAAAAAAAAAAAATCTCTCTCCTTCTCTGTCTCTGAGTGTCTTTCTCTCTCTCTCCCCCTCCCACACCATCACTGTTTGCCTCTCTGCCTCCATCGTCATTCTCATTCTCTCCCACTCTCTACCTCTAGTGACCTACACACAGGAAAACATGGGTCACTGAGTTCGAGTCTGTGTAGTCAGTGCAACAGTCTGGTTAAAACCCTCATAACTGTCTTGAACTGAAGTCACACCAAATAATTGTAAACTGTTTTTTTTATGTCAAATGACACGTCCGCATTATTGGATTTATTCATCACTTCTGCCAGGGAGCGGAGGCCATGTGATCGTCCATCTGTGGTTCATTTGACTGTGACAAAGATATTTCTACAACTTCCGACTTGATTGGTCCAAAATTTGCCATTCACATTCAAGCCCCCGACAAAAGAAACATTGATTTTGGTGACCTTCCCACCAGGCCAAACATTTCAATTTTCAAATAAATGTGTCTCCTGACCCTCCAGTTGTAAACACACCCTTTTTGCTGAGCACCTTTGTGTTCCCAACAGGAGGAAACTTGATGATTTTGGGGACCTCGTGACCTTTCCTCTGACACCACCATCAAGCCACATTTTGGCTACTTTGGTATAGCTCTCTCATTTATATGGTACAATGTTGACTCGGAAAGTATCGGCTAACTTGGAAGATTGGCATTGGTGGAGACCTGCCCTCTGAGTGCTCTCTTGTTAGAAAGTGTTTATTTCAAACAACTTGAAAATGTGGTTTAAAAATGGCAATATAGCAGCCCTACAGACAGATGTACAAATCTGAGCAGAAATCAGCCGTCCCTCATTACCTAATTAATTGCCAGTGATCGGAATAATTACTTACTTACTTACTTTACTTCAGACAGGACACTGCTTATATTATTTTTGATATCTCAGCCATTAAGTTTGTTCTCTGCAGAAACATCAGTGTCACATTGTCAGATTGTTTAAAAAAAAAAACATGTTTGACCTCTTTTTTCCTGGACTCATATTATCTGAACCCATTTCCTTCCACTCTCTGCACTGCCATACGACTGACTCTGTTTAGCCCACATTTGTCCTTCGCCGATGACTGATTGTTAACCAAATGCCCTAATTGTTTAATTAGGTTGGGGCCAGGGAGCTGTGACAGCTGCGGCATGATTCATGTATGCTGCATTTTCAGCAGCAGTAATGGGTGGTTGGCAGGTGGGGTGGTGGGGGGGTGCAAGGAGTGATGTGGCCTTTGGCAGGAGAGCTGGCATCTGTCACCCATGTCAGCATAATGGGAGTGAGAAAGGCAGTCCAAAAAGGCTGCCAGGTAACCCATAGCCTCTATTTTTCACAGAGGTTGAGTTACAACAGCTTAAAACTGAATTCTTGTGATTTTTAAGCAAGTCAGTCAATACTGTATTTGTAACTCTCCCACAGTCAGAATTCAAAGAATCAAGGTCCTAATCCATTCTGTCTTTGTCCTCCAAAATGTCTATGCTTAATGTAATAACATACTATTCATCAAATGCACATTAAGTTGGAATATCCCTTTAATCTTCTACCTCTCACTCTCCATTTTTATTCACACAATAGAACATAACACGGTGCAACTACATAAAGACTATAGTGAAAGCTGTTTGGTATCTACTGTATGTCATTATGCGATATGAATTATAATTATACTGTACCTTTTGTTTTTGTGGCCATCTTGAATCTAAATGAGCCAACAACAGTAAAAGCCACATGCATCCCCAGAGCACCATGAGCAGACTGTGTGTAGTGCTTGTTGGAGTAAATATTAATAGACAGGCAAGAGCGCTGGCTTGAATATTTCAAATCAGAGTGGCTGTATGGTATGACTGTCCAAGCCTGTGTGCTGCGATCCATTAGTGCTGTGTTCTCCACTACAACCATCCCCAGGGCAGCGGCACCAAGCGGAGTACAGTACTGTCTTGGCAATCTCTGCCGACAGTGTTTCCTCACAGGCAGCTGACTTTCCAATGGTAATATTACCATGGGCAGAGTTGAACCAAATTTTGAAAGGCTTGGTATGTGTGTCATTCTCTGTCTGATGTTCACCTCCCCTCTCGTAGGCAGGCAAACAGACACACATTGTCTTTAAGGAATGTCTGCATTGGGTTAGGTGATTGTTAAACTAATGGAAATACTTTTGGCATGAGTTCTCCAGGAAAAGCTTTTTTGGGGGGCTGATATCTAGTTAACTAATGAGGACAGCATTAACTGGTAGAATAGCACAAGTGAAACCGTGAAAGCAATAGTACATCTGAGTAAAACAAGGTCACAAATGAGATTCAGGTGACTATCCTTACCGGTAAACTGACAGTGGCTACTTAACTGCTCAGCTGCAGCACAACAGCATGTAAATGTACCTGCAAATGTTACTTCAGTCCTGTTAGATGCTGGTGTGGTCCTCGTTCTTCAATATCTCTAACGAGACACTCTCTGCCCATAACACGTAGGCTACAGCGCAAGTTTGTTTACTTTGTCTCTTATTCTTGGTGTAACACCGGCACTCTGGCAGCCTGCCAGCTGCTGTCAATCAAACACAGACACCGACACGCCCCTCCAGACAGCTGATACGAAAAGGAGCATTTCTGATATTTCCCCCCCAAGACCTTTTTTCTTCCTTTTAATAATAACAAACTATTAACATTACATTAAAAAAATATTTTTGACTACGTAAAGGGATGACTTACTGTGATTTCAGTTGGACTTTAAGTTTCTTAAAGCTGCATTAATCAGAAACACTGATTAGAGCAGCTTTAAACTTGAACAAAATAATAAGCTGTGTCTTCCTCCTACAACATCAGCAAAATGTTCATTAGGGTCATTTTGGAATTCAATGACAAAAAACCTATTTTCTTGTTTAAGTATAGGGACCTGTTTGGATTCAGATTCACATTAAGATTCTATTTAGCGACAGTTTTCATCTTAACAAACATTTCTGATAGTCAGTGTTTTTCACCAAACACATCCTTAAGGCCTAACATGCATACCAAATGCATTTCATACACCATAAAATATTTGCAATGCCTTTTGGGAATGTTTAAAACCTGAATTGTTCTCAACCTCTGTTCTTCTATTTGTCATTCACTTGATTTAAATTACTGTCCAATGCAGTTGGCCAGAATGTGTATGATGGCCATCCCCATACTCGTAGCATATGTCTTTATGTGTGTGCAGGTACAACATAAGTTACAACCAAGACCACTCAACATTGCTCTACAGCCCATTTGCCGCAGATAAAACTACAACATGTCAATACCTGTATATTTTATGTGCTCAAAGAATGGGCTAAAGAAATATTTTGATGCAGCTGGGAATGACATTTTCGTTTGTTTTGTAATTCTGTGTTAAATTCTGCAATTCACAAGTTCACAGTTTCTTATTGTAGTTGTGCTAGTGAGTTATTGTCTTGGTGTCTGATGACAGCATTGTTTTTGAGATGCAAAGCAAATTGAGTTGGAGAGTTTTTATTAGGAGATGTGGTGTTGCTGAATAAAGCTTTATGTTTGACAGACTTATGGTCAGCTTTGTAAAGGTGCTGTTTTATGGCTCTTACTTTGGCGTATAAGGGAAAGATTTCCACTTCTTGCTTGGAGCATTGCTATTTACACCAAGGTCTAATTTGCAGCAGCCTTGCAAAGCCACCCTACATCTCATCACGAAAGCTGAGCTCACAAGATTTAGGGTTTGCTTCGGTGAGGCTAGATTTGTAGACCTTCACCTCAAAGATTCCTGCTAAATGTTTGTCCCATTTATCAATGTTTGCATGATAGATAATCACCCATACTTCACTGTCATGCGGCTGTATGGACAGCAGGATGAATCCAGTTAGCTAGTTTAACCCAAATATAGCATTAAAAGCACTAACAACACTGTTGAAGTCTATACATGCTAATAATATATATACCACCACATGTTATTAGTTGTTTTACTCAGACATAAAAGTAGCTCAGGGTAAAGTAGAGTCAAATGCAGTCCACCAATCTTTGGAAAGTGGACTGCAGTATGTGCACAACATTATTGAATTTCATCTGAATCCTTAAAGTTCATCAATGTAATATTGCTCTTACATAAAGTTGGGGGACTGTTAATCAAGCTAACACTCACAAACACAAAGTAAAACGCTCCAAAATCCTTGCTTGAGTCATTTCCTAACTCGACAAAGCTCCAAAGGAAACATGGGGAGTGAGAGAGGGGTACGAGATGTGACAAAGGTCTCCGGCCGAACTCAAACCAGGGATGTTGCGATTATGATATGTGTCTTCACCACTGGGCCATCAGCACGCCCCTGTAAATCAACTTTATATTACATTACATTCATTTGGTAATGCGACTGTATCCCTTTTAAACAAATAGCTAAAAGCATGATCAGTGCTACAGTAGAAGCACTTTTTTTTTTTACTTTGATATATAAAATTGGTGGTGTGTGCCTTAAATCAATCACTTATAGTTACTTTTGCTACAATGTACTACTATAGTGTTCTGAGAAATATTCAGAATTGTTTCGATCTGTAATTTTAATACTGGATTAAATATTTCAACAGCACACCAAAATCAACCAGAACTTTCACTGTCACTTTGTTTGAATGTCTTGGCGTGCAGTGGGCCGCAGCGTGGAGGTGATAGTTTGAGTAAACACTGAGCTGTGCATTGATTGTATAGTCAGAGTGCTGTATGATTTACAGGGCCAACTGCATATTACCATTATACAGTAACTCCCTCAGGGCAGTTTAGAGCCATGTTATTCTTATACCCGGATATATTGTAAATTTACAGCCATGCTCTGACATACAGATTGGATATTAGACTAGAAGTTGTACTGTTTGTGTGTATCACGCTTGAGTTATTTCCTCTAATTGGAAGAACAAATTAATATAGCAGTTATCAGTAAGTTGTTTTACTGTAGATGCACTTGAAATTTCATGCGTATGGGATGCATTTTTGACACTGTATGTGCCATTTTTCTCCTCTGGCACTTTTGTGCTGCATGATAATCAAGACTTTGAATTCGGAAGGTGTCTCAGCGTGAATACAATAATTGTGATTTCTTGCAAAGAATTTTTTAGTACAAGGCTCACTTAGAAAGTGTCAAGAAAAATATCAAGAAAAAATGACTGTGACACTGGGTCCTACAAAAAAAAAAAAAATCAAGAAACGAGAACAATTATTTGCTGGGAAAGTACAGGTAAGCATTTTCTCTCTGCCTCTTGATCATTCTCTGAAATTATATGGTTCATTATCTATGATGTGGTCTCTATATCAGAGTAGACAGATGCAGACAGTAGCACATTCAAGACACACAAAACAGAGATTCCTAATGGTGATAGCAGTATTGGTAGAAAACTTAAATTAGTGTTTTCAAGAAGCACAGTATGTTTAATGGTATTTTTAACATTATATGACAAGAATATACATGGCAAATTATTGTTATTGCTTGCGTGTTGTGCTGAAGCACATTTCTCTTTCTTTTTTTCTTACTTACTTGTCTTGTACAAAGACAGTATATGATAATATCCTGTATTTGAATGCATATGGCACCTTGGAATACAACATAATGCATGTTGAACGCACTGTGACAACAGGATAGAGATGGACGACTGATTACTTCTGCTTAAACAGTGCTGTGCTTATAATAGACCATCTATTCCCCTCTGAGCCAATGCTACCAAACACAGGAGATGAGGCAGTAGTCAGCCACGACGACATAACTCCAGAAATGAAAAGTTTTGCTCTAACAGAAGTGTTGGTGAATGTGGGAGATAGTAAAAGCTCCTTTGGTATCCAAAGTATGACTTGGGTTCACGGGAAGCTCATTAACACTGCAAATCCCCTTGATCTTTTCCAATTAACTGTCCCAGCCAGGATGATGTGAGACATGCAATTAACAAAGGCCAGTGGCTGACTCACCCCTCATCCCCCTGTTTCATTACTGGCAAGCCTTGGATCTGAGTCAAATTCAACAGCTGACATATGTGCTTTAACAATCTGAGGGCTCTGAGTTTGATGCATAGCAGGTCTTCTTTCTCTGTACTGTAATTATGGAGATGGCCTCCTGTTATTGGGAGAGTCGGCTCAAGGTCTCACTCAGATGGCGAGGGGTAACATGCAAGAGTCAATAATGAAACGGGGTAATGATCAGAGATGTGTTGTGACACTTAACTACACAGACTTTGGATCTATATACTGCGCTGTTGTAGCTTGTTAGTGTTTGATCTAACTGAGTAATTGCTTCCCCAGATTGATCATTATTTCTTTCATACGATTTATGATTATTAGATGATATGTCCGTCCATTAAATAGACAGTGGGGTTTCTCAGTTTTCTCAGTTTTTCTACTTATGATTTTTTATGTCTCTGTGTGCAGTTTGGACATATGTTGAAGCAACTAAATATAATCATTTGATTACTGCGTAGTTAACTGAGGCTGGTACACAGCCTGAGAGGAAGAGCTGCCTGTGGGTTTACCTCTGACTGCTGGCAGAAGACAGGATGTGAACCACAGTATTCATGTCGACATCACACGCTTTACAGATCTTATTCGTACAACCACAAGAAGAAAACGTGAACATAGATCATTTTACAACAAACAACCAGTGAAGTTTATCGACTGAGGACAGTCCCAATAATGTGACTGTTAGGGTTTTGTATGTACATCTTAAAAGGTTTGTACTTGTAGGGCTAGTGTCAATAGTTTTAAACCTGTAGAGTTGACTGCTTGCTAAGCCCCGCCCCCCTTAGTTACTGTTACTACGCTTGTCAAGCTTTATGTTCTTGCATACCTTGGCAGTAGACAAAAGCAGGCTTTTTTTTTAAAAAGTTGGTTGCCGGTTAAAATGACAACTGTCACTACTAAATTTCATCAGCTGTAGATAGCTATGACTTCTTAATGTTTTCAGTGTACTTGTTTAAAAAGCATATGTACTTGATGGCTACATGCATGATAAACATAACTGCTCTTAGTATGATCAGGAAAAACGTATCTTATCTTACTAGAGCCCTGTGCTCACCACTTAGGCATGTTTGAGGAAAGCTTGGCAGACCTGCTGTTATGGTTACTAAGCTATGATTGGACAATTGCCGTCCGGGGGAGGGGTTTAGGGAACTGTCAGCTGGATATCCATGAATTCAGCTAAGCTAGGCTAAACTCACTGCTTAACACACCTACAGCAGAGGACAAAAACCATAAGACAATCATACTTACATTTGCCTTAGTTGAGGTACGTTTTTGCAAGGAAGGAAGGAAGAAATAAAGGAAGGGATGAAGGAACATAGGAAGCTGGGGAGGAAAGAAGGAAGGAATCATTTTCATTAGGAAAAATCAAACTTTGCCAAAGTCCATGGCTGAATGTGGGGGTATTAAGGCAACTACAATCATCTTTTTGTACATACATATTCAGAATGTGTTTTATATTATCCATTCAGTTAAATTGATGTGTGAAGTCAGCATGCAGTACAATAAAGTGTAATTAAATATATTACCATGCTTGGAATATAATTATAACTCCACATAGCCTACTATTTTGTTGAAAAGTTCCCAGTGTTTCAAAAACCTCTTTCCAATCTTTTAGGAGTCAGATTGAACATGTGACCTCACCATTTTGGCACTGATGACATAATTAGTGGAGAAAAACACGACTTAATGGAGATTCAGAGGATCTTAACGTCTCTTTGAAGATAAAATTTGCATGTCCTGTCGAGTGATCATGTCAGTGGGCACACAGACTCTCTGGCTTCAAATGCCGAATTTGCCGCCCACCAGCATGGACGCATACAGTACACACACATCAGCCAGCACATAAAGCACAGTATGCACATGCACAGCCACACACACATGCACACACGAAACCTGTACTAGTATACTTGTGAGGACATGATATTGACTGACAATCCATCCGCTGGAGGATGATCTTATTTGACCTGGTCATAAACTCTAACATAAACCTTTAAACAAAGTCTTAACCCTAACAAATGTTTGAATCTATGGGGATGGGATTTTTTCCCCCACATTAGAAAAAAACATCTTGAAAGGAAAATATAACGCTGATTTTAATTCAAAATGAGACATGCACCATGTCTGCTTTCTTTCACAAAATGCCCATATCTGTCTTTCTGTCTGTCCCTCTATCTAGGTAGCTTCTTGTTCTCTCTACCAGTGTGTGTGTTTGTGTGTGTGCCTACTACTGTATTGCTCTGCATGTGTGGGCTGCTGGAACTCAGTGCATGCAAAGGAGTTTGAATTCACTCTCTATCACTAAAACTGTCTGGGTAGCTGGGCTCAGATTTCTGGCACTGCTAACATCTTTGCATTTTCATTTGGTTTAAAAAGACATTGATAGAATATTCATCATCACATTACATTTGCATTAATGTTAATTCTCTTAAGGGCATAGCAGCATCACAATGTGTGTCTCTTGAATCTGACTATTTTGGAGACCTTAATGTAATGTTAGCAGTACAATAACTATGCATAATTTTTACAGACTATGCATCCCTTCGTCACTCCTTCTCCCATTACAGTGACATACTGATGAGGAATCTCTGAAGCAGATTCTAGACTTATACTGAATTTATATTTTTGTTTTGTTGTATTACTATTTGGTTAACCATTACTGAAATAAGCTGTGCTGCTGAGCCACTGTGAAAATTTTATGTGTAAAATACTCTACAAGCAATACAATTGCTAGCTGCTTGGTGAATTGAGAGCATTTCTTAGTAAAGGGAGAAAAACTAAAACTGAGTTAGAGCAGTCAATAATCAAGTACATTAATGTATTGTAATCATGAGGCCTGTTATATGAAAGTTCACAATATTCTTACTTTTTTTACATAAAAAAACTGAAATGCCTTCAAATATTCATCTGCTGATTACACAGAAGTTCTCAACTTTGTTTGCTCACAAGCTGTCGATTGCCGGGAGCTAATTAGTGACATATTCATTTTAATAGCTTTTGTAAGGTGTAACTTTTCACACTGGTTGCAGAGAAAGCGTAGAACATATGCAGCTGTAAGCAGTGCCCCAGGAATCAGCAAAGTGCAGAATATCAAACCTGTCTCCCTCTTCAGTCAATCTAAATAACACCATGACACGATTAGACTACCAGTCCTCTTTAAGTGAATATGAAAAAGGTGTTTGGCATCAATTACATCTTATTTATTTACAGTGCATCTTTCATAGCTTGTCATGAAACATTCATGATAGATCATATTAGATGCAGTGACTGGACAAAATATTGAAAGCAGCAAATGTAAAAGGACTCTGAAGTAATTAAATCCCAATCACCAAGTCAGTTACACTGGTGTGTCATTTTAAGATGGAAGTCAATTAGCATTATGGGTCAGCTTTAAAAGAGGTTTGAAAATTGCCACTTTTATGTGACTTTTCAAAGCAAACCGAAGCAACTAATGGAGTTCTAAAGTGGTCACAGAGTTGGTGCCTAAATTGCAGGCACAGCACTTACGAGAACTGCAAAAGTAAATCATCAAGGGTCTCACTTATCAAATGACAAACTACAATGGCAAAGAATAATGATGATTACATGTAAAGGTTGGTCTTTCAGCTAAATGCTAATGTCAGCATGCTAACATGCATGGGAATGTCATTAATTTTACATTTAGTCTAGGACAAGTTAAAGTTGAAAAGGGATTGCAGTTCATCCTGCTGGGAACAGGAATAGCTGTACCAAATGTCTTGGCAGTCTATCCAATAGTTGTATTATTTCATTAAAACCACAAATGTCAACCTCATGATGGAGGAAAAGTCAGGGGATCGCCTGCCAGTAGGATTCATCCTCTGGGGACCATGAATGTCTGCACAAATTTTAAAGGCAATCCATGCAATTGTTCTTGAGATGTTTCAGTCTGGACCAAAGGGGTGGATCGACGACAGACCAACAGTGTCACACCTAGAGTCACGTCACCAAAGGATCTCATGACATTTTGCTCGATATATCATAAATGTCTAGAAATCACCATTTTATGACTCAACAAAACAAACTTTCTATGATTACAAAAGTCAGTTAGATGAATGAAATGAATGATAACAGCTAGTTTCAGTGTCCTTTAAGTTTTACACTACTGTGGGCTGCGCAGCCTGAAAAGTCTTATTAACCTAGGTGCCATTCATTAACATCACATTATTCATATGCATTTCTATATTGGACTCCCTGCATTTCCAATCCTGCAACAATTACACAGTTATCAAGGATTAAGGGATCCTATATTTAGGAGCGGTTACAGAGATAAGCAGTTATTTTGAGGACTGAACAAATTCAAATTAGAGTCACTCATGCAAGCTTCTCTCCTAATGACCATCAGACTGGCAGCTAAATACTTGCATTAGCGTACTTTCAGATAGATAAAAGTGACCTTGAACCACAGCTTGATCATGTTGACTGCAGCTAATAGATAAAACAACATGATATTATCAAATACCAGTTTGCTATCTTTCATATATTAGCTATAGGTAATGTCATTACTGCCTTGAGCTTAGTTCAAGGCCACAGTACAAATACAATACCTTAACCTGGCATTAAACACAAAATATCTAATTTCTCTTACAAAATGTTGACTGTGCAGGGCTTTGGATAGTGGGTCACCTCCCTATGTTATGTTTAAGATGAACTGGGCTGTTGCCATAACAGCGCCGAGAGGCATGGCCAGCGAGTTCCCTCTTCCTGAAATAGCCTGCAAAATTGTTTAAACAGATAACTGGGAATCTGGCTGCTGGCCAGGAGCGTGCCCCAATGCCTCATGGGATATTAATGGCAGCCCAAGCTGAGGCAGGTCTGCAGTGAGGGAATAGAGCTGAGAACCAGCACGGCACATCTCCCTTAATCAGTGCTTTAAAATCAGCTGTGCCTCTGCTAATTGGCTTCATTTCAATCTCAGAATGTCTCCATTTGCTATTGAATTAGAGCAGTGACCGGCTGCTGTGAGGCATGTTGTAGGAATACATGTTTCTGAGCTGAAATCACATTTAGGATTAGATCTCCTTTCCACAATGCATTTGCCCATAACCACAGATTTATACAGTTCATGCTTGAGTTGTTCAATAATAGCTTTTAATACAGCAGTGACCACTCTTCAGTGCCATTCCTCGCTAAACTCTCCATCTTTGCTTCCCTCTTCCTGTGTCCTGGCTAGCGCGGCTGCTGGTAGATAAATATCAGCTCCTTTGGCAGCGGTCTCCATGTACATTTCCCCAGTGAGCCCATGGGCCCCTTGATGAAAGCCATCCGTCACTGCTGTGGGATGACCTGTCTGCACTGACCACCACACACCTCCACCCTGACCACTAGACTGTGAAGGGGATGTCTCCATGAGCACCCTCACATGCCACCAAATCATGATTTAATGCCTTTAATTTACACTGTCTCGAGGGCTTATGAAAAGGTTAGCTCAGGAGCATTGAGACAAGTTTATAAAGGCCTTGCTGGGACACTGCTACATTGGACTTGGGGTATACTGCAACACTGGAACACAGATACCATAAGTGATACAAAATTTTGATTGCTGCTATAAGTTTCCATTTAGCATTTAGCCCCACAGCCACAGCGCATTTTGTCAAGCAGAGCATGTTTTTCTGTCGTCGTATCCCAAGGGACAAGACAAGAGAGAATGATGTGAAGCTGAGTGAGATTAATGCGTGGTAAATGGAACATGTGGTGGGATGACAGTGTAGATGAGGAATGATGCCTCTACAGGAGATGGAGAGTGACAGGCCGAACACAACATAGTAGAGTGGGGGATATTCCCATGAATATTCCACCAAAATATTTAGAGAACATTCAACATGGAACTGTTAACAGTGGAAGCGGGATAAATCAGCACTGAAGTCGTTTGACGCAATTTGCTGTAATATTTTATCACAGAAGTCACATAGCAACGGTTTAATTGAAAGTGATGAAATGGTGTATTGAGCAAGCCTTGCTTTGCAAAACAAATCCCATGCAGGTTTTATCTGTTGTGGGCCATCAGGACAAATTTATGACCGTCATCATCATCACTTCAAGTAATGTCATTGGAGGGCATATGGAACAGTAAATCCTGTTCCCAGGTTCCTCGTTACTGTAAATGTTCCTCCTACACAGGCAATCAAAGAGATAATTCATGTAGCAGTATGCTCCTGTAGGTCAGAATGGGACTGAGGATGCACAAAACATGGATGAAGAGGAGGTTTTAATGAAGAACATGAAGAAGTTATAAGATGTAAAAATGTAAATCTTTTGCTTTCAACTCCATTGTATTGGGATACAAGCAGAAACCTTAGCGACAGATATCTCAAAACCTGGACAAATAAATCCAAAACTATCCGCATGGCTGGATACAACTAGAGGAAGTGTGCAAAATACATGGGGTGTTAGGGGGTAGCAAACCTCAAAGATCCACTGAAGTCCTCAAAAATGCATTTTTTGTACTAGCTAACTAATAAAATCTAATTTGTTAATATTTATAAATACTTAAAAGCATACTGTACTTGAATGTTGAAATGTTGAAAGATGACGAGAAGCACAAAACTATGACTGACAGTATGGCATGGAGCTGCAGCTGCATGGATATAATACTGTCACTGCCAGCTGTGCAAACTATTAATATAGGTTAATTAATACATTTGCTCCGCATGGTTCTGCTCTTCTGCTGCATATCTGAAAGCCTAATTTACTGTACGTCCAATAAACAATGCATATGCCAAATAAAGGTCCTTATTTGTCCAATGGAAAAATTACAACATTTTTTAACACGAAAATTCTTTATTACCTTAAAAAATAAATAAACAGATAAACAACAACAACAACTTAGGCTCTTACTCTTACTTTTAGTTGGGATATAACTGTATAATTCAAAATGTCAAAATTGTCAGTAACCTTTCTTATTTTTTCTTGCCATCCTGATGTTCTTTGTTGTAATTTTGGGTAAACTGACCCTTTAACAAACCAATTACAATACAAGGCATGCTCTTGAATTAGACAAAGACCAGTATTTCTGGTAGAGCGGTGACTTTAACTGATGAGTCTGTTACCCCCCCTCACACACACACCAAACTCCACAAATCACAACAAGTGTTCCCTGCTGGGAGGACTTTGGGCACAGCCCTGTTAATTATGTTGGTTAATAGACACCAATGGTACAGTTTCCTTTTTACTCTCAGAGTTTCCTCCGTCTTTAATCCACAATGCCTGCTGTCGTGATAACTGAGCTAAACTGAGAGCACACTCTTTAAGTAGATGGACAGCTTCTACCAAAGGAGTAAGTCAAGTCTACTTTTTAAAACTTTTTCACATAAGTATTCCGTAATGTATGAAAGACTTGCTCAGTGCAGATGTTCAATATTAGCATCGACACCCATACCAAGTCCTCAGTAGATTTTCACCTACCAAACAATCAACATAAAACTAAAACTTTCATCCTCTCCCGTCTGCCAACTCTGCCAGTGCAGAGTTAGTACAGCTGAGAGAATAAAAGGGTAAATGTTTTTCAAAGGGACTTTCTTGCTTTGTTCTTTATGGCACACATTTGAACCACTGTCTGATCAAACAAACCCAGCAGACTGTTCTGGGGCTTTAAAAAATACTTAATATCAAAAGTAGAGATGCCAGAGTTTGCCAGTTTTCTAATCCTCAGATAACATGATATTAGCAAAGCATGTTGCTCTGTCAATATGTACAGTAACCACTTGGATGAAAGGAAGTCTATTTTTAAAAAGAGGAGGAGGATTCATGAGTCATCATAAAGTGTCATATGGCAAAAAAAAAAAAAAAAAAAAAAATCAATTCATTGAAGAAAACGGAAAGATTTCTTGTTTACTGTTTTCTGTGGCAGTAAAGTAACTTCACAACAACACAATAGACAATAGATCAAAATATAGGGAAAACGCTTATTGGGCTTACTTGCTTTTTCCTGCTGAGAGATGGATGAGAAGATTGATACCATGTCTGCACAGTAAATATGAAGCTACGGCCATTAGCCGGTTAGCTTAGCTTAGCATAAATACCGAAAACAGGGGGAAACAGCTAGCCTGGCTCTGTCCAAAAGTGAAAAAATCTGCTCGCTGTCAGGCAACCTCACGGTGACCAGAAGACTTTGAGAAATCACTGCTCCCGGTCAAGAAACAGTACTTAAACCGCTACTTGTCATTTTTACACCTTGGTTTTTGTACGGATTAAACAACCTTTTGATAGAGCCAAGCTAGCTGTTTCCCCCTGCTTACAGTCTTTATGCTAAGCTAAGCTAACCAGATCATGGCTGTTGCTTCATATTTATTGCAGAGTGGTATCGATCTTTTCATCCAACTCTTGGCAAGAAAGCAAAAAAGGGTATTTCTCAAAATGCTTCTCAGATAATTATTTTTTTAACACTGAACATATTATAAACTAGACAAACCAATCGCAACTCAAGGTCCACTTACTAGCCTTGTTCAGCGCTTTCAATCATATCACACAGTCTTCACCAGCAGACCAACGGATCAGTAACTGTTATGATTTAAGGAAGTGAACAGTAAAAGTTCATTCTGGAGCATTTCAACATATCCAACAACTGAACCAGTTCCACTGATGAAGACAAGACCTTGTGACACGGATGAAAGCACTGGAAAAAGCTAGTAAGTGGACCTTGAGTTGGGATTTTTTGGTCAACCTTCAATAATATTTATAGTATTTAGTGACTTTCACGGTGCAGGAAACACAACAAAGTTGTTTTTTAAGATACAGTGCACACAGAGACAGTCTTGCGATGTAGTCAGCTAATGAACAGTTTTATAGCCTAAATACTACTACTTTTACATGAAACACCAAAACAACCCTACAGCTTTGCTAAGCATAGTATTGTTCTGTGTTGGGTGGGGGGGGGGGGGGGGGTTACTCATTACAGATAACCCAATTCAATCGTGTTTGATATTCATATTGTCAGAACACACATATGTTCCCAATTTATTCTCCACATTGCAGTTTTATTTCATTTGCTTCAAAAACAAACAGGCACATACAGTAGGAGCTTGCTTGTGTTACTTTGTAGTGGAGAATTTTCCTTTTACTTTGTCTTAATTTTAATCTTAAAAATAAACAAAAATTCCTCAGAGATGCTGGAAGCACATCTGCAGCCCTCCACACACACACACACACACACACACACACACACACACACACACACACACAGAGAGAGAGAGAGAGAGAGAGGGAGATAATTAGGTTGCTAAAGAATAGAAAAATAAAAAAGAAAGAAAAGTTAGTTTGTGAGAGGAGATTCCTCTCAGGCAGTTGAGGCTGGTGTGTATATATAGCAGAGCAGACCTCGATTGTGTAAGGGGGTGTGCATGCTGATGGCCATCGATCGAAACAGAAGGTGTTGTCTGGCACTTCAGGCCATTCACACAGACTCCTGGCTTTGAGTGCAGAGTTATATTAACAACTTTGCCAGTTTGTAATTAATGTGAATCTGCTGTTGAGCTTAATGTGCCCTGTTTTTTTGGTTATGGAGCCATTCTGACATGTTGTAGAAATACTTTCTGTGGAAGACAAAAAGGACCTCATGAAGGACAGGAATTTCATGTACTGTACAATTAAGATTTCTACCTTTTAAAATGCCTTAAATATAGTATTTCTTAGACGTTTCACCATAATCCTATAGGAGTCAGTTTCCATACACTGTAACTGTAATTCATTATGCTCATTACTTGTTTTCTGTGTTTTTTGTAGGTTTACTTTATGCCTATTTCTGCTTTAGGAATATAGAAGTATCTCCCCGTGGTGATATCTGTGGAGGATGATAATAAAGCTATAAACAATTATTTGATTGGTTAAGCAATGAAAAATTAATTGGCAACTATTTTAATAATTGATTAATTGCTTTCAAGCAAAAAAATAGCTTGTTCCATCCTCTCAACTGTGAGGAATTGCAGCTTTTCTCTGCTTTATATCAGTGTAAACTGAATATATTTGGGTTTCGGACTGTTGGTCAGACAAAACGAGGCAGATGACCGCCAACCTAGAGCCTGGTTCTGCTTGAGGTTTCTACCTGTTAAAAGGGAGTTTTTCCTTGCCACTGTCGCCTAGTGCTTGCTCATGGTGGGAACTGTTGGGTCTCTGTAAATATAAATATAAATATAAAGAGTCGGTCTAGACCTGCTCTACTCGAAAAAGTGCCCTGAGATAACTTTGTTATGATATGGCGCTATATAAATAAAACTGAATTGAATTGAAAAACAAACAATCTGAAGACATTTCTGGGCTCTGGGAAACTGCATTTTTCACTTTTTACATTTTACAGAGAGAAAATGACTAAAAGATTAATCAAGAAAATAATCAACAGTATTTTTGATAATGGGAATAATTGCAGCCCTAGTTAGTAACACACCAAACTAGCTATTTCTTGCCTGAGTCCTCTCATGTTTAACAAAAACTATACTAGTCTAAATCTCTGCTGTCAAACCTCCAGGAGCGATGCTCAGGAAATTGAAACCCACTCATTGCTGCTTTTAGTGAAATCATTTTTTCTGATATCAGGAAATGTGTGATGGTCAAATAGTCCAAATTATTGCATTTGTTCATGCAGTCTGCAGTTTGTAGAGCCAGTATGCTATTATTTCTCCTTTTCTCCGTGTTCACTCTTTTACATTCAGTTGCTGAAGACTAGTGCTCACAACCTGAAAAGTTTCTAAGTCTTGTAACAACTTTAACCCTTCCCCATTGGCAAAAGCGAGGCTGTGAAGAAAATGATCATCAAAGCCAGACAAATTTACACCTTAGCAAAGTATCATGAGTCTTGCAATTTCACACAGACCCAGTTTTCCTCCACAGCAACACCAGGAAAACAGCCAAGTTTGCCACTTTCCAGATGGAGGCTTTTGAATAATGACTAGCTCTAAAAGTTGCATTTGAATGTCTACAGTGTTTACAAAAGTGCTGATCTCTACACCGGTACTGGAGACACTGTACATTGATGCATACTGTACATACAGTATACTGTCTCAAAACATCAATCTCAAGCACATTTACATTTCACTGAGTATGGATTTCAGTCTAAATATCAGGATTCTGTCAACTATTTTCACTTCATTTAGTGTTAGAATTACCAGAACTATCACTCTCTGTTAACTGAATATTTTGGACTTCTCAAAGCATCACTGTGTCACATCTACAATGATGTCTGTAGATACTGTAGACTGTAGGTGGACAGGAGAAAAATGCAGGTTGGAATTTATTTTTTCCACAAGCTTGTTTGCACAGCTCTAAGATGAGTCCTCCTTCCCTTCATTTTTATCAAGGCATTCCTCCTCTTCCAGTCACTGCTCACACACGCGCACACACACAAACAAACAAACACACACACACGCTGCACATCTCTCTATGTAGCGGCTTCTTCCTCAAATAGAAAATGTGCACTAAAACATGACAGCACTGGCGGCTAGTCTCCGAGAGCAGCCCCACTCTCTCTGGCCTAGATTCTTTCAAATCCGCTCTGGAAGTGCCTTCGTCCTCAGCTGCACTGCCAGCCCGCCAGAGAGTGAGTGAGCAAGCCATCTGGCTGCACAGCACATCAAATCCCAATCTGTGTTAATTTGAGTGTTAAGGACCATTGTTTATTTTTGAAAAAAAAAAAGAGGAAGGAAGGAAAAAAAAAAAAAAACGGCCTCACTCACAGGATTAATAAACCCTTTTGTTCTGAGCAAAGTTTGTACTAAAGTTTTTGCAGCCGTGCAAGCATGCCAGGACCACTGCAGGCCACTGCTGAAAATTACATGTGTCTGACATGGCAAAATAAAAATTTAATATAGCTATACAGACAATAATTCATCGTGGATTCTGTAAAAATGAAGTAGATGCATAAATGGAACATTTTTATAAATAAAACAGAATACTATGTAGGCCAGTAATGGTGCTGTGCAGATAAAAGTAATTGTGCTGCGTTAGTTTCTACCAACTGGTGGAAACATTTGGACCGCCATAGGCTTCCATTGATGTTTATGTTTTTTTTATTCAAATCCCCATTAATTGTTACCATCACAGCTACTCTTCCACAGATTTTTAGAAGTCACTCTGAAGACACTCTGCTTAGAAATAAAGCTCTAATTGATATAAGAAATATAAATATCCAGTCAGATAGCTACTTACCTACATAGATAAACAAACATAGAGACACTACATTTTCTATACATGCTCTATACTGATTATATTGTAATATAACAACAGAGTTTAGCACGTTGTAAGTACAAGACAGCTATATTACTTCAAAACTTCCTCTTGGTTTACTGGCGCTATGGAAGTAGTTGAAGCCATATCTCTTTTTCTTTGTCCCTTTACCCCCCTCCCTTCCTCTCCCCTTCTCTCTTTCTCTCTCACTCACACACACTCACACACACACACACGCACGCACGCATGCACACACGCCACCCACCCTGACACATGGTGTGTTATGCAATGGGTGATGCCTAATTACCACTGACATCGCGGAGACTGTTCACTGTGAAATTAATCATGACACAGGCGTCAGCTTTTGATATTTTTCGCCAAGTGCTCTGAGTTCGTACCAGCCGATGTAATTAATAAACCAAATGCACACAAATACTGATTAGACGCTGACACTGATGTCTTAATAATAACCAGGCACCTTAAAACCAACGCCAGGTGCCACACAGTAGAGATAAGAGGAGGGAAGTAAGTGCAGTAGAAAAACAGAGAAATTGGAACTAATTATTTTCGAACAATTAGAATAAGGTTGTTTATGGTTTTGACTGTGGGCTAGCATAGATGGAAAATAATGAAATGCGTAACAAGGGTGTATGAGTGTATCTATATACAAATTCTTAACAGTTGTGGGTCCACAGTAGCTCGCAGAGGGCTACAGTGCTATTTTTGTAAATCATAGCATTGTACTGGAAAGGGCTTACAGTATATCCAGTCATGCATAACATAAACAGTTGTTTTTCAGTTAGCAGAAAACCTCGCTGTTACTTTATTATTACAAATACATGAACTCAGACTCCAGAAACACAGCCCACCCGTATCTGGCATAATTAATGTGACATGCAGCTCATCAGTGCACCAAACCTCTACAAGAGCTGGTTGCTTATTTCTAGAGGTTTTTACTGCCACAGTGGCAAATGATCACGAGCCAAGCAGCTTGGGACAACATGCAGGCAAATTGATTTGACATCTCACTTTTTGTTAAAATCAGGTTCAGACATTGTTTACCTCTCATAAAGCCATATTTTTGTTTCTCCACCACACAGCCGTGGTTAGCTTTGATCTTCCACAGGCTTCAAAGTGTAATGTATCAGAATTGTTCATTTGAAAAACACAAAGAAAACATGTTTCCCATTTGAGATGTGCTATTCAGACAGAACAGGACTATGAATAGTGTGCAGGGTTCATGTATTTTTTAATTGGTACAGAGGTGTCTTATGCTTTCCCTGCAAAGTGCACTATTAAGCTGTTTTAGGAACGTATGATCTCTCTGTACAGTATGTATATCCTTTCAGGCCATTCTCCAAATCCAATCCTCCCAACTACTCTCAGGCTGAGGTGGGTCACAGAGTTCACCAGAACACACAAAGAAGACTGAGAAAAACCTGAGAATAATGAATAGAGGTTTTCTATTTCTATTTAAACATGGCCTCCTTTACTTACTCACTATATTTTTTCAGGCATTTTGACTTTATTTTGATAGCAGAAAGTAGCGAGTGTGATGACAGGAAATGAGGGTAGAGAGGAGGGATGACATGCAACAACGAAGGTCCCCAGCCAGACTCCAACCAGGGGAAGTTGCGATTACATGGTCAGCTTCTTGAACCACGAGTCCACCAGGATGCACACTCTTTTTTTTTTCTTCTTTCACTTGATTTCTTTGTATTTCCTTTTTTATATCATATCATTATACTGTTTCCACTGACCTGGTAAAAGTGGAAGTGGAAGTCATAATGATAATATTGATTGGGATTATTGTTATTTTGTTGATCAAATGACAAATAAAAGTAAAAAAAGCAGAGACACATGAAGAAACCTTTTAAAAGTCCAGATAATCATGTAAACACTTATATCAGTCTGTCTGACCAAAGGTCACAAAGTAGCGGAAGAAAGGAGTTTGAAAATAGGCCAGTATATGTTTTGTTTTTTTGTTTTTTACAAATTATCAGCACAGACCCATATGTGCAAACACTGTACACACATGCACACACACACACACACACACACACACACACAACACTGAAAGTCACCAGAGACCCAATGTTATACACCACAGTTGTTTCCATATGCAGAGCTCAGACGCTTAAAACTAGATCAAAGCTTCAGATGGGATTCACATTGCTTCACTGTCTGTATTTGTTAAAAAATCCATTTTATCTCCTGGTGAAATCGTATGCATGTACACACGGATGTGTGCACCGTATGTGACAGACAGAGAAGCAGAAGGTAACCTTTATAAATGACACACAAACAGCTAGACAGTGCATCAGAGTAAAGGTGGCTTTTCTAATCCTCCCCCCTTCTGTTGTCTGGTCTCCCTTTCTACTGTATCGCTTCATTACATCCCAGGCAGAGTGACACATTGAGCTTGGCTGTTTCTCTGACTAGTGCTCTGACATACTGTTTGTCTCTGGGCTTCACCTGTCTCCCTCCTTCAGCTCAAGTCAGAAGAATTGAAGGATAAGAACCACTACTGTTATGTCTGTCTATCAGTAGTGGGAGCTGTGTTTTGTCCCTTCCTTTAAAACTGCTCTAATCAATATTTTTATAGAAACAACGGATCAAATGATTGTGCGTGGTGTCAATGTGGTCACTTGTAGTGACAAACCCACAGAGAATTATCATTCAGCTCTGCAGTTCCCATCTGCTCCTTTCTTTCTTTCAGCTCAATTTTTGGGTTTTACAGCCTGCAACTTCACTGTTTTACCGCGTGGACATTGACCACGAACACTACTTCCTGAGCAGCTACTACTTTCCCAGCACCAAACTGCAAACAGACAAAGTTTGCAACCAGCTAGTGAACACAGTGGAGCATTGAGCAGCTAAAGAGACAGATATTACGGTCGCTTTCCAGTTGGTGGGGACCAAAGCAGAGCTAAAAGGAGAGTGAATATTGGACTTAAACACGTAAACACAGCTCCAACAAATGCCAATGTTCCTCTGTGTCAGCTGGATGTGTAAATAGGCAACTGTTTGCTAACACGTGATGCATGTTGGTGTTGAGTTTAGAGACTGTTGCACTGCCAAGTGCCCAAAAAAATCAATAATGCAGGTTCAAGTTACAATATGTGAAAATACTTAATTAAGTACAGTGCTAGAGAGTACATTCTCACCTAAGTACTGTAATTAAGTGCAATTTAAAATACTTTACTTGAGTATTTCCATTTTTTGGTACTTTATACTTTTACTTCACTACTTTGACCGACTACAACATATAATGCTGCATACACAGTAATGTGTCAGTAATAATAATCCAATCACATAATATAACACTGACAGGGAGGATTCTGCTTCCTAATTAGTACTTTTACTTTTGATACTTTAAGTACATTTCGCTGCTAATACTTGTACTTCCTCTTAAGTAAGATTTTGAATTGAGTTTTACATGTAGTGGAGTATTTTAAAAGATCTAAATATTTCTTCCACCACTGTTTAAGTATTGAAGTAAAAGTATTTCAAAGTTTTAACTGGTCAAGATGAGGCTAATTTGAACTACTTTATATATTGTTGAGTAGTTTTATCTATAAGAATGCATCAGATTTAAGCTAAGCTGATCAATTGTTTGAAATAACAATTGTTACCTGAACTGTAACTAGGAACTACAGCTGTTAAATAAATGCAGTGGAGTAAAAAGCACAATATTTCCCTGTAGGTGCCAACTCACAAAAATATGGAAGCCACTCAAACAAGTTGTGTGCATTCAAATTAATTTCTTAGTTGGACGAACATCTGTTATCAAACATGATTGCAATGATTTTGCAGTTTTATCTACCTAAGCTTAGCCACCCAAACTCAAACCCAGTGAAGTCTAAACTTTGTGGTTACTTTCCATACTGTCTTTGATTTAAAACACACACAGGCCGCCAATGATGATGCCATCTAAGCAGTGTGGATTGACAGAAGTTGTTTTATACGACACATTCATCAAAGTGTTCTATCGAGCCGTTCGAAAATTCGTGTGCAACAAATGCAGTCACATTTCAACACCAGCACACACTCAAATGTTCAAAATGCAATCTGATTGGTTTATGCTCCCACTACCTTGGCATCTAGATGCTGCAGGATGGGGAGAAGGAGCAAGCAGGTACCAGGAATATCAATTCATAATATACTTGACACAGTTTTGTTGAACAGCACATTATTTAGTGATAATTCTCTGCATGTTAATAATCTGATCTGAAGCCAGGCTGAAGCCTATACGCAGTGTTCCCACTGAATATGTATTTCTGACTACACAGAGGGTAAACATGTTATTTAATCATCAACATGTTTTCAGTCGTCATTGCGTAAGTAGGATGAACAAACCCCAGGTGGTGTACACATAGTACGAGAGACTTTCTGCAGGGAGGCTGGCTGAATGCATACTGATATTATCATTCAGCATTTAAACGATACGTGCCATCCGTGTAGTGGGGCAACTTAAGGTGAACAGCAATCTGTGTCAAAAGTGGGACTGGAAGGTGGCCTTATTTATGTTGTTGGAGTCTCACGAGGGACACATGAAGACTTTGCATTACATGCTGTTTATTTTCTATCCAACTTGGAAGTTTAAATAATACAGAAATGTAAACAATGCATGCACATCTAAAAAATAAGTTATCTATCTATCTATCTATCTATCTATCTATCTATCTATCTATCTATCTATCTATCTATCTATCTATCTATCTATCTATCTATCTATCTATCTATCTATCTATCTATCTATCTATCTATCTATCTATCGATGATGATACAGTTCTTCCCTGATATATTACTTTCCTGATCTGGAATGAGTTAAATATGCCTTTATTTGAAATGTTGCAAAGTGTAAATTTTCACACTGATGCAGTCACACTTGAATGATTCTGCCTGTAATTATACCTCTGGGTGAATTCATTAAAATCTTGCAAGTTGGCTGTGCAACTCTTAAACTTTGCATTTATTTGACTGCTTTCGTATCTGTAACACTATATCTGTCATATTAGACATTGAACTAACTGCTGAACTTGGATGGACAGGTGAAAGTGTAATCTAATTTGTAGCCTGGGTGAATATTTAATTAAGCACAGAAAACACAGACTAGAATATTGAGAATATTTGAAAATTATATCATGATAGCAAATGAGGTTTTGATTCCTTTAGAATTTCCTGCATAAGATCTCTGTCAATGAATAATAAGTGTGAGGGAGTTCATTCTAAATAATCATTTATACACATTTTTATTAACACTTACTATAGCCCAGGGCTCTTTTTTATAATCTGCCTACACTTGACCATGGTTGCAGAGTTCAGGTGTCAAATCATGCTAGTTCCCATAGAAACCCCAGTTAAAATTCAATAGGTTATATTCCTATATCTGACCTTCATAGCTAAGAGTCATACGTCAGCATATACTGTACTGACTATACTAAAATCTACCTCAGACAAACATAATGAGAGCACTAATCATATAATACTTGTTAACTAGAAATGTGTTTACTATGGCAAATGGACACATTTAATGAAAACAGGCCAGCGATGCTAGCACAGATGGGCTCAAAGTTGCCACATATGAAATGTGCCACATGCAGCATGAGTGTTCAACAACAAAAAGTATTGGCCAGAGTGGTGGGGGGTTGGTGATGATGTGTGTGTCCTGATCTCACTCCAGCAATCTACCATGTTACTGGACAGTTGGCCGACACAGTTTAGGGACAAAAGCACTTACAGTGACAGGGATATTCATGAAACAAGCAGTGATTTTGAATTTCTGTTAAAGCTGCTATAATCAATATTTTTTATAGTAACAATTGATCAAATGAATATGTGTTTGTAAAAAGTTCGCTTGTGGGGATGAACCCACAGACAATTATAACTAAAGGCTTTTACACACCGGGGACGTGACAAATAAACGACATGAAAATGGTAAGACAAAGCTAAAAGAAGAGTAAATATTGGACTTGCGTTCATCAAGTGGTCGGAATCACGACTCCCCATGAATGCTAAAGTTGCTCTGTATCAGCTGGATGTGTAAACTTTGCTAACAAGTTCACAACATCAACTTAAAAGGTGACAAATGTTGTTTACGGTTTGTTTTCACTGCCCCCTAGTGGCCAGTAAATATCAGGTTTAATGTTTTAGCGGCTAATTTCCACCAGAGAGGAATTCAAGACTGAGAACAAAAAAGGGCTACAGTAACGATCAAAAATCAAAAATATGTTGTGAGAAATCCTTGATGGATGCAAAGTCAACGCTAAAACATTTTAACCAGCCAAATCAAAGTTGTGAGAAAGAAGAGGGGATGGCAATCAAGTGGCTACGTTCTCACTTTAGATGTGAATAGTCCTCAAGAATAACTGGAACAATAAGCAGCTGAGGGAGGATGGTGGTGACGGACTTCTTCCCTGATTAAAACTACCTCTGTAATTACCACACACGATGGGGACAGGGTCTTCTGCTGAGTTGAGGAGTGTTTTGTTTCAGAGTTAACATGCTCCAATTCACCTGTCCCCATGAGGCGGCGCAGCATGCACCTCTCTGTTATGCCTTTGGCCCTCTAAGCTACTGGAGTTGTCTGCTATGTGTCTAAACTGGAGTGGAAGCCCACTCCTAATCATAGCAATCACTCATCCGAAAGGAACCCCCCCCCCCTTCTCAAAAGATGGTTATTTTTAGCTCCCATGTATATACAGGGTTGTAGGGTGATTATCATTGATTTGACTAAAATGAAGGTGCTTGAAAGCTCAGTGGGATTCAATGGAGCTGCCTTGAATTTGTACCAACGAGGGAGGCAATTATTACTGATTTCATATGAGCCGTGTTCTGCTGTCAGTCTGAAAATTCTTATGACTCTGTCGCTGTGGAAAAATCTGTGATGCAAAGCGAAATTAGATTTGCTCATGATGTGTTTGACTGGCACCCATTATGTGCAATGGACAAATGGGAGCTGCATGAATGGGGGTGGGAAACATTGGTTATATCTCAATTCTCCTGCTTTTTCTGAAGCAGGTCCCCATTCATGGGTGATTAACAGGCAGATCAGGGAGGTGGGCAGTGTTGCTTGGATGGCTTTGACTAATCTAACTGCTGCTGCCTCGCTTGGGTAATGGCTACAGGCTGGCTTGGAGAGCCCAGACAAGCAATGAAGAGAAACATTCAAAATACTGTATAGAGCTCCACTCTCAGAGCCTAAATCCTATATGCACACTTTTATGCAGCCACGTGAAACACTACAGAATGTGACTCGACTGACTGACAACTCCAGAGATTAAACTGATTATTGGATGTTGCTGGAGTAAAACCAAACCCTACACTCACATCAATGCCACGACACATTGCCAGTAAAATGTAAATAACAGCTTAATCCAAGTCACAACACAATTTGTGTTGTTGCTGGTGTCACAGATAAACAAAGGCACATTGTACTGTCTGATGAGTGCACCACATGACATTATCAGCTAGCTATGCTGATCTCATCTAATCTAAATTACAGTATTTCAACTTGACTGTGTCTGATGGCTTTTGAATTACATCACTTTTATCCATTATTTTGTCAGTGGTTACACTTACACATACTATCAAGCATATGTTTATGGGTTTAGTTACACATTTCTCTACATGTCAATTTGATGGTGGTTGATTTGTTCATGAGCAGAAACAGCTACAGTTTTACTACAGTTTGGCTGACCAAAGGGAAAAAAATCCAGTTGAACTGAATTTAAAATCCATTTTAAGTACATGGAGTCTGGGTTTTGTTTCATTAGAGGTGTGAAATAAATAATTGTATCATAGTCTGACATGGAGTGAATAAAGTGACATCTTGACCACTCAATAGACGTGCTTTTCGAACAGCAATAGAAATGTTGCTCCACCTAGTGGAGGCAGCCGTTATAGTGTAACAGGGCAACAGCCTGACTTGATTTCACTCTTACAGTAGAATGACTCTTCACTCACTATTTGCAGGGTTTTTAAAAGATCCTTGTAAAGAGAGGCTGGGAAGACTCCTGCTCTTATCTCCTCTTATCTAAATGGTCACGCCCGCGTGCACGGGCGTGCATGCGTGTGCACGTGCTCCACAAGCAAACCTTTTCAGAGGTGGCACGAGAAAAGATGAGAAAATAAAAACAGCATAAAGCACGGCAAGGGAGGAGGGCGGATGATTTAACAACAACAGAAAAACGTGTAATAAACTTGCGGGGGGATATATTAATTAAATTAAGACTGCTTATCCTGAGAGTTTATTTCAAACAACACAGGGCTGAGTGCGGTGCCCTATTTCCAGGCGGCTCTGTCTACCTGCGCTGAGCCCCTCCCCTCTGCCTCCCCTCCTCCTCCTCCTCCCCCCCCCTCCTCGGAGTTTGTGTTGCACTCGTTGCAGTAGGAGGGTCCATGTGCACAGAATGACGTCGCTCTGACTTCAAGTCCGACCGACTCCTTCGTTTGTTTTTATTACTCTTTTTATCCAGGGCACAGAATCGGTAATCTGCAAAATTGCGGCCATAATGTGAGATCATCTGCCGCTGCCGTCCGACCCGTCGCTGCCGTTCGTCCTGTCAGGAGCAGCCGCTCGCTGTTGAGGATTACTAGTGATAATACGCAGTAGACTGAACTCCAGTGTGTCTAGCTGTCAAACTGAAAACTATGTAGCCTATTGGAAAGAGTAGACAGAACACATTTGTTGATATTTATTGACTTTGCTTTGCGTGTCTTTTTTTGTCCTCCGGATTGTCGCTGCCCAGCAACACGGCCACCTGACAACTCTGAATGTCGTAATTAAGGTAAGGAAGGACAGAGCTCAGTGTTTGACTGTACATTTTAATTTCGCGCTGGGTCTGAGATGATAATGAAAGCAAACTCCTCACTGTTAGTCGGATAACTGAATACTTGCATCCCCGATCCATTAGAAAATCTAATAACTTTCATCCGTGGCCGTTAGCCCCGTGTCTGCTCCATAATAAAAGTCGCCAAGAAGTTTATGTAGCCTACTTTATGTACAAACAAAAATAGCCGCAATAATTGTAATCGAACTGTTAGAAGATTTTATATTTCTGTACGCACCTGTCAAGATGTGCTGAGAAATGTCTAGTGCTGTCAAAGTCTTTCTAAAAATATGACTTAAATAATTTACATGTTCATCTTTTTGCACTTAGTCCCTCTTGCCGTTCAAAAAGCCGTTAATGAGACGACTTTCACACAGAAAAAAAATAACTTCAACTTCAACAATATAGGGGAAAAAAATCGTCTTTTAGTATTTATTCTGCGCAAACGCAAAATGGAGCGATATGCAGAGAGTTGCATGCCCTACAGAGGCAGGACAATCACGGCAGGAGCAAAAGGGAGGGATTCTTAATAAACTGACTTCGCTTTCATTTTTCATTTTTATTTTTAAGGATCTGCACGTAATGTGCATGGGGTATTTTGCAGGCAACCAGATCAACTTTAACTCGCATATCTTGGCTGCGAGCCCTTCAAAGAGTGCACATGCTTAATAAATACTGAAACATCAAACATCAAGGCAGTTCCTTGTCATTGCGATCTGCTATGTCAAGCGTCTAATTTTTATAAGTATTTTCTGCTTTTGCACAGGACGGGGCCGCTCTGGCCGCCGAAGCAACATTTCAAGTTATGTCGCAGCTATGTTGTGGCTGCAAGAGCAATAACTATTGAGTGACAGCTTTCGGACCAATCCGTGAATGGCCTGATAAAGCTGGTGGCGTTCTGGCTGAGCTGTCCAATAGAAGCGCAGTAGAGGTGGGGATTTAAACAAAAAAGCCCAGACGACGTCACGTAGATGCATTAACCCTTGCAATGCAGTTTTCTTCAAGTTGTCAGACTGCACATCCCCTGTAGTGCAGTGATGAGGGGCTTTATCTGTGTGAGAGAGGAAATACTGTAGTTTTTCAGGTTTGACATATTGTTTACACAGCATCATTTCTGTTTTTGTCTTGGTATTCTTTAAAAGTCAGTATAATATCAGAATAAGTGAAATCTATGATGTGTTATTTGTAGATAACACACAGCCATTTTTCCTTTGCCCTAACTTTTTTTTGCCTCATTAGGTTTGTGTCCACTGAAGCTGAACTTATTGCTTTGGCATCTATCCAAAAGCAAAACGACTATATTTACACATTTAAGATTCACAAACATATTCCTAAATACAAAATTTATTCTCATGTGAGACGTGTAATCTCTGCGTAAAGGTAAATAACCTAAATACACAAATGCCTAGTGTGCAGCTGGACTATACCAAATTTGAAACAACAGCGATGTGAACTTTTCTCATTCTTTTCTTTTCCTCATTTACCAGGTGAATCAATGAGCCAGCAATGGAGACCAAAAGATACCAAAGTTTCTTTGATGGAAGTGATACAGAGAACAGATGGTCGCAGGTCCCCAGCACCATGGAGCAGTGCTGCAGTACAGAGGATTCAAGTCTGACCAACAGTGATATCCTGATGGACATAGTCAATGTTAGCTGCCCCACTGGAAGCCCGGCCACCGACTGTAAAGACAACAATACAAAGAAGCAGGAGCAGCCAATGCTTCGGCTCAGCCAGAACCAGCCATTTGTTCTCCCACACTTCAACAACTCTGTCCATGGTCATAAGCAGGAAATGGACTCCAAGGAGCTTTCCAAGACCGTGGCTGAGTCTATGGGCCTGTATATGAATGCTGCCAGGGAGGCAGACTTTGCCTTTAGCCAGCATGGGGGCAGTACCAGCCCTGGGAAGATGTATCCAGTGTGTGGACGGCCTCTAGAGGAGACCCAGTGTGGCTCCACAAAGAGCCCCAAGTTAAAGCCATTTGGTTTCCAGCAGCCCGGCACCACTCCCAGAGAATGCACCACTGGGACTCCAGTTAGCTCAGCTTCAATGCTGGCCTCATCTCTGTCCTGCAGTCCCCAGACCTCCAGCTCCATCTCTAGCCCCGGGGGCAGCAACAATATGGTGTCGTCAACCACCAGTCCTCAAACGTGCTTTGGACCAGTGTGCTCATCCGTCGGTAGTCCTGTCAGCCAGACGTCTTGTGCTGCAACTCTGGCCAACGTCAAGCGCAGGAATTCAGCCACATGTAGCCCTGTAGAGTCCAGCACAGTGGGTTCACCACCACTCACCAGCCCACTCAATGTCATGAGGTCACCCATGTCCAGCCCCCAGAGTATGAGTAGTGTGAGATCGCCTCCGTCCTGCAGCACTACCTGTAACATTAGGTCATCTGTCTCGAGCCCCACAGGTGGCAGCTGCACCAGCACTGCCAACAACTGCAACACAGTAAGGGCCTCCATCTCCAGTCCGGCCACAGGGGGCACCATGGCGGTCAGCAGCCCACAGAATCCCTCCTCAGGTGGGTTTCCTGTGTCCAGTCCTGCTGGTGGACTAGGTTTGGTGCAGAATGACACCAATAGCCCAGAAGCAGCAGGTCTGAACAGAGACACAGACTTCAAGAACTTTGAATTCCCTAAAGTAGAGATGGTAGACGGGGAGGTATTCAACGTCGGCTTAGACCAGATGGGCATGGTTAAGTACATTAAGAACGAGCCTGGAACTGACTTCAGGAGCATGTGTTTAGGCAGTTCCAAATGTAATGCGAGTAGCACACCTTTTATCACACAGATTAAGAGTGAACCAAACAAAAATGAGGGATGTATGAACCCACAGCCCTATGGTGAACAGTCACCATCTCTTGGTCTCTTTCCTGCATCTGAGACCACCTATTTGTCCCTGAGGAATAACATTGATGAATACAGTCTTTCTGGTATCTTAGGACCCCCTGTCTCCTCTATGAATGGGAACTATGAGTCTGATGTGTTCTCCAACAATGTCCTGTCTAAAGGGGTTAAGCAGGAGTCCACTGATGGCAGCTATTACCAAGAGAATAACAGCATGTCCACATCGGCCATTGTTGGAGTTAATTCCGGTGGACATTCATTCCATTACCAGATTGGAGCGCAAGGAACAATGTCTTTCACACGACATGATGTGAGGGACCAGTCCAACCCTTTGTTGAATCTAATTTCGCCTGTAACAGCGCTAATGGAGTCGTGGAAATCTCGGCCAGGCATGGTACAGGGGTCTCTGTCAGCCAGAGGGGAGGGATACCTGGGTCAGAACTGCATCACGGACAGCATGACCAGGTAAGGAGAATGAAGACATCTCTATGTAGTTTCAGTGCCTTTCAGTGTATCTCCGTCAGATGTTTGGCTTGTCTTGTCTGAGTTGTGATACATATTCCAGTTTAGCTTTACTGAGAGAAGCAGAAGCTTAAATTTTTACTAAATAATGTTGTTGTTTTTTTGTCAGTATACCTGTAAAATAGCGTGTGTCTCTAGAGGATCAGATAGATGGAGGTCCAGTTTGTTGCAGTCAGACTCATATTGCACAAGGGATTTAGGGCGTTTGCTTTGAATAGTGCAAAAATAATAACAGCCAGGCTTGGGAAAGGCAGCGGGATGCTGGCTGGGGGAACAGGAATTAAAGGACGGGGTCCAGGTCATTGTTATAGTAGCATGTGATCACAACATCATCTCTGCTAGCACTGCCCTGTGTTCTACTGTAACACAGAGGCAAAGTTTACCTCTTATCAGGGGCCTGTGTGTATGTACAACAACAAAATTTATTGGTCTGTTATCAGGAGGTCCAGCTAAGACCTTATGTAATGCAAATATCTGTTTTTATGGGCCCTAGGCCATTGGCAGCATCATAAATTATGAATGATTGATCACATGCTTTTGTTGCCAAACTGATGAAATAAACAGTTGCTTTTGTGAGGGTGGAGGCTGAAACAAAACAAACAGGCCAAAGGGAAAAAATCTATAATAGCCGCCAATCTGGCAAAGTGCAACTTTGACACAGTTGTTTTGCTTCCAGTGTATTCTGGTGTCCTAGTTGCATGTCAGGCTGAAGGAAGTAAATTATCATCAACATGATTAATACCAGTGAATATCAAAGCCATAATCTAGAACATGAAACATATGGTAACATTGTTGAAAATAC
This sequence comes from Macquaria australasica, assembly GCA_005408345.1. Taxonomy (NCBI): domain Eukaryota; kingdom Metazoa; phylum Chordata; class Actinopteri; order Centrarchiformes; family Percichthyidae; genus Macquaria; species Macquaria australasica. The sequence continues at coordinate 409,592 of SEMN01000295.1, read as the reverse complement.
AGAAGTGTATTCACCTAACAGTGAGAGGTGCTGGTGTTTATTTACAGTAAATCAGAGGAGGGGTTTGTGGTCCTGTATCTGGGGAGTTTGGGTGTGATATAATTTTGTGTATTTTAATAGCATTTACTGTCTATTGGTGCTATCATCCATTTATGCATGGGATGTTATAAATTCACAGTTTTATGAGCTGTTGCAAAGAAGCACTAAACAAAGTCATAAATGACTTCCTGTTTACTTGCACTTCATAAGAGTCAGACGCTTGCTGTAAGAGAAGTAGCTGGGATGTTGATGTACGGCGCTCCGCTAGGTTTGACTGTGACTTGACCATGACGATCCCAGGCCGACTTTGGGAAGTGATGCTGCACAGAATCTCAAAATGGAGATTTATTAGATCAGAAGTTTTTTCCTGATTGAATTTGTAGGAACCAACTTTGCAGATCCCACTGATTGCTCTGCCATTTTCAGTTGTCTATAATTAATTTTCTTCTGCTCAGCTGTTGTCATTCGGATTGCAGGGACAAGTCTGTTTATCAGTGTTTCATCACTGCAAGCTGGTTTACTGTAGCTTTCAAATGCAATGCAAAACATTGCTGATTATGATGGTTGTTGCTTTCAATTTTTATGTTAAGAGTTTATGGATCTATCATTACTTTATCACTCAACAAGATATCAAAAAATCCCTTTCACTGTTATTTCTTACTGTAAGATGTGTGGTCTGATTTGGTCACATTGAATAACAAGCAACATTGATTTGCTGATGACCAGATGAATTCCTAAGTAGTTTTCCTATGTAATTCCTAGCTCATAAAAAATATATTAGATTGATGGTCCTTGTGATATTTTTGTATTTCCTATGGCAAACATGTATAGTAAGCATGTTGTACATGTGTGTCTGTGTGTGTGTATTTATTCACACTGCAACTCACCCATAGAGCTGACCTGATTATCTTATCATCAGTATTATTTATGTCTTCTCTGTTTGACGTGTTTATTCAGCTTTATATGTACAGTACACGCTCGTCTAGAGAGCAGATACTCCATCTGTGTGTGTGTGTGTGTGTTTGTGTTTGTGTGTGTGCTATAACAAGGCTTGCAGCTCTGAGGAGACTGATACAGCCCCGTTACCTTGGAGGCGACCCATATGGCAAGAGCCAAAGCGATGTTGACGGGATCACTGCCACCTTGGTCCTAATGAGATCCAGCTTAGCCCTAATGTCAGACAGGATGACAGTAAGAGGTGGGCCACATGGCAGCCAGCCAGCAGGCAGGGAAGCAGACAAACACACATATACATACATACATACAATTAATACACACACACATACACACACACGCATACACACATACAGAAATGTCTTAGGTAGAATGCAAGAATCTAACATGTCTTTAGAGGTTGCTGCCTACTTTCAGTGTCCTCTTACACCAGTAGTATTGTATTGATTGACAGCTATACTTAGACATAAACATAGGCTTATTGTATCCTGCCTGAAATCTAAAAGTGCACTGCAGGAAACCTGTGGCACTGTCAAGCTTTGGACTGACTACATGGCACCCGGACCCAATATTTCATAGGCAAAAATGTTACGTAACCATTAAAAAGCACAACTAAAACACTTTGATCCGCTGAAGCCTTGGATGACAGAGTGTAAAATCCCTTGGCTCTTTTTTTTCTCACTTTGGTTTCCTCTGTAAATGGTTTTAATTAAAAATGGCTGCTCATCTGAGCAGTCTGGATTACTTTGTGCAAAAACGTTTTAACTCAGATTCACAAGAGAGGAGGCAGGGAAGAAAAGGAGTCGCCCTAACCAGAATTGTTGTATTTATGTGATGTTAAACTTTATGCTTAGACAAACTAGATGGCCAGAATGGTACACCGTATGTGACAGGAGGTTTAGATGCTGATATTTTCTTTCTTAATTTTTTCTTATTGCAAAAAGTAAAGAAATCTGCTTTGTATGAAATGTATAAATATGGAAATTATTATAAAATGACCTACATTAGTGCACTGGATTATGTTTGCTTGCTGCCTAAATCTCCAAATCTCTTTTCACTCTATTTAGGGCATTTTTGTGCTGGTTTTCACAGTAATGTTCCACCAAATAGAATTACTCTAAAACTTGTCAGCCCTCTGACCCAGTAATTTCATAATCTGACAAATGGTAAAGACTCAAAAGAGAAGCCAACAATGTATTTTTTCATTTAGCCCTCATTAAAATGTTTTAGCCTTTCCTATAGCCATGGGAGAAGTAGCACCTTACTATAGGCTGACATTTTCCTTGCTTTAAGCTTGCTGCTAGTTTCTGTACATCAACAGAGTGCCCATCACGAGGAAGCACCAGATTCAAGCACGGAGAATGCTTTGCACTGGACTCTGGCCAACTCTCAATGTTCTGCAGAGGGATGAAAAGGCATACTCCTGAGAGCACACTAATAAGGCTTTAATTGTATGTTCCTCCACTAAATTAATGGATGGAAATGATTTGATTAATTCAGACACTGCTGGATACTAATATCCAATTAAATCCCAACACCAGGCATGCACAGTGGCTCCAAGTGCATTATGGGTTCCTAACTATAAAGCGGGCAGCTGCTTGTTTGGGTTGTGAAAAGGATGTTACAGGTTAAGGTGTTGGGGAATGGCTGTGGGTCTCAGCTGTCTACACAGCAGACGTAATAATGTGTCAAAGATGTTGTCTTATATTGCATGCAAGTGTATTAATTATGTGCATTCTCATGTGTACTGTCAAAAAATCAATATACAGTAGTAATTAATAATAAAGTAGCAATTAACACGATCATTTAATTGTGCTAGATTTGATCTAAAGCACATATGCTACCAGAGTTTTTCTATTAGTGTCAGGTGTTTTTCATTCTGTAACTTACTTGACTTTAAAATTTAATGAATGTCAGGAAGCTTTAGAAAAACACATGAGAACCTTCGTTAACTTACTCTTTTACGTGTGAAGAAACGTGTTGACGATTTCATGCACTCTTAAGCAAGATATATACGAGTTAATATGGTGATGGTTCTGCAAAAGAGTGTTTGACAAACATTTCTCTATGTGACCATACATTGATAAACATAATGCAGCGTGGAGGGCAGGAACTATCCACATTTAATGAATAAATTGAGTTTAACCAGTTGAGGGTTAAAGCCGTTATGTGCTCAGTATACAGTACATTCCTCTGATTCTCACTGCAGAACTGAACAAAAAAAAAGCATGTATTTATTTGTCAATATGTGTTTCAAATTTTATGATTGACACAGATTGTGTGGTGGTTTGAGAGGACATTGGGTGAAAAGGTCATGTTTTTCAGTGTGATTGAAACCCTGTAAGATAATTGATAGCCCACTGGAGGATGCTGGGAATAGCTGATCTCAGCCAACAGTTATTTACAGTAAAATAATATATACAGTACAGCACTCATAAACAATGTAAAAATACCCTGCAGGACAGTTGTGTAACATTAAGAAGATCTAACTGACACCATATTAACACCATGTTAGTTACAGGATTTGCCACAACATATAGTAGAAATTACTTTGTAAAGGTCAATAAAGAAATAGGTAAATACTATATTATACTTCTATATGCATTTGAATAATAATAATAATAATAATAATAATAATAATGTAAAAATTGTTTAAAATTGTGTAAAATCTTTCATGTTTTATGGACTGAAAATATATATATACTGAAAATGTCTTCTCAACTGTTGTCATAGCACTTTGGGACAAGCACATGAATAAATCACTGTCTGTGTATGCGGCTCTTTGGCAGTTCTAACTTGCCTTTCAGTGCAGCAGTGCAGTCCAACACTGATGGATGAAAATTTGCTTGTTCCCCCAAGCAGAAATTAGCCATGTTTTCACATCGAGCACAAGAATAAAGACAGACAGTGTAGTAGTTGTAGAATTTCAACCTGTGAATCTGTTTTTAAAAAAGAGGGCGTGTGACAATGTCTGGCTCATGGATGCAAGAAAACTACTTGTATACTGACTGAGCATTAAAAATTCATTTTTAGCATAATAGGATTTGTCATGCCCAAGGACAGCCTTGAAGCACCCAAACCACCCTACTGCCTTAAACCATTCCTCTTTCTTAAAAACAGACAAATAGTTATATATTTTTTTAATATTTCCCCTATTTTGTAAATTGGCGTAAATATCTATGCATGGCAAAAAAGGAAAGAAGATTAACGTCTACTGGAGAAAATCTAAATGAATAAAACACCTGAATGAAAAAAAAAAAAAAATAATACATAGAGCCCACAAGGATCCATTTCTTTTCTTTCTTCTGGGCAGCCAATCACTCGTTGATGTGGGTGGATTGGAGGCTGTGTAGAGCAGAGTGGTGAGGCAGTATGAGTAGTAAGAGTTGGTGAAATTTTACTGGATAAGAATTGATCCTTAAAAATGAATGCCCGGTAAAGATAAAAGCTCCTTGTGAGGCATTTTAGACCTTGCCTGCAAGGTGAAAACGTGATACTATTGGAGAGAAGGACTTGAATGGTGTTTTTTTTAGGTAAAGGGTTGAATGGCTGCAGGGAGCAGGGAAGATTGTTAGTTGTTTAGATTGTGCAGACATGATATTTATGGTTGATCTCATTAGAGATATTTTCACACTGCTCCCACGGAGAAGCTTAATGCTGTCATGCCATTAATGCTGTTTCATAGCCTCGTATTGGGATGCAGTGTATTTAATTTTCGCTCGGCTAATTGATATTGTGGACTTCCTCAATTTGGTCATTGATGAGACTCATATCTCCGTGACTGGCAGACTCGTTCAGCAACTCTGTTAACAAAGGCTTGTCAATTTTGGCACGCAATCATGCAAATTAGTCAAAGTCTAGAATCATTTTTACAACCTAAGGTGAAACTGATATAGAAGTCATAATAGGAGTATCATACACAAACAAAGGTGTCATTTGTTGGCATGGGACTACACAGGTATTACAAAATTAGGTAAACATTTTTCAAAGACATTTTTTAACACTGTAATTATGAAGTGTGGATTAGTGTATGCATTTTAAATTATTAAAAGGCTTGCTGAGAATTTCACAAATACTGTGAGAATACACCTATAAATTCACTTAAGGCTACTAAGGACATATATCAACTAAGCAGTATATCAAGCTCACCATCTTGGGTTGGTACTATTGGTTGAAACTTTTATTTCAGTCATAGTACTGCCAAAGATAACTTATACCGTGTTGTACCGCAGTTCCTCACAGCTCTGAGCCTGTTACTGTCTTTTAGCGCATTGTTTTGGTTTTCTGATCCACAAACTCTCATCATCATCATTTCCATCTGTAGCAGGCAGCTGTTTCAGCAAAAGAGCTCTGATAAAACCACTGCACAATACCTGCTCACCACCCAAACAGCAGACAAAGTAAGCGATTTAGATGGTGAACATAGTGAAGCATTTAGCAACTAAAGAGCCAGATATTTCCCCCAGGAGTTGGTGGAGACCAAAAACAGTGCAAAAAAAAAAAAAAAAAGGTGTAAATAGGTATTTTTTATGCTAACAAGATCGCCACAATGACTTTATGAGGTGATAATATGTCAATGTTGTATTTACAGCTTGTTCCACTGGCCAAGCAATCTATTTATGCTGTTTTAAAGGGGAAAGTAAAGGTTACTGCAAAAATGTTTAGAGGAAAATTCTTACCACTATCACCACTTTTTACTTGGTTTGGCATTGGACTAGCAGCTCTGTTAAATACCACAATACTCTTGCTTTCTCTGTCAAATGCTCACCAAATAGTCATATTGAAATCTTTTTTTTTTTTTTTTTAGTCCTGCTGGAACTACAGTAGCTAAAGGTTTGATCTTGATGTCATGGCTGGCTTTTTTCTCTTACATTTTACCAAAAAGAGAGGAAAAAAAGCTGAAATACAAAACATAAAAGGGGTCAGGGAGCTGATCTAAATATCCAGCAATGTTATCTTAACAGGTATAGCCATGAGGACACAGTGAAAGCCAGATTTCTTTTCCAGCTTTATGAATGGACGTTTCTTACCTTGTGCTACTAGAGCGTGGGAGTAAATGCCGACAGTGGATGTAATCTTTATAAAAGAACCAAGATGAGATTGTGTGGCACAATGATCGGATGCTTTTGTTGCACAGAAAAGAAGCCATGTTAAAAGTCTCCACTCTGCCTCTCCCACGCAGAGCCATGCACGCGCACACACACACACACACACACACACACACACACACACACACACACACACACACACACACACACACAACACAACCGCCAACAACAACAGCACACATTCTAGGCCGGACTTGACACCCCAATAAAAGTGTGGTTACTGCTGGCCAAGGCTCCTGGGATTTGAATGCTTGTCTTGTCCTCATTTGAACTTCTTCCTGAAACACAGTCTGGTGACAGAGGGCCAGATTTCCGCTAAGCCCGTCCTGTAGTTGGAGATCTACTCTCTATTACCTACCGCTGACATTCCCTTCTGTTGTTGAGGTCATTAACAAACTGCATAAAGGAGGCAGAAACTAAATACCAGAGCTGCAACAAAGCATAGTGCATGCTTCTGTTTGGTGATGAATGCCCTGATTTTTATAGCGTGCTGCTGTGTGAAATACTGTAGCTGAATGGCGGTCTTTTGTGTACCAGGTACTTTGTTTACCTAGCACGCAAGTAGTCTTGAAGATCTCCCACAAGTAGTCTTAAACATCACCTGAATCATGAGCTTTGTAGGTAGGTTTTGTGTGGAGGAGAAGCTGAATGAAATGTACTGTCATCTGAGATGATGTAGCAACATGCTGGGATCAGTAATATAGAGTGACTACAGGGAAATATCTACATATTATATATTATATAATCACAAATTACAAAGATTAACTGGTCATAAGAGCCTATCACTATTGTCATAAATAAAAAAGAATTGTTTGTTGAGCTAAATGCAGGCAGATGTCTAATTCATTGGTTGGACATTATTCATTCAGAGCTATAAAAAGCAATGAGATCTATATTTCATTTTTGGTGGAGAGGATGCAGAGAGAATCCATCTCGACTCTCTCAGCGTTTTATTGTCTTTCCCTTGTATCCTGATCTACTTGACTGAGCAAACAAGGCATGCCTTTATCATTCATGTTTAATTAGAGTTTGCCCAAGTATATTATGCCAAAGTGCTTACGTTTAAACCCAGTGTATGTTTTCTCAGTTCTTCCATGAAAAGGATGCCATAAAGGAAGACGCTTCAAAAAAAAAAAGTTAATTGTTCAGCTTGAAAGGTTCCCAAAGTAGGTCATGCATAGTTGGCTCAAATAAAGTGAAGGATGTGTGCGTGTGTTTGTGTGTGTGTGTGCATGAGTTGGTGGTGGAGGTTATACCAGGTCCTTTTACGTAACACTTTCACTCTCTCACAAACACACAAACACAGACACACATCCACAAACACTTTTACGTCAGCAGGACCCATGATTCAGAAAAGTGCTGCCGCTGACTGTGACTTTAATAAAACATTAATAAATTTGTTGATAACTTCATTCATATCACAAATGCCCAAAAGACAGAGTAAACAGTAAGAAACGATCTGTTAAGTGAATTAAACAGAGTGAAAAGAAAGTATGAAGTCAACCTCTTTTAGGTTCCCCAAATGGTTTTTACAGTTTTATTTTTTATTTTTTTTACAACTGGTAACAGGCATTTCTCTTTTTTAAAACTCTCCACACACACAACAGAAGTCAATGTGGACTACGTTCAAATGTAACATCACAAAAAAATTACTGTAAATTAGACTGAAATGTCCTACATTCTGCTACACCACATTTAAAAAGAAAAAAACAAACAAACAAACATGTATTATTCTCATTTTAGCAGAGGACCTACCCAGGTGATTACGCTTTGCAATTTCATGCCATGTACAGTATATACTGCAAAGGGACAAATCTTTGGAAAGGAGTTTTTCTCAGTAAACATGGATCCAGCGAGACACAGAGATACTTCATAGGGGGTCCTCAACCCTACAGAGGAATTCTTTTGTTCATTTATTAAGTTCATGATCAACGTCCACATGATCAGATGTCCCTCTTGGACACAATGAATCATATCTGCAGAAGATTGCCAGGGATTGTTCAGGCGCGCAAATAGTCTTTCCCAGGTGTGTTGCAAGAGAGGACATGAGGTGTGATTTGGATGAGAATGTGTGGCCCAATGCAGCAGACAGGGTCAACTAGCACTGTTTTATATCTATATCTGTAGCTATCCTATACACGTATGTATAGTGAATCTATACACATTTCATATCCCATTACTGGAATTACCTTAGTTTAGGAAAATAAAGCCTACTGAAGCTGCATTTCTGATTAATTTCTGTAACACATACCGTAAGGCAGCACAATCCATGCAGTAAAGAGGTGCCAAATTTAATTTAATAAAGCTACTTCAAAGGCATTAGTGATACATGTTGTAATGCTGTTATTAGGGGGGGGGGGTTTGGTCACTGTGTAATGAGTAACAAAGTGTTACTGTTGGGAGACAAATGTTGTCAGTGTTCTGGTACACTGACAACATTCATGGACCTGTATGTGTGTATCAAGTGTTTTGGTTGCATTAGTGCATTTTGGAAGTTAGATTAACTGTGCTGCATGTCGGTAAAGAGAACTGTGTGAAGAGTTTTGATAAAGGGAGCTCAGTATAGAGAAATGTGTGTTAACAAATTGTAAAAGACTATAATGCAGTGACCTTCATAGATAGGTTTGTATTTTTTTTTCCAGGTAATTTTTTAGTTAATGCATCTATTTGATCTGCAGCCTAGATGTTAATTCTGTGATAACATTTTTAATTATTAACTCAAATAAATTAGAAAAAAATATTATAATAAATAATGAAATTAGCTTTATCTAAATTGTGCATGCTTTTGAATTAACTCTTGATTCAATAACATGTGCAACACTAAAACCCATTTTCTATTGAATATCTCACACAGATACTACAGCTAACACATTGGATGTATCAAAGTGCATACTAATGTGTACTGTTATGTATATCTTACACTCAAAGCCTTTATCAGCTGTCTTCTGTATATCTTTCCATATATGTTGAAATCCCAGAAACACCCATTCCATCCATGGAATCCCTGTTATTCAGGACCCAGCTTGTCCAGGTGCACAAATCATGTATGTAGCGCCGCGGCAGCCTATGACACACACTGACCCAGCAGGTTAAAGAGGCCTTCCAAGGATTAAGTGACAGCTCAAAGAAAAAGATACTTTATTATACTGAGCCTGTTTGGAGAGATCGTTTCCTTCCCTGACGCAGCAAAAGGGTAAACGTGTTTGGCAGGAAGTGTAATATGATTTCTGTTTTCAGAAGAAGAGAGAAGAAAAGTCATAATTGAAGAGATTTTGAAGGGTCAGCTTTCTCAAATTACATACACACACACACACACACACACACACACACACACACAAAAAACCAACAACATTTTTTTCTTTCTTACCTCAGGTGCTGTCTAGTCATGCAGATAGTTTTGTTTCACTTGTCTTGGTTTTGAGTCTCTCTCAGACTTCTGCCTCCAATACAATGGGGGTCAGTGACATTTTGTTTGTGGTGCTTAAAATTAGACTAGATGTCTCCATTACTCTGGAAAAATCATTGAAAATACTTTCTAGCCTCTATGAAATCCGTTGGCAGCATCTTCTGTGGATTATTCAGAGAAACGGTGAAATTCCACTTACCTACGCTGTATTGGAGTGCCGGTATAAATCTCAGAGACAGATAGGGTTAGATTTCGAACTTAATACATTTTTGGTACCAACCGAAATGTGAGTGTAGCGCAGATTATTGGAAACTGTCAGAAAAGCCAGCGGTAAATGTTGTAATTGTGTTTACTTATTCTTTGATCAGACAGTTTCTGATTTAAATCAAATTTTTTTTTTACCAATTTTAGACTGTTTTCTTTAGGCAGAGTTCTTGTATGGCTGCTTGTGTTGAAACAACATATAACATTTCAGAAGTTTGGCTTATTTTGTTAAATGAAAAACATGCTATCCCTCAAAAAGGTAAGGTATGGAAGAAAGTATTGTATCGGCACAAGTATCAATACATTTCAAACGATACCCAGCCAGAGAGAGAGATCTCAAAACTGACCGATTTAAACTAAAGTTATCTGCATAGCTAGGTATTACTAACGGTAAGTTTTCATAAAACTAAATTTGAATTGACCGTCCCTTTATGTATAGAAAAATGTCACAGAAACATTTGAGGGTAGTAGCAGATCTAGTGAGATGGTGACTTGGCAGCCATTATTTCATTCTAATGAATGGTAGGCGGTATTTGTTACCGGTCATAGTGAGTACAAATGACTTTGCATGTGGTCGAGTGTTGGGGAACTTGTCTGTAAGGCCTGTGCATAAAGAAATAAGCCAGTTTCAACAGAAAGACACAGTCTAGGACACTGTGATGGCATCAACTCAGCTCTGAGAAATACTCATTCTCCATGTAGAGTTTACTGCACTGTACCTGGCACAAGCAAACATTCCCCTGTTCAGTGTCTGCTTTTTGTTTCGCCTGCCTTCCTCTGTCTTGGCTACAGCTGCCTGTTTCACTCTGCTCTGAAAGCAAGACAGTCTGGTGCTTTTTTTGGGTTTTGACTGTTAAGCAGGAGCTTTCTCTTCTATTCAAAATCTTGCTCAGCTGCTGGACCTTGAAGAAAATGAAAGAAGCTGACGCACCATTATACTGTAATGTTGGACTTTTCAGCAAAGTAGTAGAAGAGTTTGTGCACATTCACACCTGGTTTAATTTGTCTTACCACACACAGACATGCTCACAGACACATGTCTGCTTTGTTGTGGTTTAGTGTCATTAGAGTGACATTAAGATTATAAAGGAGGGACAGGGAGAAAATGTAACGTAGGTCATGATTCAGGTTTATCCGGTGCATTCCTTTTGTCTGATGCCACTGCAGCTCTAAAAACTTCAATTATCTTCATTATAAACCAACATTACAATTAGAGTAACACAGTATGTTTCAAAACTTAACTCATTCAATACTAGTAGTTTTTATTTTTTAACTTTCGACAAGGTACTTAAAGGATAGGTTGGGGCTTTTTAAAGTCTACCTTAATACAACACTCTCATGTCATATGTACACTGAAAGAGTTATAAGTTGCTGTAATCATTTCTCCTGTCCATTCTGGCTCTGAAGCAATTCTTTACTAGTGCTACTACCCCATAAGAAATGAGGGACAAAATCCACCATCCTTGTTCCCTGTGAAAATCTGTTCTAAAGTTCAGTCTAAGACAATATGAGGCTTCAGCAGTCTGAGTTAGTTAAATAACATGGGTATGTTCGTCCTGGATGTCTCAGAAACAAACCTATATACAACTATCAGGATGTATCCCTCTGCCGCCGCTCAGCGAGTCAACGCTGTTCGAGGGAACACAAAGAGGGAATTTCGTCTTAACAGACTTTAAATTTGGAAGATACCCACTTGATTTGGCTAACTCAGACTGCAAAAGCCTCAGAATGTAAAACAAGGATTGTGGATTTTGTCCCCAATCTTTTCACATGCTTCACAACCAGTATGGAGAGGAGGAATCCTTTTTTTTTTTTTTTCAAAACATCCACGTCACAAATGAGCAAAATTTTCTTTAAAAAAAAACTTTTTTTTTTCTCCTCATCTTACAAGTGATTGCTGTTGTAGAATAAATCTGACTAATGCAAATGAGCTCTTAATCTACACTTGTGGCAACTGGAGCGCACACGGTACACTGGTGATCATTTACTATTTTATTGTTTAATGACCTACATTTGGAATCGTCACACATTATTGTTGCAGTCAAGCAGCACGTTTGCTTTAACATTAAACCTGCTTTCTCAAGGCCAGTACAATTCTTCCGACTGTGGGAATGGTTGCTTTCGCTGACCTAGATTCTTGCTTTATTAAATATGTTAACATACATGCGGTTGACCTTGACGTGTGCCAACAATAGTGAAAAGGTACCACTGGAGGTTGCGTCGCCTTGTCACGGGCACCTGTGTTGTTATTACAGCATCTCAGCCATCTTACATCGGTCCTGACTCATACTGTACCCCTGACTCTGGAGGGCAAACATCTGCTTGGTGTTGTTGCAGCTCTCAGTTGCTGATGCCAGCAGACACAGAAATCAGTGGTCTTCCACACCACAGTCTCATTTTCTCATCAGTGGGTTATTGATTTGGAGCCTTGCACCAGGAACTCTGGACATGAGTGTGATTCTTTAACCACGATTCAAACCATTGACCTGTGGCAATATCCAGAACTGAATTCTTTGTTGGGCCTGTAGATGTTCTGCATGTGGATCCATCCATTAATATTGGCCATTCCCAAACAATACAGTTAACATCTGCTAATATGCCATCTTAGAACATTTCTATGTCTTGGTCTTTTTGTTGCCATTGTAAAACGTGTTTTTTGAAAGTCCTTTCTTAGCAATCTGAGAGGAGAAGCAGCGGGTTTCTTTTCTTTTGGGTTGCTGGTGGAGGAAGATGTTATCCTGCCTGTTGTGAATGTAGCTGACATGCCTTAAGTTCTTCCTTCATTCCAGTATGATTACACCCACTCGCTCCAGTGCCAGTGACACACGCGCCTTCCGGTGTATAAGGCTCCCCTGGAGGAAGCTTCTTCTGCAGGTGTTTTTAATTTTAAAATTTTTAATTTAAAATGTATTTAACCAGGAAAAAGCCTCGTTGAGATAAAAAATCTTATTTACAAGAGCGTCCTGGCCAAGACAGGCAGCAGCACATTAAACAAAGTTTCAGACATACAACATGTAACAGTTACACAGCACACAAAGTAAGACCCGTGTCCTGGAGCACACAGGGGCAAGTAGCTCAGTCAAAGCATCTACAGTTTGATCTGCCTTCCTCCAACTCCTTCAATCTATTTTTGAAAACACCTAAAGTGACCAGCTCCCCCAGAACCAAATCACTCTGCAACAAATTCCAATTGGAACGTGTTTGTTGTTTGATAGATGCCACAGAAACATAACCGCAGAAGAAGAAAGACAGGTAAATCCAGGAAAGTGATGCATATCAACTTCAGTATGTTAATAAACCTAAGTCAATGGGGTGATGTAGGAAAATACAATGAGTTTATTATCCGCCCTGATACACATGGAGATTCATCATCAGTATGTTTTTATAACATAAGACCCATGACTACACCTCAATGCATGTCTGTAAAAATGTAATATTTTACGGTGATAACCGGATTTACAGTGTTTTTGCCATAAATTTAATACAATATGGAAATCAACTTCCACAGCCTTGAAATCACAATTGGCATAAAAATATAATTTGGTTTTGTAAATGTTCTGAATTTAACATCAAGTCATTATAATTTTGTGTTGTCAAACCAATGTGAACATTTGCTTATTGCAAGGGAGCATTAGGAATGTCAGTCGACACCCTCATTAAAAATAGAAGTCTTCACCAGGAAATAATTCCTAAAATATGTCATGAACTTTACTGTAACATCCAGTTATTTTTATTTGGTGTGTCATAGGTACGTGGGACAGCAGTTACTTTAAAGCAATACAGTAGGTTTATCTAAGAAATATACCTTTTAAAGCTGCACTAATATTTTTTACATTAACAGTGGATCAAATGTCTGTGTAATGTGAAAGGGGTCACTTATAGGTGAGAATTATCACCAGACTCTGCAGTTCCTGTCAGCTCTACAGAGTGTTTTTAGCATCTTTCAGCTCATTGTTTTGGTTTCACGCAAGTTTGTTGTTCTGGTTCACTGCTTTCATCTAATCTAAACCCACTGCACGGTACTTGCCCAACACCAAACGTCAGACAGACAAAGTAAGCGACGAGCTGGTGAAGAAAGTGGAGCATTTTGCAGCTAAAGAGGCAGACATTTTTTCTCAAGAGCTGGTGGAGATGAAAACAAAACTAAATTGAGTAAATAGTGGGCTTACATTTGTCATGTGGCCAGAAATACAACTCCAAATGAGTGCTTGTGTTGAGAATAAAATAGGTGATTTGGTGAGGATTTAGTGGGGCTGTGCTGTTGCTGCCCCATATATGAAACACTACATGTCAGTAGATCACTAGGTGTCTCAATCTGAAAAGATAATGTACAAGTCCCATTTTATTGTTGTTTTATTCTCTTGGCCCTGGCATTAGTGATTAGAGCTCCCATCTGTGCGTTGTATTAGACAAGCTCCACTGAAGGCATGGTATTTTTTTTTTCCCTCTGTGAACAAAGCTGCATGCTCATTTCATGCAATATGAATTAAGGGCCAAACACTCACAAGTGTTTCAAGGGGTGATTTCCCCTTAGTGATTACACTGGAGAGGTGCCAGAAACTGAACAGGAGAAAATTACCATACTTTAGAGAGAGAGAGAGAGAGAGAGAGAGAGAGAGAGAGACAACCTGTTAAAAAGTATGCCGCTCGGTGTGCGTCTCTGTGTGTGTGTGCACACATGTACAGTACGTATGTGTGTGTTTGAGAGAGAGAGAGAGAGAGAGCGATGGAAAGTACAGTACAGAGTAGCATATTTTATTCTGCTGTATCCACTAAAAGGAGTCGTTGTAACAATTGAGTAGAAATGTCACAATCTTCAAAACACTTGTGAATAGGAATGGGTGTTGTTAGGATTTTACAGATACTAGTACAGTATCTGCTTAAATGGTATTGGTACTTAGCAGTACTTTTATCAAGACTCCTCCATAATCTTGTAAATAGAAATGGGGCATCTTGTGAAAGCAATTAACAGTATTCTTTTGCTTCTGGCAGGATTTATTAGTCTTTTTTTTTTTTTTTTTTTTTTTTTACTGTTTACTAGAATTAAACTAGATTTAAATAAGACTATAGAGGAGCAATAACTAAAAGTAAGCTAAAAGCAATGGATTAATACATTTTAAATGGCTCCAGACTGTTGCCTTTTAGTCACATTTTGCGACAGTGTTTAGAGACAGTGGGACTAACATTTATAAATTTAGCTGAAGAAGCTCATGGGATACGGTCAAAAGCTCCAGGAATAGCTAAGTAAGTGGACACTGCGTTTATATTATTTACCATCAATAACATTTATAAGTGGGTGTGTTAGTGATCCTTGGAAATGTGTCATTTCTTTATTTATCCTTTATGGGATCATGGCCCAGATTGCCCAGGAACTAATCTGTGTTTTACTTCTGACCAATCAGGAACCGGTAACAACTTAAGACTGGTCTTTGCTTGTTTCGGTACAACCAGTGGCTAATGTTAACTTACGAGTTGAGAGTGACTAGAGCCACAAATACATTTCAGAGGGCTTTTCACAGCAGGAAAAAACTCAGTTCCATTATCCTGTATTTCACTTGTGGCCACAACTGCCACAACGGCTGTTGTTCAGCAAAACTTAGGCTCGCTTTAGGCTAATAGTAGTATACTTATTATAATTATTTTGTGTTACCTCTGCCATCTTGTACCTCTTTGTCCCCAAAAAATCTCAGAGAGATAAAACTGGCTGTGTGTGCCCCACTTCATTGGTGGTGTAACTTTTGCTCCACATTTCTCCACCTGCACACCCAGTTAGGAGATGAGACACACCATTTACACAGTCCCTAGATGAATGGCAAGACAAAATGCTGAGTCAAAAGCTCAGTCTACTGCATCACGTTTCACCCCCCCTCCACCCCCACCCCCGAGATTAATGGTGTTGAAAATGAGGGCACGTCACACGTGTTGACGCGATGGGAGAGGCACTGGCCTCAGCAGAGCTAGCCTGAAGGCTCAGCTACTGTACAGGCTGCTGTGTGTACAATCTCTTCATGACGCACGTTCCTGCAGTTTAACGATTTGAATAATTATTCATTTTCTGGTAGAAAGTCACCATGAAAGAGTTTTTATGAGGACTGACAGCCATTAGCAGACTTTATCAACTGTTCTTGCATTTGTGCATTTGTGCAATTGAACAAT
The DNA here is from genome assembly GCA_005408345.1 of Macquaria australasica. Classification (NCBI taxonomy): domain Eukaryota; kingdom Metazoa; phylum Chordata; class Actinopteri; order Centrarchiformes; family Percichthyidae; genus Macquaria; species Macquaria australasica. The sequence goes on along the minus strand of SEMN01000295.1, from coordinate 393,665 downwards.
TGGTGTTACTTTGTTTTTAAACTTCTCACTTTAGGATTTAGTTCTTCACACAAAAGCTTCTTGAATTGAATAAACACTTTACAAAAAAACCCCACATATTTAAATTGATTTTTTTCAGCCTATAACCCCTTATCTCTGATTAAGCTGCATCTCAATAAACTTTTCTCCACAACTTTCATGAGTGCTAGCATGCCAAGTATTTCACTGTGGTGTTTGTGTAGGGCTTATAGTCCTCCTGTTGTCTAGTTTACATTTCATAGTGCTACAGGCAGGCTCACATGGATTCAAAGATTTAGATCCACATTTGTCTAATTCATGCTCACCACTGGTCAGACAGAATACCACATCCACACAACAATCCTGACAGTTTTGGGCCCATCTTTTCGGTCTCATTGTGGTATTTAACAAACATCTGTGGGCTGCATGATTTAGTTATTCCCCCTCAGTGGGCTCCCTTTGGTTTTGGTCCCCTTGTGGCTCCCTTTGGGGTGTATACACACACATACACAAACAGACACACATACATACATACACACTTGTAAACAACCACAGCTGTTTAGTGAACGTGTTGATATTTCGGTGTGGCTTCCCATTTTTGGCTCTGTTTTGTATTATTCTGAGAGAATATGTATGGTTTGTTTTACCGTAACGTGATGGGCACATAAATCTTAAAAGTGAATGATTTTTACAGAGACTTTTTGGGAAATAAAATAAACAATTAAGTATTGCAAGTACTGTATGTATGTTTACCCTGTTTGATGGATAGGTAAATAGTGAATATGTAATTATGTGTTGTGTTTGTGCCTAAAACAACCACAAATCTCTCATTATGTGTGTTTAAGAATGAAGTCTAATGATTATATCAGGACAAAACATGGAAATGGATTTGGGGCTGGACTGTTGGATGGAGGGCTCAAAGCTCCACCAAGCACAGTGAATGCATGACAATGGATTTCTTTTTTTAGATAGCTTCGATCTATTTTGAGAGATGGGTAATGATACAGGACAGACACTGAAGGACATTCAAACCTGTCAACTCCTCTTTCTTCACACCTCATTGGTCAGAGGGAAGATGGCATTGATGAAAGGCCGTGGTGACTCTGATTAAAAGAGAATAAATTCATCTAATCCACGGGCCTGCACAGGGTAGTTTCTACACGTTGCCTATAGATGGATCGGGTAATTGATCCGATCTGTCCTCACAGAGTTGAGCTCACTCTGCCTCCAGCAGCTGTTAACCCTGCAGTGTATTAAAATCAGATTAGGCTCTTGTACATAAAGGAGCGTGCCAAGGGGAGGGTTACAGCATGCTCACGTGTATCAGCACACCTCTATAGTCCAGTATGAGGAGGATTAAAGACAGAGAATCAGGAGAATCCCTGTCTGTCCTTTTGCTTTGGTGCCCAAAAAGTACCATGTCTAAAAATAAAAGTGTGCACAATAACATATACATGACCTATATACCCATTGAATGCCAAATCATTTATTAGTGCCAATATTTCTGTTTCATATCAAATTGATTGTGTTATGGTTATGTTTTTGCTAGTTTTGGACCACCATAGTTACTTCAGTTTCAAGAAAATAAGCAATTCAGTAGCTAAAATTGTTTGCTAATGTTCCTCTAAGATGTTTTTGCACTCCTGTAAAGTGACATAAGTGACTGTACTACTGACAAAAGATAGGTGTGAAGCTACCAAAAAGTTTTGACTTACAGTATAACATCACTTTGCACAGTTTACGTGCAACAAATCCTGAAATCCTTTCTTAAGATAACAAAAATGCATAAGCAAGGTTTGTATTTCCACTTGTAAGCAATGACGGACTTCTGTTTGTCTACGATCTTTGTATTTAGATGTTCTTCTTTGAGGTATTGGATTGATGAGGATTTTCCTGTATGCCAAACATGCAGACATGATGGAAGAATTTTTTTTGTAATTGTTGTGGTCCAGTACTCATTTTCTAATACCTGTCATTTACATAAATTCACATTCTGCAGCAAAATGTCTCTGTGAGTTGGTGGTGCCCTGTGAAAGACGACTTTCAACGCACATCAGGGCTGAAAAATCCAAATACATACATTGGGGATTTCATTTCAGGATATTCATATAGCTGATACATGTGTGCAGATTGTCAACATTAACATTCGGACAAGAAAAAGGAAAACTTTTAATTAGCTCAATGAACAGATTTAGGCCATGTCTTTCATTAGTAATGGTCTTCTAAGTTAAAAGAGCAATAATGTAGATTAAAGAATCTCATAAAAAATATATTAGTCATGATATTACTTACTTACTGTGTGTACAGTAGGCTATATATACACACACAGTACAGACTCGTTAAACTCACTAAAATGTTAAATAAGCCCTCATTTGTCATTTATTAACGAAGCCACATAAAACTGAAGCACCGAAATAACTGCAAGGAGAGTGTCTCATTTGGTTTATGTCAGTGTTCCTCTGTGAATCTGAGATTTACAGTAATAAGAAAACTGAGAGGAATAGAGAGAAGAGAGGCCGAAACAGATAAAGAGCTGCATGGGGGGATGGACAGAGAGGGAAAGACGATGATCTGAGATAAGCAGAAAGAGGAACAAAATGGCAAAGGGAAAGGGCATGTCTGAGTCCCCTTTCAAATTATTCTATATTGTTCATTGCAGATGACATATTTCAGAGCAGAAAGTCCCAATATAGTACCACAAGGACCATAATTAATCCCCACACATCAACCCACACCTCATTGAACTTATCCTCTTCTTTTTAATTGTGGCAAAATGGGTTTATCCAGCAAATGAATCGTGCTCTATAATAATCAAAGCATTATGTTTTGAAAAGATGGAACATGGACTTTTCTTTGTGCCAGCTGTGAGTACAAATGATTGCGGTTGCCTTAGTGAGATAAAATAAAAAATTCAAACAGTCTGAATGAATTGTTGGCTTGTTCTTGGGAGTGCACATGTGCTGTAGCACAAATCAGAAAGCATTAAGCCACATACACTATGCTGTGTATTTTAATCAGAAAGGGGAAATACCCTTCACAGTGGATGCCTGAAGGGAGTGAGACATGCAATGCAACCAAAGTCTCTTGTCCTTCCTGTCATCTTTTCCTATTGGCTGGTAGCCAGCGACTTGGGACACATTGCCACTAACTGTAAGCATCAGACTTGGGATTTTAAACATGTTTTAGTCTTTCTGCCACTTCAGCTGAAGCATTGCAGGCCAAGATTTAGTTTTACTTTGACATTTTTAAGTTGAAGTGTCAAGAGCATGACAAAACAAACAACCAAATACAAGCCCAGGATTGCATAGAGAGCGGTAAGCAATTGTTAAAATGCTAGATATTTGAATACGTTTTTTTAATCACCAAGTCTGAGCTCTCCTAATATCATCAGAGAGAGACAAGAAAGAAAGCGGATATACAGAGAGCGATTGCTACGCCGCACATTGAACACAGCTCAGAGAAGAGACTCTACTGCTTGGAAAGGAAGAGCGAGTAGACAGACCAGACAAACTTGGCAGGAAGACTGAGCTCACACAAGAACGTAGAGGTTTGTTCCAAAATCAATGCAGCCTACTAATATTTGATTCTCCAAAAATCGAGGCTTCCATTGGCAGACACACACACACACACACAACATACACACACACACACACACACACACACACACACACACACACACACACACACACACACACACACACACACACACACACACACACACACACACACACACAGCAAACTGCTGTATAGATAACAGCCCATACTGGTGTATGCATAAATGTGTCCTCCATGAATGAATGGTGAAATCACTTGCAGGACAAATTCAAAGTAACTGAAAACCAAATTAATTTGTTTGGGAGAATGAATGAATGAATTTGGTGAAACGCAGCCTTGACAGTTAAGCTACTAGAATAAAAAACAGTGCAAACCACTTGCCAGCCGTAACACCTGTTAAGAGGATGTGTAATACAAGGAAAGACTGTTCTTTAGACATACTGGTCTGACACCAGGTCAAACCAAAGCATAAAATCCTTTTTTCCTGGAGATTTGGACCAAAACATCATCTGATGGCATATGATATGTGATGATGTGTGACTACGTAGTCATCAGAAGGTGTTGAAGGGTAGTTTGCTGCAACAATAATACAATGTGGACAGTGAATAAGATACCTACTTTGTGTATACAGAAAAGACTGAAGCAATCCTCCCTTATTCACTAGCATTTTGCATTGACTTGACTTTCAAAAGAAACAATATGACATATTATATGTTAACAGGTTTTAGAAATATGTGTTTAGTATTGAATACAATGAGTTTTATTCCTGGGTGAAACTGCTTTTTACCGTGTTGGCTGCCCCATTCCCCCTCTTATCTGCTGTCATGCAATCTGAGCTCTTATGTTGGGTTAGGAACTGGTTTAAGTCACATAGGGCTCATAGAGTCCCATCAGTATCAAACATGCTTGCAACGCCTTGTCGATTTCCAAAGAGTGAACATTCTGCAGTGTATAGTACATGAAATGTGAGTGTGCTGAATTTTACCTGCTGCTCTTTGTCATTTAGTAACTAACTGCAATGATGAAAGAACCAAAAAAGGGGTTCACTTTCTGTTTAGTTTCGCTTTCTGTTAAGTTTTAATTTCTCATTTGCCCACTCTCATGTGCACTCTATCTCCATTTTAATTTCACAGTTTAAACCAGGTAGCAAATGGGCAAATGCTTCTTTGTGTGACAGGCAGGAGGACAAACGATTTTTCAGCTAGCATAATAACCGCAAAGATACTTAATCTTGTTCCAGTTTGCCCATTGTTCCAATGTCGAGGTGTAAATTCAACAGGTCCTCCAAATTAAATGACAAAATAAGTTGTTTGACCATGCCCCCTAAAACGACACATATAAGTGTTTTCTGTTCTGATGCTCCTTTTGGCAGGACAACATCCTTTGTCTGTGTCTTCCAATATCGGTTAGAGTAACATCATAGTTTGGATTAGAATTACTACTTTGTTAAGATTAGGGGACCTTTGCTGTCATGGTTACCATAATAAACATGTGGTTAAGGTTCAGGAACGATCATAATCATGCTTTAAAAGAAACGTTGACTGTTTGACTGATGACTGATGCTGTCGTCGTTCTTGGGAGGACATTCTGTAAATTACGTTCGAGAAAAGAGACGTGGGCTTCAGATGAGGTGTCTCCTAGTCAGTGCGAGACATTTTCCTGCAGCCGTACAGCTGAACTGAACCTCATCTTTCACCTCTCAGACACTGGTAGAGCAGGAACACGTTTCTTCCTCATGGCCAGTGTTTTGGAAGGAAAAGGAAAGATCTAAAACTGAGAACTAACATACATGCAAGCATACAAACACACACAGAATAATAACGTTTTTGCTTAAATTTTCATTACATCCCCCTCATTCAGACCACCTGGCTCAACTATCGCTGCAGTATCATGCAACGTTATCCGGCAATGCACTGAACTGGCCAATCAAATCTGTGCAATTGCACGTTCCTGGTAGATTACTCTGTAACGCGAACAGGGTCATTTCGCCGTTTACCTTGCTAGTGTCTAGACGAAGGATAAAATGATTGTTTCTGAGATAACTTTTAAAATCCTTCCATATAATATTATCACATGCCTTGCAGTGTTTTGGCATCTGATAAGCCAGTACCTGAAGCTACTACTTTCTAGTTTTAGATGGCTTAAGCTCTCTCAAGCTTCCTCTTGAATTTCTTTCAAGTCACATACTATAAACCAAAAAAAATATCTCCAAAATTCTATATGAAGGTAGGATATATTCAGCGGTCTGTCTGTGGAGTGTAATAGTCAATAAGCCACGGAAAATGATTAGAAACTACTGCTTTTGAGATTCCTTGAGACTGCCTTCATTACGGCTAATTGGATTGAATGGTGCCCACTCACTGGCCTACATTTATACATTTACATCGTATTTAAGGCGCTTAATCTGAATGGCACTGATATCAAGAGACTGACATTTAAGCTCTTAAATCTGGAGGATGTTATAAGGGTTTTAGAGAGAGGGAGCAAGATAGTGAGGGGGAGGGAGACAGAGACAGGGGGGTGGGAATAGAGAGGGAAAGAGGGTGAGGAAGCAGAAGAAAGAAACCAGTGAGAGGGTCTCAGTGACTGCGTGCTCAGACAGACAGTAAGGCAGAATGACAGTGCAGGGCTTTTGTTCGAAAGACTGCCAGCATGTCAATTCCGATGTAACATTTTTATCGACACCCTCCTCGCCACAACCTGACAGGCGGGCAGGAGCTCAACTTTTACATTCCACACCAGAAGTTCAGGGTTAGTGAAACAGGTTCCCTTTGGCAAACTTTGGAGGAAGTCTTTCTTTTCCCCCCCTGTTGTCTGCTGCTAAAGCAAGTATCCAAGACTGGCAATGTTTATTCACTTGACCTAGAAAAAGCTCTTGGTATAACTGCACGCATATTCAGAATTCACAAGTAATTTTTGATTTTATAGTGGAACTGTATACAGTGTGTGGATATACAATGTACTGTATAAGTTATTTACTGCATGATTTGCTGTTGTCTTAGAGGATCTCAGGGGGAAAATGGTTTGTTTTTTGGGCTTGCAGGCTTCTGCATCAGGCAATGTGCTGAAATGGTGACGTTCTAATCTGTGAATAAATAAATATGCTCACTTTAACCTCCCATTATTACCTTCTTATGACTGGTACATGAGCCTAATAGCACCTTGTGATTAGAAAATGCAAAATAATTAGAGCTGGAACGATTAACTAATCACTTTATTGATTAGTCGATCAACAGAAAATCAACCAGGTTAACTATTCTAATAAATCTAATTAATCATTTGAGTTACTTTTCAAGAAAAAATGGCAAACATTTTCTGCTTCCAGCTTCTTAAATGTGAGGATTTGCAGCTTTTCTCTGTTATATATGATTGTAAACTGAATAGCTTTTGATTTGGAACAAAACAAGCATTTTTCTGTTTCCAGTTTTTCAAATGGGAATATTTGCTGGTTTTAAGGCTCAGTCACACCAGAAAGTGGCATAGCAAAATTCATACCCCAAACCCTAAGACTCTCTTAGGACAAAAGACTATATAGACTGTATAGACTATATACCAGTGATGAATCGAAGAAATATTCAGCAGATTAATAAACAATGAAAATAATCCTTGGTTGAAACCCTACTAAAAATTACAGGACATTTATTTTAATTACTATCATTGGCTGCATTATAGTATGAAACTTTGGGGGGGGAAAGGGGGAAGTTCTGGTAAGTTTTGACACAGTTTATGCTGCCTTTCAATGAAGCTGCTGTTATATTTAGCCAGTTTTATAGCACTACCTGGCTGTCAACAGGAAGTGCAGCAGATTACTACACGACTGTCCATCTGGACATTAATACACAACGGAAACCCAAAGCTATTTCACTGGCCACAGACAGACTGTGTTGTTCACTGCTGGGCTCAGTTTAAGCCTGGCGACATACATTCATCCAAATTCACCAGACTGAGCGGGGCAGGGAGTGTTTGCGTGGAGGAAAGATTCCTTTGATGTCTAATAAGCAATTATTGATGTCTCACCACAATTTCTTTCTTCTTCTCACTAATCCTGAACAGCAAGTTGTTTGACAGCTTTATTCACTGCTAGTACTTTGATTGCTTTTGACGACCTCGAATGATGCAAGCGTTCCATATTGATCCTGTGCCTTGTGTCTTATGTTTGTTTGCCGATTGCTCAATAATCCAATTATTGTAGCACAGCTTTCTCTGAACCCCTGTGATGTGTAAAGAGGCACTTGTTTAGCGTGCAGAAAGAGAGGAGTAAGAGAAGAGGGGGAATGGGGCAGAAAAGCAGGAAAGAGAGAGAACACGAGAGAGAGAGGCTGTGTCTGATAACCTATGTGGGAGGGAGAAAGAGACGGAGAGGGAGAAGGGGAGAGTGAACGAGTGAAGGAGAATGAAACCACTGAGGGACTCTGCGCGGCTGTGTGTGTGTTCATGTGAGAGAAAGAAAAAGACAGAGGGGAACAAAACAGAAGAGAAAGTCGCAGGCAGAGGCAAAGTTACCTTTATAAATGCACTGACCTTGTGCACTTCACATTAACCTCCCTCTCCAGGAGAATTAGTCTGTATCATTCACACTCTGCTGTTCCTAACTGCGCCAATTGATTTCAGTGGAGCAGAAACGGGGAAATTGAATCTCTTGTTACCCTGGCCAAAGACCAAGGGAATACATGCTAATGCAGCACAGACAGACCTGAAACCACCTATGCTTACTGTTAGTCCATTGTTGTCTCTCTGGATAGATTTGGTGTGACTAGAATGGCTCCCAAGTGTGCGAGACTGTTGGAACAGCTTCATAAGCGGTGGCTGCAAGCGATGGCTAAACTCTTTCACTGCTTTCTCCATCCTCTTCCCCGTGCGCCAGGTAAGGAGAGAGGACAAAAGAATAAAGATTGGGCCCCCTTAACAACTATTTTTTTACTGAACGACATGTAGCATCATAGCATTGTACTGCACTGTGGCAGCCATTCTAACACTATTAAATCAGCAGTGAGCGTATTACTTCTGATTGATGGCCGAGGGCGAGGAGCTCAGACAGATTCATTTACGCAGAATTTGCTCCTCGTTAATAACAACTGATGCTATCACAACAAAAACAAGTTTTCAAATAGGCCTTTGTACGTTCAACCCAGGCACAAAAGGGCTTTAGGGTGCAATGAGTTTAAAGACACAGTTCAGCTAAACATGTATGGATTTTTTTTAAATGCCTCCGTTATACAGTAGAAGATGTATGTCTCCTGCATGAGGCTAATGTTGATTTGGCTCCACGACGGCACACGTTGCCTTCTGCGACAAATGGCTTTAATCCATATAAATTAGAAGAAGTTGCTCAGCAGGAGGCAAAGATTACAGGGATAATGCACGCAGTGTGTGTGTGTGTGTGTGTGTGTGTGTGTTTTTCGGAAAAGAGGGGAGACGTGAAGGAGTAGAGAAGCTCTGACGAGATGGCTGAGAAAGCAGGAGAGTTTACAGAGGCACAGTGAAAGAGCAGCTGCTGGGGTAAGGACCTTTCAGCTACAAAAAAAGGTGGCACAAGAGGAAGGTTGAATCAAATCAGGGGAGAAACTAGAAGAAGGAGCTCTATGACACTATGACAAAATGGTTAAAACGGCTTTGTTTACTAAAAAAAGTGAAAATTGCTTAAAGGGAAACTGGTATTTTTAAACCTGGGCCGTATTTTTACAAATGTTGGGGTCTAAATGACTAATACTTAGTGAATGAACTGCAATGGCTGCAACATAATCCTTTGGGGCAACTGCGCACGTGAAAAGTACGTCCACTAAAAGTGCTTGTTTTTGCCATTGACAGACTCAGATTGTTATTCAAAGTGTCTGACAACATTATGGAAAGGATCCCTACAGAGACAGACCGTTTTCTTAAAGAGTAAGATCCTTTTTGTTTAACCAGAAACAGAAAGTCTCACTCAAGGAAAAGTCTCACTCTGAAATCTCGCGAGAGGTTGAGTTGTTCTTACTCTTTCTAACTCTTTAACGGTCTGTCTCTGTAGGGATCCTTTCCATAATGTTGTCAGACACTTTTAGTGGACCTACTTGTCACGGGCGCAGTTGCCCCAAAGGATTACGTTGCAGCCATTGCAGCCCGTTCGTGGATGCACTAGATTGAAGATTAAAAAACTTCAATCTAGTGAGGAAACGTTTAAATATTGTTGTAAAGAACACAGTTTTGTAGATTTTCTGAACAGGAAAGCATTTTGCTTTTGCTGAAGAGGATCCTAAATTAGACACCGTGGAGACACAGGGACACAAATAAAATCCAGGTGTGAAAAAATATATAAACACAGCTTACAAATGCCTTTTTCTTTCTTTTCTTCAGACGGGGTTAGCCAGTTGCTGATTTATTTAGAACAGTAGAGAATTCTTCATCACCAACAGCACAGCAGCAGACCTTCAAGTTTGGACCTTTTTGGATTTATAAGGGTTCATTATTTTAACCTATAAAACAGAAAAATATGCCTCTTTTAGATGCTTTTAGATGCTTTACACATGCAAGGCTATAAACCGTAACGTGTATGTGTAGGAGCAGTAGGTGTTAAATGGAAATTATGACCTCTGTTCCCCAAAGGGATTTGGTGGTGACAGATCTGTTCAGAGCAGTCTGGCACTTCTTCTGAATTTACAGTAACCAGAGTTTGTATGCTTTGGCCAGGGATCCCAGTGAAATGGGCATGCCACACACTCTAACATGGCTGTTATGACAGGCTTTCTCATATAAAGCCTCTGTGGACAGACAGACCCTGGGGGCAGAGTACATAAAGAGGAGTCAGTGGCACATTGAGAGGCCGTCAACGTGCTGCACAGTATACGGTGTCAGAAATCTGGATGTAGTGTGCCAGTCAGGTCATGGTAGAAGGTATGTGCTTGATGGGAGATTGACGGGCATCTTTCCCAATTCCGCCCATCTCTTTGTATCACTCAGAAAAACCAATTACGCTCTATTTCCTTTTATAAAGCTACTCATTAGTGCTGACGGGTTTCGCAACATGAAGCAGAACAGTGAATAGATAGAAAATGTAGAGCTACAAGCTGCTTTTCTGCTGCACAAAGCCCGCGTTTCAATGGGGAATCCTTTGTTCACTGTTTAAAATCCCCATGGCCTCATGTTTAAGAGCTCAGTATGTCACTTGAGACTAAACTCCTGCTCACAAAATAAGTAATTAAAATATGTTTTTTTGAATCCACTCAGGTTGGACCACGAGTAGCCTCCTTTAAGAAAGAGATCCATCTCTAGAAAAGCCAGACTAAAATACAATTTCTTTATTTTTCCTCTTTCATGAGAAAACCATCAGCCTCATACGCCTTTCAAAGACGCTCTACATACGTGAGATATTTCTCCTCCCCTCTCTACCTGAGACATGTCTCCCATTCTTAAATATTTATGCGATAAGCTCAAGATGTCATGTATTTACCCTAATCTTCAAAGTTTCATACACCTCAAACAATGAGATGCAGTGTATACACAAGACAGTGAGGGGAAGAGCAGCACAGAGAGAGAGAGAGGAAGGAGAGAAACCTCTGAATCGACAGTATTTCCCTCGGATGGAAAATGTGGGAGATATTTTGAGCCCCAGGAGTATTTGGTTGGGCGAATGTTTTATTTGAATAGGCTGTCTTAGTGGCAAAGCCTGATGTTATGATTTATTAAAAGTGCAGCGTGAAGGGAATTACAACGTGGTGGGAAATGGTACATATGTGTGTGTATGTGCCTGAAACTGTATGTTGATGAATATATTTGTGCGCATGTGACTGCTAGCCTGAAGAAAGAGGGCAAGGACAGTTCAGTCAGATGATGAGCGGTACATACCATTTCATTTCCATTATGCATACTACTGTTCCTTTTTCTGTACATACTATGAATGTGGTAAAGTGAGACAACGCCTATGAGGACATATGCAAGTAGGGCTGGGCGATTCAATTCTGGGCTGCAACTAACAATTATTTTCATTATCAGTTAATCTGCTGATTAATGCTTTGGTCTATACAATGTCATAAAATATCACAATCACAATTTCCTAAAGCCAAACATGACGTGTTCAGATGTCTTCTTTTTTTGTTTTTTACCAACTCTCTAAAAGCAAAACATATTCAGTTAACAATCACGTTGGATAAAGAAAAGCTGCAAATTCTCACAATTGAGACGCAGGAACAAGATAATGTGTGGCATTTGTGCTTGAAAAATGACAAATGATTAAGTGATTATTAAAATAGTAGGCAATTAAATTTCTGTCGATCAACTAATCCACAAATCGTCTAATGGTTTTAGCTGTATTCAGTATTAACATTTATCGACTTTCAGTAGAATCGTATTGTGATATTATCCAGGGCTGTAAATTAGATTATTTAATTATTTTAAAGATGAATTGATAGTTTAATCTATAAAATACCAAAAAAAAAAAAAATTAGGACAGATACTCATTACAAGTTCCCAGAGCCCAAGGTGTTATCTTCCAATTCCTTATTTTGTCTGAACAACAATTAAAAACTCAAAAGGGAATCAGATTATAATGATATAATGCAGAGAAAAGCTTAAAATCCTTACATTGGAGAAGCTGGAACCTTTAAATATTTGGCAATTTTATTTGATATATTATGATTCATCGATTAAAAGACTAATCATTTTAGCACTGATAAGAACATATCATGTTATTGTTTTACCAAATTCTGTCCAAATTAATGATAAAAACAGCTTGATCTGATGCCATTCATTACACTGTGTTCATTCAACTGAACATCAGTTTGATAATTTTATTTCAAATGCATTTGCCATATTGTTATACTATAATATTCTTAATAAAATCATTATATTAATATCAACCACAGTACCCAGCCCTACATGCAAGAGATAAGCATCAAACTGACTCACACTCACAGAATAGTCAGTGTCATTGCTGTGTATAGGCAAGATCAGTGTATATTTTGAAGTCTGTCAGAAGCAGCAAGCAAATAAATCAGCATCTGTGGATGTGAGAATACAATTTAAATATTTTCTCTTGCTTCCTTTCTAGTCCTGTCTCACTCCGCCCTTTATCCCCTGATTCTCTGTACTCCTCAAGTCTGCCTCGCCATCGCTGACATCCCTGGAATTGGCCGGTCCAAAAAGGTGACATGGGCGTCCGCTCTGAAAGGGCAGCCACATGCATGCACCACTGCAGATCTTTCACCTTATTAAATATACATCAATAGTCAGCTATACCTGTGAGGCAGCTCTCACCTGAGCCAAGGTTACGATGACTGATGTTATTTTTAACCTCTTTTTTTTAAAATTTTAAACAGGAAATTGTGCTACAATATGCGTTACATAGTATAAATACAATGATGATGAGAGGGATGGATGAGAGGTGACAACAGTTGGTAAAAAACAGCCTCTGTCTCTTGATTTTTATGTTCCCGTCTCTCACCCTGACTCTCCCTCTGATTCTATCTGCACGTGGCCAACACATGTCTCTTTGTGCGACACACACACACACACATAAAAAAGAAAAAAAAAAGACTTTGGTGTTAAGGCAAGTCTGGGCATTGTGTGGTGATGGCCAAGGCCTGGTGCATGCCTTATGATAGAGATGCAGGAGGTAGACATGCGGGAGACACAGACATGCCATCCAAGCTGTGGCACATGAGAGCATTTGTAGAAAAAAAATCAGCTCTCTATATCCCTTTTCAAGAAAGCAGTACTAACTGAAATCAGTCAGTAGTTACGTTTCCTCTTTGTTAAGGCCAGTCTAGTCAAATTTCAAGGGGCGCGTGATTTTGTCTGAAATGGGAAACTTAACAAATGTCGATGAGGTTTGCACCTGTTCTGATGACAACGCCGGTGCGCGCTAACTTCATCACAGTAAATGATATACAGTGTTTGATTTCACTTTACTGGTTTGGTTGAAAACATTTTAACTGCATAACAGCAACAACAAAGTAAAACAGCTTCACAAACAAGACACTGGATACTTCATTGTTGCTGTAAGCGCAGGTGTGCAGAAAGTTACGGATTTCACCTTTTAAGATTTGGGTTTCCATTCTAAACACAATTCAGTCACACTATTTGGACCTTGCTACTACCTTCGCTTGCAAATGGAAACATATAATATTGTCCTGCTTACAATAAGACATTTCAGAAAACCATTGATATCTATTGTGCGCTGAAGATGCAGGGTTGGATTATCCTGTGGTTGTGGTCAGAGTTAGATCAGCCGGGAGTCAGATTAGTCAGCACATACGTATGTGTTCCTTTGATAGTTCATTGTGTAGACTGAGGTTTTGCTTTTTGCCGTCATTTTTTTGCAAGAACCTAATTGCGCTACGTCTCTCAGCAGGTGTTGCATTGTTCATCCAGTGGCCATCTGGGCCCATAATCCTTTGGAGGTGAACACACTGAATTTGAAAAAGGTCATTGCACAGACACATTTAGTTTGGCCCGACATTGTGTGTGTGTGTGTTTGTGTGTGTGTGTCTTTGCCCTCTAACCTTCTTTTTCTTTTCCATTTTGGGACCTTTTGTAATTTTGAGGTCAGAATCTTAAAGTTGACCTTTTAGGAAAATAATTTCGAGCATTACAATCAGCAGGCCTGATGCTGCTGGACAAACTGTAGTCATAATCCTGTTGGACCATTCATTGTATTTGCTATGGGATGATTCAGCAGCACTGGATCACCATACTGGCAGAATATTTTATAGTGTTTACTTGAACCAATCTCTAAAAATGTAAGTGTAAAACAATCGAATATGGAAATAGAGCTTTGACCAATCTCCTTTTGCACCTGCTACTAGGATTTATGTGCAGATATGCTACTTAAACAATAACATATGCAAAAAATATATATGCAGAAAGCTTCTTAAAATCCATATTTCTGTAGTTGTGTAGTTGATGTATCATCGGCACATTTTTCTTGATCACCTGATTGGCTCCTGATAGGTGCTGTCAGCAGCAGTTTGTACTAAGTGACTGAGCGCAGACCTCTAGCTGGGTATACGACTGCTCTTCTGCTGTTGAACCTGTCAGATACTATAGAGAGGCTGACTCGAGAGCAGTTCTCAGCAGTCCTTGAGCTAACATGCAGAATGTGCTGCCGTGGTGCTAACCACCTGGATCGGAGCCAACCAGAGACTTGGCTTTGGCTCCCATGCGCAGCCCACTTCTTGAGGTTGTGGTTTCATACTCTGTGACTTTAGTCAGCCACTAGACTATAAACTATACATACAATAAACACTCCAGGCAGATCCACTTGGCAGCCCTATAGCTAACTTTATCCCCTCTGTATGTATGTTAATGTATTGTGGTTTGTGTGTGCAGCGTTTCCTCTTTGCACACGCTGGATTCCCTGCCTGTTCTTCCTCCATGTTTGTTCCAGCAGAATTGTAAATGACTGGTGGGTGTTGAGGATGATCGCATGTGACAGCTAATGCGTAGGGTTGCTGGCAACATGTGTCAGCGCCAGTGTACATTAACCTACATTCAGAGTGAAGCCTTTTTGAATCACACGGGAAAGGAAAAGGTCGCCTTTTGAATAAGATATTTCTTGGCACATTTAATTTCTCTGGACCCACAAGCTTAGTTCATTTGGTTTTTAAGGTTTCAGAATTTAAATGCCAACGTCTAGCTTATAGTACACTGTAATCTTATTGACTAGACCCTTCTTGTACTTAACAAGGCGAGGGTAAACAGGAGTCGGCTGTGTGCTAACTGTTGCTAGAAAGTGGACAGAGGTAAGGAGTATGTGGCATGGAGGTGGCTCAGTTCAGGGCTGATCCCTTAAAGATAATCTCCCTCTCTAGGGATTTGTTTTTCTCATTTGTCCCAGGGCCTCTAAGCTGAGTTTGGAGGTCAGGACCCAAACCTGGCTATAGACACATTTGTAAGGAGCCAGGTATTGCATGCAGTTGGTGGGGAAAAGGCAAAGTAGGCAGTACATAGTGTTGAAACGTGAACACCAGGGGAGGCCAGGTCTAGAGTTCATCCATGCCACCGAAATCAAAGGATTTGTGTCTATAACAAAACCCGTTTTAGCAGCGTAGCTTTGAAGTGGTCCATTTGTGTTTATGTTCGTGGCAGTAAGCTAGATTAGAGCACATTTTGAGCCGTGTTTCACAAAGGTGGCGAAAACAGGCTCTTTTATGTGTATTTAGTTAGATTTGAGCCAACTACCGTGCTTATTTTTGTTGTTATCATGTAGGTTTATGTTCAGGGGAGAAATGTGATTTAAGTCACTAAGCTGGTATTTCATGTTCCTTCATGTGTTGAACATTGTGTTTATCACCGGCCACATGTTTGCATTGTTTCTCAATTTCCCATATCTGGAAATCAACCTGATGTCCAACAATGTATTCCTCAACATGTCAGCTGAATTGTGTTCCCAGGTGTTATCGTGGCTGTTTCTGTCTTCAGCAAAGGATCTTGGAACCCTTGTGCTAAAAACAGAAACTTTGGGGATCAGTAGGAGATCAGTGTGAGGACCACATGGCTTCTTTAAGGCATTAAAGACTCTTTTGTCGCAGTCGATCAAAACAGTGGTGCAGGACTTGACGAGATTTGTCGAGGCTGCTACAGAGCTGCATAAATGAATAGCAGGGTTGTTTTCATGAGGGATGAATTAAGCATAGTAAAGGTCGTGGTTGTGTTGTTTTGTGTTCATGTTACATGTGCAATTATTTTGCAGGGTTGTTGTTTTGCATTGCACTACATTTTACAGGCTTTGTCCACTTCTAGCTCTGAAAAATGTCTCTCTAAATGGATAAGGTTTTTGAGGTAACCAAGCTAATGTGTGGGATTTACACCCATAAACCTTCTTCTCAGCCTTGTACGGATACATTATTTCCAAAGCTCAGGTGCAAGATCCATTTAAATTGAGTTCTTTTCAGTAGTGGAGATCTTTGGCCTGGTTCATGCTTTGTGTATAAATGAACTCTGTGGACTGCATGTGGTCAGAAATGAATGAGTGGGTGTGTTGACCCCATACACTGTATAGGAACTGTTTACTTTTCTTGTTGTGGCATTATGCAAAAAAGTTTTATACATTTTAATATGGCTGCATGAAAGTTGTTGAGTGCAGTTTGAAAAGTATGAAAAGCATGCATACCAGCAGTCATTAACAGCACATCAGTGTTCACACAGAGTTTAAGTATGTCGTGCTGCACAGAAATTATGAACGAAGCTGTGGGCACGCAGTGGCATCCCATGCCTAATTTTATACCTTATGGATGTGATCAGTCCCTCGCTGCCCTTGACAGGCATGAATTACGGGAGTTTCCAGCCACGATAATCTTCCCCACCAGATAATAACACCCTGCCACATCTCCCTGAGATTCATGCCTGTGTGCTTTACCACTTAGCCAAAATATCTCAGGTGATTAATTTTATTCTCTATGTGTGACAGTGAGTGATTTAGGTGAAGTTAAAATGGTCAAACAACTCTGGTAATTTAAAAGCAGCTGAGTTACACTCCTGCTGCCTTGAAGGTACCTACTGTCCCCCTAGGTCATTTAGCTGCGGCTGCATACTGAAGAAAAGGTGAAAGTTCAGCAAAGAGTGGCAGTGAAGTTGGTTTGTGTAATTTAAAGTCAGAGACAACTTCAGACATGTTGAGCACAAACTGGATATTGTTTGCAGATCAGAATGATACCGTGGTCTGTTTCCACCCATAGACCGAGCCTCTATCAACTCCCTAAAGAGGGCTGAGTGTGTGCGTGCATATGTGTCTCATTTCTTTGTTTACACTCAAAACAGTGGATTTATAGGAGAAAGATAATCATGATTTGCTGTTATGGGGAAGGTCACTTAAAGTTTGTAGGCATAAGCCTTGGAGGGGAGACAACACAACAGCTTGGAATTTAAAAGAAGGAATGCAATCACAGCCGGGATACCAGATTCCGTCAGAAAGCAAATTTGCCATTTCTACTGTGAACTACATTTTACTTGATGGTAAAATCGCCTCATTTGCCCTGTATTTTAAGTCTTCATCCATTGTATTATACCAGAAAATATAAGCAAAATTATAAACTTTGAGAGAGACAATGACTATTTCTCCCAACTGGATTGTATGAAACATTTTAAGGTGGTGATTTTTTTTTTTCTTAACCGTAAGCGGCAGCCAGTCAAAGTGGATTATGCTGTAACCTTAACACAAGTGTAACACAAGCCTGACAAAGAGGAAATCTCATATTTCTGTATGCTCAGGTACTCTGCCCAATGCCAGGGTCACCTTCACCAGGAAAAATAAATCCCTTGTGGCTCTCTAACACTACCCATAAGACCTCTCTCCCTTTGAGAGGCGGTGAGTGGGTGTCAACCTAATGTTTATACTGTCTGCTCATGGTTATGTAAGCCATTTTGTCCTCTTTCTCTACATCTCCCTCAGCTTGTTTAAACGAATCTACCTTTACCTTTCCAATGTGCCAAGTTGTGTGTTACATAAATATTCTTTGAACTGGTCTAGCTTAAGGTTTTTCAGCATGCCAAGGTGTGTATTACATAAATATTGTAGGCCAGACTGTAGAGAGCTACTGTACCATGGAAGCTGCGTTTATTTTTTTTTTTTTTTTGGCAGAGTCAAGGATGCTTCTCTTTCATGAGGGGCAGGTTCAGGGAGGCTGTGGTACTTGTCTGAACTATCCGTGTGATAACAGCCTCTAGAATGAACGAGCCAGTGTGTCTACTCAAACACGCACACACACACACACACACACACACACACAAATGTATCTTTACAGTGGGCGGCTGGCTCTACAGCAGTGTAAATACAGTACAGCGCACAAGTGTGTATGTGTTTGTGGCAGACAGTGGTACATGCATGTTGAAGACAGAACGCTTCCTGTGGGTCAGCTGCTTGTTTACTGACTCCGTCATGCTAATGTACTTATGTGGGTCACAGGGTTCATTCTTACCACGTGGGCCCTGCTGTCCTCTATCATACAGCCATCTCACGGCCCATTATTCACCCATAATGATGTTACCTTGATAACCTCAGCATAACTACGGCCCCCTTGACTTCCTTTGTATCTATAATTTGTCAGTTTTCTTCGACTTCATGCTCTGTTTCTATGGCAACTAATTGTTCTAGTTATGCCATGCTCGGATGACTTCTGACCTTTTCTTGTGACCCATATTGACCTGTTTACGGTTAATGGTGATTATGAACTCAGACAGAAGAAGAAGAAGAAGAAGAAAAAAAAAAAAAAAGAGGAAGTCTGCTTCAAATGACTGCTGTGATTATCAAGTGTAGTATTTCCAGATTCTGATCAATCTTAATAAATCATCCTTTCTGGTCTTAGCTCTCGCTGATTTAGCATTCCTTCCACAGCTGAGAGAGGGTGGAGATATTTGAACCATTTGGAGAATGCTCCCAGTGTGACATCCGAATTACTTGTAGAAAAGCATGAGGCCAGTTTGAGCCCGAACATCTGTGGTTTGGTCCTCACGCGTTTTAGTAGGCACAGTGGGCTCCCTCTGGCTTCAAGCTCCCACATTTCTTTTCCATTTCATTAATATCTTCCCTAAGCATCATGTTGGTCTGGGAAGCAGCGAAGAGGGTAGTAAGAGATACAAATATCTGCTTGTACATTTTGGTGGGAAGAAACAGGCGTTGTGTACTCGCACTCATCTGTATCCTCATGGGAAATAAACAGCTAAATCAGTTGTTAGCTTTGTGTGTTATCTTTAAAGATGAAAGGACACTGAGAACAATGAAACCGCTGCCCTGGGGTTTCTGTAGGAAGGGGAAAAAAGCAACAACTGGAGCGAAGAATGAGACCTTTGATCTGTGCAGTCAGTCCCATTGAGTTAGTCTGAGACTGTACCCAGAAATAGAGAAGACAGGGGTCAAGAAAAAAAAAGTCCCAGTCTCAGTTCAAAAAAAGTAGCCTGCACACCACTGCAGAACTTTCTTGGGTAGTCATACACATTATTTTCAGAGATATTTTTATGGATATTATGTAGGATTTTTTTTCTCCAAAAATGAAAAATGTCTCCTCTTTAAGGATTAAGTAGAACAACATTTTTTTGTGTGTTATACTGTACATTGCAGTTTTCTAAAAATGAACATCTGTACTAAGTCAACATTATCTCACCTCTGCAAATTTGCTTCTTCTGCATTCTGGCTTCGTGTTTTCAGTATGAGATGAAGGGTGACACAAGGTCCTGCGTGCAGGAATTAACAGTTTGAACTGCCGGCCTTAACACAATGTTGCTTCCAGTGGTACATCATCATTTAAGCCTTCATTGAAACAGACACAAATTGCAACCTCAGAATATTTTAAGCAATGAAAATGACAAGCCACACAAAGAGGAAATTCATTTGGCGTGTCCTCGTGGCCTAGTGGTGAAAGATGCACACGATTTAACCGCAATGTCCCAATTTTGATTCTGACTGGAGACCTTTGTTGCATGTCTTTCTCTTATTCCCTCTAGCTCATTAAAACATATTTCCATTTTTATTCTTGCACATACTGCACGCTGACAAACTATAGGCTACCATGTCTGCTCAAACAGCCTGATTTGGAAATGTCTGTTAGCTTGTGTTTAGTTTTGGGCTACTGGCAGCCGTTGGTGCACAGTCACTGCAGCCTGGCCTGTCTGCTCTGGTTTCATAAGCAGAGAGAGTGAATGACCTATATACTTCTCTGAGGGAGGGGAAGTCACCTTGTTGGTGGACCAGCGGGCAGGCAGGCTGGCACGCAGCGACAAGGCTTTAATGTGCGGCACTATTAAAGGGTTGACCACTGACTGGATATTAGAAGCATACTTTAGAGGGACCTCTCATATGCTGCTCGTGTTATTCTTGGCCGTAAACTTTGTGGGGCTGTTTTTCTTGTCGTGGGTTGTCTTCTTGTTAACGCTGCTTTGTAATAGCGTTAGAAAGGCCAATGTATGGCGGAATATTCAGTCGATTAACATGCTGAAAAACACATCTTGACATAGATTGGATTTGTGCATGCACACATCCACACACACTCACGCTCACATTAGCTGAAACCATGGGGCCCAGTGCCAGAAAGATCTAGTCAGACAAACACCTCACCAGAGACTCCTCTAAGCGTCCTAACAAATTGAATGTGTGTGTAGATGGACAAGAGGGAATTAGATCAGTGGTCCTGATTGTATCTGAGTGTGCTGTTGCTGTACCCCTTTCCAGCAAGTCCCCTGGAGGAAATGTGTGTGCATGAGAGAGGGAGCGAGGTAGAGAGACAGAGAGAGGAGGAGAGAGAGTGCTTGGCAGCTGGTTTGATGAAGGATGTAAGGAGAATGTTAACCAGACAATCACCTTGCATGTTATTGATTGAGATGGGAGAGAGGTAATTAGCACAGAAAAGAAGGGGAAGCTGAGGCCACTTTTAATGTTTTGATACAAGGTGTTCTCTCTTTGTACCCATCTACATGTTGTGTTCTTTGTGTGTGTGTGTGTGTGTGTGTGTGTGTGTGCGCACACATGAAGAGAAATGTTTTATCGAAAATTATAGTGTATGTCCTCATATTTCCATATGTGCAGACCTAACCTTAAATGCATGGTTTTCATCTACTAGAATGTAAATGTGTGTCAATTGTTTTATTATATGTGAGAGCCAACGAATCCGTCAGTGTTATTCCGTTGACAAGTCGCATAAATAAGTAGCATACCCTAATATAATGTGCGCATTCAAATTTTCCTCACACCATTTAGCTCCATGCCATGTGCATGCATGGAGCCTCATCGCTCTGCAAACTGATGCAGATGCAGTCGTGTTTCATACCAGATTTCATTGGGTGGCCTGTTCTGTTTTCAAAATCTACCAGTCACCCTCCCTCTGTCGTTTGCATTACATCTCCATTTAGCAGAGTTTGGTCTGAGAGATAGATTTAGTCTTAATGTCCCTGGTTAAGATTGGATATAGATGCTTAAAAAGCTTAATATATAGCTTAGTATCGAATCTACATATAGTATACTGACTAATTGATACTGGATTTATGAAGCCCTTACTGATGTTGATGTTTGAGAGTTAAAAATATAAAATCTTCACTTTGTCTTAAATAAATACATAACATAAACAGTTTTGATAAGGAACCTTTACATTTGGTTATCACAACATTGTGACCAAGACATGTACCAGGCAGGACATTTTATAGTTAAAAAAAACAAATCATGTTATGGTGACAGTGTTTCTGAATGACGTCAAACATATCTTGAGCATTTCTGTACTGCAATTTCATTGATGTTACTTATTGGCCAACATATATGTCGATGGGAAGCAATATCATCCGATACTATTGGCCTGCCGGCTGTAATACTGACACTGTACAGTTGCTCTGTCAATCTGTATTGACAATAAACAGAATTGATCAAATCAGTGACATTATGAATGCCTTACCAAACTACATTTGCTCATACTGGACTTTTAACTGTCTATTTGTCTTTCAACTGACAGCGCTACTACAACCAGTGACATTTAAGCAGAAGTTTAACCAACTAATCGGCCAACAGCCCAGTATCTTTCACTGCACATACTGCAGAAACATACACATAGAAGTAAGCCTTTATGAGACAGGAAATACATGCACTGATTATAAAATAAGTAATTATTGTTACATTTATGATCATCAAGGTGAATCTGATCATTTACCTTGATATAGATTTTAGGTCACATTGTCCAGCCCTACTTTGTGTGCAATGCAAGTCCTTTTACAGTTCTTTAACACGGTAGTAAACTGCTTTGAGCATGCCTCTTTACCCATTACCATGACTTGCGTGGTCTCATTTGCAGGTCAACTGCAACTGTTAACTAATTCTCCCATTTACAAACGGCATCAGTAAGAGCATATTGTACAACCTGAGCTTTAATGGTCATGTAATTGTAGAAATCAGTCAGTAGTGAAAGCAGTAAATGATGCCAACGTAAACAATGCTTTGGATCAGGCAGAACAGCAGCAGACTGTCATCAATTCTGTTGCCTGTTTGTTGTGGCTCAGAGTAAATAACATCAACATGCCATGCTACTTAGAGTACAGCACACATCAGTACTGATTCTCACCTTTGATCTTTGACTCTGAACTGGTTACACAGTTTGCACTGTTATTACATTTTTGCTATCTATCATTATTTTTATCTGTCACGCAATACTTTTTCCAGTGCCTTTTTATGCCAGAGAAGGGGACAAGTGTTTTGGATCCTACTTACATTTGACATTCTGCTCTGTGTCTCTCTGCTTATTGAACTTAAAAAATCTCCTCTATAATTCTGTCGTTGTCATCTTTGTGTGCCTGGTGAAGCTATAAATCATTTGAGTGAAAGCCCTCCTTCTCTTGGTTGGCAGGCATCTTTACGGCTAGCCACATTGTGCTGCTACTGTACTGTGGGTCGTAAAACCCAAGAATGTTTCACAATGTGTATCAGCCTGTAGCGCTGTTAGGAAGGGGTCAGTATGCCCTAGCTTTAATGTTGACTTTTGAAAATTCTCTGTTGATTTATGTCTGGTCTGAAAACTTGTGTGTGTGTGTGTGTGTGTGTGTACTTTCAGCTCGCCACTGAGACAACCATCCTCAACGGCCAAAGTGTGCCTGGTTTGTGGAGACGAGGCATCAGGTTGCCACTACGGCGTCGTGACGTGTGGAAGCTGCAAAGTCTTTTTCAAGAGAGCCGTGGAAGGTATGGCGTTAACTCATGTTCAAGCAAGATATCACTGGTTAGGTCTTTTCTAGGGTGGCTGAGGGAGCTTAACGCACTGCAGCTTAAGAAAACACAAGCAAATAATAATAAAAACAAAACAAAACACTTTGTCACCACTTTGACAAGACATGAATGCTGAAGTAAAACGCAAGGAAATTAAGAAACACATTTGCTAATTGGACAACACACAGGCAGCGCAAAAAAAAACAAATACAGAAAACAAATACAGAAAACACAAGCACACAATAGAAGTTTCTGGTGGCTGTAATATCGTAATCATGCAGTCTGAGCGTTAAAACTAAGGTAAATTGATTGATGAGTAGTTCATACGTTTTTGTGTTATCAGGAAACTTCTGCAGTGTTTCTGTATTTGCTTGTATTTTCTATATTTGCAGCCCGTCTTTGCTATGCTGCGTATGCGTTTTCAAAGTGGTGAATGTGTTTCTTAATTTGGTTGTGTTTAATTTGCAGTGTTTTTATAAATGCTACCTATGTGTTGTCAAAGTGGTGAAGATGTTTTTTTTTCATTTGCCCATGTGTTGAGCTCTCTTGGCCACTGCACTTTTCTCATACTGAGCATTTAAAAACAGAAAAGAGAGAAGAGTGACATACGTTGTTTGAACATTTACTTGTAGAACTGTAAGAGAGGAAAGCTACTGTGCCAGTATTATGCTGTTATTCAGCAAGTTTCATTCAGATTGCATTACGCCAAAATTGGTTCTTACAGTTGATTCAGTGAACATCAAATAATTTCAAACAATATCACCTTAACTGACAAGTGTGGCCTTCATAGTTATTGGCAGACATTCTGCTCAGTTTATTAACAGTAGTTTGTGAGTACCTTATGCCAAGTAAGTTTAAATTTGTGGTGCGACTGGGAAATATTAATGAGAAAATGTGAGCAAATACAATAACTCTGCTTTCAGTAATTTTCACATTCTTCATATAATCACTTTTTTCCTGATAGAATAGACTTTGAAGAGCTCACTCAGACAAGCACATGGTGGAAGACAATGAAGCAGCTTGTTTCCACAGTGCTGATCATTTTTGCAAAAAATTATTAACCAATAGTTGATGCTAGTTTAATTTGCACTACACTGTTTTATGCAACTGCTGTTTAATCTCAGTAGACCTACATATTTATTTATTTCTAAAAGATCATTAAAATGACCAAAAAATAATTTGGTACATTACATTTATAGACCAAGTGACCAAGTTGAATGGTACATCAGAAAAAACAAAACAAAACAAAAATTCAGTGGGAAATTCTCCTGCAGCAGCCCTTTATGTTACATTTAGCTTAGGGAAAATCTGCAGCAGCCATAATGTGCTTTTCATTTTGTGCCTGAGGCGTTGGCCTAACTCATTAAGATGGGTGTTTGAATGCAAAACACACGCTTGCACATCCAGTGCAGGTGGAAAAAGAAAGAGCAAACCAGTCTGCCAGTCAGCCGTCAACCCCTCTAGGTGTTTTCCTGACCATTGGAGGAATTGCACTCATTCCCAATCAAATCATGCCTTAATTTGATAATATTTACACACCATCATTATGGAGACCTGAAACCAGATTACGTGTCTGGGGTTATCGAATCAGACATGCCATTGTTCTTGCTTCAAGCGTTGCCGCCAGCGGAGGGACGGTGGCAGATGCTAAAGATCTGACTTTGTGTGAGAGTGCTATTCAGGTGAGAGGGCAGATCTCCATAGGCTCTGTGATTATACTACTAAAGCCCTATTTATCTCTTATATGATATATAATTACACTGAAATTGACTCATTGATTGTGTGCTGCCCTTTAAATCTAATGCTGTGCTCTTTGCTTTCAAATCTCTTTATGAGCATCTCTCCGTTTTTGAGTTTTCTCATGATTCTGCACTGCCAAACAACTGCAACTGTGCAAACTATGAAAGCGTGATAAGGGCATCCCATACAGGGGTGTGATGTCATCAAGGTTGCGTGCAACGCGTACGCCCTTCTCATGTGCAAAGCGAGCTGTTGCCTCACTTGACCCCTCCACAGCTGCTGCTGAGATGGGAAGAGAGAGGTAAGGTGGAGGGAGGCAAAGGATGAAAATACTGAGAGGAGGATTTTGCAAAGTGAAGAGAGATAGAGGACAGTGAAACAGATACAGCGAGGGAGGAGGGGGGAGGAAGGACAAAGAAAAAGTCAGACGCAGACAGAGAGATAAAGAGAGGAGGAGCCGAGAGAGGGAGTAAGAAACACGGAGAGGGATGGAAAGTGATGTGTCAGCAGTGAGCACCGGAGAGGTGTAAGTTAGGACGTGAGGAGACGTTTTACTCCTCCCCTCTCCCAGTATTTCCTCCTCCTTCTCCTCCTCTTTTCTCTCAAAGATAAAAACTTAGACTCGGCATTTGAGATATAAAAGGAGACTGCAGAGAGTGGGCATCTGTGCAAGGGGAATAATCCAGCCCATGCTTAATTTCTTTTGGCACCGCCTGCCTCGGGGGACACAACTTTTCGGTCGGCTGTAGCTCATTAGACGACTAACTGGCTCACAGCCCTTTACTACAGAGCTAGTTAGCATTCTGGAGACATCAGCAAATGAGATGAAATCCTCTGACTGTGGTGGGTCTGGTTTCCCCTTTATCCAAGTCAGACAAGTCATTCTTAGGTAGCTTTATTTTAGATCACCGGAGCTTGGCGCAGTTATTCTTTGAAGTCTACATTTTAGGTTTACATTTAGACCATCTGTTTGGAATATCTATTGGCCACATGGGCCTTTTTCTGTCCAAATCTGTGCACTTACAGTCCGCCTCAAGAGGACGAATATTCATTCCACTTAATTTTTGTCATATCTACCAGAAGGCACAGCCAACTGTACACTCTAAAGTTTATAACCGTGGTCCCAGGAAACATAGAGAAATACTAAATTATGTGCTGCCTACTCTGGCTGTGAGCTTTTCAAAATGCATTCACATGCACTTCTTTCATTAAAAAAAAAACATGAATCCACCAGCTCTCCTATTCAGTACAAGTCGTCCAGTTTATCTTATACAGTATGGCAGCTGTCATACACAAACATTTTATTTACTGTCATCTTTTAGATGTTCTTGTATAGTAAACAAGCAAGAGGGGTAATAACTTTTATGAAGCTTACAAAGTTTTGCAGTTGTAATGCTACCATTGACTCAACTGCCACATGCAAACATGCAGCCAATTTATAGGCTCTATTGAAATGAATGAATTCTTCGGTATAAACGTTCATCCTGCGCCGTGGGAAAATGCCTTCTGACACAAAACAACAGTTCGTAAATATGTGTTATCATCGCTAATGAAATGTGGAAATAGCTGAACGTATTCACGTGCTTCTCTCCTCCTTCACTCCACTAAAGACTAGTTTGTTGATACAAGGCAGCTGCACTCAATAAACGACTCCATGTGGAGCGCATTTGAAGAGTTGAACGCCAGCTTATTATTCACATGTCATCAGTGGCTTGGCATGTCTGCTCTTTGTAATAATACTAGGCCATGCTTTTAGCTCACTAGCTGTTCTCTTATTGAACTGAGAGGTTTACAGAGACGTTAGTCAACCTTGTTATGGCCTCACTGTGTTCTGCAGTGTGACTGGGTCGTGGTTTCCATGGTGCTCGTGTCAATCTACAAACCCATTCTTTGGTACCGCCTCTGTGGGAGAGGTCATCTGAGGACACGTCTCGCACTGTTTCTGCTTTGACTGGCAGCTCTGCCGTCCAATCACATCTTTCACAGCTCAGGCTGGGGGAATAAAGCCCTACCTCCAGTGCCGGAGTGAAAGCTTCAGGTTGTGTGTGAGAGGCTCGTGTAACAACGGCTGGAGTGAAGCCAGTCAGCAGTGTTGCCCTAATCCCTTCTTCTTCTTCTTTGATCAGAATCTGCATACAACATACCTACAAACACAATCACAGGAACAGACTTACCATGCACACATGCATGGGCACACACTTCTTCATAAGTGGTAAAGGAATTCAGGTGTACAGCATTAGGTAGGAATTTAATCTGTAAAGCTAAAGTATGTGTGTGACCCACATTGCTAATAGGCATTTAGGTTAGAGAATGCAGCCTGAGAAAGGGGTCTCTCTAATGCAACCTAGATACATCTGTGTGTGCATTTTACATCCTAACTGCTTTAAAAATAGACACAAGGGCATCTGCCAGGTGTTTTTTTTCAATTAATTGATTAATTGTTTAGCCTGTAAAATATTAGAAAATAGGGGGGAAAAAAATACCCCTCACACTTTTCCTGAAGCTAAGTAGACGTCTCCAAATTGCTTGTTTTGTCTGACCAACAGTCCACAACACAAATGTATTCAGTTTACAATGATGTGAAAGTGAGAAACACAGCAAATCCTCATATGTGAGAAGCTGGAGCCAGCAAATTGCTGTTGATTATTTGCTTTGTCAAATGACAATTGATTGACTAGCCTAATCATTTCACCACTACAATATACAGTATTCACAGCATTCTGCCTACCTGTGAAGCCTCTTATTACAGTAACAGGTATGCTGTATGTAGGATGATGTAACTCACGCACACACTACTTCCTTCATGCCCTCAGTTCCCCTGGCCTGGGCTGACCTGCAGGCCTGATGGCCCTCCGGTGGATATAATCTGACCTCCATCTCTTCCTGCTCCCTGGTGATATCTTTGTTCTTTGACATCAATGCAAAAAGGATCCAGTGCCGTCAGTGGGTTACACCTTTTGTGTTCAACCAAATTAGTGTCAATCTGATGGGCTTTATCAGTGTCTTCACTGATGATTGGTTTGTTAAAGATACAGTACTACAGAGTGTTGTGGCCTTACTTTTTGATGCCAGTATTGGCTTTTTCAAAGTCTTAGTGTACCACATACTGTGCTGTAAAAGTCAAATGCACTTACTCTATACATTAACATTACATATAAAGTAGTAGAGGAGTTTAATCTTTTAGATAAGCATTCAAGTAATCAATAGTTTCAATAGACAGAAAATTATGTTTTCAAAACAGCTTTGATGAGAAAGGAGGTGCAGAGGAAGGGACATATTTCTGTTGTTGTCTGAAAGCAGTTAGCAGCGAGCCCTCTTTGATTTATTTGATTTGGAAGAAAGTCAAATATGTTTTTAACCTCTAGTTGTAAGACCATACAAATGATTTTAATATGTGAATGTCTTGACAAACAATTGGTGTAGTGCTACTGCTGGGAATAAGGTTATAATGCATTGTAGATGAGAGTACTTAGATTTTGATTTTGAATTCTAACTGCTTTAATCATAAACAATGCCATAACTTGCTGCTTTTGTACATTTGACACTTCCAAATACCATATTGAGGCTTAAAGAATGACTAAACGTATTATGTACAAAGGCAGCAGATGGGGAAAATCGTTGTGAGAAGGAAATGCACAGGACAACTGAGATATAGCACATTATTTTAGAAGTGGAGACATTAGTAAACAAAATAACAGCTTCTATTTACATCCTATTTTAACTTCTGCACCCTCTTTTTATAATGATCCAGACAGGGAAACTTAATTGTGTAGAGCCCCATCCAACACAGCTGTTTGTGTGTTGTCCAAAGAACTGGAGTAGCAGTGCTATTGCAGGGCAGTGATTTGCATACCACTGGCCCAGTGGTAACAACAATTACATCTCTGACTGTTTTTTGGTTGTTTGGGATTTTTTTGACTATGTAATTTGGGTTGCATAAATACAGATGAATGGCCATCACCGAAATGACAAAATTCTTTGTGAGTGGATAATTAAATGGCATTAATCTATGAGACTGACATAGATTTCAGCACATGCTTTAGTTGTAGGCCACCTTGAGGCTGCAGTACTGGCTTGCAACCAAGAAATCTGCAGCCACTGCTAAATGCCATTCAGACAGTCACAGTAGTATTATTGATGTGGGTCAGCTACTGTATCTGAGAGGACGTTTTCACAATCAGGGGTCTGACCACTTGTGTCTAGTGGCTTTTTAAAAATGATAGGTTAAAGTCTGAAGTCTGTCTGTCTTTTGTTTGGAAAGCAGATGTACTGTAGCTGTGCTGGTGGCAGGGCAGATTAATCTTCTTAAAGTGGGGTCCCCAAAGGAAAGACTATTTCCCTTTCAGAGGAATGTCCTCATAACTGATGTATGCTGGAGTTGACAGACAACAGAGACTACTACTCAGCCGGTTGTTGCCAGATTGTGAGATCATTAGCTAAACGTAGACGTGAGTGGACAGAGTGTGCATTGTACCAGCAGATTTTAAAGCAGTTTTTAAAATCATGTCATATTTAATACAGTATCTGAGGAATCTGTATCTTTTTCATAGAGTGTTATATGAAAATATCTTGATAGGATTTGGCATTATTAAATGTTTTTACTGTTAAACAGAAGTTATAGATTTTTGGGTAAGATGCACATGGACATTTGAGTCAAATTTAACCAATTTCATAATAGATGAAAGGATTTTTATCCCCCCAATTTTATCAGTTATTCAACGTAAGACTGAAAAAGTGTCATTCATCAGTAAGCCCGTCACGTGCCAGGTTGATAAGCAAATGCACATATTCAGAGGTAAACATGCTGTGTGAGGGCATATGAGTGCACGCACACACAGTGCATAAATAAACAACTTCTCTCCCTTTCAGATACACACACAGTCACGCGCATACACACACACACACCATCGGACTACGACTTCGCCTGTCTCATGAAGTGTATTTCACTCTAACAATTATTAACAAGATTCACGGGAATGAGCAAAACAGTGGACAGGAAGGCTCTAGAGTTTTCGGAATTGCCATTTGGTCCGGCCTATCCAAGCGAGAGTTTGTGCGTTGTGTGTGTGTCTATGTGCATGTGTGTATGTGGTGTGTGCGTGCACGAGGGGGGTGGGGAAGGGGATGGCTGCGTTGTGTTTCCTGTGTCGCAGTTTACTGTTTTTTAGAGCAAGAAAAATGGGCTTATGTAACGGTCATGTGATTTAGCCAGAAATAGTGGTGGGGCTACAGCTGCTGCCTCTCCTCCTGCAGCTCGGTTCCTTGGCTTTTGGCAGCAGCCAGACAGACTCACTGCGCACTACTCCTGCTAGCTCAGAAAACAACTTCTGCTCAGTCCTACACACAAATACAAATACTGTACTGTAGATGCAACAAAGGCAATGCACAGAATGTACATGTTTGAGCAAACTGCATGTAAACAACGCACAAGCTTTTAAGCTACAACACCAGAAAGCTGGCTAAGCTATGCCAAAAATCTTGGATACTTCTGAAGAAATACAAGACAAACATGCAGGAAAACACAGACTAGTATGCACTGACATGCAAACATGTGCATGCATACAACCATATACACCATCTGAGATGTACACACAATTTTAACATCAACCCTAACAGAGCTAAGCCATGTACTGGGGTCATTGGGGTCACTACACCACACTATACCACTCCATCTGGGTTGTGTCGTGATTTCCATGTGTGTGTATTTGTTTGTGAAAGCAGATACAACATTTGCAGTTTGTGTTTTTTTTAAATTGCCAAGTGGAGCAGCTTTGGCTGTGTGTGTATGTGTGTGTGTGTATGGGAGTGAGAGAGTGAATGACTGTACGTGTGCACGAGCATCAGCCTGCCTGTGTGTGGGCGTATGGCGCTCTGAGGCTGGCGGACATGTGGAAAAAGGGAAAAAAAGAGGGATGGAGACGCAGGCGTAGTGAAGGAGAAGAGTGGAGGAGGAGAGGAGCTGTACAGTGAAGAGGTAGTGGAGCGGAAGGAAGCGCTCTGAAATGGGAGATCATTGGGTTTAGCTAAGGGCTAGGCAGGAGGCAGGAGGGATTCTCGCCATGTTAGCATCACTGTCAGGAATAGTCTAGCTGCAGCCAGTGTCCTGGTTCCAGCGAATGTTAATACCCTCATGCCATATACTGTAAAATACACCATTAGTCATGCGTTGTAGAATGTGAGAGCAGAATAATCACAATTTCAATCATTTTCACAGTGATAATCATGAAAAGTAGATCTCTGATATTGCCAGACATTTCACGGGTTTCTGTGTTGACCTACATTACAAATTGTCACCGACGGAGATTCTACAGTAGAATCAAACATTTACATCTCTTCATGTAATCAAATGTATACATATATTATTCAGTATTGCATAACTTCTGTTATTGCTCTTTTTTTTAAATCTCTTTGCTGCACATCACTTATCACTGCTGTTCTATGTCAAGCTGCATGTACGGGTTCACCGTCGTACTGACGCTGTGTCTTGTCTTTCTGTAGGTCAGCACAACTACCTGTGTGCCGGGAGAAACGACTGCATCATTGACAAGATCCGAAGGAAAAACTGCCCGGCGTGTCGCGTACGGAAGTGTCTCCAGGCCGGGATGAACCTAGGAGGTGAGGAGTCGCACCCTAGTTACATATTTGCCCTTTCACGTGTCTTAAATGTGACATTTGAGTCAGCCTCGCTCTGCTTATAGGAACTTGCAGATATGGAAAAGTAGGTCTGGCTGTAGTCACAGGAGGCCCGAGGATGCTGAGCCATAGGATGTTTGTGTGTATGTGTGTGCACATAGTATATCTGAGAACAATATGCATAATGCATCTACAGAATTTGTAGATCTACAGTACTCTATACGAGGCCAGCTGACAAAGCCTGCAGACAAGTTACAGTATTGTATTATGAGGAAAGACGACACTGTAGTTGAGAGGGATGTGGTTGATGAAATGTATTAATTTATTGCCACTGGCTTATTCCAATTCAGGGTCGCAGTGGCATACACAAGGCTAAAAGCATACTTAATAAGATCTAAATGATTTTTAATTGTATGCTGAATTTAAACATGAATGTAAATGTACTGTATAGAAAAATTTGACGTAGGGTTTTGGTAGTGCTGTCAAATTACTTGCAAAAACAAAGGTGGCCAAAGGGAAAAACCAAGCACAGATGCAGCTGCTGCTGTTACAGAGTGTAGCCTGAGTTGTCAGCTTCATGCTTTTTAATAAATGATTTGTGAGTCTTCTAAATTAAGTGAAATATTTGCAAATCAAGAGTGATATGTAATTTCTAGGCAAGATTCCTTGACTTGCTGACAAGATGAACCATTTGCGGAAATTACTGTAAAGTTGTTTTTCTTAATGATCATCACCTAATTTTCATACCAGTTATTTCTATCTTACCCTGTGGCATATGATACTATAACAGACTTGCACCATTTTTCTGTCATCAAACATTTTAGAGATTTTATCTATTCAGATATTCCATGAGATGATAGTGTAAAAGCAGTGAATATTTATTTTAATCTTTGAGGATATTTCAGCGCTTTGGACAGATTCTGTGACATTTTTAAAGTACTGTACAGTATATACTGTACGCTACTGGTTTATGAAGTCTCTGGAAATGCACTAGAACTGTCTGCTGTCATGTCAAATCAAGTTTAAATTGTATAGCCCAATATATAAAAAGATCTAAATGGGCTTTACAGGCCCCAAACTAGCTCAAATTCTCTACAGCTGGAGTCCTTGGTGTACTTAGCGATGGTTTAATAAATGTCTGCGGTAATAAGGGTCTAATTTCTTATTTTCCCCTCATAAGACTTTTTTTCTGATGAAGGGATGACGTTGATGAGCTTAATTAAAGATGAGAAAAATTTAAACACTTCTTGTTATTCACAGTTTAATGTGTAAGAAAAATCCAGGTGTTCACAGAAAATAGACATGTTCAATTAATGATGTGATATAACAAAGTTTCAAACATGGGAGGACTACTTTTATCAGTGCAGTATGAAATGTGTTTCATCTGGAGGGATTTCTAGGACAGCAGTCATATTACTTTGTTATTGTCAACATTCATAAATTACACTACGAGTATAGCCACTTACAATGAAGTGCTCACAATGAGAACAAAAATGACTAACTACTAAAATTTCAATGGTGAGGATTCTCTTGTTTACATTTTGTTCAAGGCCTGTGCCTTTGAATGTTACAGCTAACACGTGACACATTTTTTTAAAATCCTGGAACCAATTCAAACCTCTGATAGCACAATATAAAATAAATAAATAGGCACTGATTGGGAAAATCAATTCCAGAAAAGCACTTCATGATACATTTTCTGCACTGTGAATGTGTAAACGCTTGTTTTTTATGGCCAATTTGACTTGCTTGTATATATATCAGAACAAAACTAATGGATGTATTATTGATTGAATACAGAGTATTAACAGAGTCCATTTTTCTTTGCTTTGACATTACTCTCTATGAGCATACACAGTGTTGATGCACACTTCAGAGGTGATTGTAGAGAGACAGTAATAAACTCACTCACAGGGGAATAAGAGCCTACAGTTGGCTGCTGGGATAAATGTGGGTCTTATGAAATGCTATATGAGCAGCAGCAGTGTTGAGGTGGTGTTTGGAACAGTATACCTGTAGCAGAGGGGTTAAAGGAGAAAATCATCTTAAATAAACCACCCGGTGTCACTCAATCACTCATGTATAACACTGTCACTCTCTTAAAACATACACCAAGCTCGGCACAGAGGAGACTAGGGAGTGACGCCAAGAAACCACATTAGATACAGATCCTGACATCAGCTATACCCTCTGACAATGCACCTCCAACAACTGGGGGGTTATACTGGTTTGAAATAGATGAATTTAAACCCCACAATCCACCGTGTGTCAATCACATATAGTCAGTTTTGCAGCAGATAATTATTAACTTAAGCATATTACATGCACAAAATCACGACTTGGAGTAAACACATCTCCTTCTAGTGAAATGTCATATAGTGTTGAAAAGCAGCAGATGACCATGAGTCATGAATAAAAGCTTAAGGTTGCCATTTAATTATCCACTCACAGTGTAACCTATTGAATGGCAGCTCAGCTGTTTGGGTCTAATTTTGATATAAAGACAACTAAAGAAAGCTGTCAGATTCCCAAAGCTAAAGAATAAAAATATTTCTGTAATGCTAGCTAAATATCAAGAAAAGTGAGTGACTACCAACCCCAATATTTGCCTTGAAGACAATATTAAGGGAAAACAATTTCATGTGTAAAGGACAAAAGTCAAACCTACGAAGCCCCTCTGGGGTCATATGGTAGAAAAAAAAAACTCGGTGTGTAATCCGTGCGCACAGTTTTGTAATCCGTGTGCTCTGTTTGCGTTTTTTCTACACAGCAGCAAATGGAGCAGGCCATTACACACATGCATGCATTGTGTAGAAAAAATGCTGTGTAGAAAAAAAAACGCAAACAGAGCACACGGATTGCAAATCTGAGGGAACAGATTACAAAACTGTGCGCACGGATTGCAAATCTGAGGGAACAGATTACAAAACTGTGCGCACGGATTGCAAATCTGAGGGAACAGATTACAAAACTGAGGGAACAGATTACAAAACCGTGCTCACGGATTGCAAATCTGAGGGAACAGACTGCAAATCTGAGTGAACAGATTGCAAATCTGAGGGAACAGATTGCAAAACTAAGGGAACAGATTACAAAACTGTGCTCACGGATTGCAAATCTGAGGGAACAGATTGCAAATCTGAGTGAACAGATTGCAAATCTGAGGGAACAGATTATAAAACCGTGCGCACGGATTGCAAATCTGAGGGAACAGATTACAAAACCGTGCTCACGGATTGCAAATCTGAGGGAACAGATTGCAAATCTGAGTGAACAGATTGCAAATATGAGGGAACAGATTACAAAACCGTGCGCACGGATTGCAAATCTGAGTGAACAGATTACAAAACTAAGGGAACAGATTACAAAACTGTGCTCACGGATTGCAAATCTGAGGGAACAGATTACAAAACCGTGCTCACGGATTGCAAATCTGAGGGAACAGATTGCAAATCTGAGTGAACAGATTGCAAATCTGAGGGAACAGATTATAAAACCGTGCGCACGGATTGCAAATCTGAGGGAACAGATTACAAAACCGTGCTCACGGATTGCAAATCTGAGGGAACAGATTACAAAACCGTGCTCACAGATTACACACCAAGTTTTTTTTTCTACCATATGACCCCAGAGGGGCTCCGTACAAACCAATTCAGCCAATGGCTAAGTACAAAAACATCACTATATCACCACTGTGGAAATCAACAGATTAGCACCATTTCATACAAAAACCATTAGCTCATTCAGTCACTAGCTAGCAAGATGATGTGACAGTTAGCTAATACCAGTTCAAAAACCAGCAGCCTGAAACTTAGCAGCAAACAGATGCCGTGAAACATATTAACTGTAATGTGCCTGCAACAAAGCTGGAACAGAACTGAGAAAACAGCCACCAACAGTAACATTAGCCACATTAGCTTACTGACATTTCTTTCAAAACTCCAGCTTCCAACTTTTGAAGTACAGTTTGTGGACAACCGTGAATAAAGACAAACTTCCAACATTTGGTAGCAGCAGCAGCTAATGTTAGCAAACACAGATATTTTCACCAAGCGGCACGAGCGCTCATGTTTGCATGTGAGCTTGTTAATGAAATGCTAAATCAGTAGCAGCAGAGTTTTTAATGAAGCATTGAAGCAGCAGCGATACTGGACAGATCGTGTAGCTTAAAAAGATGGCCTTACTGCACAGAATTGTATGAATGTATATTAGCATGTAGGCCCATGTATTTATTTTTTATTCGCTTGTTTATCATCCCTCAAAGACCCCCATCTGTGTATGACTAAACAATACACAGAAAATAAAACACGATTATTGTACTATTGTGTGCTCTTGGTTTTACTGGACTGTCCAAATGGACACTTTCCAATTTCTGATTCACACCCTAACATTTAGAGTTACAACTTCCCAGAAGCTATAACTTCCTTCAGATACAGAGATAACAGATTTCCTTGAAAATTATACCGTGGAGATTTGATCAGCATGCCTTTAACAATGACGTGAGAAAAATTACAATGGTTTAAACATTCAAAAACAGTAGTAGACATTGTTTACCCATACAGCAGACATACATTTTTGCACCCAGATACTAAGTATTATAAAAGTATATCCATATTTGGGTTTTTTTAAATTATACCCGTACAGTATCTGTCACATTTGAATTATAACCT
Organism: Macquaria australasica; assembly: GCA_005408345.1. Classification (NCBI taxonomy): domain Eukaryota; kingdom Metazoa; phylum Chordata; class Actinopteri; order Centrarchiformes; family Percichthyidae; genus Macquaria; species Macquaria australasica. Next base: position 357,428 of record SEMN01000295.1, on the reverse strand, counting down.
CAGATTATGAATGTAAGAAATGCCACCATCAACAATGTGTTAATAAGGGCTGATGTGATTCCCACAGCACGAAAATCCAAGAAGTTAGGAAAGCTGAAGGGAGTCAGCGAGGACCTGCAGGGCTCTAAGGACGGCCAAACTGCCACAGGTGGTGTTGGGGGCGGTTACCTGTCCTCAGAGAAGGAGCTGAACGCCAGCTCTGCCAATGCCCTGGTGCCCCACGGAACTGGGGTGGTCACACCTTTTCTGCCGCCCTCCATCTGCAGTGTGTTGGAGCTGATTGAGCCTGAAGAGGTGTACTCTGGCTATGACAACACGCAGCCTGACACCACTGACCACCTGCTGTCCAGTCTCAACCGCCTGGCCGGAAAGCAGATGGTACGCATGGTGAAGTGGGCCAAAGTACTTCCAGGTTAGTGACCACTAGAGCGGTGGGCTGAGGCCTTAATGCTGTTTAAGACAGTTTTTAAGCCAGAACTGGAAAGGAGTTGAAACAGTGCCCTCATAGATATATGTAATGAAATTAAGGTGTGTAAATCACATCACATCACATATTTAATGGAGATGGTTGCAGTATTTTAGGATGTACTACTAGTCAAATGATTTTTTTCCCCTTGCTTTGCTAAAGGTCAATAAAAAGGGCTTCAGTAAATTCATTAAAGTAGCTTGTAAATCAATAAATGTTATATTTTCAGTGCAATAGAATGTCTTTGACCATTTATATTTAAGCAATTTTTACATTTATAATTTTATATTTATAATGCACTTATTGTTAACACAATTTAAATGTAGTCAGTTTTTTATGGATTTATGGATGAGTTACAGAAAATGGTAAGTGGTAAAAAAAAACATCTCTGTAATAAATCAGGGGGAGTCTTTACTGTTATTGTGAACTGGGGTTTTAATGAAGATAACATGCCTTCATCTCCACTTTTGATCTCTACATTTTGAGAATGCAACACTGCTAGTTTTGTCAGGGCACACAATTTCAATTTTAATTTTAAATATTAGGTCAGGAAATGATCCTGTGAAGCTTCAACAAGATTAGGAAGGGAATCCTATTTTACCATTAAATAGAATCAAGATTAAGATTTCCAAACAGAACTCATTTACATGAACAGAAGATCTAATGTCTATTTCATGAATTTCTGCCTATAAACCACAGCAGAGGAAGAAAAAATTTGAAAAGGGATAAACAAGTTCCCCTAAAATGCCAGTCAGTGGGAGACATATTGAAAGATGCCTCACAGGTAGCTCTTTGAGGCTGTTTAATTTGCTGTATTGCAAATATTTGATACCTCCACGGTGTCTGCTTGCCATATCCGGACATATAAATAGAAGGGGAGCCAGACAGAAGGGTCAAAATGAGTACCTTCGACTTTCAGATATGCCACCGCCTGCATTCAGCTTACATTTGGATGTGGCAGGGCTAACACACAGGGCAACATGGAACAATATTGGCAGTACCAACAATATGTTATGCAGGAAAGTCAAACTTCTACTATTTCTGATGTCTAGTTACCTTTAAAGTTACCTGAAAAATGACAGACATCAAACTCTCTAAGTTCATACTTAAATATCAGCCAGCCCTGTGCTCTTTATTTTAATAACTGAATACACAGTGTTAAGCCAGGCATTTGACACACCTTTTCTACACATATACATATATTAAATTATTGTATTTTGCAATTTGACATGCTTATGACTTTTGACTAAAATAGTCCCCAAGCCTTGATAAGTCACTTGTGTGTCCTCAGTTGGCCTATGTTTTGCATGAGGAGGAGTTTCTTGCCAGAGTTTGATTGAGAGTTTGGCAAGTTTCCTATTCGACTCTATTTTTGGAGCTCCATAGACAACATGCCAGTAACTGGAGGCCTTGCGGGATTTGCATGAAACAAGAATGGGTGAATACCTCTCAGTCGTTATCATGTCTAAACAAATATTGGCACAAAAAAGCACAGTGTAGCAAAGAGACACGGTACATAATGCACATGAACACACATGCACGTACTCGGCTAAATAAATTCCTCTTAAGTTGGCGCTTAAGTCCGAATGCATGAAATCCATTCCTGAGTATTGTCAGCTACATCTAAACATAGTGCTTTCTTCTCATCAGCTTCGTCTGTGTCTACTATGTGTGTGTGTTTTTGTGTGTGTTAGGTTTCCGGGGCCTGCCCATTGAGGACCAAATCACCCTGATCCAGTACTCGTGGATGTGTCTGTCCTCCTTTTGCCTCAGCTGGCGCTCCTACAAACACACCAATGGACAGATGCTCTACTTTGCCCCTGACCTCATCTTTAACGAGTAGGTCCACACTTTTATATCTGCAGTATACCGCACACACATCGTGCTGATGTTATTAAAGTGCCCTGGTCCTGACATTTAGCAGTGGCCCAGATATTAAATATTGTTTGTCATAAACAGTTTATATTATCTAAATTGCAGCAGACGTAGTTTCGTCAGCACTTAGGCACATATAAATTACATTTGATGTTGTCTGATATCCTATGGGATTCCCAACACACACAAACATGTGTATTACAGATGTGAGAAAGAATAATTTGTTTTTCAGAGTATATAATTAGTAGATACAGTAATTGGTTGTCACTGTCAGGCTTTGACTATTAGTGTTTAGTAGCTTCTGCCATTTTCAGCAGCTCATCAGATGCACATTTATGCAGAAACATCAATTTTGCTAGTGGAATTTGGAGAGTAAGGAGTGTATTTTCTTGCTGTACTATTTTGAGCGTTCCATTAACACACCTGAAAACTATTCAAAGGTGCAAAATGAGTCTTTGTGGTAATGACGTTGTTTACAGGAAATTGTGGTTTACCCAAAACAAGGTCATAATCTTGCACCTGATTTCTGGCGCTTCACAAGGAAACACTTTCGTGCTTTTTGATGGTTCCTTAATTGCGTCAGGCACAGATGATCTAAGCCTAGCAAGGGCAGTCAATGGCCCACTTGATGTGTGCTAATATGTTTGAACAGGAGAGCAAGTAGAAAGGAAGTATATGTGGGTCTTTTCTCGTTGGAGCTGTGGTGCATGGCTGGTGAGGAATTGAATGTTATAGAATTAACCAAAAGTGAGAATAGCAACCTCTGTAGGCAGCCTGCTGTAGAGGAGCGGGTTCAACCAAGGGTAAGTTTAAAAGCTCCAACTAATAGCTTGTGTAAGTCAATGTCAGTGGGTCAGTTTGTCCCAAATAAATAAATAAATAAACAGCAGCACAAATGCCATTGTGCAACACAGCCTCAGACTCTGTGAGTCTGTGTTGTATCACTGTGAGCTTAGTACAGTTGGTAAAGCATTAGTTTGCCACACCATAGATCCTCTGATCCTCTAATCAATTTAGCGCCAAGTGGATCACAGTTTATTAAGAATTATGTGTTTCCTTCTGTGAGATGACAACAGCTTTTGGAGAAAATCTTATTTTGTGATAGAGACTTAATGGTTTGTGTCATTTGGCAAGTTCAGTTCGGAATAAGTTCTAACAGAGAAAGATATTGGAATTGCACATGCATTTATGTAATAAATGAATGTGTATTAAGATATCTTTTTTTTTACTGTACAGTATGCTGCTGCAGGTGATGAATTTACAACAGGCCTGTCCCATTGACAGATGGGCCTGGTACTCAGCTTGACAGAGCAGACGAGATGTAGTCCGGCTAGAGATGGTGGTGGCCTGGATTTTGGTCACATGCTTGCTGCTCTGTCAGGGCAGCCTGCATGCCACTGCCATCCCTACTGCTTCTTTTTGGGCCTGTTATTCTGTCAAAAATGAGGACAAAATTGTTCCATAACTTTACTCAATCATTAAGGGGGTTGGACAGTGTACACTTGTTTCCATAGCTACTTAGTGCTTATTGACCCAGGGCATTAAGGCATTTATTCAATAGACTGTCCGCTCACTCAGCTATTAGAGTGGAATCTTGTCACTGATTGAGAGTAAATGCTGCAAAGACAGATGTGCATTTTACATTAAAGACAAAGTAAGCCAGCATAATGTGTGTCTTTTAGTCTCTGATGTGTGGTAAATGCCTGCAACAGATAAACAAAGCTATTTTCCTAAAAGTTCTGGGCAGTCACTCGTGATTCAATGAATGTACACGTTGGACAGGCAAAATGTATCTTCTATGTGTAAAGGCAGAAATGAAACGCAACATATAGTATAAGCAATGCTCCTAAAACAATGACAGTACGTATAATACAGGACATATAGATATAAAAGTTCATATTTTTTGGGTTCAAGACGGCTCCCTCTGTCTGTGTTTATACCAGTCAGAACGCTGTTTTGTTTGGTTTTCTTCATATAGCCAATCAAATCCTTTCATTTTAATCTGTATTTTAAGACAGTTACAGTCACACACAGCAGTATGCAACTGCTCTATCATTGGCTGACAGTGACACAGACGGCAACCACCGGTGGAAAGCGCACTTCTAATGTCAGTTTGCATGCCAGATAGCTAATTAGCTAGTCAGCTGTAGCAGACTGAGTAGCTTAAATTTTACCTGCAAATGTCAATGTCAGTCAGTTCAGATGCTATGTGGTCTGGTCCTTATTTGTCAATACTACCGCTAACAAAACACTGTCTCTCTTTGGCTTGTAAACTGCAGTTACCGCAATATGGTTTACATTGTGTCACTGCTCCCCTGCCAGCTCAGCTGTCAATCAAACACATACACTGGCCCACCCACTTAGAGGCTTGAAGGCTAAATGAGCATTTTGATGTATCTGAGAAAACCCCTTTTCACCTTTCACTGTTTAAAAAACATGAACAATAAATTTTGGTATTATTTTGACACAATATTTGACTGTAAACGGTAATAACTAATTGTGATTTCAGTTAGACTTTAAGGGAATTGTTTGGACATACTTTTCTGAACAAACTTTCCTTTCTCCTCAGTTCTGTGCTCCTTCCTGAATCTTTTACCATAGAAACAGAGAAAGAGAGCGAGCTCAAGACTGAGAGGAAAGACAGAAAGAGAAACCGAGTGAGAGCAAGGCAGAGGGATAAGAAGGAGAGAGGGAGAAGGAGGGAAGGAGAGACATTGCTGCCAGTTTTTTCTTTCCTCCCCAAAACCAGCAGCTCATTTTGGGCAGTGATTCAGCAAAATTGATTTCAGGAAGAGAGTGGAGAGAGAGAGAGAGAGAGAGAGAGAGAGAGAAAACGTGTGGAGACTTTAGAAACTCCAGCCCAAAGTTGTATCAAATGATGTTATGCTGCACTTTGCGAAACTGCTCACATACACAGTGCTGCTCAGCAGGGAAACAGGTCTGCTCCTCTCCCAGACATTGTCACAGTTTATCAGTTATTTAGTTGGGCCGACAGACACAGCTGTACGGTAAATACCGTAACTTGTTATGCTGTCTTATGCTTTAATGGGAACATTATGCACTCATTTCCGATCGGCTGCTTCTGGTCCCCTTTACAAAATGTGTAGTTGTCTAGTTGTTATCAGAGTGAAGTTTCCACCCTCACTGCCTATGAAATGATGCTGTTTCACTCCATTGTGGGTAAAACACCAACCTCTTTCAAGTCGAGCCACACCACTTGCATTTAATTACTGTAGTCTCGATGTGATGGTGATTTATGGCAAAGAGAAGTGGCATCTAAAGCCAGAGGCTCCCCTGAATCTGTGGCATCTGCAGAGCACATTTCTGATTGGCTCGTGCTTTATCCCTTCTAATGTTTCTTTCCTGTTTTTGTGAACTCTGTGACGTAACGGGAGATTATTTTGCTGATAAAATGAGTGTGAAAGAGAAGGGGAGTGAGAAAATGTTATGCACGACAAGCATGCACAATTGGTGTGTACATCAGTGCACATGAACCTGTATAGTGAACGTGTACATCTCTGTGTAGTTAACATGTGTTCATGTGCGTGTCATTTTTGTCGACATGAATATGTTGGAAATGACACATCCTTCTTAAGAATGTTTCTATGGTGACTAGGGTTTCCTAAGGCTGTGGCAGACTACGAAAGACCCCATATCTAACCCTAGTAGATATGGGGTCTTTCGTAGTCTGCCACAGCCTTAGGAAAGTGGTGCATCTGTGCTGTGATACTGTACGCAGCGCTCTGCAATCTGGGGGGATTTGGTATTCTGCTCTGAGCCCAGACTAGCAGGATCCTTCTCTGCACTGTGTGGAAATATTGTTTCACTGAGCTGAACTAGTGTGGTAGGAGTGGAGTTAGGAGGTGAATGAGCGAGTCAGCTGTGACATGAAATCAGAATGAGTGGGTAAACAAATGAATAAATGAGTGTAAGGAAGAGTGAGGATTGATTGTTACTAATACAATATAAAACAGGAGTTCTGAAAGAAAAACTATTTTTTTGCTAAGCTTAAAATGTTCCCCTCCCTCCTCCCTCTCTCTTTTCTTTCTTCAGGGACCGCATGCAGCAGTCAGCCATGTACGACCTGTGCCTGGGCATGAGGCAGGTCAGCCAGGAGTTTGTACGACTGCAGCTAACCTACGACGAGTTCCTGTCCATGAAGGTCCTTCTGCTTCTCAGCACAGGTAGGCAGTGAGCTACAGGCCTGCAAGAGCACTTATTTATTTATTATATTCTCACCCGCTCACACTGCTTTTTTTTCTGCAGCACTACCTGCACCTTGTCCCAAACCTCCCGGCAAGCACAAATTACTAGCTGTATAATGAAATGCCATTTGAAAATTATTTATTTAAAAATAACATTAAGTAGTCAACATCAATTTCAAGCAAGAATTAATTGAAATTTCAGGCTATCCATAACTCAAACTGACTAAATTAATGCTGTAAGTGTAAAAAACCTGAATTTCCTGGCTATAAGGCAAAAAGACCAGACACCACTAATAGAGGCCGCTGTTCAGTACCACTTTAGACCCCCTTTGTGCCTGATAACAGCTGCCACATTTCATGGCAATGACTGAACTGTAGTGTCCCAGTTAAAGCTGGCCATGCAGACATCTGTTTTCCAACAGTGGGAGGTGGATGCTCTTTTCTTCAGTTTCCAGGTGGGATGATTTAATGTTTTTTGATCAGGAGATCATGACGGCCAGGGCGTTAGCATAATTTCACTGAAATATTCTTAAACTATTTCTGGACTAATCTTACCCTATGACTGGGAGCTTTTTCTAGCTGAGAGTATCAACCCCTTGTGAGAACACGTTGCCCATGATTGGACAGTCTGCTGTGATGCATTCAGGGACCCAGTTTTTTCTTCTTTTTTTTTTTTTACTATTTTAATGGATGCACTCTGACTCAACCATTATGTCGGGGCAGTTGGAAGCAGGATTCATCAGAATCAACAGCGCTGATGTTTTTAGTCCACTGATAATCTGTGGTTTATTTTGAACAGGAGAGGTGTCTGTGTGTTTGTCTGCTCTTACTTCACATGCAGGCAAAAGGTGCAATGCCTTGTGTGTTCCCAAATTAGTACTTGTTCCTTACAATTGTATTGTGTTATCTGCCATACTGTGGAGTGTTATGGCCCGAGCCACCCAATAATCTCCCACATTCCTCAACCAAAAGACTGCCTCTCACATAGGAAACGTATTGATGAGGTGCCCTGTGTTCTCCATCCACCACACACCTTTGAGACAGTGTTGGCAGCGCTCGTACCTGCCTTCCTGGCACCCACAACCATGCCTTTTTAAAGCCTGTGAGATTATCATTCTTGGTAATCCGTTAACATGCACCTGTTTGTGTAGCACCATACAGTATATGCAAATGGGAAGGGGTGCCGTGACTTCATTTTTCCATTCTCTGAGTGAAGGCTACTCTGTTTTATATTTATATATATTTTTAATTTCCCATGGATAAACAGAATATGTCTATCACTCACTAAAGAAGGTCTCACCGTGTTGCCACTCTCTGCCAAACTGCGCCCACAGGCACTGCAGCCGAACAGAGAGGATGTGTTGGACCAAGTTGCTCAGTGGGAAACTGAAAGCAGTTTTTCCACCACCTCAACACCTCAGTGAGCTGCTGCTGTCAGTTCAATAGTAACAGTTAAAGATGCCGTGATGGCAGCTGTGTCATAACCTCACCGTCCACACCCACTCACACTGGGACACATGAGACCTGCTGCAGTCTTGTATTTATGCATCAGTCTGCGTGGGGCCTCATCTGTGTGGCTTTTTTTTTTGTGTGTGTCAATAGATGTTCGATAAATAGAGAGAGAGAGAGAGGGGTGAGGATAAGGGAGATGAGAGAGAGTTGTGGCGAGCTATTTGAAGAGTCTGCATGCTGGCCAGACTTCAGACACTTTGAACTAAAGCACCAGTGCCAATCAGTGGAAATATTCATTGGCAGAGTATTTATTTTTCAGTTATTGAGGCCTCTGAAAGTGGTGCGTGAATACTGGGCTCAGATGGGCGAAGCACAATCTTGGCGAATTTCACTTCATCCGAATGTCACAAGTTCGTCCATTTAGATTTGCATTTTTATCCAATTAACTGACACCATTATCCAAAATGAGTTATGATGACTTCAACCACAGTTGTGTAGTTCTGTATCATTAACATTAAAAGCAATTGAAAGGTCAAAGCTGCTCAGACAATGTAGCAGATATTTAAGTGGCTTTGAACTGATTGTGCATTATTGATGACACCGTTTTAATCAAATAAATTTAAAACATTTTGGCAGCCAACTTAGTTCCTGGTTGATCGTTATCAAATGAGCTTTACTATCAAGTTTGAAGCCCTATGACGTTTTGTAGAAATTTCCACTTGGTAAAAGATAGGTCCAACTTCGACTGCATTTCCTTTTCAAAATATAAAAAGGTCTCAAAAAAGTTCCACCGTGCTGGAATGCAGTTTCTAAAACATAAACCTAACTAATAGAAGGGATTTTTTTTATGATTCGGGAGTTGTGATATTTGCTTTTTGTGCAGTACTTACAGTAGTACATATATAGAAATGTAAAAACCTTCTGTCAGTAGATTGTGAAACATACACTATTTCCAATGGTATATGGTTGGTTTGGCTTTATAGTACAGTGACATATGGAGGAGGCAGTGTGAACGCATTTCCTTGATATAAACTCAGTGTTGTTGAGTCATCTGGAAGCGAGGGGGACGAGCTCCGGCTGGACTTCAGCTGTTGGATGTTGGGAGAGACGAGGAAGAGAGAGAATACAGAGAGGATGAGAAACTATGAGGGAAAACGGAGATTTAAAGAGCGAAATCAGACAATTGTTGACAGTGAGAGCTTGTGTTGGTGAGAAAGAGACAGGTGCATAGCTATAGGGAGAAAGAAAGAGAAGACAAAGGGGGTGTGGGGTCGGGGGGTTGGCAGAGCTGGTCCTTCTGTTGCTGTGGCCTCCCTCTCTTCTCCTTGCTGGTCCTCTGGAGGTTTTCCAGAGAGCCCTGCTGTACTTAATAAAGGCCAGTCAAGCACCAGGCAATGCTCCAAGACCTGCTATTTTTCTTCACTTCCTTCAAACCTGGGCTGGAATTTCGAAGGAGAGGGTGCGGATAAAAGAATCTGGGATACAGAATTGAAACAGGGAATTTAAGGTGCTTCATTCTGCTCTGGTTATATGATTTAGTCAAAATATAGCATCAAAATATGAGGGAAGGGGAAGAAAATAATCAGCCAATGCTTCGTTTCTACAGTGCAGCATCAAATGTCCTGTGCCTGTCCTTTCCAAAGTGCACATGAAGGAGCAACTGTACTGTATGGAGGTTCGGCAAATCTTTCAGCAAAAGCACTTGTGAATAATTTTTAAAAAAATCTTCAGAAGCACTGCAGGAAGGTGTCTTCGTTACAGTCATTCAGAGGTAAATACTAGGGTCTCGTGGAAGGAGTAGCGGCAGAAATGTTTAGAGAAGTTGTCAGAACTTGTCAGCTGAGCAAGTACTACGGAGTCACTGAGTGTGTGTGTGTATGTGCCTTTGGGCTGGTTTGAAAAAAAATGTGTGTCTGTTACATAGAGGGTGAACGAGTGAAAGAGAGAGAGGGAAGGAGGGATAAAGAGAAAAGAGAGAAAGGCTGTTATTCCTCTCTGACCTTGGCTAAGGTTTCATTGAGCCTGCGGTGTCTCATGACCCTGTTTGGATTTGGTACAGGAGCAGTGGCCTGCTCAAACCAGTTACACTCCTCACCTCTGCACAGACGTAGATGGTATCGCTAGATTATCTCTTTCGTTTGTTCTCCTACCAAACTGTCTTCTTTGTTTTTTCTCCGACTTGGTTATTCAGCCTCATTCCAGATGCGCCAAGTGCACAGTGTGTTTACCGAGGTGATGGGTTCATTTCGTGTGACACATTTTGTAGTTAATTACGCAAAAGCCTGATAATTGCTTTGCGTTATTTAAATCACTTAAGCATTTAAGTATATCATTTTCATTCCAACCAGTCATTAGTGTTTTTGGGTCACGTTTAAATTAAACCGCCCTGTTTGACGACACCCTAAAGCTTCACTAAGATGTTATGATAGTCATGCTCAGGGCTAGTTGTAGAATTCCCTAATGAATAGTATCGGGTGTTAAATCTAAACTGAGAGCCACCCTGTCAGTTAGGTATGTACCAGCAACCCAGAGCAGGAAGCTGCATGTCCTTGAACAACACGCGTGCTAATGGCATCTCCTAGCTGCATGAGTTATGTTTGCCTCTTTATTTTATGTGCATTAGAAAAAGAGCAGTCCCAGGTTTTTTGGTGCACATAACAATGCAGCTGCACTCCCAATAAGAAATATGGCCTAGTTGAAAGGGCTCTGTACCTGCAGCGAAAATCCGTTTGACACCAATTACGGAGGAATAAATGCCCTATTTTGGGGGCCGGTCATGGTAATGCCCCTAAATGCCAGGTCAGTTTCTAATCAGGGCATATGTGGGAGAAAAACAAAAGGTTCAAATGTGGCCCTGGGTTTTAGCACATTTTCATCATGTCAGCCACGAAATAAAGCACAGAAATCACAGCCTCTGCACCAGGGTCCAATCTGTTCTCATATCTGCTTCCCTCAGCCTCATGTGTGTCATGCTTGAAGGTGATTACGATGAAGAGAATTACATAGAAAGAGACCGAAAGAGGAAGAGAGGAAGCCAGACAAGCACACACTCCCAGAGTTACAGTATTGACCTACAAGTATCTGTTCATTCTGCAGAACTCTGTTTTTTGCTAGTGTTGCTACTCAAAAGTACAAGAATGTGATTTAGTTTTTAAAGGAAGGTCCTTCAAACCATTAGGGCGCACAATTTCACATTCTGCTGTAAAATATATTTTTTGTAAGGTTTCAAAAACACTATAAAAATGTATTAGACTTTAATACCATTGTCTCTTTTCGACATATTTAGCCATGCTGTGAATGCAGACGAGCCTGTGCCTTTGGTGACGACTATTAGCTCTCTGTAGCTGGTACATGTGATTGGGAGCTTCTTTGACTTCACTGATGAAACATGAATGACTAATAGAGGTGAACACGTGCGTAGAGCTCAGTTTTGGATATTCCACGTTAGACATGCAATGATTAGTCAATCATTGACTGTGTGACTGTTGGTCGGACAAAAAAAATAAAAAAATGTATAGACCAATTATGAAACAGATTAATTGATAATGAATATAATCATAAATTGTAGTCCTATTCCTCATAACAATAGTAATAATTTTTTGTAATTATTCAATTCGTATCCCTTTTTTACCTGGATAATTATTTATATATATGTAAACCATCTATCATGGTATATGTAATGTTATATTGTGATACAGTAAAATTTCGGGAAAATGTATTAAGAAACTGCTTATGGGTAAATAACAAGAAATTAATGTCTGTTTTTGTCTAATCCAGCAGATTAAATACCTGACAAATCAATGATGTACTGTACTCATTGATTTGCAGCATTGCCTAGAATTATCTAATACACCCACAGGCATCAAAGGCGTGGCTACCTTGGTATAAACATTATGGCAAAATCTCTGATGGTTGACAAACTCACATTAGGGTCATGGTATGTATCGTCATATCTTAAGTCTTGGCTGAAGGACAACTAAAGGCGTTCCCTCAGACTGATATGAGGTACGCTCTTTGAGAGGCGAGGTGTTTCTTAATCTGGTAGCCAGCAGCTGAATGTCATTTAAGAGCTTTGGCAGACTTCCATATCTGTGACTTTGTTCTCCTGCGCAGGGAGGGAGAACGAGTGAGAGAAAAAAGATATTGTAGACATTTTGATGCAGCCTCATGGTGCAGTTACTGTATCTCATTCCTCACATCTGTCTCAATCTCTCCCGTTACACTTCCTTTTTATTTTAAGTGCATCGATGCCACCATCCAAATCATTATAATGTGAATGAAGGTTGCTAGTCATTTAACAGCTCTGGTCATTGAACAAACTGCTTGATGAATGAGGTTTGGTTGACAAAATGATTAAGCTCTTGAATACACATAAGCACTGTTGTTCCCTTTATTGTTGTCATTGTTGCTGAAATAACTTTTAATCAATGCCTTGATTGCCTTCTAGTATATCAGTCGTCTTTCATGAATCAGTGGCTACACGTGAACACTAATTACCCCTTGAAATGGTGAAAGTGGCTGTAATGAGTTGCTAAATAGGCTTAGGTCGTCAAACACAGGAAAAATGTCCAAAAAAAGGCTGCTGTGTGGGAGTTGGAGCGTAATTCACTGAGCCTCTAATTACCCTTTACACAGTTACACATTTCTACGCTAAAGGAACATACCGGTGGTTGTGCATGGCTCAGCCCATTAACTGCAAACAGTGTTTAATGTGCATTTGCCAATTTTAAAGTGTACCATGAATTTTAGGACTTATGTTGTACATTCCAGGTGGCTTTTGGTTTTCACTTGTTTCAGTATGGTAGGAAAGTCAACTCAGTGAATATTTGGTAACTTTATTTTTTCAAAGTCACTCTCTGTTATCAATGTTTAAATGCATTTTTGAACAATGAATGTTTCAGTTACTAAGAGCGGGCAGCATGGATAAAATCCTTTATCACATTGTAGTTCATTTTTAATTGTGATATTAATGTATATTAGAATATAAAACCAAAATCAATTAAAAACTGTATGGGTATTGTAACCAGATGGGAGTGTCTATTATGGCCAATACAGTGAATTACATACCTGACAAATTAACATAATAATCCAATTTTGCCAAGAATAGTCCTGCTCATTCATTAACAACATTGCCCACAATGGCCTAGTACAGCCAGAGATGTTAAAGTGATAACTATCTGTTTATAAACGGCATGGCAAATTAACATAATCTCACAGTGTATATGGTCATACTGCCAAACCATTCATTGTGATGGATTACAGTCTTCCAGTCTCTAAAGGTTAGTCAGTCTAAAAAGTTTGGAAAATGTTCAGCAGAAATGCGAGGAATGCAAAACATGCAAAACTACCAGTATTGTCTTTTTAAAATGGGGGGGGATGGCTCTTGTGGCGCTTGTAATTAAAAGTAGTGACACATTCCCACCAATCATGTCAAATGACCAATAAGTTTAAGTCATTTCTAATAAATCTGCCTGGTAACTATGCCAAGTCTCATATCAGCTGCAATCCATTTTTGGGTCAGTAACATTAAACCCTGTGTTGTTGACCTATCATTAAATCCAGTTGATGACAGAAGGATTTGTCTTTTTCCCAGTTCCCAAAGAGGGTCTGAAGAACCAGGCGGCGTTCGAGGAGATGAGGGTTAATTACATCAAGGAGCTCCGACGTTCAGTGGGAAAAGCAACCAACAACTCTGGCCAAACCTGGCAGCGCTTCTTCCAGCTCACCAAGCTACTGGACGCCATGCATGATGTAAGTACGCTCGCCCCTGTCTGCCTGCCATGCCAGTCGCCTACAATACAGCACAGGCTTCCCTTGGCAGCCTCGTGGTATGCCCTGCCTTCACACACGGCGCGAGGTGTCCAGTGGCACTTTGGGCCTCTAATATCACTGCACATGTTTTGAGTGAAATGGCAGGATAGTGGATTTGGGCAATGCATTTACTTAGCGGTTCAATGGTGCTGTGGCTTGGAATAAGGATTATTGCATCCCAATCTCTCCCTGAGGGGGAGGTTATTTTGGAAGAGGCGGTGACCAGCCTGTATTGGTGAACGGAACAGAAGGGGATCAATGCCAGCTCGCAGTTTACTGGATCAGAGTACACAGTGGTCACTGTAGCAAATGTGCTAAATCACTGCTCTTTTTTTAATGCATGGGCCAACCAGTATGTGGCATAACGACAGTGTAGGCAAAGCCCCAAGAAGTGAGAGTCAGCAAGCGGGAGGTCACAGCGATAAATGGCCAGAATTCAGTGACCCTAATGACTGAGTGAATGGGGTTAGCGCTGAAGGGATGACCCTTCTTTAAAGGAGGGTTATCCAGAAAAAACTCAGTGGTGCCCCCAAGTGGTGAGCTGAAAAGAATTGAAAAGGGGTCAGTGCCCCAACAGAATGTAAACACACTCATATGAATATACAATGGTGTACTTAAAATCTCACATTTAAAAAAAAGTTTATGTATAAATAATATTATCTTATCAAAATAAGAAAAATCCTTTTTGTCATGAAACAAGCAATAAAAAGTATGTTTCTCATTAAATTGTGTTTATTTATTTATTTTTTATCTATACAGTTTAAAGTTACACAGACAGTGCACATTAATAGACATGTCTGTAAATATGCCAGTTTAGCCATCTTGGCTAATTTTGTCTCTTGTAGCTGTAATGACAGCTACAAGAGACACACAAAATACATACAGGAACAGCAATACTGTACATATAGCAGAGCACACTTCATATGAACACATAAAATACTTTAAAACAAGGACAACAATACATAAAATAAAGCACACTTTTTATTATTATTATTTTTAATTATTATTATTTGAATAAGTTAAAGGGTATGGTCACACACTTGACTGTCTTTTAACCATGATTTTAAATTAATTTTAAATTAACGATATGTGTCACAGTCCCCCTCATAGGTATTATACAATCCCCTCTTGCCACAGACCTAGTGTGTCATCATCAGTTGTTTTCTGCTTTATAAAAGCACTAAGGGGGAAGGAGCCAAGCCATGCAGAATCTCATAGACAAGACAAGCGTCTGTAAATTTGATAAGATTCTCCCAGCTCAGTAAATTATGATTTCTTAGGCAGTAACAGCGGTGATGGGTGTTGTGGCTTCCTGTCAAGCACCTTAAGAGCCTGGTGGTATACTGACTGTACAGGTTTGTACAGGAGGCTTGTGCCCAGCTAGTCAAACAGTATCTCAAAGATGACATGATCATGGCATTGAAATATAGTGTTGCTGCCCTAGTAGTTGGACAGTTTCTGATATGGTGGAAACTTTACTACATTTGTTACCATCTTAATTTGTTTTTTTAAATGTGTGTCTGTGTTGTCCAGCTGGTGGGGAACCTGTTGGACTTCTGTTTCTACACCTTTCGTGAGTCCCAGGCCCTGAAGGTGGAGTTCCCCGAAATGTTGGTGGAGATCATCAGTGACCAGATACCAAAGGTGGAGTCCGGCCTCACTCACACAATCTACTTCCACAAGAAGTGACTCACTCAACAGTTGAGACAGAAGCAGCATTAAGAACTGGAAGAGAGGAGGAAGGCGTTCAAGAAGAGAAGAAGAAAAAAAACGTGCGAGGAAGGCCTGACCAGTTGGCCTGCACCCTGTCGCCCAGTATGCCAGCGTCCTCGTCTTGGACGGGCAAGTTAAGTGACGTGGTGACAGAAGTAAAAAGGGGAGAATGATTTGACCCTGCAGTCACCACGAGCGGGTCAGAGCTGTGAATAGTTCGCCAAGCCGAGCGCGACACGCCGAGGACTTGAGAGAAAAGTGACAAAGCATCCCGAAGTACCCCCCCACCCCCACCACCCCCCGCCCTGCCCCAAAGACGATAACAGTATTTTCTATGGAGATAAAGCCATACATTTCTTAGGATGCGCTAGATACATTCACTGCACACACACACACCCACCCACACACACACACACAGAAGGAAATTGACACACATGCTGTCCACATGCCTTCACACAAATGCACAGATGCACTCCACATGCACTAAAATCAGATTCCCTTACAAATCTAGAGAAAAAGTTTTTGCAAATATTAACTGTGGCTTATGCAGTCTTTCAAAATAATAGCACTACGAAAAAAAAAAAAATATGCCAATACTTAGATTTTGCTTTGCAGTGTAGCAACATACTGCAAGACTACAGGGCAAAGAATATTATGAGGAGGCACAGAAAATCTAGACTGAAAGGCGAAAGGTCTATTTGAATATATTCCAAGGGCTATACAAGCGTCATCATAAGCTGAATAATTACATTAAATCTAACAAGTCCAAGTTTGAATCCCAATCGGTGTCATAACAGCCATCATTAACATTCACATACTGAGTTTTTAAAATTAAAATATGTAGTAAAACAATCAAAACTAATATGCAAAAGTCCAAAGCTAAAGCTGTTTTGAAATAAAAATGTCTCTCTTGTGTAAAGAAAGCTTGCACGTGAAGCTCCCATGTCATAAAGTCACTATTTTAGGCATTGTGGTGTAGAATTAAGACAATATAGATGAGCGGTTTTACCTTTGTGCAGAAATGGTCAGGAGTGCTGCAGGATGGAAAACATCATGCATTTACGGAAACAATTTCAGTAGAGTCCGCCGGTAATGGATTTGACTGAGGTGCATCCATAGTAATTGTGTTTTGTGTTATCTCCAGAGCAGCTGTCCAAATGTCTGTTTTTACTCACAATGAAGCAAAACCAGCCCTTTGTGAACCAACACTTATCTACTCTTCCCAGAAATAATAAAAAGCATTTTATAAAAGTGTGCTGCAAAGGTTTAGTTTTTGACAAGCCAGTCATTTTACATTAAGGTGCTTCATTTCTACAAAGCCAGGCAAAACATAACGTGTACAGTAACTCGTAGACAGTCCATACAATACACTATATGGACACGCAGTTTAAACACACATACTCTGTAAAGTTGATATAATCCAAAATGGAGCATTACTCTACATTGCTTACAGCAAACGGCTAATGTATCAAAACCAGGCAAATGTGTACAGGTATTAACAACTTCTTAAACACATTCTATTCAGCTGTTGTACAGATGATGTTTTGAGGTACATGTTGATGAATGCTTGGTGAAGAACTGTTGGTATGATCACCTTTCCTAATTTAGTTTATTTCCTTTCTCTTATATTTGGGCCAAGTACTACTATTTTAGGTATGGCAGGCCCAGTCATCTGGACCATTAACTTGTCTCACACCCCACTGGTTTCTGGGTGGTTTTGAAACACTACTATGATGCTACTGAAAAGCGATAGAGCCGCTGGGGGGAAGAAAAACAGTGGGGGCGTGTGATTATTTGTTTTGTTTTTTTGGTGCCCTGTGAGTGTGTATTTACATGTGTAAATGGAGCGAGTATGGCTTAAGTTTGTGTGTGTGTGTGTGTGTGTTTTTTTTTTTCTCCCTGGCAAGCATGTGCATAGTTGATCTGCTCTTTCAGCGTGGGTATTATGCATTTATGTTATAGGATTAGCCGTATCCTATTTCCACATTTAGATTTGCACAGAGGAGATACAATGTGAAATGAGGCATTAGTGCAGCTAGCAGGAATTTGTCTGTTTTGATAAGCGACTGTGATGATGCGGGAAAAGACTTTCTGCATGGTCACCCAGCCTCAAGTTAGACAACATGACACCACTGGCACAGCAGGGTGGTGGTCTACTGTATTTGTGGCCACAGCTCTCGTAATGATGAGGTCTCTTCTGTGGGGGTAATTGTATAAAGATTGGTGTACAAACAGATGGAGGTGGCAAGATTACACCTGTCATTAGGGACTGTACGAAAATTACTTGGGGGGGTTGGGAGGGGGGGGTTCAGAAAAGGGGGTTATGTGTTTTTAATTTTTGCTCGGGGGAGGGATATTTGTTGAGGGGACTAGGGGAGGGTGTAGTTTTTTTAAAATTCATTCTGGGGTGAAAATATTGTGGTGCTCAAGTCTATCAGCACCAACAGAGATGGCGCCTGGGCCCGGTCCACTCGTTCAGTGGCTTTTATGGACCTAACCATTTAGCAGCTCTTTATTCAAAAATAGAGACTGGCTGTATTTTCACTATATTGTTATGTTTGCCATAAATATATGATTGTGAGATATTGGAGGGAAGGGTCCAAAGAAAATGTTAAAAATGCTGTGTAGCGTCTTGCTCTTTTATGAAAGAAAATATGAGATTCATAATTAATTTTTGTACAGTCCCTTGTCAGAAAGGCCTCATTTTACAGTCCGTCTTTGTTGTGCATTATTGTGTTCAAGTTGTGAAGGACCCTTAAGCTAATCTCTCACTGTTTCTTTATTTTGCCCCTTTTTTGTCCTTTTTAAGGAATAAAAAACTGTCTAAAGGTTCATAGGATGAATGGGAAAGTATTTTTGAGAGAATTATATTTTGCTGGAAAACAATATTTAAGTACTTTGTCTAAAAATGATATCCTTTTTGTAAAATGAAATGTTAATGCATGCTTTTTGATGAGATGTTTACATTGTATTTAAAAAAGGGAAACTTGTGCCTTTTTATCTCACCTGATTTACAATTTTACAGTATATATTGTAAATAATACAGCAAGTCCTTATGTTGAGTATAGTATAAAACATTTTTACTTTAACCATCTTGTTGAAATATTGGAAAAATGTGTGTTTCCCACTCGCCATGTTCTGTGTGTTGGATCACAGAGAAGAATTTACAGTAAGGGTTGGCGCCAGAAAGGGCCAAATAGAGAAATGAATGTATCATACATTGTGAGAGACTTATGGAACTTACTACCTGAATGTTATAGAGAGTACATTTATTATCTTCTTATTAAGTAAAGTTATTTGATTTGGCATCTATTTTTTTTTTTTTTTTTACTTTTTGCATCATTGTTCAAGTGGCTCAAACAAAAAATAATAATAATCAAAAAGTATTTCTTATTTTGTAACGAGATGTATCAAGTGATGGATCCTTGAGTTGTTGCTGTTGAAATGATTTCCTAACCCATGGCGGTATTGTTGATGAGCACCACAATAAAATCAAAAAATCACAAACTATTGAAAAAATGAGATACGTGAAAGAAAGTTCTTGACGTTTCAGTTTTAAAATAGAAACTTTATGCACACACAAAATGAAATGAAATGGTGGATGTAGAGACTGTAGAGCTGACGTTTAGCCAATTCAAATTCAGTTATTAACTGGACATATTGCACTAATTGCCAAAATAAGTTTCAATCATAAACAAATTTGTCCCAAAGAATGGTAAAATATTAAAATCTATACACAGTAGATAATGACAACAATATTTTCAATTATGTTATCAAGCCCCTCTACGACCCTTCAGCACTCCAGAAATATAGGCTATTAAATAACGATTTATATATATTTAATTATTTTTTATTTTTTTAGGAATAGTTCAACATTTTGGGAAATACACTTATTCGCTTTCTTGCCGCGAGTTAGATGAGAAGATTGATACTACTCTCTCTTGTCTTTGCGGTAAATAAGAAGCTACAGCCAGGAGACTGTTAGCTTAGCTTAGCATAAAGGGGGAAACAGCTCGGCTGGCTCTGTCCACAGGTCAGAAGGTCAAATCCACATACCAGCATCTCTAAAGCTCAATAGTGAACACGTATCTAGTTTGTTTGATCCATAGGAAAACCTAAAAAGATAAAAACGTGTTCATTAGTGAGCTTTAGAGGTGTTGGTAAGCAGATTTTGTTACCTTTGGACAGAGCTATGCTAGCTGTTTCCCCCCGTTTCCAGTCTTTATGCTAAGCTAGGCTAACCGTTCCCTGGCTGTAGCTTAATATTTACCGTACAGACATGAGAGTGGTATAAATCTTCTAATCTAACCCTCGGCAAGAAAGCGAATAAATGTGTTGAACTTTTCCTTCAAAGAAACAAAATTAAAGAAGTTTATTTATTGGTCATCAATCACCACCTACCGCAAATGATAAAATAAAAAAAACCTTTCCCCTACTGGAGGGAGAAACGTTATCTTAAAAAGCTGTCTCCTTCTAAATGAACTCCTTTTAGGCACGAATGACTCAGAATGTGTTCAACTGCTGTTTCACAGTACACTATCGCGTCACTGTATGTGGAGTCACGTCATTGCCATTTTCTGTTCACGGTGATGAATCGGGTGTAGAGAGACTAAGCCATATCTCCACAGCCATGGCAGTGCATTTCTTATTAATATTATAAATATATACAAATGCTTTTCTTTTTCCAATTCCAAAAATGACTTTTTACTCAGATGCTTTGTACAATATTTCTCAGCAACTATCCAGCAAACATACAGTAGACACCCTTCAACATAAACCAATAAAACATCTTTGAAACCAGTTACTACTGTATATCTTGATGCAGATATTGCCATACTTGTGTTTGCAAAACTATTGCAAGATTCTAATAAAACTGTTGATTTAACTTGATTTAAGTTATGTGCTTGTGTTTGTATGTATGGTGTGCATGTGTGACAGAAGCTATGGAAAAGTGCCCTAAAAAATGTGCTGTTTGATCTGGATGAATTCGAAACAGCTGCATTTGGTGGCTGGGGAGGATAATGAGCCAAAAAACACAGAGTTAGCGTGGAAAAACAGAAATGATGCGGAGCAGCAGCAGGTACAGCAGTCACAGGGAGAGAAGATGAAGAGAACAAAGACAAACAGAAAGAGAAGAGAGTGAAAATGACAGAGATAAAGTGTGCAAGGATGAGACTTACAGTTACATGGCGCCTGTGGAGAAAAATCACCATTAACCCTGTTAAAGGCTGATCTGAAAACACGCCTGCTTTGCCAGACTGTAGAGCAGACAGTATTACTTTTTTGCTCATTTTTTTTCTCTCTCTCACCGAATCCACAGCCCTCTCCAAATCTCCCCCAGATTTCCAATTGCTTTCGCTTGTAGTCGTGCCAGATAAACAGAATCTATTGGATCAGGCTGATTTCACGGCTGCGCCCGCGCACATGGCGGCTTCTGTGGCCCACTCTCTGAGCTGAGGGTTTTGTCTCCCCCCCCCCTCCACACTCTCTCCTTTATGTTTGAAATTCACTTTTCTCCAAATTCCCACTCAGTTTTCACCCCCAATAATACATCAAGTCTTACGATGATTACATTTCAGAGGCTTTGCCCTCTGAAGGAACCAGATGAAGACACAGGAATGTATTAAGTTAGTGTTGCTTCCAGACATGCACATTTGGGAAATTCAGACACATTTGTGGCACTTAGTTGTGTCATTCTCTCATAGTTGGAGGTAAACTGCTGTAGGCTTTGATCTAAGCTGAGTCACGGTGTGGGACTATGTTTTGGGGCTGAAGGACACTGCGTCATGGGAGGCGGAGGACATCTGGCACACAGCCAGGACTCTGGGAAATGAGAAATGAAAACGTCCATCTGGATTTTTACTCAAACACACCTACATCAACACGGCCACACTGATGTATACATCATCCCAGACTGATAGACGCTGATGCATAATGCATGCAGAGACACAGAAAGCACCACACGTAACACAACCTCAATCTCAAGAGATATTAAGGCAGCTCAAAGGTCTCAAATATGAGTCTGACCCTCTCAGTTTTTACCGCTATTGTTCACTGCGTCATATACCCAGATTTAGGAGGAGAGATAAATGCACGGAGATGAACTGATTTTATAAACAAATTACCATTACAGCACCAGAAAAGAAGTGGAGCACTGACTGTGGAGCGGAACAGGAAAAAGGAAAAAAAGGAAGGCATGGAGGAGACAGCGAGAGGAGTTTTAAATACTCCTCCTGACTGAGACACAGACAGGTAGGCAGGAGAAAAAGGAAAAAGGAAGGCAGATAGAGCAATATGGCACGCTTTCTGACAGACAGTCCAAAGCAGAGTGAGAGGCAGGCAGGGTGGATGTCTCTATGATTCAGCAGTATTCTGGCAGAAGGAAGATGATGATGAAGGGCCCCCGGGTGTGGGTGGGTGGGTGGGTGGGTGGTGGGGGTGACAGTGGGGGGAAATTTTGCCCATCTCATTAGCTCAGCCTCATTTCATTATGTAATCCTGGCGTCTCCGGTTGCTTCAGGGAGCTGATGGACATATGTGTCACACTGAAACCACCGCTCCAACCTCTGGTATTTCCACAGTGGACAGAGTGTGTGTGTGTTTATACTTCTAAATAGTGCATCTGCCCACTTAGTGGAGGTCTAAGTGTGGTGGTGGACTGATGGTAATTATATAACTGAGGCCAAAGCATCGGGTCTGGAGGCCATTTGCTGTGTTAATTACACAGATGTAGTCTAAGACTCAACATGCGTGAGGCTCTGATGTTAATGGATCAGGGAGGTGGAGGTGGATTAGTGCGTTTTCCTCTGTGAAAGATAACCATCTATTTTTAATCCCCTTTTGGAAAGTTATTTTGGAAGTCGCTTTTAGTCAGATGGACCAGCACAGGTCAATATAAAGAGGAAGGGTTGCATTACGCCACATGGCTCACTGTAACAGTGCTGGCTGCAGAATGAATCCTCATTTCACCAGTCACTTTATTCTTAGACTCTGTGGGGAAACTGTGGGCCTTCTCAGTGACACAATAGATGAGTCATGAAAAAATTAGACATAGCGCTAGATGTCACATTGGTAAAACTAGACACTAGATTTCCCCAAATATAAATTTTAACTACTGACATTTATTATAACTCTGTCAACAAAATGTGGCCATAAAAGTGGCTACAGTGCTTTCCCTAATTTTCTTTGGTCCACAGTGTTAATATGTCAGTCTTATTTTGGAAAACAACTCTTACTGTATATACAAGTGTATATAATATGAATGATTATATTATAAATGATTATATATGTTTGCTTAAACTATATGAAAGCAGTACCTGATAATGTTTTGATCTTTTATTTTATTATAAAACAAAAACAACAAAACACGTTGATAAGACTTCAATCTGTTAAATTTTAAATGATCACTTATCACATTTATTTCATGGCAAGAATACATAATACAGTGAAGAACAAAAAAAAATCTTTATTTGTTTAACATTGATCAAGAAGATACCTAAAATGTATTAAAATGAAAGAAGTCAAGGCCCTTTACAAACGTCACAAATCAATGTCATAAATTATTGCAACTGAAAACACAGTCTGCTGAACCAAAGCTCTCACACTAATTAAAGTGTCTTCTTGAACAGCTGAGGGATGAATTGTAATAGGACGTGTGTTCATGCTAAAACCAATCCGAATGAAAACTTAAAACCTGTCCATAACTTAACGGAGACTTGTAAAACATACTTGGCATACTCTTTCAATAATTAGGCTATATACACTGAACAGATGTAAAACTTTGAAATACTGCATTTTGTGGTCTTACTGATAACAAAACTTTGATTTCAATCATTTATTCCACTGAAGTTGAAGATTAAAATAATGATAAACTAAAATTTCAACTTTGTGAGAGTGTCTCATTTCTCTGCCCAGGGGAAACCAAGCAACGTTAAAAATACGCTTTAAAAACAAAGAAAGCAGATCATTTGACAGGAAAAATACTTGGTTTCAATCATTACTTATTTAAAGTTACCTCTGCTGACTCTGTCTGGTGCTAGTGTTTAACACAAGAGGTTCAATCAGGCATCAAAGAGGCGTTTCACTGTGTTTCTGTGAAGGAGTGCACCAAGAACAAAACAGTACAGAGTGTATTTAAAATTCAAAAGTCATGCAATCAGTGTGCCAATTAAATAAAGTTACAATAGTGATGTGCCTCTCAAAATGAAAGACATTTTAAAAGCTAAAGCAGTAACACTCAATTCATTTTCATACATACCCGTACATACATTTACACTGGGTGTTCTGATGGTTAAGGCACGGTATCTCCATTCTTTTAAAAGCTGAAAACCAACTGTGCATTATTGTCAAGACGGTCTAAAGCTGCTGGGTTTGGTGCAAAACGTCTTAACAATAACTGATTACAGTGATTTGAGTTCTGACATTCCTTGATCCTTAGGGACCATGTCTTTGACTTGGGAGCTCATGGATACCATGTATAACTGTGGGAGAGAGAGGCGCTCATTCTCTGGTGCTGCTAACAAAGTTACCTGGGTGTTTGGAGGCTACAGCATCTTTGTATACAGCAGAATATTTTAAGTGCAAACCCATTACAATGCTGAAATTCATGTGGATTCTCGACCAAAGTAAATTCAAACTAAGAAACATGCTTACACATGCATCACACATATTGTCACCTGCTTGAGAGAGTTCAGGGATTTGGATAAACAAGGCTCCACTGCGAATGTCAGAGTTGAGGCACATGCATCTCTGCATATTTTTCCCAGTGGAGGTGATCCATAAATATTTCCATTTGGGGCTACAGTATCTCCACGTAGTTTTCAGGGATGAGGCCCCTCTTTCCCTCCAGCTCGCCCTCCAGCCAGCCCGGCTCTCTCGACTGGGTCACTGCAGGAGAGGACACAGCGTCACCAGGGGGGGGACAACACCACAGGGAGGGTGAGGGTGGAGGACAGACAGAGGACAAAGAGCCTCCAGTGAGTATACAGTATGTGCATGTGTCAGAGAGAAAAAGAGCACAGGTCTGAAGAGGATGCAGCAATGATGCGGGTACACTAAAATCCACCGTGACTCTATTTTTTTTTTTTTTATCTCTACTGTACATCTTAAGTCTACTTTTGGATCCAGTTTTTCTAGAATTTCACCAGGAGCAAAATCTCAGCAGCAAAACGGAGCCCTCACAAACCGTTTAGGATGACAGATGTGTCAGAGCAAAGAACATTTTTGTGGCATGTCTTCTCAAAATCCTCCCCAGATTCTTGATTTGTCCACAAAGTGAGCCAATTTAAAATTTTGAGTGCATTTGCCAGTCAACGATTGCACTGAGAAATTGTCAGTGAGAACTTCTAAGGCCGAAGTCAAGATATAAACAAATCCAATACTTCCATTTTTTTTTCTTGTCACATGTCTCAGCCTTCTTCAGGACACAAAGAAATGCATTTACAAGGCCGGCTGTGCTCTTGTGTGTCTATTGAACACAGAATGGACAAGGAACTTCAAAGCCCGATCTTTCATACAGGTGTAAACAAAAGAGTTGACCCGCCACCAAAATCCGAAGCGCATGATTTGAACCTCCTTTTACTCGCAAATTGACTGACATGTCTTCTAATACACAGAACTACCACAAGAAAACAACTCATTCTGCATTATTAATGTTTTCTGATGTTTTTACATCAGTTTGTTCCCATTAGAGCGAAACTTAAATACATTACAATAAGACTTGTATTTTTAATTATGATCAACGGAGACAACAAAGCCCCCCACCTCTATCTGCACATGCTCATGCATACAATAACAAACTTCCAATTTTATACCTTGCTGCTATGGGATTATTCTTACTGCCATTTTTAGGTTGTTTTTTTTTTTTAGATCACCAAATGTAGTTTTTATATATTTTATTCATTAGTCAAAACATAGCAAAACCCATGCAATGCTTACATTCATTACTTTTTTTAATAAGCACAACTAAAATCCTTACCGTGAGTATTTTATTTTACACTCCTAGTGTCTTTTGTGCCTGTTTTTCCACACTTGTTTGATTTTTCCTTGTGTACACATTGAAGGAACTAAATTTGTTCATCATATACATAACTGAGTATGTCATGTATATATTGTTTTATGACTCAATCAGGTCTGTAAACACACCTTAAATCTACAGTCAAGTACTTACAGATTGCGCCTTTAAGAAAATAAATAAACAAGGCAAAGTTGTCCTTTTCCTCCTTCAGTTTTAAGGTTGAGGAAAACATCATGTGTTGAACTTTTTAGACAAACTATGTACAGCGGCTTGCTCAAGTATTCAGACCTCTTGACCTTTTGCACACTTGTCATGCACATAGCTCAGACAAAAAAATAAAATAAAAAATCAATCACAAATATATTTAGAAATAACTGGATAGTGCGGCAAAATATGCAAAATGTCAAGGGTCCTCAAGACACTGTAGATGTTTAGTTAATGAGAACCTCATCATGTAACATTTATGTAACATGTCAATCACTTCACTTGAAGCCTGATGAAGTGTTGAAGGACAGACAGGATGTAAGCAAAACTACACTAAAACTCCCCAAACTTGGTATCGAGGTAACCAGAGATTTAAGTTGAGATCCAAAAGAAACACACGTCAGCATTCAGTAATACGTTTACTAAACAAAATGGTTAAGCTCCAAATGAAATTTCAGAGTACGAGAGTGGGCTCTAAAACATAATTTAATTTATGAAAATGTGATAATTAATCTTCAGTTTATTATTATTCCGATATGATGAGTTCATATTTATGAGTTGGAAATCCACCTTCTATTAAATTTAATTTTGCCATTGTAGGCATTTATCCTGACATTGATGGCTTTAATGTACACGCATTGAAACATAGAAATATGATTAAGGTGAGGTTTCAGCTGTCAAATTTTGACGTTTAGATCATAACTTTAGATCATTAAATCTTTGATGGGAGACGGTTTACTTAAAGAACAGTGGAGGCTAACAATGTCCAAAAAGATGTGAACCCTTTTAAATAGAACGAAAAAAAAAAAACTTGGATAACATGATACCCGAATATAACAACCAACAAACTGCAAGGCATTGTGGGATCTTATCAAAGACATCACCACCTGTTTCCCTGTAAAGACTATAGTACATCTATAGTGTCTGTGTCTCACAAAAGAGGGTTCTGACAAAAAATAGGAACTAGAAAATCCTCATTTCCTCTGAGAGTGATTAAAGCTCAGTCGAGCCTCTTCCAGACACACTGAAGAGCAAATCTGTGTCTCCTCCCCCCCCCCGCTCTCCCTCTCCTCGTCTCATCTCTCTGTTCGATTGAAGATCAGATTGGGTGTTCGGTTTTCCTCCAAATCCAATATGCCAGGGCTGGTTCTGAGTGAGCGACTGGTGTAGGCGATAACACTTACCGGCGTTGAATATTGCACCGACCTGGAAGGAGAGCTCAGAGTCGTGCTCAGCCTCACATGGGTATACTGCCTTGGCTTTCCTGCTGGTGACACTGAAAAATGAAGGCAATCAGTGAGCTGGCGGAGCTTTGGGGGAGGATTACCGCACAGTTCAATCTGGGCCTGAGGCCTGCTTGTTCATTCACTCACTAGCCTGAAACAGCAGAAATGGACCAGGCTGGAAAATAAGCAAAAGTACCAAGAGAGGAGCCGGGCCACTACACACTCTTCCCTTGCCCTATCTCCAGTCTAGACAGACTAGCGAGCGAGTCAAAACACACCCACATGCACCCGTGTGAGTGCACAAACACAATGAGATGCAGCGCTGTTTGTAGCAGGTTTTGTACAGCCGAAAAGGCAGGCACACATCAGGTCCGCACAGCAGACAACCATCCATGGTGAGATAATTAAAAAGTGGCGGGGGGATTATAAAGTAGGTTTGCACACAAACAGAGGTAGAATAGAAATCTCTCTCAACTGTGCTTCGGCTTTTAAAATCACATTTGTGAGCTTAGAAGCCGCATTTTAAATCAGTTTGATGTAAAAGAGCGCCATCAAAGAAACCATATTCATCCCTCCGCAAAGGTTAGTAAAAAGCCGTATTTATGCCACTGCATCCCCGAAAACATAAAAAAAAACGGTTCCACAGAAAGGTTGTTTTGCTCACCATTGCAAACCGTTATCTCGGATTCCAGCAACATTACCATGTAGAAGTTGTGCCTTCAACACACGATGCCCTGATAAATATTTCATATTCTTTCTGCAGAGCAGCAACAATGTAGGATGAGAGAGGAGAAAGAAGATTTACAAACGTGGAAAAAAAAAAGTTTGTGGTCACAGAGTTGTCAATACAACAATGTTCAGCCGAGTTCTTGAATTCAGACTTTTGGAAGAATGCACTCTCGTGGAACCGCATTTGGAAAAATGAGGATTTGTATTTATATGAAAACAACATTAATGGGTTGCCCATAGAATGAGTGAGACTGTTTGCAATTTCCTCGGTAACAACTGAAAGCACTAAAAATGAATTCATCATATTTCTCTCAAGGAAGCAGAGCAATAGATGAGGGTAATGGGCAGAGTGTGCAGTCTTGCACAGCCCCGTCCGGTTTGCTCAGATACCTGTGTGTGTATCTGGGGTTTGACAGAAAGGGGAGAAGGTTGCTGCCTGAGCTATAGCCAATACTTGTGTTGCAGTAAGATCCCTCAAAGGTAAACCAAATTAAGGGCGAGTGAATATATGAGAAAGTCGGGGAAAATATTGATGTGCAAGACTACAAGTAGATGTTAGACGAACGAGGGAGTTGGTGATTCTGTTGAGTGAACATGCAAGATAAGACGAGCAGGCGAGTAATGGAGCAAGTGTGTGAAAACTGAGAGTGAAGGAATCTCGGAGTGTGACATTTAACCAGTATACAAGTGTGAAAATGACTTAACGAAACAGAAATAAAGACAGAAAAAAAAAGTATTCAACTGCAATTATAAAATCCAGCTGGGAGGAAGACAGGCAAAGAAGGCAAAGAGAGGCAACCCTGTCTTACCTCTCCTCTGGCTTTTCTTTTTCAGCAGCAGCTGTGGTGGCAGCAGGTTGGCTCTCTCCTGGCGCTCCAGAAGTGGACCAGGAGGCTCCTGCTGTGGGGGCCCTGCAGATTAAAAAATAAAAACACACTTTAGTCACCACAGATCCTATGGTGTTGTCTGTTGTCTGAAACCATGCCGTATTTGCCCTTAGCATAGCGTTTTCCGCCAAACTGTCACAATGTCTTTTAGATAGAAAAATGAAGAAAGTCACACAGAAGGCAGCGATAATGCTGCCTGTTAAAAAAAAAATGTTGGACCTGGTGGCTTTTCAGCAAAGTGGAGAAGACATTCACCACAACAAACAGACGCTGCCTTTTCATACATTGTTAAATTGTTCAGTACTGGTAGCAACTACTGAATGTGGTGGAAACAGAGCAACAGGTGAGCTAAACTGAGCACACTGTTGTTATGGAGACAAGGTGAGAATACATTTCTACACCAATCCAGAACCTTGCAAGGGTGGGAATTAAAACCAAAAACTGCAATGGGGTGTAGCTTTGTCAGTGGTAAATTTCGACACCTATCCACAACCATAATGTTAACTAGCCGACTCCAGATGTTCTGTCGCTTCTGTGACATTCATGTCATGAGGAGTCAAGTCAAATAATTCCACGATCATTGCAAACTTGGGTCAACTGAAGTCATAAGCATTGATAAAATATTAACATGCAGCACGGAAATTATAAAACATAATTACTATGATTTTGAAGTTGAAGTTACATTTTTAAATTTGAGTAATATCACACTTGTCAAAGAAAGAATAAATATTCCATCTTATTTCATTCTACTGTACAGCAGCTACATACAGGGCGACTCGCACTTTGAATTCTCACTGTGTGCAGGCTGTACATTTATCCAAACAACAAGGACGGCAGGCTTCCATAAATTAAATAATCCATTCCAGTCTATCTGCCAAAAAGCCTCTTCAACTCTCAACAGTAGACCATATTAACCTGAAAGCTAAGCCTCAAGAGCAACTTAGAAGAGAGATATATACTTATCTGAAGGTCTGAAATTTAAAGTCACACAAAGAGATTTATTTGACCTTCTGTGTCGTAGTTTTGAAACTTCGCTCCATAACTCAAGCCAACTGGAACCATTATTGTAAGATTCACTGGCTAAAATCTGACCTGGACTAATTCTCAACCCCAAACTGTCAACTTGTCTAAAGTAAAAAAGGCCTGATTAATAACAAATTCTCAGTCTAAAATCATCTGGATTGACTGTATCTGTAAAACACCACGGGGGTGGATTCAGAGTGAGAGAGGCAACCAGTCATGAATTAAACATAATGTTTGAATTCTGGAGGAATATTCATACATGGGCCAGTTGTTTGCTTTTCTGTTCAGCGAACAGCCAAAAGTAAAATTGAAATTCAAACCGGTGTGCAGATACAACAATTATACTATACGGCGATCTCCCCCATCATCAACAAAGCACCAAATGAGGGAATATCTTTTGGGAAAATGGTGTTCATGTTCCAGAGATTTGTAGAATCTATGCCAAGGTGCACTGAAGCTTGTCTGGAGGCTCATTGGTGCTTTATGATTGATTGGTTGATTCTTCCTTTAATTTGCCACCCATACATGTGCATTCAATGCCTACAGTAATGTGTATAACTTCTGAACGTGTAAAGTGAAACAATAACACTCCAACACTTTGACCATTAGCTTTATCATTTACAATAGTAGCTGTGCTTCACACTGACTGGTGTCAAGGCCAACGAATCTATGTCCGACCTACAGGATGAAGGTAGGGGTCCTAGTAAAGGCAGACTGGAGCAGAGGAGAGCAGGAGTCTAAGCCAGGCATCCCTCTGTGTTCCATGCCTGCCCCAGGGCCAGTGCTAATACAGTACATAATGAGCAAATTGCTCCTAGCTGCCGCTCCCATAGAGACGTTAATAAAGGCAATTAGAGGGAGCAGCTGGGGAGGGGCTGGAGGTTGAGAGGATGTTGTGAATAGTGGTTACGTTGGCACTGGTGGAAGAGAGAGAGCGAGACGGCCTTAAGGGGGAACATGGTAGGGGATCTTATGTGGACATAGGTGGAGGTGAACACACGAGTACTGGGCTCACGCTTTCATTCCCTCCTCTGCATCGCTTCCTCCCTCCATTTCTTCCCCTGCCTCTCAGAGCGCTTGTCCATCCCCAGCGGTGGCTGTTCCGTTTGGGCCTGGCCTGACTGTGGGTGATTTATAGCTCTGCAGCAGTGTGGGGCCACTGTGGTGCTCAGCTGCTCCACATCAGCATGGGGGGATAGTGCGCTGCAGTGCAGCAAATCCACTCATTAACCTGGGCCCAGGCACAACCGCTGTCTGCCTGGGTCACAGCCAAAAGAAGGGAGAGCAGAGGAGCACCAACACTTCACCCACCTGCAGGTGAATCCACTCGGATACAAACAAAGCCCCTAAATACAATGAAATTAAAAACAGAAAATACATGCACACACACACATATTTGAGAAAAGTTAACATATCTAACTGCTTATTTCAGTTGGAAGGGGATTATACAAATCTGTATAGATCTTTAAAATGAACAGATATCTAAATAATTATAGAATAAACAGTTGGGGAAAATCAGTGAATGCCACATGGCGTGCCCTAGAAACTTGTTAAATGTACCAGAGGTAAATGGATTCATCCCAAAATTGCTTTCACAATTATAGCTAAGCCAAACCGAGGGAAATCGTTTGCCATTTCTCGTCAACAAAAATAGCATCAAGCTTTGAATTGCTCATCCGTTGTTTTTCCCCCATCACAGGCCTAGCTAAGCTTCTTCTGTAAACATGATTAAATACAGTAAATGGGGACTCGTGTGAAAACACACTGTATGTGAGGCTCGCATGAAAATCCCTCTCCAAACGTTGGTAATATTCGTAACAAGTTTTTAAGAATATTAAGTTTTAAGTTGAGAGAAATGTTTAAATATGCTGGCGACATTATATCATTATACAGAAAAAAAGGTTCATGATATCAAAAGTAAAAAACAACATTGCAAACAATGAATTCCAAAGTGATCTGCAACTGCAACTTTTGGTTTATTATTTTAACCATCAGGGTTGTCACATTATCACATGCTGCCAGGTTAGTAGCAGGGAGGAATTCATCAACAGAAGTGGACTGCTGCTTCTCATTACTGCAGGAATTTCACCCTGCAGCATCCAGGCCTCGTTGATCCTGGCGTGGAGCTAACATGGGGATGAGCGGGGCTATCAACTGCCTTTCTACAAAAGGAAGAAGGGCAGCAGTGGGATTTTGTAGTGTTTCTAGTAGAAAGTGGGATCAGCCAAGCTGCCTGCCCCGCCATCGCCAGTTTGGGTGGGCAGGAAATAAGCTCTGATCCACCAATTTATGATCCACAGCTGTCTGCCAGCGAGAGGCATGGAGGGCTGGAGGTAGGGCAGGGGAGAGGAAGGAAAAGTGGCCAAAAAACGTAAACTCATTGGGCAGGACTTGGGGCAACAGTACCACTGGGAGAAGCGGTGACTAAATTTAGGGAGAAGAGGAGAAATGAGGCAAGACATTGAAAATGATGGAGATGATAAATCATGCCACAGTCCACAAAGGGTTATTGCATGATATAGTGAGTCAGGATGCATTTGTGTATGACCAGGCAGATTTTGCTGCAGCTATCCTGCAGGAAACCGACTAATATATGCTCTTTTCCAGGTGCACTTTTGAGCACACCAGAGTGCAGATAATACATTTCTGAGAGCGGCTGAAAGTAATCTAGCAATTGCCATCCCTACTGCTCTTTTTGGCTAGGACTGAAGCTGAATCCCTGGGTTCCAGGCCAGAGAGGTGCTGTGCTAACAGGTCTCCACCATCTCACATGCTAAGATTTATGAGTGAACAAAGCCAGGGCGACACCCTGTGACATATGGCGCAAGTCTTCATAAAGGGACAGGGGCTGCGGCTATAAGGGTAAACAAGATGAATATCTCCCCAATGTCAATACGATTTACACGGCCAACGCTCGGCCACCTGTCTCCCAAACAAATAAGAGCTGAGATTTACGACCTCCTCCTGGTTGCTCCTTCCGTCCGCCAACATGATGCCACATATGTGGGAAAGCACAAAAAAAAAAAAAAAAAAAAATCTCACAGGGGGAAAAAAAAGGAGTTGTTACATAAGTAATATAGAGCCTTGTCTGTCTAATCCGGCAACTTAGAGAAAACACTTGATATGAACATGCCTACACACAGGTGGGCACACACCCACAGAGGTCAAAGTGAGAGAGGAATCACATCGTCCTCTGTCAAGTTGTGAGGTGGATTTGGTTTTTATTTTACAGCTCTATTCAGCTGATGGAGGAGGAGAAAGGGACGGTGAATGAGAAAAAGTCTATTTCAAGGTGAATCTGTAGACATGACACAGCAAAGAGTCTAACATCTGCAGCATAACCCAATAACTCATCTCTCACATCAGCATTCAAGACAAGTCACGGGCTGGAAACAACAAAAAGGTCCAAGGACGTAGTGGAGAGAGTGAGGACAGAAAGGAAAAGCAAGAGAGGTAAAGCATCACACTATTGAAGCATTTTCTGTCTAGTACAAGAGACAAAGACAAACAGTTGACATGTGACTAATAGCATTAACATCAAGGCTGACATTAACATCAATATCGATTAATCTATAGTTTCATTTTTCATTAACTCATAAATTATTTAACATATAGAATGTCAAAAATAATGACTAACGCTAGTCACAAGTTATTAAAATGATTTACGTAAGAATTGAGATGCTTATTTTCTACGATTTTGAGTCAGTTCACTTGTTCGTTAATACTAATGACATGGTTTCTGCTTGCTAAAATACTCTTTTTACCAGAGTGGAAAAGACAGAACTGTGCCGCAATCACACAGTGCAGTAAAGTGTTGCTAACAGCTTTGGTGCTAGTAAATCTACAATGAGGGCAAGATGCATTTCCGATTTAATAATCTCCCGGGGAAGAGGGAACAAGATTTAAGAGCCACTATTTTTAGGCGTGCTGCGCGTTAATATAGGAAGGATTTACTCATAATTTTATTGTGCTGCAATATGAAAGATAACTGGCAGTTCAGATCTTGATCAAAGTTACTGTTACTGGAGTATTGCATTTTTTTTTTTTAAATTAGCATGATCAAAATATGCCTGAGACAAAAAAAATAACCAAAATAAACAATTACAATATATAAAAAAATTATATTACACAAATAAAACTAGTCTTTGACTTGACTTGAACTGAAACTGTAAAATTTCCAAAGATTCCTACCCCTAATAACACTAATAAGAATGCTAATAACACTTTTAACATTACTTCTCTTACTCATATAATCACAATAATACCACCATAGAATGCAACCACATAAAAAGTAATGATTCCTACAATAGAAAATGGCTTTACATTATACTTGTAGTTTGCCTGTGGAGTGAAGTCACAGCCGTGAAGCTCGTTTCCAAACCTATGAATCGCTGCCCGCATCTCCAATATGTTCAGCGATTCATGTAGTGAATGAACGAAGTGAAACAAAATGGCAACTCAGTCTGATTATCAAGTTAACAACCGTGTTTTGGAAGCAGAACCAGTTAATTACAACATGCTCAAATCAAACACCAGCGACTGTTTACCTGTGAATATGGTATCATTGATTTGATGCACCAGAGAAGGGTCTACAAATAAAGGATCAATGTAGCATCCAAGCAACTTCAACTGTGGATAAATAAAATAGTGATCAAAATATTCAAATACAATGTTTGCAGTCCATATAGTGTACACAGTCAGTCCACAATTGAATGTAAACCATGTGGACTCATTTATGACTTTGTTTACTATGGATCTACTTGCTTCACAACCAATACCGGCATTTTAAGTGGTGCACAGTCACATATTGATAAGCATAGTGAACCACTCACTTGGAGTTGCTGCCTGAGCTGAGGCTGGTTTTGAGTGGGGCATGGTCACTCCTCTCTGTAGATGTCTCCGAGGCCGAGGCAGACGATGACTGGGACGATACAGACTCATTGCTGCCCATTGATGTCTCGTCTATAGCTAGGCTGGAACTATCTCCCACTGCTGACACTTAGATGAGAAAGAAAAACGGTGTTGGTTTTAATTAATTACATCTTTTCATTAATTGCATTCTACTGTAAAAGACTCAGCCTATTCCGTCTTACTATGATAGTTTGCCTGATAAAACAGCTGAATAATTTATCAATACGTAAGGCAATGCTGCATCAACAGGGGATTTTATAAATCAAACTGCTGTCAAACAGGCAAGACTTACAAACCATGTTTGTATTGTTCATAATAATACATTTCTGCAGTCATAGACAGGAACCTACAGAAACACAAGGGAGATCCAAGCTCTTTTATTTCAATTTCACTGTCAAGTAAAGATCCTGCTTTTGGGAGATGGGAGGCACAGAAGCAACTGTTAATGTTTAAAAAGTAGTTTGTTTGGAGCATTTCTTCTTTATTCCCCAGCAAACACGTATCAAAGCACTTAAACCAAAAGTCCATATTTAATTAGATTGAACTGAATTGGTGCTGGGCTTATAGTCTAATAGCCAAATGTTATAGCAAAATTTTTACATTCTACATTGACCATGCATGCACTACCATAGCATTGTTGGTCTTATGTATTGTACAGTTCGTTTATTTTATTTTTTTTACCTTAGTGGAATGAAACCCATTAATTTATAGGCCCTGCACATCTACATAGGTACAACAGGAGGATGAGGGAGATGTCAATCGAGCACAGCCTGGACATGCACACACTGTCTTTTAGAAGGTGGCCCAATCAGGCAAAATAAGTAAAAACACCTGTGTGGGTGGACCATGGGTGTGTTGGGCCTTTAATAATCATTTAACAGAACATTTACAGATGCAACATGTGAGGAGATTGACATAGTGTTTGTATTTCTATGAATTTCTTGGTTTTATGTCTTTTTGTTAGGGACTTTGTAGCTCTTGCTGGAAAAGTCACATCTGTTCCCTTTTTGACGTTTAAAGTATTTTTTATTATTTTATTATTATATTATTTTATTATTATTATTATTTTATTTTAAATGTGAAGCATCCCTATCATTCATTAGTAAGCCTCTGCCAACTACGGAAATACTTTGTCCTGCTGCTTCTGGTTTGGGGAAAAATAAATCCAGCTCAATCTTTCAGCATGTTTGAAAATTTAAAGTGGCTATAATCGATATTTTTACAGTAACAATGCATCAAATGACTATGTGAAAACAATGTGACAAAGTGGGAGGTGTTGCTCGTAGTGATGAACCTACAGAAAATGATCACCCGAATCTGCAGCTCCCCTCAGCTTTAAGGAGCTTTATGGCTAGTTTCAGCTCATTGTTTAGCTGTCCGGCCCTCAACTTGACCGTTTTGGTTCACTCTCACCGCTCTCATAGCATCATTTTCGGTTGCAGCAGGCAGCCGCCTTAAGCTAAAACAGCTAAGCTAAACCAGCTAGTCGCTAAAAACAGTTAGCGACTAGCTGGTGAACATAGTCGAGGATTTAGCAGCATGAGAGCCAGATATTTCCCTCAGTGGTTGGTAGAGGAAAAAAAACAGAGCTAAAAGAGACTGAATATTGGACATAGACTCACCAGGTGGTCAGTCCAATAATGATAATGTTGCTCTGTAACTGCCAGATGTGTAAAAAAGCAATTGTTTGCCTACAAGTTCGCCATATTAACTTAAAAGATGATGGTATGTCAATGTTGTGCACACATCTGGTTTCCGCTGGATTGCAGGTTTAAATAAATCAATAACAAATATACAACTGATCTGAAATCATCTACTGAAAGATATGATTTATCTGCACTGTTCTCCTACGCTGCACCTGTTAAAAGGCTTCCTGACACAAATGCTCTGATTAATGCACTTCCCTACGCCAGGTATGCTGTCACATCTGCAAGGATATTAAGATACATGCAGTGTCACAAGAAGACTCGCATGCATACATAAACACTCTCCTCTCTTTTCCACTTCATCGTCCTTAACTTTGCTTTTACCCACTGAATGCTGAGACAACTTACTTTAAAACCATTATGTGGGACTCGTATAAAAGACACAAAGGTTACAAAAGGATTACGCCTTTCATCCCTGATATTAAAATACCCTGTGGTAAAAGCTGGTGCGAGGGAGGTAAAGAGAGGCAATCTGGTAAGCAGATTTAGATTCGTTTGGTATTGTGGAGGGGGAGGGATTTGACTGGCCCCGAATCAGAAATTGAAGGAGTTAGATTGTTTGGGTCATCAGGTCAGGTGATCATCAGCTAAACCAATGCACAGGAGAGGGCCCCTATCGTTGTCTCACATTTCAGCAAATGTCAGAGGAAACTGGAGTGAATTTTAAGCATTTAAGAGTAAACAAGGGCACACAGTCATAGATGCAAATCCCTCCACAGTATAACAGAGTGGTGGCGGCTGAGTTCAGTGTGTCATCTGTACACACCGCTATAGTTCACAGCAGTCACTAGGGAACAGACAGCCTAACCATGAGTGAGTGAGTGAATGAATTCAAAGCCCAGCAGGAATCAGGGGTGACTACAGACTCAGTTGCCAGTTTATTAGGTACACCTAGCTACAGCAGCACAGCAGTCCTGCAATAAATCCTACTTTCATGAAGATTATATGATTAGTTTCTGCTGAAACTGTTTTAGAGAGGTGTTGATTCAACTGTATGATCATTTTGGAGGCTTTGTTGCGGTGTTTAACTGTATTGCATCATACAGAGAAGTGTTTGTTATTTAGCCTACCCTATAAATGAGGTGTACCTAATAAACTGGCAACTGAGTGTATTTTGACAATTAGTGCACAAAGGTTTCTTATTTGTGACCTAAAATTAACTTAACTTGCAGGCGGCAACACTACGCAAAATAAACACTCACAGTTGTCGAGTCAAGGACCATTTAAAAGGGCAGATTGGGTTTAATACAGTTTTGTTTTGATGTTGGACTGAGATAAGTCAATATACTTTTAGCTTTGTTCAAGACGAGCTAGGTAGCTAGCTAGCTACATCCATGAAAAATAGTGTGGATGACATACAGGTTCTTATAAATTGACTTACAGAAATAAGAACTCTTATATCCACAGGATATAAGAAATCCACACGTTTCTCTGACCTTTGTGAAAAAAGTTACGCTAACTGCTCCTAGCAATTTCTACTGCAGCCGACAAATTGACTGAAAATACATCTGTGTGATGGATATGTCAGTCACTACTGACTGATTAGGGCAAAACAAAAGAAAATACCCCCAATTCCAACAAGAACCAGCTAACAGGAACACAATGTCAGGATGAAATAATGAAGCAAAACAAAATGGCAATTCATGCCGATTATCAGGCTAATAAACATCTTTGACATTTCTTAAACATATTTTACAGGATAACAGATTGTTTCTGTTCTGTTCACTTGTGCGCACTAATATTTCAAAGAACAGATATTACTACTTTGTGCAAACAAGTTATCAGTTTAAAAGCATGAAGTACTAATTAGCGCGCAAAAATTATCAAACAAATTTACCCCTGAATCCTGTTGGGCTCTGTTAATGAATTAATGTTTATGTGAATTGCATACTTTCTGGATCATCTAAAACAGGAGCACCAATCTATCTAACTTGAGCACAAAAATCTTGTTGCTGAGGTTTATATAATCATTCTAATTCTGTATGATCTTATAATGTATACTCAGTTCCTTTAATATATTCAGAGGTGTGAAAATATACAGGTGCACATATGTATGTCTCTTACCATTCTGAATGTCTAGGGCTTGTGGATTGTAGACAGCCAGGGGCCGATTCTGTCGACTCAGCTTCTTGGACTGCCTTGTGGGAGCAGAGAATACTGGGGCAGCAGGTGAAAGAGGGCATGACTCGGGAGCATCTGCAAAGATCTGAATACACAATGTGAATAAGTCTCTACCAAGACAAAAAACTCACAGTGCAGATACTCGGAGACTGTTGAGCAGCAGCATGTCCTCCACTGACCTCACTTAGTGAACAGGTTTTGAAAGGCTTTATATAGTGGTAGATGAATGGAAAAGGCCATTTGCAGCCACAGCATGTGCTCCTAGGGAAAGCTGAGCAGCTCATTGATTGGACCCTAAAAACTGCATGTGAGAAGATGTTGTTGGTGCCAAAATAAACAAGAGCAGCTCCACATGTAACGCAACCACATCCCGTCCAGAAATCTGGGTCTAAGTTAAGGTGACATTTCTCCTCAGAGAAACTGACCCACTCTCTGAAAGAGTGGAGAGTAAAATAAACAGGGTTTGGACTTGGGGAGGGCTGGCCAACTGGTGCAGCCTGTTTACACCGGGCCGTGTTTACATATAAACGTCAGATGTAGAGTTAAAAGAGAATAGGGCTGCAGAGGAGAGGAAGTCTCAGCAGAGCCTCGGAAAGGATCACAGACGAGGGGAGGAGGGAGGTAGGGAAGGGAGGAGGGAGAGCGAGAGAGAGAGAAAGTGGCAGAGAAAGTGAGACAGAGTGTGAACGGGAGAGGCAGACAGAGGAGGGGGCATGAGAGAGAAAGTTTGTAGGAGAAAGGCAGATAGAAAAAGTGAGAAATCTGATATGGCTGAGAGTTTCTGCTGCCTCCCTCTCGCCTCTCTGCAGATGGAGGTGAATGTAAAACAGAGTCTACTGTTGGTATCTGGGGGTATCAACAGTCTAGAGTGGGACTAAGCTGTGAGGGAAGTTAATGCCTGTCTGTCTGTCTGCTCAACTTTTCCCCTGCTCTAACACGCTGTACTTTCCAAAATGCTCTTGCTGCATTCTAACACTACATCCTTTATCGCCTGGACGGTGTTGGATACCTTTGGGTAGTCTCAGAGACTAGCAGTATACACTGTGCTACTGGTGTTGTTTTAGCACATTTCTATACCCCGTTGGTTTTCACCAGGCCTCTGTATTCTCTCACACCCCATTTTAGATTTGTGAACTTGGGTGGAGACATTAGTCACAACACACATCATCTTCCATTTAATGAAGCTGGATTCACTAAAAGCTCCTGGTTTCATCTGATTGTACGCAGAGTGCAGTGCTGCTCCACACAGATTAGAAAACTAATCTCAAACCTTTTTCTCTTTTGACACGGACAATTATCCCCCTTTGAGGATTGACACTGATTAATGACATTCTCGGGAGATTACATGATCTACATGAACTACAGGTTATGAAACTCATAACCATAAACACATTTAGGCAGGCAAAGGACCGTCCAAATATAATAAAATGTATACGATAATCTACAGAATAATCAACCTACTGCAAATGAAGAGAATACCATGTGTTTAATCCTGGTATGAGCACTTGGGGCTCCCCCTATTGGTCAGATTAAAACAATTCTGGATATTAAACTGCTGTCTAACACCTCTGTACATTAATAACTGGGTGAAGGGTATACTGTCCCAAGGGTTTAAGTTGGTACACGTCTCATTATCTGAGAACTTCATTTATGCTCATTATTTTGTACAATACGCATATATCCAAACAAACCTCAAAGTACCCATTATTTAATATGATGCATTTTCATTGCTAGAACATTTGCTCAAAGAAGCTGACTTTAAGGTGGATTAGGCAAGAGTTTTGTGTGAATATACACAAGTCTAAACCGCCTTAACAAACAGAACCTACAGAGGAGAAGAGCATCATATCCACCCTAATTGAGACTCTTACTCTGCCCAAATGAAATTCTGGTGTCAGGTACAGTACAGTGTGTGCACTTCTCTGCCAACAGAAACTGCCAAATCGAAACTTAAGAGCAAAATAAAAAAAACTTCAAAGCAATAGTAAGAAAGCGCTCAGTGCCAAGACACCAGGACTTACAAACATTATATCTTCTGCTTCGCTTGCACATTTATTATCCTTCAGTATCAAGTAATTACACGCCACCCAGGTTGGTAAACACAAAGGTGCTGTGTGCGGCTTACTTATGTCACGTCACCTGATTCAGATTTCATTTGGTGCCATCATTGTACCTTGTGTTGCCTAGGGTGCCTGTCTGTTAGTAAATATAGTTCTGGATGGCAAGTGGAAACACAATTATACACAAAATGTTGGACTGACAGAATGACTCATGTAAGTACAGTCAGTGCAGTAGAGATTTGACCAATCAAAAACAGACATTTTGGGAGAAAATAGAACACATATACACTAGAAAGACTTAAGCTATGGTACTAATTACTTCCACTGGAAGATATAGTGCTATGATGAGTAGATACTTCCAGTTTTCAGGGAGTGTTCAGTTTCAAGTGTATTACTTTGTGATAGTACTGTCGATACTGCACGGCGTGTCTGGCAAATCACAGTGTTGAGTGTTACCGTTTCATGTTGTTCAATGAGGATCTCCACCACAATGTTCTGGAACTTAAGATCCATGATGGCAGCGACAGTCTCCTCCTGTGGTCTCATTAACGTGGGGCCAAACACTACGCCCAGGTTGGCCACGGTCATCAGATTCTGTTTACTGTGAGCCGCCACACTGAGGAAGATAACAGCTCACATTAAACACGTTTCACTCCAACTTACTAACTCAGCTTTACTGATATGATTTGGTTTTTGGGACAGAATAAGACTTTACTAAAGTGAGAAACATAAACCTCCGATTCTACCTCATTCTTGATGTTCTGGATTTAACAAGAGACCACTGAACTCTTGAGAGAAAAATGGGTAGAATAAATATGAACAAAGAAAAACAGGGAAAAACTGTACTGTACTGTATCTGTAATGTATTGCTTTTGTTTACGTATATGAGAAAACAAGAAAATGAAGCCAAAAATAGTGGCAAATATCAACTATGGCCTGGCTACTGCCTGAAAAACACCCTTGACATACAGTACAGGTTTTTCCATGCAAACTGTTTAGAAGAGGTGGTAAGTCACCAGATCTTGAAGCATCTTGTCTCGTCATACATATAGTTAGTAGATGACAGCCTAAACAATAGCCACAATCATTAAATATAAAGCCATTTGCTGTGTAAAATTGCTCCTCTGCTCCTTTTCCCTAAAAGGTTAATGTTTCATTTCATAACATAGTAATAGTTTTTATGATGTGAACAGAGAGGTGGCCCACCTCTGGACCGCCTCACTGCAGGAAACCCTCAAGTATGAATTGTTTCTTCCTATAATGCATAATTTCACAATGACCAAGCATATCAAAAGTCCAAAATGGCTGAAGAAACACAATGAGACGTTGCTATCTTGATGAATAAGTTTGAACCCTCTCTTGACCCTTTTCCTTCTATGTATTACTTCTTAGTTTTTCACATTTAGAACAGAATCTTTTCTTGATTCGTTTTGTAAAATTTATTTCACACATCACAGAGGCACTGAAAACTGTGAATACATAAAGCAGCCACTGCATTTTGAGATAAAAAGACGACTAAAAATGGGCGATTTTAGCACATCTTATGACATTTCACACTTTTGCCAACAACAGTACATCTTAGCCAATACTTGGTAAATCCAAACATTAACTTGACCTGCATGTACAGTTTGACATATATACAGTAGCTCCCTACACTGAATATAACATTAAATAAAAAATGAGAGCATTTGTGCATCAAGACTTTTTGAAGTTACACACATTGATAAGGCTGTCCTTATCAATTCCAACTAGGAATACTTCTGGCAGCGGCTATTCAGATTAGGAATGACACGTTTTATTAAAATGTCTTCCAGATCAGGACAACTTCAGTAGATGAAACTTTATCTTAGGAGGTCAAAAAAAAAAAAAAGCGGAGAAAAAAAAACCTTTATTTGAAGAAAAAGTTAAATGGACAGGTGAAGAGATTTCACACTCAAAATATGATGATATGCAGTGCATCTGCAGAGAGACAGTTTAAATAGCTTCAAAGGGTGCCTTTGAAGACAAAAACATTGGTGACAACTCACATTTATAACATCTCTGAAACCATTTCAGATAGCAGTGTGAAATTCTGGCTTTGCTTCCTTCCCCTGCAGGACATGCACACACGCCAACTTCAGAAAAATATTCGAGTCTCTCCAGTCTGGAGAATTTCACGCTGGATAATCCAAATTCAATTTCAATAGCGCTGCCTTTTTACCAGAGCCTGATTCTGCAGCGGGTTTCTATGAAATAAGATCCACCAGACTTTCACTGCCTCAGGGAAGAGGGATTATTTACTTATCTTCAATTTGCTCATATTTAGTTTATAAAAAGCTTGCTGAGGTAAAACCTTGTAATGTTAGCTAACATTATTTCTTAAATCTTTCTTCCTATCTAATCTCACAAATGGAGCGATGCACAATAGTGCTCCATCCAGGGGTGTATAGAGTAATCTCAAGAGAGAGCTTAATTTGAGAGGTCCGTTTCATTTCTCTTCACTGGTGGGCTGCACAACGGCACACTGAACAGGTATGGTACGCTACACAATCCTCCTTCAACAACTTAAAGAAAACACCAATATGACCTAAGAAAAGGCAAAAAAAAAACAACAAAAAAACAACGTTAAGATGCTAGCAGCATCAATTTTTTTTACCCAGCAGTCACTGAGTAGACAGAGAAGAGATGGAGTGACAGCAGGGAAGGGGGAGTGAAGAGAGTGGGAGTGAGGGAGAGAGAGAGAGAAAAAGCATGTGGAGTGAGAATGAGGAGACAGACAGGAAGAGCAGAAAGAGAGAACTGAGAGAGAGAGGGGGTGGAGATTGGGTGAACTATGACCAAGAAACTATGAACACTCACTTGGCCAGATGCTTCATAAGCAGCCCGAGGACTTGTCGATTCCTCTCCGGTAGTTTGTGGACCAGGCAGTGGACGGCTTGGATGCGAGACTCTGGACTACCGCCCTCTGTTCAAACGCAGAAGCAGCCATAAACTCACATTAAACTACAAGGATTTCTGTGTGCTCCTCAGGTGGCAAAGAGCCAACGCTGTTGCGATCGAACACTGTACAACATTAGCAAACTGCAAATTTAAAGAGATGTTATACTACATATACCCTTTTGATTTGAGCAGTGCACAAAGAGTCTGAAGTACAGAAACCCCAAATAAAAGTCATTTAGCGGAAGAATTTAACCTTATATTACTTCAAAAGTCCTAAAAAACTATTTGGATACATTCTGGAAATTTTTAAATTGAGCACAAGTTAGTGGACCTTTAAGGACATAATGATCAGAGGCTATCACCCTCAAGTATAAGGGTTGGAGGATGATACATTCCAGTTTAAATAAGTGAAGAAGAGGTGTGATAGTGATATACGGTCTGAAGCCTCCCAGAATTTGGCAGCAGGGACCACTATGCTGGCGGAGGAGATAGCTTTACGTTACTGTCGCTACCGTATAAAAGGGTTGTGTTAAAACCCCCCAAGATCATCTCTTAAACATTTCCTCACACATGGGCATCTGACCGCCCACACACAAACAAACACACACACACACAAAATATCATTACTATGGGAACGACAAGGATTTAAACATGGAAAAAGCCTCTTATGGATGCTGTCATCCATCAAAAAAAAATATTCATTGCTAATCCATTTTTTCCCCCTCGTTATGAGGGCATTGCGAGCGCCTGATAAAAATGTCAACCTGATCCAATTATAGCACTTGTTGTAATAAGATTCAAGTTTGGCTTGCTTTAAAAACATTTCATACATAAATGATGTTATGTGGGCGAGAAAACAAAAAGTGTCTTTTTGCTGTTCAAGGTCACTCACTGGACCATTTGAGGGCATGCTAATTACTGCATCATTTTAAACCTTTTAGCTTTAAACTTTAATGGCTTATTTGGCCACACATTTTCAGTATTATAGTAGTATAGTAGACGGTGTAAAACTGTCTCAAGAGTCAAAAGTGTATGTCCAGGCCAAAGTCAGCTGAAAGGCTTTTTTGGTCAACTGTATTCACTGGAAGTCAACAACAAATATATCCACATTTCTCATCAACGTTAGTGAGTGCAGAGAGTGAGACATTTATGAAACCAAGTAAGAAGCCATAAAGGTATGGCGTTACAACATTACACTTTTTAGAGACATCTGTCAAGTGCTTAAAATTCTAAATATGAGGAATACTGTGGATACATCCTAATTAGCATTCAAGATGCAAACAGACCAATGGCTATCAGACTATGAATCCTTTACTTAAGAGGGTTGACCACTATTACCTATGTTTCCAGAAAGTTAGTAAAAAGTAATCCGACTGTTTTTCACTTGACTGGATGTTTTCAATAACTCACTGAAGAAGAACAAACCATTGGACTCCAGGGCCTA
The DNA here is from genome assembly GCA_005408345.1 of Macquaria australasica. NCBI lineage: Eukaryota > Metazoa > Chordata > Actinopteri > Centrarchiformes > Percichthyidae > Macquaria > Macquaria australasica. Next base: position 312,661 of record SEMN01000295.1, on the reverse strand, counting down.
AACTGAAATGTCAATTTCAGACTGATACAACATTCACTGCTGTTTGCTTATGGTCTGTACTCAGATCAAGAGGTGGTATAAGAGGTGTTCAAACTTACTTGCAGGGCTAATAAACTCTTTGTAAAGTCCATAGGTCATCAACGGCTCAGGAAGGCTCCTTTAAAGAGATAGTGTGAGAAGGGTGTGGGGGTTGGATGGAGAAGTGAGAGTTGAAGTGAGCGAGGGGGGGACAGAAATAGCCGGCACACTGTTTTATAGGGTCTGCACACAGCAATGATTAATGTGGTCAGGCCAGGGGATGGAATTAGATGGTGCACGCATTGAGATAACCAAGTTCATCTGAAGGTACTTTCACACTGCAGCTGGCCAGTGGCCAAAGGTACTTAGCCTCAGAGGAAACTGAGACTGACCCTGCTTTATTCCAGCAGGCTAGACACAAAGTAAAAGACGAGTCAGAGCAACACTCAGCATGGTTTAATACAGCATAACAATGTGGATATGCTACGTTAGTTTAAACAAGTTTAAAAAATTAGTAAATGTTGTGGTGAGTACTGCCTGACTAAACACAGTAAAGCTCTCCTTTACTTTTGGAGGTGAAACGAGAGAAGACATCACAGTCTTCTCTCGGTCTTGTGATGACCCACAGCCCATCACATCAAACTGCCTTCTTGAAAGGGTCAAAGCTTAAAATCAGCCCATCACAACACAATCTTAACCCCTTTGAATAGGACTTGTCATTTCCATTCTGATCAGAATACTTTAGTTAACAGTAGTGAAAATAAGAGAGAAATTAAATAGGATATCAATAGCTTTGCTAGTTATTCTTTATTTTTTGTCAATTAAAACTAGAGTGCAGGGCTTTTACATATAAATGAACATCTGTTATATTCAAGCTCTTGCCAGACGAGTTCACACAATGCTGATTAAGCCTATCACCACCAAGTAAACCTCTGTATTTCGCAGTATACCAGAGTTTTTAAATCTGGTGTGTGTGGCGACATTCCCGCGCTGGCGTAATAAAACCAGAGCCATGTAGAGAGAGTCACATCAACAGAAGTTCAAAATGCTTGGTTGTCACATGATTCACGTAGACTTCAGACAGTTCTCTCTACATGGCTCTGGTTTGCGAGAGCTGAGGGGAGCAACCATTGCGACGGAGTAGGCTACAGCAACTAGGAGTATGGCAGAAAAACCTAAGAATTGTCCAAGAAAAGTTTCTGATACTACAGATAAAAAAAACCACTCGGCGTTCAGTGGATTACAGATTACAGTCGAAAAAAGAAAGCGATCGACAGCGTGGACAAACATGGATAACCACTGGTGTAGCTTTTCCTCGTTGGAGAACACTGAAAGAAGAGAAGGGACTGAGGGCAGACAGGATGTCGTGTTACTGCTCTTGGACAGGTTGGTCTTTGTAAAATATTTGTAGTTGGCTATGTAGCTATTACATTTACTCTACATAAATAATGGATTATTGTCTTGGAACTGTGGAAATTTGAGCGAGCTCCCCTGTAGGCATACGTCATAAGCGCGCATTGACAGTGTTTGTGTAATTACTCTCACTGCCAGAAGGAGGAGACAAAAGTTCCACACTCCAGCTTTAAACTACCAATTACTAAAAAAAAAAGACAATATTTTCATCATAATTGATATTTTGCTTTTTCAATTTGACATTTTAATCTGTTAATTTTCACAATGATAACATTTTACAGCCAAATGAACATGATTTAACTGTGCAAGTTAAAGAACAGATAAATCAGAACAGGTAATCATTCAACACAATGTTTTGGCAGTGCGTGACAATACGGATTTATGATGGAGTCTATCAGCTCCTTGTGAGTATTTTTACTGTGTTTGTGGGGAAAACAGGTAAATTCCTAACAATACAACTTTGCTTTCATTTAAGTAAGCCAACTCAATTTGCTGCTGATGGCACGTTTACAATAACAAATTGGCATTTAAATGAAACTGCCTCAGCTTTTTGCAACTAAAACACATTTTTAATCTTTGAACTTCACCCACGCTATCTGTCAACCTGGAAGGAGTTGATGAATGTGGAACAGGCATACAGTAAGCAATGTGACCTCGCAAGGAGTTAATTATACAAAGGCACTTTGCATAATTAACTCTGTAGCCATTTTTAAAAAGACAGAGTCGACAATGAATAAAATGTTTCATACTCAAGTGAACAGAGGCTCTATCATATTCGTCAAAGGAGATGTATATATTAAAAAATCTTCCATTAACCAGTGGGGCTGTCGTAGGTCAGAAGTGGATTTGCTTAAAACACGCAGCAACTCTGAATAATACAGTTTGGTGGCTTATAAGATGAATTAAAATGATTCATTATGCACCAAGCACAGGTGTCTCCGGACTAGTCAAGTCATGTCACATTATGTGTTTGAATGCATCAATACAAGAACAACCAATTATTTACACCTCAAAATATATTGAGGTCACGTTACTCAAAAGTTCAAAAGTATTCACAACAGAGGTTTAACAAATTATTTGCAAATTAACAATATCATCAGTACTCACTGGGTAGAAATTTATGGTTTTAGGGCTGCAACTAATCAAATCATAACAGAAGTTATCTTGGGCTACTTTTCATATAGAGCAGGTCTAGACTGTACTCTTTATATATTTTCTGTCAATCGATTAATGGACTAATTGTTGCAGCTCTAGATGGTTTACACTTGTCTATGTGTCTGCATGTGAGTGTGTGTCTTTCATCGCACTGATCCTTACCTCAGATAAAGCTTCAATGCACTTGTTATTGTCTTAACGTCCCAGTCCTCGCTGGTACACAGATCCACTTCGTTGTCATCTGAATGAATGACAGTCATGAAACATATATTCTTACTAGAAAATTCATCGACTGAGACAACAGCACAAAGCACCAACTAACTATTGTTTTCATATTAAGCAGCCAAAGACTCTGTGTGATTTTTGTGGGCAGCCTAGAAAGTCCAAATAGGTAGTATAAATATGTAACTTGTAATTAACCATATGAGGATAAAAGCAGTGCTACTAGCCTTGGGGGTCAAGTCTAGCCCCAGTGGATATGGAAGGAAGTTACAGGTTCTGTAGAGGGCTGCTGGTTCTATACTCATTACAAGTTTAATTAATCCCTTACTACTTCAATGGCTCCACAGGGACTCCAGGGCTGTGTTGTGCTGAAAATTCAGGGGGCTTTAGTCACACCTTAAGTAACCTCTGATGAATTACATAGGATGTGGAAGTGCGAATGTCAGTGAAGTGTTGTGAGTTAGACACATGTACTGTACAGGGCTCAGGTCACCACACAGACTTTAGCTTCGTGGGTGGTGGGTGGTCTGTGTTACTGGGAACATTTATTTTTTTGATTTCATCCAAGCACTGCAGCGAGGAGGACTGTGTGTTTCTCTGCATGCTCTGTCCACAAAATGGCCCATCCAATATCAACTTCTGAAACGTTGATATTGGAAAAAGCAAACGTTTTTTTGTGGAGTGTTTGTTGCCAAAGCTGTGCCTCTGTAAGTGTGTATGAGCTGAGATGAATGGGGTCTGCACAGGCTCTGTAGTCAAACAGGCTTGGTTAGGTCAAGGACACAAAACACAATTTTGACAGTAGCAGTTGGAGTAGCACTGATTATGAAACTGCTAACCACGAAGCAGCAGAAAGTTCAAAGATGTAATTCTTTGTTATTTCACCTTAGGTATATAAATTAAGTGCTTGGGGACATTACTGTACTGTGTGGTGACTTTAGCATAATAGCAGCTCCCATGACACCCTTAGATGGCATTCAAATCCATTCCAAAAGAAAGGTCTGTTAAACTAGAAGAAAATGTAATCACCATCACACATTTTCAAAACTAGGGATAGATGGATTGACTCATGAATCCAATGAGTGTGAAAGTAAGTCCAGGATAACCTTAACCAAATGTCATGTATTGAACTTAACCCAAATAAACAATGGGGTGTAGAAATTTGCAGTGTCATCAATGAAAGTAATGCTTGAATGGCTGACATATGTGCTGTAGACGTGTTAAATTGTACCAAGATTTAAAAAAGGAGAACATGCAGGGTGGATGCCAACTGCTAAAAGGAAGAGAGAGTAAGCAAATGATCCAGCTTTTACAGCTTATTGCAGTGGTTCCCAACATCTTTGGCTTGTGATGCCTTAATAAGAAGCAGTGTCTACTCCATCACTGGTTGCTTCCTGTATGTTCAATGTTATGACCAGTTCAACCTTTTTCCCCATCTATCTTTTTAATCATCTTGGGACCCCTTAATCCTTAGTATGCTTCTTCAGAACTGCTTGTCGGATGGTCGGATAGCTTAAAAAAAAAAAAACCCTCCCCCCACACATTTCCAACATCCGATTGGGGATGGGGGGTGGGCCTGTGTCCGACCATTTCTGTAACTTTCCGAAACTGACAAGCCGACATTCACACCCACTTCACGCCGTGATTGGCCAGCAGTGTGGAGGTGAGAAAGGAGCCTGGGTTTGAACTTCTCTCTCAATCTCACAACTATTTCTGTCACTTTTCATGTGAACAACCCAGTGCAACACTACGAATGTCTTCCAGGAGAAATCGTTTGAAAATGTGCGCCGTTATATTTAAACGATATCGTCTCCACCCACCCGTCTATGGCAGCCAGCTCTTCACTCCTCCTTCCGAGTGTGGCCGTTCGGGACAACTATAAACACATTTGACTCACAACACATTGTATAACGCGACCCTTAGATTTGCCTTGCAACCCCATGTGGGAGTCCTGACCCTCAGGTTGGAAACCACTGGCCGAGAGGGCCCAGGCTGACCAGGTAGGCTAAATCAGCGAATGACCCTCCTTAATCAAAGAGGTAGCCCACTAGCCACAGTGCGAGGGGCATCACAGTGGGAAACTACATTTCTGGTAATTTAAGTGAACTAACCCTTGGTGTTTCAAGATATTGTTTTGTACTGGTATTATTTAACAGAAGTAGGTAACAACATAAAGCTTTTCAGCATAAGGTCAGCTCTCTAAGAGCTAGACACATCATCCAGTGTTCAATACATTAATGCTCATTTCCGCCTTAAACCATGAAAATGTGGAATGTATTGAGTAGTTCTTTGGAAACATCTCACAGCATTCCTCAAATTTGCCTCACTCTGCAATTATATCTATAGAACCAAGAAGTCTAACTCAGCAACTATTATAGCCATATTCCGACCAACACCACACTCCCCTGCCACATACTGTACAACAGACAGGTCAGAGACAGAACGGAGCTCACTTTTACAGTCTTCTTCCTGTCATATCGTTGCCTGACATTCAATAGGTGCCGCTCTCTTTGTTTGTACTGTAATATGATGGCAGATTCGTTTATCTATCACTCTGTCCTCTCTGCTTGGACCCTGGCCATGTCGGTGGGTGAGATGATGAAAAGGAGGAAGAGTGGGAGGATCCGAAGTCTTTCTTCAGGGTTTAAAGCTTGCTTCACCCACTCACTGTGAACTACTGTATGCATGAAATGTTTGTGAATGTGTTGGTATGTGTTGAAGTAGTACTACCTGTGTCATACATATTAGTCATTTCAGGGATAAAATATAAGATACGTTCTGGGCAGCTTAATGAAAATAGCCCATGTATTCCATACGGTCAATCAGTAATCCAACATTTGCAAACATTATATTATTATATAAAGTAATGTCTGTATTTTCCCCTCATTCACAATCATACGTGGAATGTCAGGACCACAGACCAACGCTTCTTTGACCATGTTAAGGCTTTAAAGAAACTTCTCAGAGTGGCGCAGCAGAGTGTTAATGGAGTCTACAGCATGACTCGGCAGGTTGGGAGGCTGGAAGGTTTTGGAGAGGAAGCTGAGACAGGCTGGCGGCTGCCTGAGTTTGTTGTCATTCTAAACACAAAGCTGAAAGTGAGCTGGTGTCTGCTGGAGATGGCAGGAAACCAGAGAGCAGACAGGGAGCAATGGAAAGGACAGAGGACAAGCTCTATAGAAAAGGGGTTGAGTGAAAGGGATTGAAGACAAGTGAGAGGCATAAAGGAAATCGAGAAAGGCGACTGACAGACTAAGCCAGCCATGTTGCACATGAGAGGCCATCTCAGTGGTGTGTTAATGAAGCAAAAAGTGCAAGGACGTGGATGGGAGGGATCAGGTCTGGTTGTCCGGGAGATATAATACTGAATGGAAGTGAGGCAAAGATACACCCAGACACTTGTTGCACTTTAGAGAGACATGGTTTTGATAGGCTGAGTCATGGGCGGATTGTCATTCACTATCTTTTTAATATCGCCCCGACAGACACATCCATTACATCAGCACATTCAACTAACTAGAGGCAACCTAATATCACAGAGATAGTGCAGCGGCATATAAATTAAAATTTGAACTTTATTCGGCTTTTACCAGCAACTCTCTATGCGAACACATTTTCAGAGGAGAAAGAAACGAATAAACTTTAACTTACCAATCATTAATGAGAGGAGCTTCTGGACCTTGGAGCTTACCCCGACAACTCTGTACAGGCCTTGGTCATTAATACCTGATAAGTAATAACAATAATGAAGCTATATTTGTATTAATAAAGTTGCAAAGTGCTTTACAGGGAAAAGAACACACAAAGCAAACATTAAAAGAAAGGGCAAACTAAAACAAGCAATGAAATCATAAAGAAAAAGGGCATAATATTATGTATGTGGAAACTATACAGCAGATACAATATGTCATTGCAATGTGAAGTAAGCAAGTTCAGTAAGATAGAGAACCATTTGCATAACAAAATTTTGGGCATGATGAGAGGGACTAGACCAACAATTTTTGGGACTGAAAAAGAGGTCAGATAAGCATGTGAAGACTGAAGCTTATTGATAAGAAATTTAGTGCTACTCAATGAAAGGCATTAATATTATCTACAGTACACACTGCCTGCAGTACCTGCCAGTCAGCCTTTTGTTTCAGTATTGGAGCAAGTCTGCCTCCTTGTGTACAGATAAAGGTACTGCACCCATGTTACCTGTTACTATCCACCAATTCTCATGTTAAATTTCCCCAAATAAATCACCTTGTAATTCTCTCAATTGAGCTTTCCCATATAAACGTATCTGAAGCTCACCTCTCGTCTCTATGGCGCTGATGGAGTTCTTCACAAAACTCAAACCCACATCATCCAACTGGGCATCAACTGCAGGTGGAAGAGAAAAAAAACAAAAAAACATCAAATGTGGTAAAGCATTGCACTCATGAAACTTAATGACATTCTTTTACAGATACAAAGTGTGGTATAGCTAGATTACTTACTTCCTCTTTCTTTAGAAAAAGTCCTCCAAAGATGGTGTCCAATCTGTTAAAAAAAAAAATCTTCATGGCTTTTTAAAGTTTATTTAAAGTTAAGTATACTTAAGCCTTGTGATATACAGTAAAGTACAGGTATATGTTTTACTGCCATCTTCTATAAGATGGCAGTTAAACAGAATACAGTGTGGTTATAGGAGCCAAGAGTGAGTGATTAAATGATGACATATTACAGGCGGCTGACTCACAGGTTCCTTCCCACCCATGGCCTGCATCCAGAACTTGTGGTCATCCTCTGACAGAGCCTGTACTGTTAGCACTGTGCCTGGCCTGGGAAAGAGCCATACCACATCAGCATTTAGGGAAAACCTTAGAGCTACAGTACAGTCAGGCATTAGGGGATGTCAGTGTCAATATAATACATCAAATGTGCTTAGCAATCTTTGAAGAAAAAAAACAAAAAAACAAAAACACCCACTGCCAAGGGCACTGCATTTGCAGTAACTACAAATATGAGCCCTATTAGTCAGCCCAGCTGGTTTATGAGACCTACAATCATGTAGGACCAGATGGATGTCAAGTTACTCTTCCCAATCAGAATGGATGTGTGGACTCGAATTTCCATACTAAATCTGGGGTATTGCTCTTCTATTAATACTACAGAAAAGGGGCAGGGCAGAGTTAAGTTGTGTGACAAAATGAGATCTATTACAGGAGGGCACAGCAGGGTGTGACAAATCCTCCCAGCTAAGTGTGTGAGGGCAGCCCTCCAAGACAAATCCTGCTGTCCTGCCCTCTGCAATCCAAAACACACAGAGCAATAAGCTAACCCGTAAACAGCAAGTGTGTGGAGCCAAGATCTCTAGCAAAACTATTAATGTGGAATATCACAGTAGCTAATCTATGTGCTCTCTGACCGCTATGGACAAGGACTTGAGAATATTTTGCATTGTGTTCCAGCAGGAGTCATCCAGTAGAACATTTTCAAATAAAGTAAGTGTGTCACGTGTGACATAATGTAAAATGATACCTGCAACTACAAGCCTAATGTCATTACAGTGTATTGGAGAAACAGTGTTAGGTGAGGATGTACCGATCTGTTATGTCGAGTTCTAAGCAGAACCTCCTGTCCAACATGTCTGTCGTTTTGCGGACACAGGATTTGAGCGTGACAGACTCTGTCTCACCCTGAAAAAAAACCAAAAAACCACAAAAAAAAAAAGAATCACAAAAATAGCATGTCATTCTCAAAAGTGAAAGATTGCGTAGAAATTGTGTGGCATGAATAACCCACTGCTCTGTGTGTTCTATGACTACTCACAATCTTCCCACCAGATCTGTGGTCGAAGGTCACCATGTGCAGGATCTTCTGCTCTTTGACAAATGTGCAGTAGCGTTTGACCCAACTTGAACCAAAAGGAGGTGGCCCTAGAGAAACAAGGCACAGGTGTGACACAGATATTCAACACTATTGGGATCATAACAATCAGTATTGCTTATTGCAACAGTGTCAGGAAAGACATCCACAATGACAATGTGTGTCAGCGGGTGAAGCCACCAAAACAAAAACTGTTCACTTTGCCTCTATTTCAGCAACATTTTGCTGGTGCCTCACACTGCTGCTGCTGTTTAAGAAATGCATTTGAACCTCCATGTTTTGTTCATAACAGGGATGAAAAAGAATTACTAGTCTGTCCAAACTTTCCTGCCAACAACCCTTCAGATAAGGTCACTGACAACCTACAGCAGGAACAGAAAACATTTCACAAGTTATGTTTTAAAAACTACTTCACTTACACACATTTTCAGGAGTTGAAGGAAAGCCATAAAAGCTGCCCTTCTGACCATGACATTGGACAGTGTGTATTTGAAGAGTTTGTCATGCACTCCTGCCTCGACTACATTTCCTCACTGTAGTGTGTGTTATGAATGGATGTAATATGACACCCCATAATGAAACAAGCAGAACTATATAAAGGTCTTACGTTTTTCCTGTACATAGAGGTAGCCTTCGCAACTGATAGGGCTGGTCTGTCTGTATTCTTGAGGTGTCTCCCTGATCCTCTTCATCAGCTCGAACACCTCTGACCGTGCACCCTCAAATCGACCTCTTGTCTATGAGGGAGAGGAAGGAAGGAAGGAAACACACACTCCAGGAAGTCACTTCCTGATACTCAGTGGTTACGTAGGAAGACCCTCCTAATGAGAGGCCACAGCAAATCAAAACTTATAAGCTTCCCTTGGAAACCCCGGTACCTCCATGAAATCAGTTGATGAAGTTGGTTTGTAGTAATATAAAAACAGAAGAAATGAAACAGAGATAAGACCGTAATGGCACAGCAGAATGGGAGAAACCAAACTAATGGAGGTACAAAGTTAACAAGTGGCTGAAGAAGAAAAACATGAAGCAGAGTCAGATATTTTTCTCATATCAAGACAAAAAGACAAGTAAATATTGGACTTGCATCTGACAGGTAGACAAAGAGAGGACTTCAATGGGCCATGATGCTGTGTTTTTAGCTTTAGTGGTTGTGTTAAGTAGAAAATGATTTGCTAACAGGTTAGCCATAGGAACTTGTTAGCCAATAGTATGTCATGGTTTTGTTCCATCCTTGAAATTTAAATTTCACTCTTGAACCTATTACGCTCAGGACTTTTTCTATTCTTTGGGTAGAACAAGAACACACAAATATTCTACAAGCATTTGTTGTCATTGTTAGAATCATCCTTATCCAAATTACAAATATAATAATAAAACATTAATATTTCTTACATTCTGAATATTGATCTGCAGTGCTCTTTTGTAATGGTCAAAGTCATTGGCGAGCTCGAAGCCCTGGTGATAAAAGGTGAAGACCGTCTGAAAGAAGGCCAGCATCTAAAAGGATCACAATACAGACAGGAACAGATAAGAGATGTTAATCTAAAGTCAGCAAGTGAAAAAGAAACTCCTAACAAAACGCTATGGCGCGTCATGCCAGAATATGATGGCATTGTTCAGTCATTTTCAAGTAAGACAGAAACTTAACCCCATGTGACACATCCTATACTGCCCTTTGCTTTTATTAACGCAAAAGATAAGCCACAACAGTGCTGGCATGCCACAAAGGTCAGCCACTCACCGGCTCCACACACTCAAACTTCTTTCTCTCTTGGATCTCCTGCAGTTTGCACACATAGTCCAGTGACTCCTCCTGAAAGTGCTGCCTCATGGTTTCCACCTGGATGTCTGCCTGTGGAGGTGGAGAACACACCATGACGATTACAGAGACAGACAGATGCATGGAAGCAAAGAAGAAACATTATGATCTTTGTGATACAGTGCAATTTTTTTTGGTTATGGCATTATATTCTTACAAAAGGGATACTGAAGTTGCTTAGTGCTCTTTCAAATAATGAAGATACTCAAATCAAGTTCATTTATATAGCCCCAAATAACAGGTTTGTCTCAGAGGGCTGTATAATCTGAACAACATACGACGACTCCCTCCATCCTCAGACTCTTGATTCAGATAAGGAAAAGCTACATACAGACAAAAAAAAAAAAACTTAAAAAGATGGAAACCTAAGGAAGTGCAACACAGGAGGGATTCCTCTTCTGAAGCAGCAGTAATAGAATTACAAAATATCCATCCATCCATTTTCTATACCTGCCTGTCGTATGTAGGGTTGTGGCCGGGCTGGAGCCTATCACAGCTTTTTATATATATATCTATATATAGATATATATATCTATCTATATATCTATATATATATATATATATCTATCTATATATCTATCTATATATCTATCTATATATCTATCTATATATATATATATCTATATATCTATATATATATATATATATATATATATATATATATATATCTATATATATATATATATCTATATATATATATATATATATATATATATATATATATATATATATATATATATATCTATATATATATATATATAATTAAATTAAAGATATCTGTAAATCAGTGTTGACTAGTCAAAATGTAATTTCTACATGTGAAAATATATTTGTAACATGTCAAAATTGTTTTACAGATATCTTAAATTAACATTTCAACATGTCAAAATGACATTTTGACATGTCGAAATGTAATTTCCACTAGTGAAAACTAAATCGCTACAAGTCAGCCCTACTGATTAAATGTTAAAAGGGCTTGCCATAGATATATCTTCTTACTACAGCAAGATTACTGGCGGATATCCTCACTTACTAAATGTCAACTACTTTTATTCAATTTAAAATGAGGAAGATCAAAGTTCACATACTGCTCTTCATAATATATGCTTCTGTTTGTTGAGTTCACTTAACAACTCAGTGTGCAGTGTTGATGAAGTTCACGACTCTTGCTCTTACTCGTGCTGTGAATGAATCACTGGGTCTATTTATTCAAGTCTGATAGAAATCAGTGTTGGTACCACAGACCTTTGTGTCACACGAGTCACAGAGAACAGAACAGTCTGTAGTCATAATGTCAGCAGTTTCAAGTGTCCACTCTGATCGGTGTATACAACATATGGGTAAGCCCTACATGGCTGCATGGCAAAGACAAGAAGACATTGTTAAGTGAGAGGTTGCTAAATCTTCCACAGTTTTAAACTTTCACGTCCTGGTAGTGTAGCCTGGATTGTTCCCCAAACTACAGCAACCGGGTTTGACCTTGGTAGTACAGCACAAGTGAGTACACATTTCCTTTTCAAATAAGCCAGGAAAACTGTTGCTGCAAGGCACGTCAGTGGAAACTCGCAGTCAAACAGGCTTGCAGCGAAGCTCTTCCTCAAGGCACAAAGACAAAAACAGGGATTCTCCAACTAAACAAAATACCCCTTTTCCATTTCTGTTTGGCTGTTATTAAGAATTGTATATTTTGCATGTTACATATCTGTTGGAGAGTTCAGGCAAGGAAACACACCTCTTGTAGCTGTGGCTCTTTCTTTTTTGCCGACATATTCAGAAGTTTTTCCAGAGAGCTGTAGTACTTCTCCGTTTCTTTCTCATACTTCTTTCTTTCCGCCTTAAGAAGGTACAGTGGGAAAAAAAATACTAGATCATTCTTGGGGACAAAGGAATCAAAGCAATGTGTGCAGTACAATTCATATGCTACTAGCATCCAACTGTAAAACCAAGCATACAAACAGATCGACTAAGAGCTACAAGACATATTGTGAAGAGGAAATAAACCATCATACATTACCCTTACTTTACCAAGATGATCTTTCCTGAACTTCTCCAGGGGTTTCATTAAGGTTTCTGTGATGTTTCTCATCTAGACAGAGACACAGAAGCCATAACAAAGCCTTCATTATAGCTTAATTCAATGACCAAGCCCATTGATATTTCATATGACACAACAACATTTTCCAGTCTTAAGCGTTTGTTGACTCCAGGGAAGAGTGGCAGCTGTATACAGTTTCTTGGCCTTGTGACTGATGCCCTACTGGCCTTGATATACTTAATTACATGTCTGAAATTACATAAACTATTATTCTAAAAGTTCCTTTGTCTGCCAATAATGTAATAATAAAGTCATTATTTTTCCTCATTCCCCCAGTGCTTCTGATATGCTGGCTGCAGGACATGTCTGTGCCTGCATGCCTATCCTACTTCTCCTTACTTTGCACTGTGATGTCATCCCACTCTGCTGAGCAGTGCTGTGCTGAGCAGCGTGTTTACCCTTATGGTCTGAGCCTGGTGCTAAAACAGTCATCTCAGTCAGCTCCTGATGATGGGCCCACTCCCTAACCTCAGACACTACAGACAGACATTACAAGGGAATGGCTGTTTATAAAAACTTGCAAACACAAATGCAATTGTGCATCCCTGTCCAAAGAAGAGGAATGTTTCAGATGTATTTCGTTTAAAACTATTTTTCCAAACTATCACTGGCCATCATGAGAAAGTCCTCAAATGAGGACTATATCAATTACTTAACATCTACAGAGGTCACAATTAAAGCACAGGACAAGATGGTGCACCATCTCCAAATACCACAGTATAGAACATCATGTGACACTTCAGGCTTTAAGGGTGTTGTTACTTCCTTCAAACTGAATGTGCAATTTTTGTGGTTTATAAATTAGCAACTTTAACACCGCCTGATGCTGAGGATAGTTTTATGGTTGTATGTCATAATGGGCTTTATTGTTGTGTGGACCTTGTTGCAGGTACTAGCTTATGTGAATCCATCTAGGTATTTAAAGCTTGGGTGTAATAATGTGGATATGCACTCCTGTCCTCTCTGCAACCACTCCCAGGCAGGTGCTGTGACCGTGACCCTTAGACAGGAACAAGGGGAGGAACTGTTTGATCACTATCAATACTTATCCATCTGCTAGGGAAGTGGTGTGCTCTGCCTACTGGATGTTGTGGCTGTACTGTACGTTGGAGAAAATTGTATTTTGAGTGCCTGTCTGGATCTCTGGTGGATGACAGAGTCAGACATTAATAGATGCAAGTACCAAATATGGGCAGTAATAGGTGTAGGCTGCCTGGAAATGCCCACACTGCAAGCATACACAGTTAAACAATTCAAGTGCAATACACCACAGACAGACACAGACACAGACACACACACACACACACACACACACACAGGTATTTCCCCTGGCTTTTAAGCAGGTTCTGACTGGTTGTTCTCACCATCAGCTCTCTTTGGTCTTCTAGGTTCCTGAGGAATGAGGAGAACTCTTGCAAAGACTCATCTGAAGGGGAAAAAAAAAAATCAAACATGGTAATAAATGCAACCATTCTGCCTCACTCTCTCTCACATGCACAGACTAAAATACATTATGGTTATCAGTTGTTCCCACCACAGGTGCACACCAAAAACTGCTCTTAATTTGCTGGTAGAGCAAGAACCGCAAAAACAAACATTTACAGTGCGTGTCTGTGTGGTGCTAACAAAACTAGAGGTTAGTTTTTTCTCATCATGTGAGACAAACCCACACTTACCGATACATTTCTCGTCATCTGTCTTTGCATCTCCGATGTACTCAAACTGAAACTCTCCCAGGCACTGAGCAAACTTACGCTGCGCCATCCCAAGCTCTGAAAGAACATTTAAAATATAAAAACCATTACAAGAAGAGCATTTAAAAAAGGAGGCAAAATGATTAATATGTTGTCCAGATCTATCAGGTAAAAGTTTTACTGAAGAAAAATGCTTAGACTACACACACTACAATTACTTGTCAGCTTCACTACATAAGCCATCACGAGAAGTAGGTCTGATACCTCACACAGACCTAACCACTTTGCAAACATCCTGTTTGTCTACAGTCTGCTACAGCCTGTAGCACATTAAGGCCTAGCGTGCCAGGAGGGCAGGTACCATAGGTTCACCCATGCAAATAGAGAGCAAACTTTATTTAATTATCTGTGTGCAAATCATACACGAATAAAGAGAAAAGAAATAGTATGATGCTACCAATGTATAACCTAAATGAATGTTGGATAGTCCTAGAGAGAAGTTGATAGTATAGGGTTGTTCAATAATGGCAAAATTATTTTTTTAATTTTCAAGATATACGATCGTATTTAGCTTTTACTGCTGAATTAACAGTAATTAAATGTAATGCTATGTCAGTGATATTTAAGTCCTTCCTTAAATAAAACTAGCATTACGTTAGCAATACCACTAATTCCTTTGTATTAAATATGTAATCTACAGTGAGTAAATGAACCTCTATAGAACTGATGCCCAGCCCTAATACCCTAAAAACAGCATAAATCTCTGATTAATCAAAAGGAAACGCTAAGCAATATAGCAAATACTTCTCCCATGAAAATACTCTCACGCTGTTACAAGTTGTTAGGAGACTTGGCTGACTTCAAAACAAAGTAGGCCTAAACCTACAGGATAGCCAGACACAAGAAATCAATTAACTTCCCTTTAATCTTGTTGCTGTTAACCTCTTTAATAAATGGAAAACTATATGGCTGTAAATGCCAAGCCTAACCTCGCTAGCTGAACCTCAGGCGAGTCCTAACATGGGTGGCTACTCTCTGAGAAGTGCACTCACCTATGGAAACCCTGCACAAATGCTCTTGGATCTGCATAAAAACAATTTCTGATTTGGAGAGGTGGATAAATGCTGTTTAAGTCGACCCTCCTCTACACCCCTGCACATCAGTAAACACAGCAAACCAAATCTATTTCCAAACAGTGAAGAGATTCCCCCGAGGTGGGATCTCTGACCCATGGCAGTCCCCTTGGGAAGTATGACAGAATGCAGGAAGGGTATTTTAAGACTGGAGCTACGAAGCTACGAGCAGTACACTGAGGAGCAGCGTCATTAGATTTGGCAGATAGCTAGCTGTGGCTCTATAAGGAACAATCAACTGAGCAACACCAGCATTGAATAAAGGCTCTCACACTGCTGAAAGTCTGTAACTGCTACAAAGGCACACAGCAGCAAGTTGGAATATGGAGCTGCAACTAATGATAAGTAACTCATTTCAGAGGATATTTTAAATGTTTTTGAGTCTTAAAAAAATGCTAAAAATACTGTGAAATATCCATCAGTATTTTCCAGAGCCAAAGGGATGTTTTCAGATAACTAACTGTGTCTGACCAACACTCAAAAAAAAAAAAAAAGGTATGTAATAAATACATTGTACTACATTGTTTTGCTGTTCAGAGGTCAAGCAGGATCCAACTGCAGGCTCTCCCTTTATGCTAATATTCTAAATATTTCATGCTAAACATCACCATATTAAGATCTGGGGGGGGGGGGGGTGGTGGTGGGGGGGGGGGTCACAGCCAACAAAGGTCCCCATCTGGATTTAAAGTGGGGATGTTGCAGTAAAATGGTATGCCTCATCCCGAAATAGGTTTTGTTATTGCTGACTAAAGTTTGGGTAAAGACAGCAAAAGCATCCTAATATTCTCAGAAGGAAAAGCCCCTGTTGTATAGATTATAATAAAATGTCAAAACAATCCAGCACAATTATTTTTTTGTTTATTATTTTGTTTGAGCTGTTTGCTATGTCTTCATTCATTCATTTCTATTGGTGGCTATGCCTCTGCTTACGCACTCCAGGTCCTCTGAGCAGTGTGTGTACACATGCTATGGATTAAATCTGCAGTAGGGCCCAAAGCCCAAACATGTGAGAGGTGTTGGTTGGACAGTGTCTGCCTGAGCCCGGCACAAAGGACATAGCTTCTGCCTCAATTGTTTATTTTAAAACAGTTTGAAGTCCACTGCTGGTCGCTCTTCAGCTCAATCTCAAAACTTGACATTTCCACACACAAGGAAATATGGGCAAACCAAACACCTGTGGTCAATTCCTTTGGCCAATTTGTCTACGTCATAGAACTACAGGAAGCAAAGGGATGCAAACCAGACAATGGGACAGCTTGTGTATTACAGTATTTAGAATTGTTTGTTCTTAGAGTAGGTCTTTATATAGCACTTGGAGGAAATGTTCTTTTTCTTGTGGGTGACGTAATAGTTCGTCTTTAACAAATGCAAAAGAAATGTGCAAAAGCACATAAAATAAAAAGCAGGCTGTCTCAGTGGTAAAATTACAAATCAGATACAGCTTTTTATCTGCAGGAAGGTAGCAAATATATTCTAATGACAGTAAGCAAAACAAAGGGATTCATGATTTGCTTATGGCTCATAATAGCTCATGAACTTCTGCAAGACACTGCACAGGCCTAACTTTAGATCATTAATCAAGGAGACTGGAGAGGGCCTGCATTTGTCATTTCCCCAGATACCACAGAGACATGGTAAACAAAAAATAGGCCACTGCACAAGCAACATTAAGAGACTCTGACAAACAATAGAAGTAGAGTGTGGAATCCTCTTTAAAGACAGTAGTTTGGTGATTGGAGGCGGGATTAGTATCATGGGATGCCTTATTATTGTCAGCTTATAATCAGATGTGAGTTATTGCAAGAATTCATTAGACAATAGTTTAGAGTAGAAAACTTATATTATAAACTTGTGTCAACCACACCTAATAATTTTGGAGCTCATATTACTACTACACTACTAATACACTAAAAGCTTTTCACTTTTTTGCCAACATGTTTCTGTCACAGAGGTGACTTCTAACTGCTGTAAACACAACCTGATGAACTGCTATGTGGGAGTATTTAGGTACGGGTTACGGGCATTATTTTCACAATACAGGTATGGCAAATATAAGCCTGTCAGGTCATTATTTTGGGAGCAAACACCTATATGCTGAACACATAGCAATTTTCTTTGAAGTGACTGTACAATCTAGAGGGAATCTAAACCACACAGACAGCTAAAATCCCAAACCAGAGTGTGCAAGTCCATAAAAGGTGACTCTGGGCACTCTGGTCTAGGCAATTCCTTAATTTGCAGCAAATGGAATGACTGCAGACGACACAAACAATCCTATATTGGCATGGTCTGTAACAAACTATCATTTCAGGATGGAGACAAGACACAGGGAGCATAGTTTTCAATGGATATAATATCTTATGCCTCCACTAGATTTAAACTGGTAGGCTTTACCTGTGGATGCATGACTGGATGCAGGCCTCTAATGTTGACTGCACCACTATCATATTTCACCACCGCTTGTTTTTTTATTGTCCTCTTGTCAAACACAATGTAATAAGCCTACTGTAAGGCACAGCCCCTGAGTGGTGAGAATCTGGATAATACTGACCACACCAATCCCCACCAATATAGCACTGTCTCGCCATGAACTCACCTTGTTGCTTTTATGTTTTTTCCTGTTTAGTGCTCTTCTTTTTCTTTTTGGACAAAGTATCTATTAATTATATCTCAGCTTTATCATTATGGAAACCTCCTTATAACAGGCCCCTAATAGCATGTTCAAATGCATACACCTTTAATCATATCAGATCCTGTACAAACCTCATTTTACAGCTCATCACATTAGGAACTTCTTTTGACATTTTTCATAATGGCATTTGTGGCTGGGGCTGGGTTGATCTACATAATACTACTACCAATTTCTTTCAAGCTGCAATAATCAATTTTTTTTTAATTAACAATGGGTAAAATGTCTATATGTAATGTGAGGGGGGCTTGTAGTGACGAACCCACAGGGAGTTATCACCACCTCCAGAGCTCACCTCAGCTCTACAGAGCATTTTAGCATCTTCATTTACATTGTGTGGTTTAACTCTTTTGGTTAACTCTCTCTGCTCTCATCTGTGTTGTTTCCTGTTGCAGCAGGCAGCTGTTTTCAGTGAAAAAGCTCTAAAACCCCACTGTATGACGAACAGAATTAGCAAGAAGCAGATGGTGAACATAGTGGAGCATTTAGCAGCTAAAGAGACGTATCTTTCTCAGGAGCTGTTGGAGCCCAAAACAGATCTACAATAAGGATTTATACTGGAGTTACATTTGTTGGGTGGCCAGAAACTCCACTCCAAATGAATATTAATGCTGCTCAGTGTCTGTTTGTAAGTGTCTGTTTGCTAACACGTGCACGATAAGAACTTTATACAATAATGTGTGAGTTTTGTGTTTACAAGTTGTTCCACTGCCCCCAAGAGGCTAAAAAAAATCAATTACTACTGCTTTAACTGATAGCTCTGAAAACATTTTTTTTGGGATTGTTAATGTTTCTGCCTCGACCCCAGGTGCCTTTCAATTATGGCTTTACCCAATGCCTGTTTTCCATCACTATACCCCATCTTAGTGACATCATTTTGAAAATATAACATTTAGTTTAATTGCTGTAACTCAATAGTCTTTGTTTGCCCTTCTAATGATCCTCATATCCATGGCTTCAAACTAAGAGGGACCAGGTTTCTGCAGTCTGCGGCTATCTATGCTTTGAAGCAGTCTGCCAGAGGAACGTGGGTAAGATGAGTCTGTCGTCTTTTGAATCCTTGCTTTAAACCTTTTATAGAAAAGCAATTTTAGAGGTTGTATATCATTTTATTTTATGCTTGTGCTGTGTCTGTACTACTTGTGTCTTTTCTAGTGCTTCTGGCTCTGCTTTTGTCTGGCATTGTTAACAATATATTTGATAGCACTTTATATTACAGCTCAGTAATAACATGGTAATAGCGGGGTAATAGTTTGATAGAGGTAATGATTAAGTAATACCATGTAATTACCAAAGTAAAAGCCAGGTAACAGCTTGGTATTAACAATGGGTACATCTGGGTAATATTAGACTGAAATGTATGTAACAGGGTAATAAGGGGCCCAAAACAAAGGGTAGTAATGGGGAAACACATTTAAAGATATCAATGAACTATTGACTATAATTAGTAATAGTACAGTAATATTTTGGTAACAATATGGTAACCTGATAACAATAAAATGGTTAGATCTATACCTCTATAAATATTTGGATAAAGAAAATATGGGATATTAACCTGATAATAATAATAATAATAATAATAATAATAATAATAATAATAATAAATAACTATCAAAGTAATACTTTCTAAATAATAAGAAAATACTTGGAAGTCAGAATTGGTAATTACCACTCTATATTGCTGAAATTCATGTTCCAAACATTCCCTTTAGTTTCAAGGTAATATTGTACAAATTATGTGTTTAATGCTGTGACTTATTACCTGTAAACACTTGTGTGGTTAACACAAGCTTAAGAGATTTTCACGTTTTGTTCTGCGACATAAAATACGTCAGTAAATACCCCACTCCTAAATTTTGAAGCTTTTACGCGTCTTAAAAAAGGTGGTTGCTAACAAGAGGCTAAATGAGACTACAGACGTACAATAACATTAAACGCCATCACGCCAAAAACAGAAACTCTTCTACTCACTCGTCCGCCTTTACAGCCTCGTTGTGTTTATACTCATGCTCTTGCAAACAATTCTAACTCAAACTTTCCAAAAGGCTTTTGTAGAAGAGGTAAGCGTGCGAAACCAAATTACAAGTTGGAAGCTTAGTGGTGGTGACGCTGAATTCATGCGACCGTGGTGTAGTTCGTTTATAACCTAACATTAGCTTTTTACTTCTGGTGACTGCATTTACACTTCAAAAATGACAGAAGTGGTGTTCATTTGTGAAGATTATCTTGCTGAACAAAATGTGTAGGCTAGGTATCATAAACTTTTGTTTGCCACACAGCTTATTTTCTGCAATAATTCAGAATCCAAAGGAAAAATCCCATTAGCTTTTTGTCAAGGGAACCAGGGCAAAGCTAACTTCTGGGTTGGCCTACTAAAATACATCATCCCTGCAGTTGCACTTTATTAGAATATTAGGAGTATCTTATCTTTATCTCAGCATCAAGGCTCTGGTCACTGTGGACAATTAGTGTGTACTCCTAGAACAGTGATGTCAATGGCTAGATTTGCAGGCTCTTTATTAGAGCCATATGTGAGCCTGGTGCACAAATCACACCCATCCACAATCTGATTACACAGGCTGCATTCATGTTTAACTCACTGCAGGGTGGACAGTTAATATGAGAATATATGAGGCCAAGCTGTGTGGACTTCATTACATAAAACATGAAGAATGAATGTTATCCGGTTACATGAAGCTCCGGCATTAATCGACGGCAGGCAACATTCAGAGAAGGAAAAAAATAGCTGCAGCATTTGTGTCCCTGTGCAGTGTCAATTGAAGTTAAAACAGCATAGATCAACTGGATATAATCAGCGGAGCAATAAACAAAAGTGTCAGATGAGAGGTCTGCATAACAGATTGAAATGATAGCTGCTGTCCTGGAGGAAAGAACTATCACAAGATAGAAATACCTCACACACACACTAGGGCACACAAGAGTCCAAGGCAAAGGCTTCTCCTGCTTTTTGCCTTTTAAAGCAAGGCATTTCTGAGCAAACCTGGGATCTGTCAAACTTGGCTAGTTTCTCTGCAGAAAAGCCAGAAACCCCCGTCTACAGGCTTCAGCGTATGAGTCATACAGACCCCACCTCACATCTATCTGATATTACAGGCCAGATTGTTTTGCAACAGGAAAACATGAAGAAGAAAAAAATGCCTAGCCCGGTGACATAAACACCGGTGCCCCTATTCAGAAGAGGTGGGAAGAAAAACAAAGATGACACAATGGGGAGGGTACTGAATCACAGGGCTCTGATTATTATGGAGCACCAAAGCAGGAGTTGCTTTTATCAACGAGATGGCTGTCACAAAAAGACAGCCACAAGAAACGAAAATCACATACATGTGACAAAATAATCTTAACTCATTTTTTTTTTGTTTTTGTTTAAGCAAGGGCACCTTTGAGTTACCATTATTTTGTAACACACACTGTTCCCAAGGTCAACAATGAACTATCATGCTCAAATATCAGGGAAGTTTAACGATTAAAACTGGTGTATATTAAAATAAGGCTTTTGTTGTACATGATTATGATGGCAAGTAATTATTATTTTTAATTACTGATTAATCCATTTAATTTTTTCAAATCTTTTGATTGTCAATCACAAGTGTTCAAAGCGATGTATTGAAAATACTCATCTGAGCAACAGCCCCAAAGATTTAATGGAACGTCACTCGAGAAGCAGATACCAGCAAATGTTTGGTATTTTACTTAATAAGACTAGTATGAGAAGTGTCATCAATACTTCATCAGTTTTTGTTGATCTAATTGATTAATTGACTGTTTCAGTTTTAGCCATGTTTCTTGTACGCTGTTTATTATTGGCTTATATAATCTGGTCTCTAATGACGAACTAAGGGACAAATATTCTTACTGTGACAAAGCTATCTTACTTACATTTACTTACACTTACTTACACTACACTTAGTGCATTATAGACTATGCAAAGAAAAACAATGGGGCACTCATTAAAATCTGCATGTTAATTGCAGGACTCTGACAGACATTTTGACTAAGCATCTTCCTCAGTTTCAAAAGCACGATGAAATATAAAGGTAAGCATGCCCCATAAGGCCCTGATCAGACAGAACACGTTTTTGCAGTGAGAGGCATCTTTTTCCAGTTGTTATCTATAGGCGGTACGCTTTTGAAGACAGAGCGGCTCGCGTTTTTGCAGAAGCAGTCTGAACACCTCGAGTTGAAAAAACTTCAACTCAGAGCAGATAAGCGCCCGGCGTCATTTGCAGGATGTTTTCCCCCATTGTCCAATCAGATTAATTGAGAGGCGGGACTTTCTGTGGTGGTGAGATCTGTGAATGAATTTACTTCACAGCAAAATCACGGTTAGGCTAAGGACAGGTGATTCGGTGGTTGCCTAGTAACAATAAAAAAAACTCAGCAAGCTGCTCTTTGTTTAAATTGTAGTCTTCAACAAAAAAGGCAGTGCGTGCGCCTCACATTTTGCAACTTGCAAAAAGCACTCTGTCTGATCAGGGCCTAATGGAATCAACTCCTTTTGCTGCAAGAACACACATAATTCTCCCCTTAAAATCATAAAAATGTTTTAACAATTGATTAAAATACACAAAATGTACAACTCGTTATTTACACATAATTACAGGTTCTAAAATGTTTGATTCAACTGTAACTGAAATAGGCTATGGCTTGGGATAAGCAACACATTTTCCAACAAGGACTGGCTTGCAACTCTGTCCATGTGTCTGTCTTTTCAGAGTAAAGGCCCAATATGCTTCCAATGTACAGTTGTAGTTTGGTTTTACGGTCCTCCTTTTCTATGCTTACAACCTCAGGCTGCTTGGGCTTTACATGTTATACACAATATTTTATGCCTATCTGTTTCTTCCAACATTGTTGCAACATTTCCTTAATTACAATCATGCTGCAAAACATCACTAACAGAACATTTCATCCTATTACAAAAATGAGTGCAACTTGTTTCCCACTTACTGTATGTCTTAAAACAGGAAACTTAACATTGCATGTTCTGGCTGCTGCTGCAAAAGGTTTCCGCAAAACAAACCAGAAAAGGTATGTATATGTCAGAGTTCAGCTGCTGAAGATGTCCACAGTGTATTCATTGGCGCCTGTTAGAGTGTTGTTTGTTATGATTTCTACAGTCTCATCAGATGTGCCACTTAGGTCAGAGCTCGCCTGGTCCAGGCCCTCAAAGAGCAGCCAGCATTTACATGCTGCGCCTTTCCAGTCCTTCCTGTTCCACTCTCCCATCTTTTCCAGGCTGAATCCCTGCTCCACACTCGGCTCCCACCTTTGCCCCCGACAGAGCCTGCCCACCCATCCCCTCTCGTAACCTCTCTCTCCCCCCACCAGCTCCCTGCCCACAAAGCGTGCATTACTTCATTCATGACTTCCTGATCCTCAAAACAAGTCTGTAGGGTGAGGCTGCGCTGAACAGTATCCTGTCAATAATGACCAAGTGGCTAATCAAAGATATATCAGTATCTGGATATTCTGTTGGCACATGTATATATAAAGCTCCAGTACATCATGCAGTCAAAGGTGCTTCGAATAGCTCTCCACATTTAAAAAAAGGAGCCCCAAAAGCATAGTTGTGCCATCAAGCAATGCAGGCCTTGTTCTTTCAAGAGATGAAGAAGCGTTCCTCCCACATGACTTCACGTCTTGTGCTAATGCGATTTTAATGAAAGATTGTGATGTGGCTCTTTGGCAGAATCAGTAATGTGATTACAGAGAGCAGCAGTGAGCCAAGGCACACCATGGCAGGCTACTCTCAAACCTGCCTGCCAGTGAGAGAAAGACCTTCATGTGGCTGGGTTTTCAAAGGTTTTCTTTATGAGCCAAATCACCAGAGGAAGTCCAGCTGTGGAAATGATTATGATTAATCCCCACTGCAACTCATGACAACTTCTTGTTTCAGATGATTGCAGCAATAACAGAACATGCAAGAAACACTATAAAGCTGGGTGATGAGCAATGACAAGATAACCAGGGGTGGCTGAGAGGGTACAGGCAGGACAGAGTTCCTGGGAGGAAACCCTCTGAAACAGAAGCACATCTGCATGTTGCTCCTCTGGTGGGCATTTCCATGTCATGGCTCTCTGGCCCCCGGGCCCCACTAAAGTTTCCTCTCAGAACCAAGGACTTTCCGTAGTGGGACATCCTCCCAGCCAGACGTATGAGTGGAGGGAGTCACTGAAAGGCTGAGAAGGGCCTGGGATCTGGGGATCAACTATTGTCCTTTGGACTGTCCAAACAGCAGATCACTCTGAGGTCAAACATAAAGTAGAGCATTTTATCACACAACTTACTTATTGTAAGTTACTTATTCAGTCCAACTTACTTATTGTAAGTTGTAAACAAGACTAAATCTGTCAGTGTTGACTACAGAATGTTAGATGCAACCATCTTCTCAACATTGCTGAGTGAAGCGGGTAGTGACCATCACATACAGAGGAAGATTACACAGCTTAGCCTCCCCAAATCAACTCCACTCATCAAAAACAACCATCTGAGCTGACAAGTTCATCTAGCAAGGCTACTTCAAAGCTGCAAACCACACAAACAAGGCATATTTACAAGGGAAAAAAACACAGGGTCACATTCTCATGAGACAAGATTATCAGAGTAATGTCCAAGTAATAAGAGCGAGGCTGGCGCCGAGTTCCACCCGAGAGTGTAAATGAACAGCGCTATTACTTTATAACTTCTTTATACTTGAGCTGCAGCTAAAACTACTGTGAACTTTATAATACGCACTGTGCTTACATCTGAGAACAGGGTGAAAAGACTGAAGAAATAGCCTTTAAAGCCTTTAAAAATGTTATTATTTGTAGAAAGTTATGTATACAGACTTCAATCCCTATTAGGCCATTACACAGTACAGTTAATTATCAGGTCAAAGTCCTGCAAATAATATTAGTTCTTGTTAAATTGTAATTAAAAATCACAATTGGAAATTGTGCTCAAGGTGAAAGGTGCAAAATTTCATTTGTTCTAGTCACTGGGAGCACAATATGTGGGACCCCATACATACTTGTAAGTAACTAAGGCTGCAACTAACGATTATTTCCATTATCAATTATTCTGCCGAAGACTTTGCCAGTCAATTGTTTGGTCACACGTTCCCAGAGCTAAAGATGACTTCTTCAAAATGCTTGTTTTTGTTTGAACAACAAAAATCCAAAAATATTATGTTTACTATTACATGAGACTAAGAAAAGCAGGAAATGATCACACTTTAGAGGCTAGAACCAGCACATTTTGGGCATTTTTTCCTTGAAGAAATGACTTAAAAGATCGATTATTAAAATTGATGCCGACTAATTTTCTAGCGATTGACAAACAGTTTCAGCACTACCTGTAACATGAGTATTATCATTCAAAGACAGCTGACAGCTACTCAGCCCAGTTTGAATTAATTAGCCTCGCCTTAAATTAAATTTCAAGGTAGGGGACACCTTTTGTAAATAGTAGTGTATTGTTTTAATGCCTTGATAACATTGGAAACAGCCAGGCCATGGACATTGTTCTTTTAATATTTTTGCTGTGGCAGTTGGATAATGTTTAAGTTGCTCTTCTACTGCTTTTAGCAAGGAGAGTAAACACCTCATGATTACAGTGATCAACGAATGGCAAAAACAGTAATTTGGTATTGGTAAAAGGGACAGGCCACATTTTCAAAAATGGTCTCCATGAAGGGCTGAGAGCACTTTATTAATGTCAGCACATTAGAATATGACCATCAGTTCCTTCCTGAAACTTCAACTGACTTCACCCCAGTGGGTGCTTATAACCAGGGTTCCTTATTCCTTGACATATTCTCACAAGCAGGAGGCTGACACAGACCTAATGAGGGTTAACAGACTTGATATTTGATATATGCGTGGCTATGTTGGACACACCAACATCAAAAACGTGACGCGTTGTTTAGCCACAGTCATATAAAGGCACGAAATATAAACACATGACATGTCCTCTGGAAACAGGATACCGTCTATCAGTTTACACCAACATAGCAGCCAGAGCATCAATATCAACTCCTCTTTGAGCAACAGTGAATACCAGAGTTCACCATAGCGCCCTGTGGACGTTTGCCTGGTAACTCCATGTGGCTGCGAAAACTGAGGCTGAAGTCACAGCAGCCAGGTAAATTATAAGTAGAAAGCATGAAGACAAGGCCAGGATGCTCAATTACTGTTTACTTGAAGGTTACAAATGGAAAAAAAAAAAAAAAAATTAAGCAACGCTGAACACAGGGTATGATCACTTAGCTTAAAAACAACTGCCCTCCTGAGATTTTGACACAATTTAATACAACTAAAGTTGACGTGATATGCGATGAAGTTGCAGTTTTGGGGAAATATTCGCCATGATGACGAGAGGTCAGAGGAGAATGGCAAGACTCACTCAGGCTAACAGGTACAATAGACCACAGGTATGTAAATAACAGCTTAGCATAACAGTAATGTAGAGTACAGGGGGACAGTGAGAAGCAGAAGGATCTACAGCAGCATTAGGCCATGCTGGGTTCCTCTCATGTTAGCTACTGTAACACTGAATCTATAGAAGAGGTGACTGAGGAGAAGGGAAAAAAGACACTTTCTCTAAGACTTCTCTTGTGAAAAGTTTAAATCCATAGATTCAACAGTACAGGTTTGCTGGTGTAACACTGTGCAGAAGTTTTCTTGACACACACACGTGAGGCACCTAAATACCACGGCTGCTTCATTTGGATACCTCAGCATTACTTCATGACCTTTTAAGCCCTGTGTCAAGTGTATACCTTCTGCCAAATCATGGAGCACCTGCTGTTTCAAGATGTTTTCAATGAACTCCAGAAACCAGCAATAATCTCAGAGCTCAACCTAACTAAAGAATGAAGCTGCAGCATGTATGAATAGTACGTCTCGGGGTGAGAATTATTGTTGAAATCATCATCACAGCATCAATCAATTTGACACCTGAGAATAAGATATTTCTCAGGTGTTCAGTACAATGAAATGTGTTCTGCCCTTGTGCATTACACCAGACAAAACTCTTAAAATGAGTAAAACTAAGTTAAATAATAGTTTTTAACAAATATTTGCTCAAAATCACTGATTTGGACTACATAATCTTGTAAAATGATAACACAATATGATCATATCCTCATGACACGATAATAAATTACAAAATTTAATTGTTTTTGAGTAGGGATTGCTGGCACGACTTCAGCTACTTCCAAGGTGCATGGAGAAGGGAAAAAGTCAGAAGAGGTCAAAATGCCAGCAACACTTTTAGTATAAAAAACAACTTAATTGTCAGACAAACACGTTTCAGCTTGTGGCCTGGACCCTAATGAAGGCCACAAGCCAAAACGCGTTAATCTGACAATAAGGTTGTTCTTTATACTACAAGTAATGCTGGAGTTTTGACCCTTTGAATATTAAATTGTTTCCAAACCCTAAATGTGCCACTAAAAATGCTGCTGAAAAACTGTTTGACACCATGAAGTCAGCATGAACTAAGATCGCTGTGCAAGTTTGACAGCACCTTGCTAGATCTGTGCCTTGAAGAATTTAGGCTGTCCTGAAGGCACAATGACAAGACATACCGGGGTACCTGCGTAATGAAGTGATGAAGTAAGTCTGTCTGAAGGTTTTGAAGCAGAAAAACATGTTGTGCGACAGTCCAAAGCACTAAGCAATTGTAGCACTGCTGCAGGAAAGTGCCTGAAGCCTATCTGTCACACACTACAGCACTGATACTACAGTAATGAGATGTAAAAAAAAAAAAAAGAATATTAGTATCAAAAATGACATTCACAAGGGGCTAAAATAGTTTACCGCTTCCAGCCTGTCATTTAAAAAAAAAACTTTAAAAATACCAGACTAAGTTCTGCAATAAGTACCTCTCAGCAACTGGATATTTTCCATAGCATTTTGATTTAATACAGTTATAAAACATTATACAAAGAGGCTAAGGGATTTTCCAACAACACATATGGACACCAGTCCGTTTTTGATGACTATGTGTTGAAGTGTGGCTGTAGTCACTGGCCGGGCCACCTTACACACAAGCCCAGCCCACAAGACTAGAGATAACAATCTAATAATTTTAGCCCTGTTGAGATGTGTAACCGAGAGCAAATAGAACAGGAGGTAATCAAAAGAACTCAGGGCATTTGGATCAGGCTTACATTTCTCAAAACATGAATAACTATCCTCATAAAACAGAATAAAAGAAAGCAGCATTCAAACAGATTAGAAAGACAACGCCTTGATCTGGTTATCATGGCAGTCTCTCACGTCATTTGACAATTAGTTCATCTATTCTGTAAATCCTAAGCAAGCTTGTCCCCCCCCCCCCACTCATAGCATAACCAAACGGAGAGGACAATCATTGGCAAACTGAGGAAGAAGTTGTTACAAAAGTGAACACATCAAGACCCCAAGACCTCCTCCCAGAGCAAGGACATGCTTTTTTATTTTTTGAGACTTTTCTCACAGTATAACGTTTAAAAACAACTTACGCTTTGTTGCACTGATGAGGTTCTTCCCATCTTTGTACAGTTCTTTGATAAATCTGTTAGTCCTGTCCAGCTCTGCTTCGTGTGCCTTTATTTTCTCCCTGAAGCAGGGGCTGTCCAGATAGCATTCACTAAATTCCAGCGGGTGTAGTCCCATTTCTGTGAAAGATTGATAGCTTCGCTTTTTTTTTTTTTTTTTTTTTTTGTTAGAAGGTGAAAAACTGGTCAAAATGCCGCTTACTGTGTAGCTAAAAAAAATTAAATTAAATTAAATTAAAAAATTTTTTTAAAAAACAACTAGCCGTTACAATCAAATTGCCGCTATTTTCGCAGGCGGGTTCTAGCAGATAAAACATAGCTACGTCAAGCAGCAGCAGCTAACGGCGGTTAGCATGGTAACTTCTGACACGGGCGCGTGGGTGTTGTTCCACAGTTGTCAAACAACGAAAAGAGTAGCGAACAGGTACAACGGCTGAAGGGTGACAACGGCGCGCTATCGGGTGAAGCAATCGTCGGAAGTCGGTTCACGGGAGTTGTCAGAAAGTCATGGTTGCTGCATCCGATTTTCCCTTCCTCAGTCAAACGCACTCCACCTAGCAAAGTGACAGATTGAGAAACTCTGCTGACATCTGTGTGCGTGTAGCAAACTTCTACCAAAGAGTATCCAGCGTCTGCAAGCTGGTTCGGTCATATCTACTTCCGCCTTCGCTTACCGTTGTAGTTCGTAGAAGCAGTGCTAACTTTAACTTTACTGCAGCTGTCAGATAAATGTAGTGGAGTGAAAAGTACACTACTTCTGTCTGAAATGTGATAAAGTAGAAGTATAAAGTGGCAGGAAAAAAGACGTACCTCAAAATTGTACTTAAGTACAGTAACTGTACTTAGTTCATGTCCATCACTTCTAGAAAGCTATGTTAAAACTAAATTTAGCTAAAAGGTTTAAGTTTTTACACATCTAGCTCACACATAGTTGTTTCAGCAAGATTTAAATGACTATATTTCAATGTGAAGAAGGATGCTGCTACATTAAAACACAGAGAGGGAAATGCAATTGAACGTTGGTGCGTATTGCATGTAGCCCCTGTTTGTGTCTCTAGTGTATTGTCACTACACTCTGATGATACAAGAGAGGCACAAACTGGATGATGGGGATAACACTGGAAACACAAGAGAAGGCATACATGTTAATTACAGTATAAAGAAAGGTATAAATACAGTTAAGTATGCAATATGAAAGAATCACTATTAAGAAGATAAATAATTGCATGATATATAAAGTATAAGAAGATGAGGTCATACAAACAGTGTGAAATAAATAGTACAGACGGGAGGCGAAATGGTATACCTATAACCAAGGCCCTGTGGACTGCTAAGCAAAGGCTTACAGCAACAACAATCAACAATCGAAAGTGAACTCCCAGCTGCAGTTTAGTACCAAAAGCTGAAACTGAACAGTGCTGGAGGAGCAGATGGGAGACAGAATCATCTTATTACACCAGAGCTCAAATCTGAGAGCAGAGCACTGCAATTTTCAGTAACTTCAGTAACTAGTTACCATTATCACAGAATAGAAGACAATCCACAGCAGGTTGAAAACAGGAAAGTCTGTGAGTCAGTACTGCCCATAATGATCCTTTTAGTGCCAACGGTAGCTCTACAAGGTCAATCAACAAGTTAAACCATCAAGAACACCAGAAGCCAAGTGCTGCATATAAGCCAACCACGGTTATGTGCTTAAGCTCCTGCACAGTCTTCAACCTCCTCAGTCAGATCATCACAAACTGTGGCTACAAGCTGGAGCTACCATTAGCCACCTCCTGCAGGCCCACATGCATGAGACATCTGTACACCCAGAATTAGGGATGCAGTCTAAAGCAGTGACAATAAGGTGTCATTTTGGAGTGGACAAGCGTGAGCAAATAATTAGTACTAAAGGGCTTAACATACTCATTTTTAAGAATGTTTCTTTTCTTTTTTTTTGTGGTGGTTTTTATTGGTGCGATCTCTCCTGATCTTTTGTCATCTTTGATTGTGCTTCATCATTCATCGGTTCCATCAGAGGCGAATCGTTTACTGTAGCGCAACTTGTAAATGAGCACGGACACAATATTTCTCCGCGCTCTCTGAAGTTAACACGTACCGCTCGTAACTTCAAATCTGATAAACTTCGTTGCAACTGCGCCCGCGGAACCTTGTCTCTCGTGACACGTTTCCTCCCGGGTTGTTCAGCGCGCGCGGACACGTTTCTTGTTTAGCGGCAGCAGAAAATGTGATTTACAGTTTTTTTTTTTTAATACAACAGCCAGTCGTTTTAACGCGAACATTAACAGATACGGTCTTTTTTTCTTTTTAACATGCAGCTAAGCTGTCGTAGCTACTGTCAGGACAGCTTTTATCATGTGAGCTAACGCTAGGCTGCCGCTCTCAGCGATGCTAGCGTGATGTTAACGTGTTTGCACAATAAGCAACGCCACCTTAACTAAACAGCAGTGATCTTTTCCGTGTATTTCCATCCCATACTACAGCCCGTGATCTAAAAACAAGCCTACAGTAAGTCCACGTAAATTGTCAGTAATACCTGTAAAGTACTTAGCATTTTGTTTAATTAACAGTAGCTTTCTTACGTAAGATTTCCTGTTTATGTTGTTAAGTTGTTACGATAATTATTTTTTAATTTACTACAAGGCTTTTGGCAGATATGGAAGCCCATTTCCAGGAAAAGAAAAACATGAATTAATATTTTGGAATGACAAACATAAAAAAAAATAATGTTCTGGTAAGTCAAAACTATGAGATCTCCTGAGTCGAAATTATGAGTTAGTTAATCAAACTCTTGACTTCATAGTCATGATTTTATATCTCATAATTTTGACTACTTAGTAAATCAAAGTTTGGACCAATTGCCTCAACATTTTGAGTAAGAAAAACCGAATCTCACAATTTTAAGTTGAGTCTTTTCCTGACAGAAATGGGCTTCCGTAGTCTATGAGCCATGCAGTACAGTACAGAGTCATATGTGGCATTAATTTGTTTATTGTATTGTCAGACATTATCATTTCCTAATGGACTCTCCACTCTCCTCTTTTGTTGCAAGGGATGCCTAATGCCAGTGCACGGCCTAAGCATGGCAGGAGGAACCGAAGGCGACGCAGAGAGGACCCTGCCAGGAACGAGCTGGTCTCTAGTTCCTTAGAAAGTGCCCAGCAGTGCCTGTTCAACCAAGATTATGGAACTGCGTTTGTGCACTACCTTCTTGTCCTCAACCTTGCACCTATGTTTAAGGACTTTGCAAGGGTAATAACTGTTTATACTACTCTGAAAACCCACTTGCGTACAGTCACTGCCAAACATTGTGCACACACAAATAACCAGCCACAATCATAGTGTGTGTTTTCACTGGTGCAGAATGGAAAGATGTTCAGTTTTGGATCTCAATTTTGTGACATCTCCCTTTTAGGAGTCCTTCAGGTTCACTCTCTTCAAATGGTCAGAAGAGCTGGACTCTGTGGGCCGCATTCAGGACCTCTTTGACTGTTATGAACAAGCGCTGGAACTGTTTCCTGCTGATGAGGTTATCTTGAACAGCATGGGTGAACACCTGTTCAGGTATTATCCTCATCTGCATAACTGTTATGATTGCGAAGATATGTGTTCTTACAGTGCTTCGCCACTTCCGTAATTACTGGGCATAATGTCATTTAACATTATTTTTCATACTGTTTTTGACTATATTGTGGCTCTCATTTTCTTAACCAGAATGGGCTTTAGAGACGAAGCCGCAGGTCATTTCCATAAAGCCTTGAAGGTGAGACCTGACTATCCAGAAGCCAGGGAGAACTTCTACCGTGTGGCCAACTGGCTGGTGGAGCGCTGGCATTTCTTAATGCTCAACGACCATGGGAGGAACCGCAAGTACCAGCAAGCCATTCAGAAGGCTGTTGAGAGCGGCTGCAACACTGTACTTGACATAGGTACTGGCACTGGGATCCTTGGGTGAGATATTTTCTATGAGAAATTGGAAACTTTTTATTCTTTAAGTTATGGAGTGTACTTTATTTGTATTTTCCTTATCCTTATGCACCCAAACCCACGCTTAGTGGTACCATGCTTAAGTTTATCCTTTTGGCTACAGCTAGAATAAGACCTGTGTTTAAATGCGTGGGTGTTATCATTCTGATTTCCTGGTTCTCTCTGTTAAGTATGTGTGCTAAGAAGGCAGGGGCTGCTGAGGTGTATGCCTGTGAGCTGTCAAAGACGATGTATGAACTGGCCTGTGAGGTGGTGACCGCTAATGGAATGGATGGTAGAATCAAGATCCTCCATATGAAATCTCTGGAGATGGAAGTGCCAAAGGACATCCCACACAGGTACAGTTTATACCAAAACTATTTTATATTGATATGACAAGCACAATACCTTTATTTTTTGTTTGAGCTGTTATGAAATTCATGCTCATGTTTAAGAGTTCAGTTGTAGTTAAGTAGTTTTTCCATTCAATTTTTTCTTTTTCTTAGGGTGTCCTTGGTGGTGACAGAGACGGTGGATGCAGGATTGTTTGGAGAGGGCATCATAGAGAGTCTCATTCATGCCTGGCACCACCTCCTGCTACCTCCACAGGTAACTTCAATTATTAAACACAAACGGGAAACAGAACTTTGTTCTCCGTTTGCCACAGTGCAATATTAATGTTTCTATGAGTTCTTGGCACCCAAAATCTATTGCTGTTTGCCACTGACCATACAAGGTTGGAAATCTTCAGATTCACGTTCACATTTTCAGAATTGTGTTTAAATAACATTAAATCTTTGAAATACATATGGAGTTGTAAATAATGAGGCCAGAGTTGTAGCCTGACATCGCCAGACCAATTTGCATTTGAGAGGCATTATCAACGGGCACAGACCAAAATGCCTGTGGATGCAATTGGATAGACCTACAACCAATCAGAGCAACGGAACGTGTGACGTAACGCTGAGCGAATCCTGTCAGAAGTACAGCAAACACATCTTTCTTAACAAAAGCTTGAAGTGCAGTTGTTTGTTCTTCTTTTAGAGAAAATATACCGTTCAGTTTTCAATACTGACGCGATAGTGGATTCAAAATGTTCCACATCAGCGGCAGCCATCTTGGTTGTTTATGAAAAATGCCTCAACGGCTCTCCTCTGTACAGTCATCGTATCAAACCCGACCTTTATTAGATAAACGGTTGTGATTGGCCCAACCCAGGCCAGGTCAGCTAGAAATCTGTCTGAATGGGAGGGGGACCAGACGCATCTGCCAGAGAAAATAAAACATGAGCTCACAGATTCGTCTGGTTCCCAGGCTACCATAGTTGTGTCATACTTCAGGATGTGGGCTTGGAGGACTCAAAGACCAGATAATTAAATGTTTTAGCCTCACAGAGAACAAAACATATGATGGCTTTAAGGCACACCTTGACAACTTGTAAAGTCAAAAAATTCTTAGTTTATCCACAGAAGGTTGCTTTTTAGACATCCAGCAAAGCAAAACTGAGGCAAGTTCCATGATGCCCGAGTTTACAGTTCAAGTTGTGACATTTTACTCATTTCAATACATAAAGTAATTGGCAAATAGTGGACCAGGTTAATGATAAATGTATCCATAACTTTCATGTTGTGTTAGAGCCATCGAGAGGGCTAAATGTGTAGTTTCATTAAAAGCACATGTTTCTTGTCCTAAAGAGAGGTGAGAATGAATTCAAGGAACAGTCTGCGACAGGACGGGTCATCCCCGCTGGAGCCACTGTGTTTGGTATGGCTGTTGAGTCCCTCGAGATCCGCAGGCATCACAGGTAGGCCCCGGAGTCCGTCTGAATTCCTGTGTGAGTAGGCTGTGTGTGTCAGATAAAATGTGTTTTCCTGTAATGACCTTATCAGAGCAACAAAATTGTCACATTCTTGGCTCTTTAAAAATGCTTTTGAGACAAACAGAAGGTGCTTTTAGAAGCAGCAGGATAAGGTGTCGGGACCCACCACGAGATTGCTGTTTGTTTTGTTTTTTTCACGCAGGCATTGCGTGACAGAGGTGGGCAGCCTGTCCATTGCTGCAGCCGGGGAGCTCCGCAGCCCAGTGAGCTGCAGCTCTGAGCCGGATGACTCCATGGAGCCTTACACTACAGAGAGACTGAGCAGACTGCCAGGCGGATATAAACCTCTCACGGAGCCGTTCACCGCGCTCAACATAGATTTCAACAACGTGCAGGTGAGCAGAAACAGGGAAAACAACAGATGCTGAAACTGTGTGGGCTACATTCAGGAATGTATGTACCCTACTAATATATCTGCTTAACGTATAGCTTCCAATGATATGATAATTGAATTCATTAAGCTACTATCAATTTAATGTGTTTTGACTTTACTTAACTTTTGCATGTTCTTTGTGTCTGATATGCAGCCATGTGAGAAATCCTAATATTCATATTCAATATTTGTTGCCTTAAGTCAAGCAGAATAATGTAATTAATTTACCTGTCCATATGTCTTTTGGTCCCATGATGCTAACACATTGGCTGCCTCACGGGCGGAAATATTGCACATCAGTGGCCACTTATTATTTAGCTAAAGGCCTGCGGGGATTGTTACCGGATTTACTAGCTCCCAGTGCACACCTGGCAGATTGGAGAGACGGTGTTTATCTGCCAGACATTAACTGTAAGATCATTTGTTGGTATTCATCCCTAAGAATATTTATCCACACATGCAGTAGGGACTTTTAGACAAACTTCGCCCGATGACAGAGCTCTGATTGTGCATCAAGAATCAATGAGGCAAACTCATTTTAACAGTGTGATACTCAGACTTAAGAGCACTGCATTGTAATTCAGGTAATACCGTGTAGTACATATGCTCCACATTAGCATCAAATTGATAAGAAGATGAATTGTGAACTCAGCTGTAAGTGTCTTCAATGTGTGTCTCAAACCCAAGAATATGATAGTAACGGGTTTCCGTTTGTATTCTTGCAATTTCCCATTCAATGGGTTGAGATATTATGTCTCACAGGAATCCTATTTGCATTACCGCCTTTAATCCTCAGGCTTCAAATTATTTTCCTATAGAATATCAGCTGATCTTGACATGTTCTGCAATGAGTATTACCATTTCATTTGTTGTGATTTTGAACTATTTGAGAATAGCTCAGCCAGGAGTGCCACCACAGAGAGATACAGTTCCTGTGAGGTGCATTTGTAATTGTTGAGATGATGCTCTATTGCATACAATGCTGTTGTCAGCTCTTTGCGACAGAGATGTGTGTTCTTGGTGCTTTCCAGCTGCAAAGCAGACCAGATTTAATATCATTTTGGTGTTATTGGGCTGGATGAATTAGACTTGTGATTTATGAAACCCACAGTATATTTATACAGAATGTGAAGTGCATACATATATTTATATAACTCCTCAGCTTTTGGCTGAACAAGCAAGTTGGGCTTGAAAAGCTACAAGACCAGTAACGTCCAAACTGTCTATCAAATTCTCAGAAGCCAATAACGTTCACAACTCCCTTTTCAACATTAAACTTTCTGAAATCTGATTGCATTTTTATACCCATATTGCACTTTTTTTGTATACATATTTTTACACCCAAACTGGATTTTATTGTTGATTTTAGCTTTTATCTCTGTAACACGTCCATTGTCCCTTCTTTAACTGTTTCGTATTGGTAACCTGTAGGAACTGGAGGGCCTGAGCTCCAGGGAGGTTCAGCAGATCCGCCTGCCTGTCACTCAGGAGGGGGAGCTGGATGCTCTGGCTGTGTGGTTCCAGCTCCACCTGGACGAGGAGAGCAGTCTGTCTACCGGACCCCAGGAGGACACCTGCTGGGAGCAAGCCATCTACCCTGTCCACAACACCAAGGGTACGATTCAACAGACATATAGGGAGACACTATGGGGAAAGTTTGGTAATACTTGTTGACAACAATATTTCACACTGACTTTTACTCGTTTTAAGTTTCAGTTTAATCAGCGTTGTCCATCTGTTACAGTGTCCAGGGAATTGTCCTTTAATTGTCGCCAGTTGTTTCAAATTCTCATGACTTTATCATGTTTAGAATAGTTGTAATAAAGTTTATTTTATTTTCTGCTCAGCCTGTGTTCGCTACTCCGATTTATCATGCATTTCCATCTTACATCAGATGAGGGCAGTGTATGTTTTAGACTACATACACTATTTAACGTTTTTAACCGTGTTAAATAATGCCAGGTAATACTTGCAGGAAATATTTTAGCCTGTAATCATCACTAGTACTTTACTACAGCCTTCAGTTCATTTTGGACCAAAGTTTCTGACTATTTTTAGTTGATCTTAATGTGAAAATGGTGAGAATAATTCAATGTAATGACTGGATAATAGTACATAAAAATCTAGCTCCCTGAAAGTCTTAAAGCTGACACTTCATTACTTTAATTATTATCACTGAAGTCCAAATAAATATAACAAACATTTTATGATCTTTAAGCCTTGCAATAAAGCTGTTATACCAAAGTAAAATTGATATTTGTTAAGCAACATACTTAAACTGACAAGAACTGCAAAAAGTTTAAATGAATTCATTATTGGAGTGCCAAAAGTCCCTGAGAGCCCTGTCTTTTCTTTACTTTGCTGTTATGCCATGCCACTGTGAACTTAATAGCCACTGACATGAGGTGACATGTACCAGTTGGCACTGCAGTACATCATCTTTCAGACAGGGCTCAACAGCATTTCACCGTGCTGCTAATTGGTGAAGGCAGCGTCAAGGGAGCCGCCACCTTTCCCGGTGATCACCGACATCCGTTTCCCGGTCGCTGTGACGTGTGCGCCATGATCGCCTGTGACACTCTTTAGTGTTCATGAAATTCTTATAGGCGATAAATATGCATTTTCCCCAAATGCCTCTGACGAGCCACGACACTGACATGAAGGCACGAACAGATGTTATTCCTGCAGGAATCCTTGCTGTGCCCCCCCCTCCGCCCCCCTCTGTGCACCCGGTCCCCTGAATCTCATTTCTCTGTTGGGCTCGCTTTGCCTTTTCCCTTTCTACATCTCCTGCTTCTTCTTCACTCTCTGTCTCTTTATCCCCTTTATTCACCATTTTCAAAAAAAATGTGTAAGTTGTTTTTGTTTTTTTACAGCAGGTGTAGATAAAGCCTTTAGTTAAATTCACATAGGTCTAGATACTAGTGCTGATATGATACCTGAGTCTTAGTACCGATACCCAGAACAGTCTATTTTTTTATACTTAACTTTGAGAAATATGAAGACGTTTTACTACAGTACCCTTTTTTAAATGTTGTCTAAGCACAAGCAGTCAAAGGAACTCAACCTAAATAAGAAGCTAAAACTGGCAAAATTTAGATTTACACGATTTACAAGATTACAAATCTGACCAGACATCCAATGCTGTTTTCAGTACTTGACAGTTTTCAGTTCTCTGTGCTACAATATATTTCAGTTGGTACCAAAACTTTATTGAGCTCTAGTATAATCAGGCCAAGTCAGTGGTTTCTTCTTCTTGATTCTTTTCAGGTTTTCTCCTGAAACCTCAAGACGAGCTGATTGTCGAAGTCTCCTGCCGAGATGCCTTCCTGAGGCTCTGCAGTGTCGCTGTGCTGAGAGATGGGCATCAAATCCGTCTAGACAAGCGTCCGGATTCGCAGTACTCTGGAAACCCCATTTCAAATCTAAACCCAGAGGCAGAACTGTGCAGCGCACTAGCATGCCTTCAGACTGATCAGCATCAAACTAAAGACTTCTGCATGCTGGAATGTTCAGAAATGGCGCTCCTGAACAATCAGGATTATCATCAGAGTTTTTGCAGTGCGCTGGCCAAACTCATCTCCCAGCTGAAGGTTAAGTGCCAAAACCAAGAGCGAGGATCAGGTGTTAAGTCCGACTCCACACACTGTAGTGACCTGCTCTATGTCCTCGATGTGTCAGAGGGCTTCTCTCTGCTCTCCCTCATGGCTGCCAGCCACGGTCATGTAAAAGCGTACAGCTCTGTGGAAAAGAAGAAGCAACAGGATGTCCTAAAGAGACTGGCTCGCTCCAATCATATCCCAGAACAGCATCTGGAGTTCTGGCTCAACCACATGGAGGATGAGCAGGGGGTGCTGCAAAGGCCGTCCAGAGAGAAGCTGTGGAGTGCCATCATTCTGGACTGTGTAGAGACTTGTGGTCTCATTAGACAGAAGTTGATGGAGAAAGCTTCACTGGCCAGGTAAGGGGGAAGCAGCCAAAGTGGGACATGCAGACATGTTTGATCACTCTTGTGTTTTGATGATCATTTCAGTGCTGTACCTTTTTAGAAAATTTAGAGTAAAATATATTCCTATGATCCATACTAGGTGTCTGCTAGAGGACGGTGGACGTATTTTCCCCGAAAAGATTGTGGTGCACGGTATGCTGGTGGAGTCAGACACGTTGCTGCTGGAAAGTGCTGTCCAGGGTCAGGAGCCAACGCTGGGATTCAACATTGCTCCCTTCATCAACCAGTTCACTGTAAGTGTTCCTACATAAGCTACCATATATCAAGGTTAACTTATTTATGGTATTTATTTTGCATGTATAGATCTAGTAACTAACGGTTACTGCAGGGTTTGCTGCAAGCTGTGCCAGGGCCACTGACCCCTTTTTTGTATTTTTCTGTTTTTTTTATCTTGAACTTGAAAAGCAAAAAGATGTAGACCTCCTTAACCCAGGCAAACAGCAAAGGATGTGAAATGCTCCTCTGTATTTTCACAGAGAAAAGGTTACAAAGCAAAAAGGGAAAGATGATGGTACACTGGTCTGCAGATCATGAGATGGCAGTTGAAGAGAAATGTCATAACTATTTGTTAAACATGACTTAAAAACTTAAGGGACAAATCCACTGGGCAGTCCCTGAAAACATGGCACAAAATGTGACGTACTACATGTTAACTGCTACAGTTTGGTCAGCTTTAAGAGGAATTTCTAAGATGTGTACGGCATGCAGTCAGTGACGGGTTCAAACAAGCATCTGACGTTCACAACATCATTTTCTCTGTGAACTGTTAACCCCTGCATCCACTGTGCTGAACATCGCAGGTTTACTGGTTTCATCCAATAACATGGCAGTTTTAAATTCTGACCTCTGCTAGTAACTAAGTAGAGCCTAACTAACCAATTGGTGCTAAGTTTGGTCCTATAAGTTGCCATGTGACAGTCAGGCGATATTGGAATGGCATGGCTCGATGGTAGCTTATCACAGATGTATTATATATATATATATACACACACACACACACACACACACACACATATATATATATATATATATATATATATATATATATATATATATATATATGATAATGACAAATTTCATCACAGAAATGTTAAATATAATTTAGAATCATCATGACATAGTTTGTCCACCAGGGAGCACTGAAGGTTATTTTTACTGTACTGTAAAATGTCCCGTTCATTACATATCTTGGTTGCAATTATTTAATAATCCTCATCAAAAACATTTATGTTAAAAAAACTAATATGGCTGATATATCATCATCGGTGTTGGCCTCACAAATCCAGTATCAGTGGGGTTCAAGTGTATACTGTATAGTGTGTATGTATATACACTATAGATCAATTTATATTCTTGCTTTCCTGAACTGGGTGTAATATTACTATACCAAATTCAAGGATATCTTTTCAAACTAAATCTTTTCAAAAACGAATGTCCATCTCAAAGGACGTCAGGTCTAGAATTAACATGAACAGGAAGCAAATGATATTAACATAACTTCTGTTGGTTTATGAAGTTCATCATTTTAACCATAAAATGTGTTCTTACTAAATAGTGGTTTTAAATGATATCAAAATAATTCCATAATAATTCATAGGAAATCAAACTGAAGCACACTAAAACCATATTGTAAAGCTGAAACGTCTTCATAACACATCTCTGGTCACTCATATCTTGTATTCTGTCTCATGTTACCGAGGCAACAGTCAATCTCATGTTCCTGATGCAATATTGACGGTTTTCACATACAGTGTGTTGTGTTTGTAAGCTTGCATCATTCACAAGTTCGCCCATTATGTGCACATGTGTTGCCTGTGGGTTTTGTTAAACATTATTGACACATAATGCAATACTACAAAGGTACAAAAACATATTCAGAATAAATCTTACTTTGCCTCAGCCATGTATGGGTTGTCTTTTGTTGAACAAAGTATTTCACTTGGAATACTAGTAAGGTCCAGGATTGTGTTTTCTGTTGTGCACTCCTCTTTGATGTGTGCTTCCCAGCTGCATTAAAGAAGCTGCGAAATCCCTTTGAATTCTTTTCCTTTATTTGGTCTGGAAATTATCTTTTTTTTTTTTTCTCAGCATCATGTTTGTGCTCTAATTCCGCAGGCCCCGCACGGGACGGCCGTTTGTTTTAACAGATGTTGTCTTTGAAGCCCTCAGTGGAGGGCACTTTCTAGCACAACTGTCACACAAGACAACACACAGCTTGGCTCAAGACATTCCTACCTGAATCCATCAGCACACATTACGTCAAGCACATCAAACAGCGGGGCTCTGAGGTCTACACAACTGTGACAGGGAGGAGGAAAGATTCTTTTGTTCTGCAGCAAAGGAAACTGTGACACTTTCTGTGCTGCCACTTTGGTTTCTCCCGCAGCTTTTAAGTCTGCTGCCCTGCAGCCAAGGCCTGTTTGTCAAGTTTTGAAGAGTTTGAGGTGGAAGATTAGTTTCCAAGCATTAATCAGTGATTGAGTGATTATCCACTGACACCACGAATTAAAACCTAATGTGGATAAATAATGGTTTGTGGTAAAGAGTGCCAACAACGATTTTTAATATACTGCAGAAGTGTTTATTTTCTTTTCTTTTTAGGTCTGAGCTTTAGTAAAAATCACGTATCCACAATAAAGTCTTTTTAACTTGTGTACGAAGCAGTGCGCCTTGATTTTATGGGGGGGAAATCCATTCCCTGTCTTGTGGACAGCGGTTGCCAACCTGAGCATCAGGAGCACCTGTTTTGTGTTACATCGCTGTCGGATCCAAGTAGCTCTGCCTCCCCGCTCTTTTATGGCTTTTCATAATATATAGTTCCTTATTGATAATGTCACCAGGCAGTCTTTTCTTTTATCTGCTTCAAACAATTTGCTAACATTGTGTTTATCTTTTATGTCCTTTAGGTACCGGTCCACGTGTTTTTGGACTTCTCCACACTGGAGTGCAGGCATCTTAGTGAGTTTGTGGAGCTCTTTGTTCTTGACCTTATGGATGCCAATGCAAACTACACTAACAGAGAAGTAAAGGTAAGACATACATTAGCCTAATGAGTGCTAGCAACATGATTGGAATGAATACAATTGAACTATCTTTAAAAAACCACGTCTTTACAAGTGCTGTGCTGAAACTTGAATTCATGCATTGAATCTCTGAGCTACTTTCTGGTACACTAACATATTGCGCCCAAAACCTAGAAATGAGAAGAAACTTTACTTACACTCCTAACTTTGTATTTTTGGTCCTAATTAAATTCAGCACAAACCCGCTGTTTGCATTTTCACAGATAAAACTTTGTATCATGAAACTGTTTGAAATAGTTTAGTTTTCATCTCTACAAAGTTCTTTTAACATCCATCCAGCAATCTAACATGAGGTGCGATGTGAATTGATCCAAGCTATTTCCCCAAAGCTCATAAATATTAAATGCAAAAACTGAAAGTAACTTATCGGTCAGGGTAGAACTAAAGAGATCCATGATCTCATAAAAATTGTTTTGTTTTGTTTTTGCATGTGTCGTATATAATTTTTAAACTAACAGAAGCAAAACATGACGTGATTTACAGGTAATTGGCACAGAGTACAGTATGTTATAGCTGACCCATTGAGTATCTTAAGCCATAACCCCTGTTTCCCAGGTTCAGGCTACGTCTGCAGGAAGAATAACTGCAATTCCCTTCTGGTACCAAATCTACCTGGACCAGGAGATCAGTGTCAGCACCCTGAGCGAGAACTCTCACTGGAAGCAGGCGGCTGCCGTGCTGCAGCAGCCCCTGGAGGTACAAGCCGGAGACTGGGTCCGCCTCGCTGTGAAGCTGCACAAGAGCACCATCTCCATATCAGCCCATATAGAGAATACCCTCAGGCCAATGGAGCAATAATCTCTTGCACTGTAGTTTTGCAACTGCTTTCATTTCTACATATTTTATGCCTCAATCAAACAGAAGCTAATGACACACAGGGAAATGCATTAAATACTATGCATTCCCTTTCTGGTGTCTTTTTAAAGATTTATCTTCTAAAATGTAATACCTGTCTTCAAATTTCCAAGTTTTCCCGGATACACAGTGGATCTCTATTTTGAGATTTAGTAGAAGCCTGCATGACCCACACCCTTGTAAGTAGCATTGGGAAGCTGGGTAATCACAATCATAAAGCATTTGTAACAATGAATCTTCAAGTTATGTTTTTCTTTCTAAGTGTTCTCTAAGATCATAAGACATTTATCATTTGTACTTATAAATATAATATTTGTAAGTACATAATATAAATATATTTGTCCCTTGATTGTGGGAGCAGTTGTTTTTGTAAAGATATTTGTCAGTATCAATAAAAAAACATTTCAACAATAAATGTGACATTTTCTTAATAAATAAAAGGGGGGAAAAAGTAAGTGAAAATGTAGTTAATCTGATTTATTGAAGAGACTGTCAGAGATGGAATTAAAATGTGGAACATTTACATCAGCTCTTATGTAACCCTGTCTTAATATTTAGAAAAATAAAATCATGTAAGGCAACATTCTCTAGCTGGACATGATTATGCTGTTGATTTGATACATTTATGTATTTTCTGACACAAACTACATGTCAATATCCCTACACAAATCCATGTAAATCAAAATGACGAAAAGAGCTCGGAAAATCTATGGGGAAAAGTAAATGGCTTAGGTGTAGTACCTGCAGTTATCCCAGCTTAAAGGCTAAAAAAAATGATGGAGAACATCTCATCAAATAAGATGAATAATAGCTCATAATCAAAGAATAGCTGATCCTGGAATATAAATGCTAATTTGATGTAGTGGATAGACTAGTTCCACGGCACATAGAACAAGGCATCTGAGAAGACTAGTGAATACATTTCTATAAACACTGTAGAGTGAGCTGTATGCAGTAAAGCATTGATAGGAATTTACTAGAATGTGCTGATTGTACATTTTCAGGCTGACTTATGTACATTGTTTTAATACTTTATTACTAATTGATTATGTAGTGATGTCACATGTCAGTTAGGACCCAGGCATAGGTGTAACCTGCTCATCCCAAGTTATTTTCTCCACTGAAACAGTTTAGTCTCAACTGTGCATCCCAAAAATATGTTGCTTCTGCTCTTTTCATCCCCTCCCTCAGGGATACACATCTTCTACAGGCTAGGCCAAAAAAAAAGATGATTCTGGACATCTAATGTGCTTTAGTATAGTAGATTTTCATTTACGAGTACTCATTTCAATCGATTTCCTCTTTAATCCCCATAA
Source organism: Macquaria australasica (assembly GCA_005408345.1). NCBI lineage: Eukaryota > Metazoa > Chordata > Actinopteri > Centrarchiformes > Percichthyidae > Macquaria > Macquaria australasica. The sequence goes on along the minus strand of SEMN01000295.1, from coordinate 268,534 downwards.
ACCAAGATATAGAGTGAAGAAAACATTTGTATTTTAAAAGTTGCATATTTCTCTTTATCATCTAACCGTCACATCTGAGATCATGATATGACTGAGATGACATACACAAAAAAGTGTGTAATAATTTTCTATTTGGAAATGATACACATGCACGCTTCGCTCTGACTTTCAGGAGGCGTAATGTGGCGTCTCGTTTCAAGACACACGACATTACAAAGACCTCGAAGGGAAGTGTGCTCTTTGGAACGCACGTTATAATTGACCCAAAGTCTTTCCCAATTACAATGAACTAAAAACCATTCTATCTACTGAGCCAAATTACTCCCTTGTACAACAAAAACTGCATGAAATGCACGTCATCTGCAAATCCTTTTGTGCCATAACTTCACTGAACATTCTTGGAGCTGTCACTGGCAGGTCCATCTGGTTTTGCATTTGTTGGCAAACTTCTACTATTACTGGGCTGATGTGCCCTTTTAAACAATGGTTTATTTAACGTTGCATCAGTACAGTCATGTCTGGAGGAAAATGGCAAGGCTGTAATTGGGTCCTGCCCAGCCATGTCTGGTAGAATCAGTTGGTGACATCAGCCTTAACGATAGGCTAGGTGATCACGATGAGATCTGCTTCCGTTGGTTCTTTGCTTTGGTTGGTCCTTTCTTCTTCCTGGGTTTCTTCAGGTCCAGCCTCACACACGTCATCCCACGGGGCCGAGCTGAGCCCAGCGGGGGCTGACAAAGAGTGCGGTGTGAGGGTTCTGCCCAGACCCTGGTACTGACCTTTGGGTGACATGGGGTTGGATGCCGCCTCTGTGATGGCATCCTGGGAGGCTGAAGAGAGCAGGCCAGATCGCTCACCATCATTCTGCGCCTCACCGAAGTAGGACTTCCTTGGCCGACCCATAACTGTTCTCCCTGTGAATGAGGACAAAATAAAAAAGGCTTTACTGTCTTCTTGATGTTGGAGAATATGCCAGAGATACTTTCAATACAAACTGTGCAAGTACTCCAGTAGCCAGGAGGCACCTACCAACATTGCGGACTTGTTCAGAAATGTCAGCTCTGACATCAGAGATGTCCCACATTGCCATGAAAGAGTCGAAGCAAGACCCCTCCTCAGCCTCCTGGATGTAAGGCTTGTAGGTGAAGCTGAAGTGATGGGCAATGGCTGCCAGAAACATCTCCACACAGATGATGAAGTCCTGAGGGAAACGGGACAGTTTGGTGTGTTTGGTTGTGTTTCGCTAAAATCTAACTCAGTTATTCTCACACATTAATAATATTTATTTCTTAACTAGATATGCTTTAGCTTACCTGTAAGCCAGTAGCTACAGCCTCCACACTTTGCCAGTCCCATGTACGTTTTTCTGAGATAATGCCCACTTTCACCAGCAAAGCAATGAACACAGCTTGCCTAGAAGAGTTTACAAAATAACCATTCTCAGTAGCTACCACACAATCTGATGCCATTGTCTATGTAAATCAAGAGAATGTAAGCTCACTTATACATATATAACATATACAGCATATACAAGCAACGTAAAAACAGGTCATACAAAGTACATTTTCAGAACAGTACTGCTCATGTCATTAAGTTTTAACACACTGAGAATTACCAGAAAGAGACGAACACCACCATTTTGACACATAGGAATTTGCCCACTGGCTTGATTGGACTAAGCTCCTCTCTCAGAGCCCTGTAGAACAGCACCAGGCAGTACATGGCAAACTAGATCAAGACAGAGAGAAACCTTGTTCAAAATAGGCTGCTTGTAATATTTTTATACATCCATCTTAACATGCTCCCAGGCCCTAATGTATGATACAGACTTAAAAAAACAGTAGGAGTATTACCAGCTGTGACATATTGTTGAAGATGACCAGGTACGTCCATGCGTTTGCTGAACTAAAATTGCCTTCATCATACACTCCACACAGCTGACAGATCCTAGGGAGAAGAAGAAGAAGAAACAGCCACATCAGACGTCAATACAGATAGTGAACAAAAAGCTGTGACTGGTATCAAAGAATAAAAATTAAGTGCAGGAGGAGGAGAGCTTACTTACAAGGCAATCACTGTTGTGACAGGTCTCACAACTGTGTACTGCAACACTCCCAACTTGCATCTCAACAGTAAAACCCTGCAGAGGAAATGTATGATTTGAATTAGAATGGAATTGGTTTAACAACATCTAGTTTGCTGATATCAATAAAATCTATTGAATTTAAAAACAAACCCAATCACTAACGGCCATAAGAAATATGGTGAGTGGATCCTTGAAACAAGTATAATGACAACGTTGTAACAATGAATTGCCTAATTTTTCTCAACAACTACTCGATCATGGTCTATGATATCCACATGCAGAATGCAACAATACTGTCAAGGGTCAAATATTTTAACAGGGCAGTATTATAAAACACAAAGTTAATAAATGAGGCTGATGCTGCTGACCTTCAGGCATGTTTATCAATTTGTTCTCCTTCAGAATTGAAGCAGAACAAATGGATCATGTCAAAAAAGAAGCAGCTCTGGACAAAATGAACTGCACGCAGGCACGTTAACCAATTACAGATGTTGCCTGACTGAGGCTAATATGAAGCTGGTGACTGTAATTGATTTGTTTACTTTGTTTGCTGAGAAAAAAAAAACACTTCCATCTCTTCAATGCCTTAAGACATACTCAAGTACAAGAAACAAACATTTTTCTTTTCTTTTATTCTATTCAAAACTGTAAACACCTAATTGAAAAGGGATAATGTTGCGTTTATGCAAGAACAATGACAATAAAACTGATCCATGATATTATTGAAAAGTCAGTTAGATCTGTAATTGTGGGCAATTCAAGAAGATACTAAGTAAATATGACTATGGTCAATAAAGCTGACATGTTAGAATGGGGGGCAATGATTCATTTTACAGTGCATTCTTGACTGGTGTTGGATGCAGACTAAGCAGTTGTTGCTGGCTGCCACTTATTAAGGTGAACCTGTTAAAAACTAACAGTTCAGACAAGAGGATATTGGGGAGCATCAAGTTTGGTGTCAATGGTCCCACATGAATTGTATGTATACAAGTCCTTATTGTAAAAGTGGTATAATTCTAAAGGAAACTTACTCTCCCATTGGCCAGGGCGGGCAGCAGCAAAGAGGGGGCAGGTGTTTCTGCTGCTCCTGGACCTCCAGCATCGACACCAGGCTGGGGTACTGATTTTCCAGGTAGTTAAGCAAGAAGGTCATGAAGTTGTAGATTACATAGGCCTCATAGCACTCTCTGCATGTGTCCACGTAAATGGCTATTCTGGGGTATTTTAATGCAATCCACTGCAAGATAAAAAAAAAAAAGAGGGATTACATGCAAGTGAGGTTATATAGTTTTCAAAAAGCATAAATGCATTCTCTCAATCGTACATGCATATACAGTATGTGTTGCACAGTGGCTATATAATACACAACTCACACTGTCCAAGCTGTAGATTGGGACCATCCACAATATCCTAAAAAAACAAAACAAAAAAAAACAATCAAACACAAACAGTTAAAAAACAGTTTCAGACTATTGTTCATGGATGGCATGATCATTAACATATTTACCTGATGATAGGTTTCTGAAGCTCTGGCTGAGTGTAGTGAACCAGATGCTGGAGGATGCCCCATAATGATATGGGTATGGTCATGAAGACAAATATCCCAGCAATGAACCATGCTTTATTATGAGTCCCAACCTGCCATTACATGGAAAGAAACAGTTATCATTAAACTTATTTATGCATTTAGGTCTGGGAAGCTTTTGGCAATTTGGCTACCCAGAATGTAATTCTTCTACATTTAATATAAGGTCAGGGTGGAAGCAGTATTCAGAGCCTTCACTCAAGTAAAATAGCAATACAACGTTGTAAAAATACTTAATTTCAAAAGTCCTGCATTTAAAGGAAAAGCACAGAAAAGTTATCAGCAAAAAGTATCAAAAGTAATAGTACCCATAATGCAGAATGGTGACTTTTATAGTGTTATATAGATATCATCTTGTAGGAATATTATTACGGTTATATTAATATTTAAATGGTATTTTACAATTGATTATTTTATATCTAAAATTCAGCCCCGACAGCCTTATTTTCTTAAAACATGTGAAAGGATCAGTAAGATTATTTCAAACTGTTTATAACTGAAATCAACATTTATTTAATTATTTAGAAATGATGGCAGGTCACTTGACTGGAATCATGTAGAAAGACACTTCATTTTAGTGAATATTTGAAACAAGTTGATTTATTACATTTATATAGAGAACACGAATCAAAACGTAATCAGTAACTGCTGCTGTAAAATACACGCAGTGGAGTTAAAAGCTGAATATTTCCCTCTGAAATGTAGAGTACTAGTATGCATTTGCACGAAATGAACATAACGTTACTCAAGGAAAGCACCTATAAAATTGTATTTAAGCACAGTACTTGAGTATGTACTCAGTTACATTTCACCACCGTGTTGAACCCTAAACTGTACAAACCAACAGGGCTCCCAGAATCAATCATTAAACATGTCAATCGGATTGTTCGAACTGACCTCTGACTTCTGGAGCTCCCAGATGCACAAGGGCAGGACGACTAACAGCAACAAAACATACAGCACGACAACCAGCGGCCGGATCCATCTCCTCCAGTTCCCGCAGGAACAAGGCATCTTGACATGAAGACGCTGTAAGCTTCGGGCCGCAGGTCCAGTGACAGAACAGTTTCAGTCGTCAAGACACAGCAAACGTTAGCTTCGCATCGTTCAGTTACACTTTCGGCGGCATATACGTCGGCTCTTTCACTGCTGTTTCATTCAAGTTGCATTCGTGAGGACGAAGCTGCTGGATAATCATCAGCTCATATGGCTCGATTTGACCACGCTAGGTTGCTAACGTTAGCTTGCCATCTGTTTCACCATGTAAACAAACAAAGCAGACGATCCGTCCTTGTCTGAGACGTTGAACGTATCCCCCTGTCTAACGCACCGAAATAAAACTCCTCGTTGATATATCAATATCTAGATTTCCGAACGCTTATGAGTCTTTTTAGAAGGTTTACATTGGTAAAAGTCCCCCCCCCCCAAAAAAAGTAAACGCTATTGAGTGTGTGTTTCCTGTTTTTGGCTTCAGATGTCCCGCCTACAATCTAGAAACCAGCCAATCGACATGTATTTAGTTTGGTTGCTCTGCATTCTCACTGACCACATGATCTGTGCTTTCGCCAGCAGATGGCAATGTGAATTAACAATACCAGGATACCAAACTTGAACTTAATTGTAGTAGCAATGTGAAAGTGTGGCCTTTTGTTTGGGCTATTTATGCAATTGTTAGGTTACTGGTTGGCATTAAAAAAAAATCCTTTTGCAAATAAATGGTTTTACTCCCGTTTCCACTGAAATGACAGGCCTATCAAGGAATCACTGCCTCTTAAACTAGTATTTAAAGAAATACAACAAAAAGATTTGTCCCATCAGATGAAAATAAATCTATTTATTATGTCTGACCATCTAAATGAAACCACCCAAAGTGGTTGAATGGACAAAGTTGTTTATTATAGTTTCCATTTTTACAAGAGACTTGTCCATATTTGCAAATTTGGACTAAAACACAATATATAAGACAAATACATGCGATAAATTTACTTCTCTTCCCTCTTACATTAAATTTACATTTAGTGTTGTTTGCCCAGACGGACTATAGCACACAGCCTGCACTTTGTGTCAGTATTCGGGATCTGTAAATTAAACTTTTCTCCGGTTGATACATTACTATAAACAAAGCTAAATGGATTTCAGCCATCATTCATTTTATTATTTGTACCTGTGCTTTTCCAACTGTGACATGTCAAAAAGTCTTCAGTGAGAACGGCTTATTAGAGCCAGACAACAAGCTTTTGCATATCCAAAATCAAGAAGGACCATATCAGTCTAATATATCAGTAAATTAATTTATCGTTGTAATTCTAATGTGTTACATTCATTAATTTTCATCATTAGAAAAATATTTTAAAAAATGTATGTGTGATATTATTTTGGACTGAAGTTAAGTTAGTTAAATTTAATAAACAGTTATGACAAGAAGTTTTAATGATGTTTTACATGAAATGGGGGACCTCTCAATGAAGCTGTCAGATTTACAATAACCATCATTCATTGTTCACTCTCATAAATGCATAACTCCATTAGCAATTTGCCCTGTTTTTTTAAGGTTTGTATTATATTTTTGTTTAATCTAAATTCTCTAAGTAATTAAAAATTCTCATCCAAACCTCCTTCTTACCTTTTGCTCTAGTGTGCACGTGTATGTGCACATGCTTGAGTATATTTGTGTCTGTGTCTTCCAGTAAAATGAGGGGAGGCAGAACTTTCCTTTCTGTTGCACCATGTCTCCACTGCCCCACAGTAACAGAAATCACTGGTTGTAGCAGGACAGATTGTTCATGAATTTTGAATTGATCCTTTTGGCTTTTATGAATTAGAAATAGTCTTTGCCACAAGTCGTGCAAGCGAGTGCCATGGCGGATAGCTTGGAGGGATTGCCATGCAAAGTGGCATACAGGGTACAGCCATGTAAGGGCAGGGTAGATAAACATATGCTGTGTTTGATCAGACCCAAAACAGATTTTAGCATAAAGGATGTAGCGTCCATTATGTCTCACTGAATCATAGCCATAACTGTAGGGGGAAGTAACTCGTACAGTACGTGCCTTGCAGGAAACACACATAGACGGGATAAGCAGAATGGATAGGTCTGAGGAATAATAATAATCAATGCACGACAAAGGAGGAGACATACTGTCTGATTCCTGAGATATAATGTATCAGCCAAAGTGCACCTCCTTTGTCAGAGGAATACACAAGTCTGCAATTGTTCAACAATTACTTATTTATCTTAATACGTCTGCCATAGGCCTCTGTGTCAGGAAATGTTCAGACTCAATGAGGGTGTTCACTTCAGTTCATCTGTTCCTGAACAACAACATAAGTGAGGTAGGATGGAGTAGAAGAAGCTCTTCAAAGTCATACAGAATGAACGGTAGTTCTTTAAAAACACGAGTTGTAGCCTTACTTTATGTTACTCCGAGTCTCTTTAAAGGGTAAGTCTGGTAATATTCTATATTTTGTTTTATATCAAGTATTGCCTTGGTATCCAAAGCCTGATATAAAGCCTGATAAAAAGTGTTTACAACACATGCTGCCACATTTCCATGAACATAGGCACTGAATTTATTTTAAGTCAATATTAAGTACACCGTCCTGCTGCCATAAATACCCACCAGGGCACCAAATCTGGGCCTGACAATAGTCCCCAACATATACATTATTTATTTTACCAACATCAGCGCTAATTGCAGATGAGGAAATTATTAAAGAGAAAGTTATTGAGCCTTTTTCAAAAAGTGAAAGTATATATGTGTGTCCTGTCAGAGATTGTTTTGGTTTTGGTCTTTCCTTGGGATTTGTTGACAATAATAAACATTTTAAATATTGCCGGCCTTATCCTTTAAGTACTAAGACAGAAGTACTTCACTGAGTCACACTGGGTAACGCTCATGACCGGATTAACCTGCTAGGTTAAGGGCCTCAGGGCAAAAAGGAGCTGCTGGGACCTTACAAGCCCCTTTGTCCTCCTCTCTGCACATTGTGTCTTTCTATGATGAAATACTCCCTGGGACTAGCAATGCTGAATAGTCATTTGATTAAATAAATTATTAATATAGGAGCATACAACATACTGTGCTTGCTTGAGCTGTTTGCTGCTTTGTTTTTCCTGTGTGCAGTGGCTGGACCTGAAGGCCTGATGTGCCCTATGCATGAAGGCCAGAGTAGCAGCCAGTCCAGTTGAGGTCTCCTCTTCCCTCGCATGTCTAGCTTTTTAGCTTTTGTTGCCTTAACTTCTGTCATAAAACACTCATGCCAGTTACTCTCATTCATTCACTCCCTACACTACTGATATTACAGATTCCAACCACCTATTTGTTTGCATTAGTTCTGATTATTTTGTTGTAAATAAATGTACCTTATTATTCAGCATCCTCCAGTTTTTGACACAATCTGAGAGGCGGGCTATGACAATAGAAGCACAAAACTGTAATAATGTAGATGTTAAAACTAAATTTTCACACATGGGCCTTCTTTAAGACAGGGCATCAAGAGCAGGTCCTTATCATGTCAGTTAATATTGTGCTTTAGTGCTGCATATTTCCAAACTAAGTTTCAGTCAATTTAGCACAGATCAATTAACACAGGAAACCTGGAGCTTTTGGGGCCTGGGGTCAGTTGTCCACTTTGCCTGGTTGGTAACCCAGGCTTGGCAACACTGAACTCATTCACAGTAGGTCATGGATTGAAAATGTGCGAGAAACTCTGATAACTTATCATGTGACAGCAACAGTGAGACATAATGTACATTCAGATGATCTGTGGTTCACTGAACTCATATTCCCCATAATCTGTCTGGGCTGAGCGCTTGATATCAGATTTTATATGGAATTGAGCACTTATAAAACAGATTTCACTTCCTTGAATTCCAGAATATAGATATATAATATCAGAATCTTGATAGCTTGAAGATACTGTAAAATACTTATCTATGTTGTAGCAGCAAATTATTTCATTTCTGATTCATCATGAATTGGATTAGCACGGATTAGCAATTGAAATGTATTCTGTGATTTTGTGTTAAGCAATTGGTAAGCATCTTAATGATTTTCATAGTATTTCTCATTTTGTGAATTTGAAAAAAACTACTGCAAAGAGCTTGCATGATCCAATGTGTATAAGAAACACAATATCGATTCAAAAACACTTGCTAAAAGATTCAATTAAAAAACGTTTATTTAAAGTTTAGTTAAAAGAAAAGCTTGTTTGCTTGCACTCCCCTTTTTCATAACCACAGTAATGGACGAGATTCAGTGTTATCATATTGTAAGTATCTTGTTGAGAATAAACATTAACAAAAAGCTTGAAATCATATTTTCTTTTATTTCTTAATAAGAAATGCCTTGTAAAGTGGCTTTCCACCGTCTTTGCCATGGACATTGATTGGTCTTGAACATATTAACTGTATCAACAAACAAATCTGAATAACCTCTGCACAGACAAGCACTTTGGAACTTTGAGATCCTTTATTATTTGTTTTTGAGCTTCATTCAATTCACTGCTGGCAAGAAACAAGGTTCCCACAGAGCTAAAACCACTCTGTCTCACTCTCCCTCACTTTCCTTCACACCCTCTGATTTCTCTCTCTCTATGTTCCAATATGTTTCATCCTAATATTATGTTTTTGTTTCTTTTTTTATTCTCTGCTTCATAAAATTGTGAAATGTTATATCTTAGCAACCAAAGTTTTGAGCAATTCTGTATTTCTTCAGCATTACTGGAACCTGATTGTGGAATGATTTCATATGAGGAATATGGACCAGTCTCATAAAGTTTATGACCTGGCTGAGACTTATCACCAACCACTATAACAAATAACGGGCCAACGTCCGATAAAGCCACGGCCGCTACAATGTTTTATTGGTCTTGGGTGTTCTTCAACTTTGTGTATGGGATTACATGGCTACATGGTAATTGTTTCTTTTTGAGAAGTTATAGAGAGCGTAATCCTGGGTTCAAACTTTTGGTCACAGCAGTAGACACTGACTTGTAAGAAGTTGCCACAGACTCTGTCTTGATACAACTAGTGCATAATTTAATGAATTTAGACAAAAATGCTTGTTACATTAAAGAAACAGTAGTTGAAATATGTTTGTGTTGCATTACATCAAGTGAAAATGCTGTTCAATTTTCAGCACATCCTTATTACATATGACCATTATGACATTGTTTATAAGCAAAATATATATATATAATCCTGCCACATCAAAGCTAATATATGACTAAAACATCGATAAGAAATGTTAAACCTTTGCTTTTACTCTATCCTCTTTTGGCAACACAGATGAGAAGTGAGTTATATGTATCAAATTCCCACTATCCAAGATGTTCACATCCTCTCCGCTGACATTAGCAACCCTAAGGGCTCAGTTGCCAAGCGGGTCACAGTGTGCTTCAAATCACTCCCAGACGCCTCTTTCTCACAGACGCAGATTAAAAACAGAAGGGGCCCCCTTGACTTCCCGGAGAAACCAATATTAGTACGATGGCGAAATAAACCTCCGTGTTCCTTAGACTAGAGATGGAAATTGATTTATTGGTATAAGCAGCAGCATTAACATGAGGCTAACATGTTAAATCAATGACAACAAACATATGAATACCATTTTTTTTTTTTTTACAGATTATTATGAATTGCTTCAATGAATAGTGGTAAAATAATACTGTAAAGATATCACCTTTTCCTCTGTACACAAGTGTGCAAAACACTCCAACTTAAGAAGTGCGAGTAATTATACGCACAGCACTCACACACATGCTAACGCACATTTAAACATACACAGGTTTGTATTCACATATCAAATAGTATAAGGCAGAGTAGTTGTTTGGTAGCTGAATATGATTAAAAAGAATAGTTTGAATAGTTTTGGGAAATGCCCTTATTCACTTTCTTGCCGAGAGTTAGATGAGAAGATTGATACCTCTCTTATGTCTGTCCGTTTAATATGAAGCTACACCCAGCAGCCAGTTAGCCTAGCTTAGCATAAAGACTGGAAACAGGGGGAAACAGTTAGCTTGGCTCTGTCCGAATGCAACAAAATCTGCCTGCCAGCGCCTCTAAAGCTCACAAATGAACATGTTATATCTCGTTTGTGGTATTTGCTGGCTAGCTACAGCCAGCACACAGTTAGCTGCTGAATATACAGTAATTTCCTGTAGCTAACTGGCCAGAAAGCCAATAGGCATATTCTCCAAAATGTCAAACTATTTCTTTAATATTTGGAGCGTTAAAAACTCATTTGCCTCTGTCATTACACACAAGTAATGTTGTCTGAGTAAAATACTTATTATTACTGCAATATAACACTTTATAAAAGTGGACACTATATATATATACAATTCCATGGGTTATACAAGCATAAAAGTCACAATTATTGTTGATTATATCTGGTAAAATTCACAGTGTTTAGAAAAAAGTTAATTCCTGTCCATTTTTGGTCTATGGTGGTATCAGACCTGCCATAATGCATTCCTTCATATTTATCATTTGCTTGACATGTGGTATGAAAATACAGAGTTGTACCTTATCCGCTCTAAAACCTACAACCCTGTACTTGATTTTGTGCCAGTGTATTTTGGCTTATTCTGACACCAAATGAGAGTCTGTTCTGAAATCTTTCATTTTTGGATTACTAACCAGAAGTTTGGAGGTCTGTGGATCATGATTACATTAAGCAGAAATTGTCTTTTTGTCGATGTAGGGATGCATCTTTTTGTTCAGAGAAATTTTCCCTCTTTTCCTGATGAATCAGAAAACGTTTTTGCCAAGCAGTAGGAGTCAAACAGGAAGCAAATTAACTTCAAAACATTCTTCTAATTATACCACAAGGTAGATCAAGGTATAATGAGTGTGAATAAAATACACTGTACAGCCACTGGCATGTTTAATGGAAAATTACTTGTTGCTCGAGTCAGTAACATGCTTTCCTGTTTTCCACCGTCAATGAGTAGTGAACTCCTGGGGACAGCGCTCATCTCCCATCATTCCCTCTGACAGCGAGCAGTCTGCTTTTTCCTTTCTGTAGCTTTGTGCGTCCTTCCCAGTAGTGTTGCCCTTTACAGGAATAGCACGCTTGGCTACTGATTGAGAGTAATTTATAGTCACTGTTCAGCTGCATCCTGTTAAAGAGTCCTCCTCCTCCTCCTCACCCGCTCTACTCCTTCTTGTCTCACGCTACAGCGTCACTGTCCGTGGGTGTGGGAATACAAGGAGTTTGTTTTAGGAAGTTTCGCCTGCTGAGAGGCTCGGGCAACTTCAGAGCATTGTACACCAAATCCATTGTTTGTTCCTTTTAACTCCAGTTCCTAATCCATCCCTGCCGGGTTCATATGTTGTTTCAGTGGTCCTAAGGATGTGCATTTATTGTCTGAAAAAGTACTTTTTGATGCATATATTTTAGGGTGAGCGTTGGTTGCATTTTAAAAGCTGCTGGGTATATGGGAGAGCTTGAAATTATTCCTCGGGTGAGAGATCAGTTGCTGTCTTTCCTGATGCTGCGATCAGTAAGGGGGTTGTTGGGCTCTGGGCTTTTACACTGGATACTGGTACCGTTCATGGGTCCGGTGCTGCTCAGCTGGTTGTCAGAGTAACACCAGCAGCACAAACACGACTTGAAGAACATGTGAAGAGAAAAAAGAGAGAGAAAAATTAAAAGGAATAGTTCGTTAGCCTAGCTGTGTCCAAAGGTAAAAAAATCCACCCACCAGCACCTCTAAGACCTCTCAGACTAAATAACATATCTCATTTGTTTAATCCGTACTAACGCCAAAGTGTAAAGTTGAGGGGGTCTTTATGCCGAGTTATTTCTTGGCCGTGAGCAGTGACTTCCTGAAGTCTCCACTGGTTGATATAACGTGTTAATTAGTTCGGTTAATGGGTACTGGTAGGGAGATTTTTCTATATTTGGACAGAGCCAGGTCAGTTGTTTCCCCCTGTTTCCAGTCTTTATGCTAAGCTTAGCTAACCAGCTCCTGGATATAGCATCATATTTAACGGATAGATGAGAGTGGTATCGATCTTCTCATCCAACTCTCAGCAAGAAAGCAAATAAGGGAAGTATTCCCCAAAATGTCAAACTGTTTAACATAGCAACTTTTACTAAGAAGTTTTTCCATATATGTGCTATTCTCTTGTTTGTGCCCCCACCTCCCTCCCACAACTCCTTTAACGTACAAACTTGAGGCATGGTTTATCTCCGGCCCAGGTCCCTTTGACAGACTTGTAGATTTGCAGTGACCTCAGCCATACAAAGTGAATACATAAATCACTGGGCTGCTTTTACATGTTGCTCATGGAATGTCATCACCGTCACAGACTCTGTGTCGTGGACAAAGGCCTGAGTTTACTGTTTGCTTTACTGGCCAGACTAAATCTGAAGTGTGTGCATGTTTGTGTGTGTGTATGTGTGTGTGTATGAGAGAGAGAGAGAGAGAGAGAGAGAGCTTTAATATCAATCTGTTGTACAGAAGTACCATACCTTGAAGCAGTTTTTAAACTTCTTGCTGACAAAGTATAGGATAATGGGGTTGATGCAGGAGTTGATTGTTGCAAGGTTGATACCAAGATAATCCAGGACCAAGAGGAAACTGAAAATAGAAAATAGAGGAAAGGCTGATTATCATTATTTTTCTAGAGCACCACAGAGGCCATTTAAACCTGTTTGGCTGCCATTTCAAGAGCGTTTAATGGTAAACACTTCTGGCATCTGGAATCAGCCTTGTTTCTCAAACATTTTTTGAAAATAAGAAATACCAACTTATTTCCATATTGACCAAGATATATTTTCATATAAGTCTATTTGGTGGGTGTTTGGAAGCCCAGGGTTACTGATATTTTCTCAACCCACAGAGAAACAGGTGCGATACTGAACTAATATTAAAAAAAAAACATGTCCTGCACGTTTGCATACTCTGTTGCCTTTAGACCTTTAAGTACCTTTTGTGAGGGTTGTTCTACCAGTAACTCACCTGAGCAGCTCACAGCGCATCTTATCATTCTCGTAGTAAACCATCTTCTTAAGGATCCTGCTGAGGTGCAGTGGAAACCAGCAGAGGGCAAAGATGAGGACGAGGCAGAAGACGGCTTTGGCCACCTCCCTTCTCTGCGGAGAGAAACAACAGATTTCATTCCACCATTAGAGGGGAGATGACGATGTTTGTGTAATAGAGGGTTAGAGGTTAAAACCATGGAATAAACACTGTTGACTGAGTTGATGTGGGTCCATTCAACTCACTCAAAAAGTTGGAGGTAGGTTTATTAGAGTCAAGGGCTTGTTACTGCATTATCATTTGGAAGTATTGTCCAACCTGTTTGAGGTGCTCACTGAGGGCTATCCGAAGGCTGCCCTTCCTGTGGTTAAGCATCTCGCAGGTCATCAGAGTGTAGAACACAGCTGTGCAGACCAGTGGTGAACAAAAGTAGAAGCCAAACAGCCACCAGTCCTTTGCATCCTTATAGAACTACAGGGAAACACGCACATGTGAAACAGTAATACATTTAAACTGGAACAAATACTGTGTGACCCAGCAGTTACTTAAAAAAGAAGAGTTGAGGTTTTTCAAGCAACAATTTTCCGCCTGCTCCATTTATGTCTCCCACACACATCCTCCGAGCTGCCCTATCCATTTGCGCTATCTACTGCTTTGATTCAGAATGATGTGAAATACTGCTGTAAGACTCTTTCATGGACCTAAATGGATCTAAGACTTGCTAGGACCTAATACATCTTTCTGTTCATTTTCTGTAATTGCCCATTTCTCACCAATGGCTCCCATTGCACCTCCATCTATCTTTAGAGGGAGGATCTCGCTTTAACTCTTGGCAACTGCTACTGATGTGGGCCTTAAAGCTCCAAATGAGACATCTTATGTGATATTGTACTGTTACAGAAGTAAAGTTGAAATTGATTTGTCTCGAGCAGGTATGATCCTAGTAATAAGAATCCATGCTTTTGTAATTGAACCTGACCCAGACCTAAACCACCACCAGACCCCTGTACTCCAATGCCATTGCAGTCCATGTGAGTGATACACATGTGCTCTATATATAGTATAGTCAGTCTGAAAACAAATGACTTCTGGTCCATCTGGCTCTCTGTGGTTCGAACAAATATTGTAAGTATGCTTTTTAAAAATACCCCAATTTCAAAATCCCACAAACTTGACTGAACCTTATTACACAACTTCCATGAAAAACAAAAACAAAAATTTTAAGTTTGCAGATCCACTCCACTTCGGCTTCATGTGCTGAGTATGGACAAAACACAATTTGGTGAGAAAATCTTTCAAAGAAGTAAATTTGCAAATTTTGCTCAGCCCTCAGCATTGTAATCCTGATATCTGAGAGAGATCCGGTTTTGTGCATATGGAACAGATACGCACATGTGGCTCAGCTTGAGACCCCAGATTTCAGGCCTCAGTAATTGCACTTGGCCTGCAATCCATTATGTGCTCCAAGGTTGTGAAAAAGGCCACAATCACTTGGAAGGGGGAAAATACACCAGGTTTATTTCTTAAAGTGATACTCCATTCAAAATATTTTGAAAGGTGAATTTGGGCACATCCTTAAGTATCAGTGGGTTGGTATTCTAATTGTCTTGTGTTTTTAATTATTTATTGCCCAAGCAGGAAATTGTGTAGGTGATTGATTTTACTGTTGTACTGATGCTCTAAAAATATATGCCCCTAAAACTAAAATAGCACATCAGTATGCAAACCGGCCGTTAAAAACACTCATTAACTTCAGACAAACAACACACGCTTTTAAGACGATGGAAATATGAAGCTGAACTTGCACTTTCACTTTAAATAGTCCTCATGCAGGTGGGTTTCCTATCTTTCTAGTCCAGTAATGTTTTGTCTCTTTATTGTAAAATTCAGCCACCCTTCTGTATGAGTAGCTTGACACAGTGTACTATATACAGCACATCTTGGCCTTCATACAAGCAAAACATTGTGACACAAAAGCACTTAACGGCAATTTTCCTATGCAAAAATGATAAGAAACGGATGATAGCGTACCATCATGAAGTCACTCTTTGGGTTAAGCATGCAGGTGTGTATGGTATTGTTCCTGTAGTTGAAGGTGACTATGTCGAAGCCGACAGCCTCCGGTACAGCCAGGAGGAGTGACAGCACCCAAACAGACACAATCTCAATGACTGTAAACAGAGGGATGCCCACTCCCTGAACTCTGCTCCAGGATGCCACGGCCCTGTACCTGTGAGGAGCAGACTCAGAGTTAGAGTCCAGGCACAACAGATGGATTCGACATTAAACTGATTAGATTAAAATAATATGATTAGGGGATAGTGAGCTACTGCAGTGGGGATGATTATGACATAGCAGTCCTGGGATACAAATACAAAAATTGATATTAGAAAGTATAAAATGTAACACAATTACCATGATATGAAAAAAAACCTATTTATTAATTAAAATAGGGCTGCAGCAGTTCAGTAAAGTCATCATTTTCTTTGTCTCTTCTGACTGACAAAGCTAACAACAATTTCTTTGTGCATGGCACCACACCAAACGCAACAAACTGCTCAGTCAGCAAAGAATATCAAAATGTTAAGAATTAATGAGGAGAGATGATCAATTGTTTATTTTAAATATCTAATATTTATATTTTTGTGAAGCCTCCAAACAGACTGGCCTGTGTTGGCAGAGAGGTCTGTCTGTTGGCTTGTGTTTCCCATGCACTGAATACTTGTTTGCTTGTTTGTTTCATTAATGGAAACCACTTGTCGAAATGTTTTAGTAAAATCCTGCATCAAGATTTTATGGCAAAAACAATATATTTTTCATGACACATTTGAATTTCTCTGTTCAACAACATGGCGGCATTTATATTTTACTAAGTGGTAATGTATCCACCTTTTTCTCTTCCTCCAACATTGAAAAAGTCTCAAGTATGCTTTCATAATACACACACACAAACACACAAAGATATGCTACACATTTCCCGGAAACAAATGGAGAGCATCTGCTCCTGAACACAACTGTACAGCACACAATCTTTTTCTCTTAATAGAGGTCATTAAATGTCTGTTGAACCTTGGAGCCTATTCAGAGCAGGCATGCGAGCCTCTTATCTCTAAAGTTGTGTCTAGTGCATAAAGTGAGATGACACTGAGCTTCAGCACTTCATGATCATCATTTATTCATTAGGGAATTTCTATTAAGCTACTATTAAAAAAGATTATACTTGCCATCAAAATAGAGTTTTGTTATTAACATCATATATGGAGTTTACAGTGCATTTATCATACACTTAATGTTGCATATAAAAAAAAATCCATTAACGAAGTAAAGAGCATCTTATGAAAGAGCTCATCACAAAAGTTTTGAACACTGAGGCAACAAATAGAAGAGCAGAGCAATAAATAACGTCCCAGTGAGAATGCATAATCAGTACTGACCTTTCCTGAAAGTGATCATAATCTCAGCTAACCAAATCTTCATGTCATTAAACTGGAATCAAATCAAAATATTGATATATTTTTGAAACCACATTTTTTTCGCCAATAATTTGACCGCCTCCTCAAATTTTGTGCAATAGTGTCCGCTTTTTTAACTGTGAAAAAAATATCTGAAACATTGTGCTTCTTTCAGGCTTCAGGCTTCAGGTATGTACACAAAGACCATGTAACTTTAATGGAAAGCTGCTGCTTTTCATATGTTTCTATGGAATTATGAAAACGCAAATAAAACCTTTTTTATGAGAATGAGAAACAGTAATAAAGTCCAGGTTTTGGAGAATGAATGAATTCCCTAAAACCTACTTTAACATTCTTATTTAATTACACAACACACCATAAACATATGCACAAAACCTATTATAATAAATGTATTTTGGGTAACTTTTTTGGCATACACAGAGCAGGGCTTCTGCTTTAACTTTCTGCTGGCCTACCAGAACTGACGCTCACATGTCAGAGCTCTTGATGTGACTTAATAAAGCAGTGTGGAGTGTGAAAGCACCGACCTGTCCACGCTGAGGGCGCACAGGTTGAGAACGGTGATGCCCACAGAGGCTTTCTGCAGGAAGGGCACCAGCTTACACAGACACAGGCCAACAACACTGTCATCAAAAGGCCAGCGTGACGCCAGGAGCTGGTGGAAAAATGGACACACAACAATACAATGTCACATAAACACTTATCTAAAAGCAATTCAATCACATTTGTAACATTTATTGTTCAACATTCATCACATGCACACTGATATAATATGTCATTAAATCCCTGTTTGTCTTAGTTAATGTATCAGTACAAAGTAAATGATTCTAATTAAGTAATCTGTCTTTAGGGAGCTGACTATTAATCTCACTTTTGTTACTGAATTCAAGCTGACCATCGTTAAAATCTATTTAAGGGGATTTTACTGAAGACTGAGACACATCAAAGACCTCTCAACGTCATCTTAACGTCAGAGTGAGTTTAGTCTAACACGGACCATTTGGAACTCATCAGCTGATAACTTTCACATCTCCTGCAAACATAAAAGCTCCCAAAATGTACAACCAAACTTTAATAATAACTCACTAGTATCTCAGAGCCACTTTCACAACCTCTTTTAATATTGCTTCCTTTGGGAAATTAAGTCAAGGCCATGTAGGTTGAGACCTTTGTTTCCATCAAAGTGGTCTTGGCACTTTTCCTTCAGTACCATATGATCTGCGTTAAGCAAGTTTCTCAAAGCTGAAGCCAAAGGAAGAACTTCATGGTGCTTCCTGGCCCTCAATTGTTTACTTGTGCCATTTAAGTTTCCCAGGAGCACAGAAGAGCAGCAGAGAGGAAAGGAGCCCACGTCACTGTTTTAAGTGTATGAGGAGCTGATTATTTTTGGAAACACTGTCACAGCCTCGAGGAAGTGAACAAGGGGCTTCACTATCGTTTCAACATTGTATACGTAGCTCTTTCTTTGTTTTGTTTGTGCTTAAACTGCACCCCCCCCCCCCCCCCCCCGGTAAGATATTTGTTTCCTTTTTGCACATGTGTTGCTCAGACTACAAAGTCGCTGTGCCCTCAAAGTCCCAAGTTAACTCTAACCAGGTGGCTTTCTCATTCCTCAGTGGCGTCCCATAATGCACTGGGATGATCAGGTTGGCCAATCACTCCATATTGCCATTATTCTTGATTATTATACAAAGCGTGGCACTATTTATTGGTGTAAATCAACCCAAGACAGGAGCCCTAAACATAATCTATCATCATTAAACGCTTCATATTGTAAAGGCACAATCCAGGGTCTAAAGGTAAGTCACCAAAAATCAAAACACAAAACTGAAACCACTTATTGCTCTCAGACTGATTAACAGGTCTTATACACTGAATACACTGATAATCATTAGACAACTACTAAATGTAAGTTTTTAATGTTTTGTGTTACTGTTAAAGGTTGTTTACATCAGTAATGATCATAAACACAGGAATAAAATAAGGTGACTTTAATTATGACCAGCTGAGAAACATACTACCATATTAGTCAAGCTTTTTAACCTCACTTTTATTTGGATAAAACATTATAGATGGGGTTTTAATGAAGAACTGAGTTCAAAACTCCACAAGTGATTTATCACTTGAGTACTTAAAAAATAAAACTCTAGATAAGGGTCAGTGACTGGTCCCAGGTCAATACAAGGCCACTGGCATGTGTGACTACAGCCTGATTCCCGTGTTTATTTAAGCCAGCCATATCCGTGCTCCTCTCATCACTAATCTGCCCACACGAAGAAGATAACGACGTTCCACTGATTACACTTTCCCATCTATTTGCACATTCCCTTTTCCCGTCTGTAATATTCTACTTTATCTCTGCGTATCGCCTCCATTGTTGCTGCATTTCATCATATCAGCACTCAGCAGCTTGGCTTTGAAAAGAAGGTTAAGACTTTAATTAAACATGTACCAACAGAGTGAATACTGTACCTTGTATACATTGATGGGTATGTCAATGATTATGTAGATAATGTCCCCCAGTGCCAGACTGGCAATGAGAGCGTTTGGCCCGTTCCTCATGCACTTGTGCTGGTATATAATCCTCAGCAGGGCGGCGTTGCCAACCAGGCCGACCACAAACACATTAATGGAAATTATGGTGTTGATGTATTTAAAATAGTCCTTAATAGAGGTAGTTCCAGTGCACATTGGAGGTGGTACTCTGCTCTTTACGACAGTTTTATTTGCAGATCCCACAGCTTGTGCATCAGCCCCTGGGGCCCCCAGGTGGAGGCCAGGTCCCGTACTGGGACTGATGGTGCTGTAGAAACCCGGAGGCTGGAGGGTGGAGTGGACGAGAAAGACTGAGAGAGAGTCGTCCTCTGCTTCAGCTCTGTTTATCTGGCACATTCCTCTGGCTGCCATACAGGCCATTAGCACCAACATTTGCACAGCTGGGGTGCCCATTATGGAACACATTCAGCGCTTTGATTTCACTGATTGAAAGACTGTCCCAATATATCACTGGTGAGAAAGGAAAACAAATAACAAGAAAATGTGGTTATTTTTCAGACAACACACTTAGGAAAAAAAAAATCCAGCAACTTCACCGGTTGTTTTGCATTTTGCCTCCACTTAAAATCTAACCAAGTGGAATATTAGATGTCAAGAAAGTTTAACACCATTACTGTCCTTTCAAAAGCTGCGAGGAAGTTAAACAACTTCTTCAAGACTTCAAAAAGGTTTTGCTAAAGGGGCACAGATGGGAGATGCCAGGACTAGTTAGAGTCAGACAGTTAAGGGTGAGGCATCAGCAGAGCGCATTGGGCATCTTGTTTGCTCTCAGTCGTCCCTGGAAGAAGGAGCTGTCGGTTATGTCTTTGTGTCAATAATGTTGTAGCTACACAGTGAGGCTTCATGTCTTCTTATGCTGTTTTCACCATGAGCCCCTTGCGTGGGTTTGCAGCTGAATGATTTCCTCAGTTTTGCATTCTCCCTCTGTTTCTAATTTAGAAAGGTTTAAACATGTGGTTACAAAACAAAAAGCTTTTTTTTTTTTTTAAAGTGAAAGAAGTGCTGCAGGGCTGATTTCCAGTCAACGGTTTTCAATGCGAGCATGAAGGTTAAAATAAAAATCAGATGAAGATCCAAATCCTCAAAACAAATTATGTAGTAATACCTTGGATTTCCCCTTCTTTTCTTCGTTTACTGTTATCTCTATATATCTCAATATCTTCTGTCTATATCTATATCTATATTTATATCTATCTATGTATATATCTATATATGTATAGATATATATATATATATATACAGAGAGAGAGAGAGAGAGAGCGGGATCTTCACCTTTACTGCTTCTTCACAGGAAAAACCACAAACTTTCTGGACAAAATCACAGTAATCCACGAAACTCCTGGTAAAGAGCAGATAAAGTTTCAAAGTGTCAGATCGATAGTGCTTTTCATCATGTCACAGCACAGGCAACTCTTATAGCCCCGAGTTCTTCCTGTTCAAAGTCCCAGCTGTCACCAAGTACACAAAGAACTATTTAGCAGCCAGCCCTTCAAGTAGCATCACAGTTTAGCATCAGCATGACACTGCTGGGATCTGTGACAGCACGCAAACTGATCTATCCATAAATAATAAATACGTTTGGTTTACACCTACCTCTTTCTAAAATGTCTGCCTGGCCCCCTTGGAAACCGTCAGGCAAACTTTCGGCTGAAGCCCCCAGACATCTGTATCACATCACATGAGTAATTAACGCACTATCAAAGCCGCACCGTATCCCACTTGGTTTGAGCAATGCACCCGTCTGCTCCGAGGTGCCTTCGCATTATGGCTCAGAGTTTCCTGTGGAGAGTTTGGAGTACGTCTGAGTGTGTGTGTGTGTGTGTGTGTGTGTGTGTGTGTGTGTGTGTGTGTGTGTGTGTGTGAAGTAGTGTGTATCTCTGCGTGTGTGTGTATGTGTGTGTCAGAGCACCAGTGAGACACTTTGACTGGGTGGGATAGTAAATCTCCACCTCCCTTTGGTAACAGACTGGGCCCCCTTTGGAAACATCATCCCCCCCACACCCACTCCCCCCTCTCCTCTCTCTCCGAGGCATCGCCTGCTGACAGTCATCTCCAAGGCACAGCACACACACAACACACACACACACACACACACACACACAAACACAGGGGCGTCTGGGAGCCCAACGCCCCTCCAATCTGGCCCTTTCCTTAAATCCCTCCTACCTTCTCTTTCAATCCCTCTCTGGCTCACATTATGTCTTGTATACATTACATGCAACTGTTTCCTCACATGAGAGGCAGCATAGATTAGATGGGAGTGAGGAAGGCACGAGGAAGTCAGTGTCCATGTTGTGATGTTATGTTTCCCTCATTTGGGGGGGGGGGACTGTGACGGGAAGTGGGAGCTAACCATCAGCCTGCCTTTACTTTTACAGACAAACCGCTTTGTGGGTGGCTGAACCACATCACACTTTCTTACTCTTGGTAAATGTGAACTTCAGATGCAGAGTTCTAATAAAGCTTTATATCAGCTGTAAAATGTGGATAATCACAGTGTGGTCAATTACAAGGTGGGGGAAAAATGCTTACATAAAGATGAGCGTTCCCTTTAATTACCAAACATCTAAATTACAAAATATTAAAACCCTATAAAATACAATAAATTGGTTTTTCTTGTGTGCAAAAAAAAAACAAAAACAAAAAACACATACAAACCAAACAAAAAAAAAACAACCCATCCAAAACAGACAGTGCTCTGTGAGATGACTAAATGCCTGGAGAGAAGAAGACAGTTCAATGTCAAGAGAGAAGAGTGCTTCTACATCAGTGTCCATTATGGATTCCAAAATGGACCATTTATCATGATGTGCGCTGAGAGCAGGAAGAGGGCTATCAACGTCACCACAATCTGTCTTTCCCTGACACAGCAACAGCTAAGAGGGGATAACCACTCAATTAAAAAATTAATATGTTGACAGGCAGAATTCAGGACATATATGTTAAAAAATGGCCAATTCGCCACTGAAAACATTAAACAAACAAATAGATACATTTGTGTAAAAACTAGATGTGGTCTGTTGACAAAAAGTAGGTGATTTTATTTTGATTTTACATCAAAATGAAATAAAAAGCATTAATAAGTAGTACAGAGTAGATTTATGTACCAGATGTTGCAAAAAAACAGAAATGCATCTTCAACTGAAAACCCTATATGATGAAAGAAAGAGAAATCTGGGTGAAGCTATGAATGTACTCATACAAGCACACATACACATAAAAACACACACTCAGACTGACTGTTTCCCTGAGACCTTCAGTGTCAAAGGGCGATGACTGAATACCCTCTGAGATGGCTCCAATGTGTGTTTCCAATCCTTAATTTTTCACTGCTGATGTGAAGCATCATGTTCTACCTTTTGTTACAGGCTTCTTTCTTGCCCACCAAGTCATCCAAACTAAATGACAAAATATACAAGTTGTAAAACACTTCAAACCGTATGAGCATTTTCTGATCTGCTGCTCCATTGTTCTTCAGTGCATTCCAAGATGCATATGACTGTTACAAATATAATTCACAGCTTTCTTATCTGCTATTGTAAGGTTTGGTTAGGGTCGTGCACAAAAGCGACTTGGTTAAGGTCAGGGAATGATCATTGCATTTGAACAAACAACCAATGCTGTCAGTGCTCTCAGCCATGTTATACTCTTGAAATAAAGCTTTTTTGGATCATGCAACTATACTGTATATTGTAACATAGGGCTTCCAGAAACACAACAGCCTCAACCATAATTACTTGAACCAGAAGGAATTATTTTATTTTTCCATCGTACTTCAAGTTGAGTTAAAAAAATTAAGTCACTTCTAGATTCTAGATTCTATGTATGTCATGGATTGAATACATATAAAATGTAACAATTATATGAAACCTTTCCCATAAAACACTGCCATGCCTAAACTACTTTTATGTTTCCTCCCAGAAGATATAGGTTCAGTGTTTATGGTTCATTTGCAGGTACTTTTCCTACAGTCAAGTGTGACTTAATTGGGTAATGCCAATATTTACAGCCATTTAAAATTAAAGGGATCGTGTTTTCTTTAATTGTAGTCATGAATTTGTCATGGCTTCTGAATTAGTTATGGTCAGCAGTGACGAATTTTTAATTTATTGGAACGTGATTTGCTGACGGCATCTGATTTCTTACCCCTATTTTTTTTTCCGAAGTCCCTTGATTGTTGGCAGCTTCTATGACATTTTAACTTTTGAGGGGGTAGTAGAGTCTTTGTTAGTAAATCCATTAATATATAAATGATGAAACCTTTACCTGCTCCCAGTTGCTTTGGCTTTCATGTTGTTGTTGTGTTGTTGTTTGGATCGTAATCAGGTATTAATGCCATTCTGTCTGAACTCAAAGATGGCAGGCTGCCTGGTAATTCATATGCTTGTTCTCTGATGGCATCTGTCGAAGTGTGCTCTCTGCATATTGGTACATACCCTATGGGAAATTTCAATCCAGCCCCAGACTGAGTGGGATGTAAGCAATTTCTTAACTGGGACACTTGCGCGAAAACAGAAAGAACAGAGAGAGAGAGAGATACAGCAAGAGAGAGAGAGAGAGAGGAAGAGAATAAGTTTGAGGCCAATTCTACTGTGACAAGCAGTGACAGAGTGAAGAGGGTTCAGTATACCGCCTGGCTTTATTAATTTGGGACATACGGTTCACACAAACAAAAAGTTACAGCATGAGTGAAAATGTGAATCTTGATGGAGGAGTTTTCTTAATAGCCTGATTAGTGCCAGCACTTGACTTCATCTGAAATTAATCAATATAATAACATTAACAGACTATTTTAATTAGAGGGAGGGAAGCTTTGTCAAAGCGGTGATGATGATATCTGACGAAAAGAGCCTGTGGAGAAGTCTGTGTTGGCTGTTGTAAAGTTCCTGCAACTTTCTTCATCATGGCTTCGAGCTATCTGAAGGTGTATGGTTAATGGTAACTGACGGGGTTATCTTTTGTACGACTTTACCATGATAAGTCTGCAGAAACAGCTAATTTGGGGCTCTTAGCCAATTATCTTTGGAACTGTGTTTTCCTCAAGACCAGAAGTCCTCAAATATAAAGCATGACAACAATCAAAATTGTTTGCAGATAAAATTTTTCCTGTCCTTTCTCATCTCATTAGAGATCTAAGTTTTGAGTTACAACAAAGGGTCAATTTCTACCATCCATATCCACTTTTACTTAGAGGGGGCTGGAGCCGATCCCAGCTGACATTGGGCAAGAGGCAGTTTCAACCAATGAACAACATGTCATTGCTGTATAAGACTTACATCTTAGTCAGAGTTGGAAAGAGAAACTATGCTGACTGAAATGTGTTTCATTAACAACACAGAGATTTTCCATAGCACAAACTGGAAGTGGTACGGCACGGCACATCAGCAGCATAATATTTAACACATAAAGTGAATTTGAGGGGCGCCCCGGTAGCTCACCTGGTAGAGCACGTACCATATACTAAGGCTGAGTCTTTACCGCAGCGGCTATGACTCTGCATTTCATCCCGTCTCTCT
This sequence comes from Macquaria australasica, assembly GCA_005408345.1. Classification (NCBI taxonomy): domain Eukaryota; kingdom Metazoa; phylum Chordata; class Actinopteri; order Centrarchiformes; family Percichthyidae; genus Macquaria; species Macquaria australasica. The sequence continues at coordinate 243,325 of SEMN01000295.1, read as the reverse complement.
TTCTCTCTCTCTCCTTTCCTGTCTCTCTTCAGCTGTCCCTATCCAATAGAGGCAAAAAAAAATGCCCCAAAGAATATCTTAAAGTAATGACTAATGTCTCTTGAATCCCCACCTGAAGAGCCAGAGTAACAGGGGCAGCTGTCTTGAAGTACAGTGTGTCTTTGCTGCTTCATATCTCAGGATGGCATTCCAACCAGACAGCACCTTACAATTCCCAAACTCAACCACTTCCAAAGGATGACTCAGTCTTACCGGCATCAGCAGCTGAAATCAGGGAGGAGGCGAGGCTGTGCATAAATGGGGGAATGTGATTGCCAATTTGAACATCATCGTGTTGAATACAAAGAACATCTGTAGGAGATTAACAAAAATTAGAGTAATGTGGTGCCTGTTTCATTTGTTAACTTTTTGCTAAATGATGATGCTGATTCTCCTCTGTGTGCCATGTGTGGAGTCAATGTCAGTAGTATTATGGTTCATTTTTGCACTGTAATGCAGTGGTACATCTTCTTTGGTACATGCATGTACCAAAGAAGAAGAAGAAAAGTTTGGGCAATTACTGAGCCTAGGGGTCGCTCACAAATAATTAATTAATTAATTAATAAAAAATTGACAGATAGGAATTATGCTTTTACGGTTGTTGGGAAACAATGCCTTCTAGATTCTCTGGAGTCTCTTTGGCGCTGCAATAACATTATTCGTAGGAGACAGGATTGTCCAGGAGCAGTGTGCATAAAGGTAATACTGTAATTAGATGTGGCTAGGGGCACTTGAATTTTAACTGATCTGAAGTAGAACGTAATGTTAAGCTGTGATAAAAGTTAATTTCATCTGTAGATTATAGCCAACAGTTAAACAGCCCACCCCAACCCACAATTATTTTTAAGTAGCCCCACCATTTTGCTCTGCTATCGCCAGCTGTACCAAGCTTACTGTGTGTCAAATTTCAAAACGCAACCTTTTGCACTGCAGATTAATGTTCACATTTACTGCCCTCAAATTAGAGGCCAATTGTATTTTCATGCACTGACACATATTCAACATTGCACTTCTATGTTAAGTATGAAACCTTCTTTTTTTTAAATGTTCACAGTGAACATTTTGCAGAAACATTTAATGTAAACTTTTTGTGGACACATTGATAAAAAACGTAATCCCAGCAGCGTTACATTTCCGCCAAATTGTATTTAGCAAATGTACAAATAGTTTTAGATGAACATGAACATAATTTGTAGGAGAAACTCTAAGTACATTCAGAAGTGTGTAGTGTTCTTGTTAAAGGAATACTGTGACACATTTTGGGAAACTTGCTTGTTTCAGGAGGATAATGATTATAAAACCATTTGTACTAAGCAAAATCCTTGTGATTCATGCTGTAAATACAATCAATTGCTATTAATTTTCAAAACTGTTGCTGTAATGTACAGACCCAGTGCTTGCTTTCACATGCTAAACACGTAGCTCTCAGATGACAGGGCAACTGATTGTGGAGTCTTTGACATGGCACTTACAGCCAGACACATTCCTGCTTACAATCTGGCTCTTGTCGGACAGAACCTAACCGCACTGATAAACAAACTGAGTCTGAGCCCATCGCACTTTGCTTCTCCCTATCGGAAAGCCCATGAGTGCATGCTCAAAATGTCTGGGACATAATTATAACTCCATGTCTGTCAGACTGTTTCGGATGAAATCCAGCTTTTAGACTTTTTGTGCTGTGGTATTTTTTTAAACATAGATATCTCTGATTATATTCTGTATAAACTTCTAGTTAGTGTGAAGATGTTGTGTTGTAAGCCTCCCCAAAATATAAACTGCCACTGAGGCTGTGGTCAACACTTTGCAATTTTTACTCACTTACAGGTAGGTTACATTTGAAAGACATCTGTGGACAATTTGAACATGGCATGCTACTTGTAAACACAGCTGCGAAAATCAAGTGGCCAAAACTGAAGATAACAAACCTCAGACAGGAAAGACTGATGGGGTTTCCTCGTTGAACTTCCAGATGTTGCTCAGTTCGAGCTTGTTACTTGATAAAAATCTGATATCACACAATAATTTGAGTGTATATCACCTTATAACTGCATCCATCTGCTTGGTGAGGGCTTTTTTTAGCAAACAATTTTAGCAGAAAAGAAAGCGCTGTGGAGAATAAACATGAATGTTGGATGACATGGCTCCTGTTTTTAGCTAGAGGTGGCTGAGAGATTCACAGAATGCTTTTTTGTACATCACTGGCTACTATGTTGACATATGTGTGGCATGTGACGGCAGTCTGTCAAGAGGTGCCCTCCTGCCCGCCAACCCTCTGCATGCTTTCCTCCAAATCTGTTCCCAACTGTCCATCATATCCAGTTGCTATTTTAATTGGACCAACCTCCTGCTTTACCCTCCCTCCAGAACACTTAATCCCTCCACTTATTTCCCTTGATTGCTTGCAGTGTTTTTTCTGCTTTGATGCTGGGCATTTGGCCCATTTGTATTCCTCTCTTAGACTGCTTTATGAAACTACTGAATACGATGCTTTTTATTTATATGAATACTTAACATTTATAAAAGCTAATGAACTGAGATTTGTGTGTAAAACTCAAGGTTGTGATCTGGTGGAAACTGTTTCAACATAAAAGAGAAAATGAACCAATGTGGCCTCACCTAGAACACCTTTTAGTTTTGTAAATATAGGATACTTCTGGCTGCACCAGCCAGTGACATATAATGATGAGCTAAAAGTAACTGCCAGAAATAGTGCCACTGTAGTCCTGCCATACACAAGGGTAATCAAATTTCTATTTTTGTGTTGTAATGGGTTAATAATAATTAGGGTTATTTTAGCAAAGTCTATTTTGCGCACACACACACACACGTGCTCATTGTATGGTTTGCACCTGTCAGAGTAGTCAGACACACAACTGAAAGCTGTACTGTATGTTTGTGACATTGGATTTTTCTCACACAACATGCACAATACATTTAAAAGATTTAAAAGGTAAGGCTATTTTTCTACTTGTTAACAAACCCCATGAAAAGACCAAAACCAACAAGGAATTGATCATACTAAGTAGTACTGCGTGTGTACCCAAAGCTGCTCTGCACCATAAAGCACCTTTGTTGTCCAAAAACTATTAACAACGCATCAATAAGCCACACTGTTGCACTGAGTGACATGTTCCTTCATTACAATGAACATGGGCACTGTCCTTTATTTTGCGTTGATCCCACATCATCTTGCTGCTGTAAGTACTCACTAGAGCACCACATGTGTATTAATCCACGGCTGAAAATAGTCCCCCAGAAATGCATTATTAACTCGTGTTTGAGTAATATTTGCTAAAAACTACAGTGCTCAGCTGTTTAAGGAAATTACAGAGCCAACTATTTGTTACCTGTTTTTAAGATTTATGTCAGAAGGAACCAATGGGCTTGAGCGCCACGGACATGCTAAAGAAATCACAATCCCTTGATAGATTTGTTAACAATAAGAAAAATATGGAATAATGTCAGCCGTATCCTTTAGGACTGTTGAACTGTAGCACAGATAACCCATATTCATCAGTTTTCTTGATGAAAGCACCAGAAATGAATACGCAGACTGTACTGTGATGATAATCAGTGTTTCTAAATGTATATTGACATCTCATGTCATCACGTTGTCAAACAGCTGCAGCGTTGCAGGCTGTGGTTATCTCATAAGACCTTCATGCGTGATGCATTACCTTTTGTGGTTTTATTTTGTTTATCCTCTATGTTGATTAACAGACCACAGGGATTTCCTGGCCTCATCTGGCCTTTCATACTGTATGACCTCCTTCTGAGTTTTTCTCCTCCAGCAGACTGGCAGACCTTATTGTTCTCCCTTGTGTTTATGAGCAAGAGACAAAAAGAAGGGGTTTGTCAAAGGTTAGAGGGGAGAAGACTGACACCATCTGGCAGTGATTATGTCTCTGATGACAGGCTGAGATATGTGATGTGCCTTGAATGTGTATCTGTGTGTTTTTATGGTCTCTGTGTGTATGGGCATCTTGTAATGTTGGTTTTTATTCTGATAATTTTACACACAATGACTTAAATAAAGTGACAGTTACAATTTTCTTAATAACCCGACAGTTTCATAAGTAAGCATGAGGCTAAAAAACAGTTTAAAAAAAATCAATAACGCTAAAGAAACGATAATACCTTTGTTGGCCTCGCATGTTAAAATATATGAATAATCACACTGATTAGCTGTGATTGCTGTGACTCATGGGATATGCATATCTAAGCACCACTCAGATCAACTAGCCCCAAGCACTAAACTGACCTTTGACTTGTATAATGGGGCCCTCATTCGGCCCTGAAGGTCAAAGGATACTTAGAGGCCCACCTGTGTAGACAATTAAAACAGAAAGCTTGTTTTCAAACTGAAACACAACACTGAAAAGATCACTTTAACGTGCAGCAGTAGCTGATGGGAAAATCTGAGCTAGTTGTTTATATATTTATATGATTCAGTGGTAATACTTTACAATATGACATACGTTTAAATGGTTTAATTGTCTCTCTGTTGACTGAGTTGACAGTTATTGAACCATTGATACTGCTTTACAGATCTGCAATAAGTGGTTATAATGCATAACTAAAAAAATGTTTGCGTTGCCAGGTTGTGAGCTCACATTTGAATGAAAGCCTCCTTGCCTGCAAAGCATCAGGTTTCACTATAACCTTAAAACATATGAGTATTTTTGACTTACCAACATTACTGCAAATCTGATGGCTCGTTGTAAAAGGTTGTGGGTTTTTCCAGTTTTCAATAACGTATCATTTTTGCAGTTTGAAGTGTTAGAATGTCATTAATAATGGGTTGTATGTTTACAATGTTACAATAAACCATCAAGACTGCAGTTGTAAACAGTAATACATCATTAAAAAATGATCTGATTTGTTCTGGATAATTTAATTTTAAAGCACTATTAATATATTATTATTTTGGCTACTTGGAGCAGTGGAAACAGTAAACACAACATTGACTGTATAAAGTTGTCTAGCAAACATGTTTGCTAATTACACACCAGCAGACAGAGCAACATTAGCATTTATTTGGAGATGTGTCTCTGTCCACCCACTTAGTTTTAGCTCTGTTTTGACCTTCCCCAGCTACTTTGGGGAAATATCGGACTCTTTAGCTGCTAATTGCTCCACTATGTTCACCAGCTAGTGGCTAACTTTTTCTGCCTGCTGTTTGGTGCTGGGCAGGTATTGTACAGTGGGTTTATTAGAGCTTTTTCCCTGAAAACAGCTGCCTGCAGCAGCTGGAAACGACATTGATGAGAATGGTGAGAGTGAACCAAAACAGTAAAGTTGCAGGCTGGAAAATCAAAACAGTGAAAAATGCCAAAACACTCTCTAGCGCTAAAAGGAACTATGAGGGAGATATTTTTCGGTGAGTTCATAAGCAACCCCTCTCACATTTGATCCATTGTTTATCTAAAACTATTGATAAGTGCAGCCTTAGCAGCTTTAAATAACTAACTAAAGAGACAAAAACACACTACCACCAACCAACAGGGTTTCCCCTCTTACTGTAAATGTGGGCTTACAATCTGGCAACCCAGCATTGTAACAGCCCATGATTATGATTGATCTGTGTAGCATATTAACCCTTAAATGAATCATCAGGGCAAATTACAAACCTTTTATAAGACATTATTGCTTGCATGATTGGCTTATTGTAAAAATGTACTAATTCACAAACTTATAATAGCTAGTAATAATGAAACATAAGTAACGTACTGTGTTTTCTATACTCTGTCCTTTTGTGTCCACTATTTTCGTGCCCTAGTATCAGAATTTCTAAGAGTTGGTTCCCTTATTCTTTACTTTTCGCTCATGCAATCAGTCTCAGTGTAGAAAGAGTAATACTGACCAAGCCTCTCACATTGACTGCTGTTTCCTGTGCTTGATGATCAAAGCTAAGGAAATGGGCACTGCCAGGCGTGCCAGGGCAGGGCTACCAAGTTTACTGCATGTTTGGAGATACGCGTTGTTAACCCATATGCATGCTCCGTGCTTTTATACGTTCTTTTTGTTGGGTGTGTTTCTCTCAGAGATGTTTGTTGATGACTGGGCTGATAAAGACTGCTGATGGACACGTATACACAGCTTAAACAGAGTTTTTATGTGTGAAAGCATACAATATTTTGAGAAAAAATATGACCAAAACAAACAAAACAAAAAAACATGTTGTAAAGATAAAAAATTAAGTAGGCAATGTGTCAACACTCAAATGACTTGCAAAGGGCATAAACTTTGCTTACGTCAAACTAACTGCGTGCCAAAAGCAGGCTTCCCGAAAACCATGAGCATGTCCTGACATCATCATCATTATCATTTCCTGTGCTTGTTTACACTGAATGTTCTTCCAGAAGACAGGGCTGCTGCGTGTGATACTGTGTTTAATGTCTGTTAATGGCTAATTCTATACTGAATAAAAATAAAAGGAGGGCATTAAATTAGAAAAAGTACAAGAATCAGTGCAAGAATTGATAGTTGATGAGTGCTTAAACAGCTTAGTCTTTCACTTAAATCTTTCACTGAAATCTCCACACGACAAATCTTTCAGTGTTCAGTAGCAATGTTTCTGTATATCCTAAAAGACACACAATACCCAAATTAGTACAGAATTTATGATTCTTGTAATAGTTGAACTTCAACGTTTTTGTCCCAAAAAGGATATTTGTCTTGCAGCCAGGTGAAATATAGAGCACACACTCAAATTAGACACAAGACACTTATTTTACACATATTGACACATATTTAAATACATTAAAACATATACTATAAATATGTGAAACATATGTTAAAACCTACCACGAGTTCAGATAAAATACCATCAAGTGACAGCATCACCTAAAACCTACATCTACATCATCATCATCACCACCTACCAATTACTATATTGAAAACTCATCATCAGCTGACTTATTATTAGTATTTAACAGTTGTGCTAGCATGAGAGATTAATTAATTTGTAGAGAAAAGATGATTTGGCAAAGTATGAAGACCGATTAAATCATAATGTGTTAGTAATTGGGTAATAATACCTGACAGGAAATACCATGTAAGGTTTGCTTTTTCCAAATACCTTTACTGTGTCCCATCATTTCCGAAATCAGACCTATGCACGTTTAAGTGGACAATATTGCAAATGTAAACATTTTGTTTTGTTTATCTTCATAATCGTTTTCTTTGTTCTGTATCATCATTTACGATAATTCTCAACTTTTTAACCTTTTCTTGAGGGATTTAAACATAATGAGACGTATGCAGTTACTAGAAACATTTTATTCTTAATGTACTAATTGTAGGATTTTAAAATATATGCAGTAAATTGAAACAATCCTGTGTCAACAAACTAAATATCACATCAAGAGAACCTGGACTAAGCAGCCACATAGTAACTGCCCTTTTGAGCTAATTGTTCTCTACAGGTCTGGTTTACAATTGAGGTCATACTCCGTGAAGATACTCTTAACCTTATATATCTCTCATGTTACATAGTCCCATTGAAGACTATTCAATTATATCTATTCTTGTTGAACTAACAACATTAAAAAATCCATACTCTGACTCCAGTCTTTCATATTGAACAAACAACACAGACATCATAAACAACAAGAAGCCAAGCAGGAGCAATGCTTTGGTCATTTCACCACTCCTTTATTGCCATATAAAAGATGACGTCATATATTTATTTATTTATTGGTGAAACCCGGGTGAAACATGTTAAGATGGCCATGAGGTAGAGATCAGTGGAGCAGCATGAGAGGCTTCCTGTGGTTAGGGACCCTCAGAGGAGAGTGGATTACATGTTTAGAAGTCTTGGATCACAGTACAGCCTACAGCCATACCTCCACCTCCATCTGGTGTCGTAGCCACAGCAGCCAGGCTAATGACCCAAGCCTGCTGGCTCTCTGCTCAAACGGGCTAGTCATCAATATGCCTAACCTGAGGATTGACTTGAAGCTCCACATCAGCAGGAGGTCCACTGTTCTTCAAGTCCATTTTCTAAGCATTTCTCACAACTGATAGCGTTAGAATTTGTTCATGGAGCTCTAACACGTTTACTTTAAAGATCTTTACTTTTTATGAATAACATTTGCACAAAAAGTTTGTCTATGATTATGACTAAAGTTCTGATGGTGCAATTATTTATACATCCACACTCAAGAAATGATGCAACATGCAAAAATTTAACCCCCTTCTAAACCCCCTGACATCTACTGTGAATCCTCATTTTACAAAGTTTTAGACACATTTTTAAGCTGCTTGTTTTAAAGACTTTAAATTATATTTACCAAATCTATTCATATTAATGAATGAGTAGTCCACTCTGGTTTACAAACCATAAATGGCACTAAACTGCCCTTATAAAGTCTACAAATGATTTTTACTCCTCCCTGCTGACTCTGGTGACTGTTTGATTTCCTGGGATGTGGTCAGCTTTTGACACAGTTGATCACACAAATTGAATCTCTTAGACTTAGCTCTTGATAGGTTCTGATCCTTTATAATAAAAGTTTCTCTGTAGTAGGGAGAGCCTCTTCCTTTCCTTCCCCCCTTTCCTGAGGTGTTCACCTCAGGGGTCCATTCCAGGTCCTCCATTATTTTCAGTTTACTTGTTACCTCTTTGTCACATTACTTTTAAACACAACAACCATTTGCATATGCTAATGATACTTAGCCTTTAGCTTGGTTTTCACATGTTATATGTCAGACATTAATAGAACTTTCTACACTCTATGTACTGCGAGTATTTTGAGCTTCCAAAATGCAATCCACCAGCTCCAACCACATCTTGACACTTTGTTAATTAATGTCAAACACACTGCCCATATTTCCGGCATCTACTTTTAGTTTTCATCACTTGAGGAACATAGGCATTATTAGATGTATTTTGTCTTGCTGATGTTTAAAAGGTTACTGAAACTGAAACAAAATGTTGCTGCCAAGCTCTTAACCAATAAGCAATTCAAACTCACCAGAGATGAACTTCTCAGTGACCTATCAGTGACCCTATTGATGAAAAGCAACTTATTCCCGTAGATTATAGTGCATATTTTCTTCCTTTCTCATAGACTGGAATCTCACTCAGCAGCATTGTACTCAGGTCTGCCACAGGTGGCTGGAAGTTGCATTACAACAGTAGGAGCAAAGACTGTTGCAGTACAGCATATATAGACCACACTGTATATACAAAAAGACCAAAAAAATGTAATCAATTTTCTGCCTGTTGTGTGATTTTTTAAATATTTTATATCTTCATTAATTGGACCCTCAGTTTATCTCAGACTATAAGAAGAGGTAGACAAATTCAAGAAATCGTCTTATCCAGAACTCACTGTGTCCTGTGAACATAGCCGTTGTGAGTTGCTTAAAAAAAAAACATAAACAGAGCAAACATGAGAAGACCTGATATGATCTCTGGTATATTGTGGATGCGAGGCCACCCACTGGGAGCCTCTTCAATCAAAGACCTGGGTCACTTGTTGTGTTAGGGTTCAGGACTGAGATGAGTCTGTGCTCAACAATTGTACTGATGTCCAGAATCCAGTTCTCCACTGTTCTCCCTTTTTTTTTTTTCTCCAAAGGACCCAATTCCCAGAGAGAACACATGCAGTCTCATGAAACATGTCCAAGGAAAACAGCCACCCCTGTGACCCGCGGGGACTGTCAGTGTGGGCCTCTAAACCCTCCAGGGAGATCCCGAGGGCCGAGCATGGGATGATTTAATTACACTAGGAAAACATTGTGTGTGTGTCCGTGTGTGTGTGTGTGTGTGAATAGCCATGTTTTGCTTCCCTTACTTGGCTTAACTGTCTGTGTAGACCACGGCATCAGTGACTGTTTGAACCACATGTTATTTATTTTTTTCATGTGTCTTCTAATTTTCAAGTAGTGCACTGAAATATTTGAGTGATAGGAACAGAAGAAGATTTGGTGTGAATCTATGAGGGAGTGCAAAAAGAAACAAATAGAAATAATGTGTGTGAGTGTGTTTTGGTGTCTGTGGTGGGCCGGTGGTGTGTGTGTTTACAGGACGTAAGAAAGTATTTCAGAGACAGGCGACCCAGATGAGATCAGAGCTGGTTTTGATCTGGTTAAAATGTCGTCTTTTTAAAGGGTCTTGTGCTCCCTCTGTTTTCTTTATGGCCGCCACTCTGCAAATAAATTGTGGACGCATCTCACAGGCGAATAGGTGTGAGAAATTGTTTATGTTTTATATCAATAAGATAAAATAGAGGAAGTTCAGTTTTAGTCTGAATCATATCATTTACACACAGATACACACCAAGACTATTTCATGCTAATGGTACGCACAATAACTAAGATTTTAAATCCTGTCGAACCAAAGAAATGACTATAGTACTTATGAATCTTGGCCATGATAAATCAACAGCATATCACCTATCCATTCATTTCCCAAAAACACACCTATTAAAAGTTATATTGCGCAGTATCATCAGTGCTACTCATGAAGCCACCAACAATTCAGAATAAGATTTTAAAAAGCAACTGGGACACTTTTGCTCCCAAAGTAGTCCCCATACTACACTTTGGTTCACATTAACCCTTTAATCAACAAAACCTCCCGATACAAAACTATAAAACTGCAAAACATTAAAACTGCAAACAAGGAACAATGGGGGAACTGTAGAAAAAGAATATGTGGGACAAGAACAAAACAAAACTTAGTCTTGAAAGCAAACAAACTTTGCGGCACAGACACGGCTGAAAGAATGTACACAGACCAGTCGGACAAGAAACAGAGTGATTGTAGTGACTGTTATGATTTATTTACATATGGTGAGTCCCAGAGCTTATAAAAATCAAAACAGACCTCTACAGTGTGACTGACATAGGTTATAGAGTGCAAACACTGATAAACTAGCATTTTGTCCCAAAAATGTCAGCCAACAGATCTATCACTAATCACATCTATCCATAAGCATGCGGAGGTCTCAACTATTTTAGCCTGAAAATCAGTGTTAATCTCTGGAGAACACATTTATTGTTAACATATGGTGCAGATAAAGCATAAAATGTTTGGTTTTCCCACAATTTTGCTTTTTGTTAACTAGTAACTGTTATTAGCGTTTTTAAAGCATTTCTAATAAAACTAAAACCTTAATGCCTTGATGCCTTTGTGATTGCTTCTGTAGTGCATAATTGCAAACATGTGACAGCATCAATGGTACCCTCTACCCTACATATGGTAGCACTTAATTGGTAATGGCTTGAAGGCTGGAATGGTTCCTTGGCAGGGCGATGGCACAACTGAGGTTGGTCAAAGAAAAAGGGATTAGGAATAAAAGATCAAATGGGAGGAGAATGCTAAACACTGCCCTGACTTAAGCAAATACAAATATACAACATTCTGCTCTCTAAACAGAGCTGTGTTTGCTTTCAGAGATGAATCCAGGAGATATCACAAACCATTCTGTGAAAATGACTGCCGGTGGTGAAAAATGGTGACTTTGGGGAGGATTTTCTGTTTTGACCTTCTCTGGCATTGCAAATATCTAATTTGGTTGTGATGAGTTTATTTTGTTATTTACAGATGCTGATTAACTTTTTCCAAATGACATCAAATACAGTATTTGTTTTTATTCAAAGTTGATGATTTACAAGCGTTGTTGGAAAAAAAAATAATGTTACGTAATTCAGTGCAGTGAGGCTGGTTATCTCACTGTCTGTGAAGATAATGTTGCAATCAAAAGAGCTAAAAGAAAAAGTGGGAAATGCACTGCAGGATGAAGTATGCCATCTGAAACACATTTTCTTTTGCCACTAAGCCTCCTCTGAGAAGAGGGAATACACAGGGTCAATATAGGGTCTTATAGCAGCTGGACACCGCATGTGTTTGTTTTCCTCCAAAACAAAAAACTGCAAAGAAGCAACAAAATCCCTCCATTAGTTGCACAGTAAACAATATTGATTAAAAAAATCCAAGAGAGGTAGCACCAGTACTGATTATATAATGGCACTGACTACCTCCATGTGTCCATATGACTGTGTATTTGATATTTGAACCCTTCCTTTGATGCACTTCATCAGAGACGAACAGCTGATGTGTAATGACACTGCAGGGGAGACAGATACATAATCATTCAGCCGGACACATCTCCCAGTTGTCCGTGTGTTAAAGGACAAAAATGTGTCAAAAAAGTTTATTTATAATCATGTCTATCGTCATGTTTGTTAAAGTGATATCATAGCAGTTGTGTAACCATACTTTGGGTAATCCTTTCAGACCAACCTGTACTGTCCTCTAGTACAAGTTATATTTGTACAACAGATACACCGTAAGCTTTTGGAAAATGCCCTTGTGTTGCGTACTGTTATTGGCAATAACTTACTGAAGCACAGACTTTAAGCATAAAGCATGCTTGGAGACCAGCTTGAGAAATGCATGAGAAATTCCTAACCTTTCACAGGGTTCAGTGGGCTTTGGCTCTCTGCCTAGAATCGTCAAGCTTTCGATGATGTTTGGGTGCCTTTTGATTACTAAAATGTAGAAGGACAGCTTCGATAAACAGTAATAAAACAAATGAAAGAATTCGAGAAGTCATAGTGCGTTTAACATTTAACACTACTTCTAAATTAGAATTATAATAAGATATAAATGTCTAAACCCTCTAAACCCTCTAAAACCAAGCAGAGTCAAATCGTGACGCCTTGTTAAAGGTGATACATTTTTATGAGCTATGAGCACTTAAGCAAAGAGGAAATTATTTACCTTGTCAGATAGTTGATTTGAATTATTTTGAAGTTTAATAAGAAGAAGTAAAACTGTCCAGTAAAGAAAATAGCAAAGATAAAATAACATAAATTGTTCTGTAGAACGTGTGTGCTTTTTGATCTTTCCTGTCTTGTTAATCATCTTTTAATCCTTCAGATCTACTTTGCAACCCCTTGAGGGACGTTTCAAACCCCCGGGTGGGAACAATGAACTAAACATGTGTGAGGCCAGATGACCTCAGATTTTTTTATTATTATGGCATTTTTTATTATTAAAAATTTTTGGTTTTGTACAATATTTAAGAATAGAGAATATACTATACATTTTGTCATTTTACTTCACCTGGTACAGAAGTGCAAATACTTGCTCTTGTACTTGTTGTGGAGTCTGACTTTAATTGTTCCTATGCTTTGGGACTGATATTTTTGTCATAGAGCCTTTTGGGACTGTTAAATATTTTCTCCAGTGATGTGAATTCTTGGATGCTAAATGTCTTACAGCTTTAAAATCTTAAGTTAAGTTGTTTATGGGAGCTCACATAGTTTTCTAACAGTTTCCAGTACTACTGTGTTTTAAGGAAATGACCACTAGATGTCACAGTTGCTTGGTTTTCAGGAATGTAGTCCACCAGCGGAGAAAAACACTGAGGTTGTTTCCGTAGACTTTTTGTACTTTTGTTAACTGGCTTACAAAATCTAAATATTTCCAATATTACACTCACGTCATGTATGTTTATTAGACTGGTTTACAGTTGATGTCAACACTTTTAATTTAGACTTTTGCAGAAATATACAAATGGCCACGAAGGCAGTATAAATGCTTTAAATCTAATTCAACATTACATTTTTGATCATGTCAGTGGTCTCTAATGTGTTTTTTAAACATTCAAAAAATATAAATTCATGAATTGTACTTTAGAGTCATCAAATGGTTCAACATTTAACTTTAAACATGAATGAGGGAAAAAAAATGGTAGAACTGGTTATGAAAAATAAAATAAAATTCTACCAAATTAAATTTCCTACTAACAGGCAATCAAACTTGTGTGCAAAAGTCCTGCATTAATGCAGAAGTCTACCTTTTAAAAAGTCCACCTTTAACATTTCTCTTTCCCTCTGCACAGTCTGAACAGTCTGAACAAAAGGAGGGTATCAGCCCCCACATGATATTCTCCTCTCCCCCACCTCCTCCCCCTCCCCGTCTTGCTTCTTCAATTCCTCCTCTGTCTAAATTTCTCTCACTGTGCATCTCTCCATCTTTCCAATTCAAGTCAGACAGATGCCTCTCCGGAACTTCAGAGCTGTGGAGTGGAAGTGATGAAAGCCACAAGCCGGGTCCCACTGCAAGACCCCAGCTCCTCGTCTGCCAGCACAAACTCCCTCATTTAGAAGCACATCCTGGAACTGGGGCTGCTTTTTAATTAAAGCCTTGGTGGATTGGGCGAGACTTAGTAGAGGTTGCGAGGGAAACTTTAAAGTTGCACTTGACAGGTATATTTAAGTTCACCAAGTTTGACCAGATGGAGCATGTATATTGTATAAGTCTTTGAATACGGTGGTGGTGGGGTGGAAAGAAATATATCAAACAAGCAAAAAGGGAAAAAAAAATCATGGAGGGGGGAAAAAGGAAAAAAAAAAAGAGTGGAAGGGTGGGTGCTAGTTGAGGGATGCAGGCATGAAGGGGGGGCGTATAGGGAGCCCAGAGCAACTAGCATGGAGCAAGCAGAGCCCAGCCTTCTGGTTGAATCTTGGATGTTTCAGCAAGGAGCATCTCAGGATTTAATTCACTAAGAGCAGCAGTCTTTATCTGGCGTCAGATAAAATAAGACATTTGAAAGACTTAATTGTTAATATTCATCAATATGTCTAATTATGCAGTAAAGGAGTAAAAAATGTATTATGAGTTTCTCCGCAGATGAATGGATGTGTTCCTCAGAGAAGACACTTCTAACGTGCCTTTTTATGATTCATTAATCTGTCTTCACTAATCAGCAGCATCACAACATCGGACAAACAAACACAGCTAAGTCAACTGATCAAAAAGAGCCCAGCATACAATATTGAACTGCACTCCCTTTGCGAAATCATCTTTAGGAGCCACAAACATTCAGTGGTTTTGCTTTGGAGAAAACCTTGTTACCCCCCCCCCCCACCTCTTGCCATTTGTGAGTGTTCTTCATCCAAAATGAAAAGTTTTCAAAGTGTCACAGCCTCTCTGCACGAACAATTTGTCTAAAGGAAAGTATTGCACAGGAATGCTGAAGAAGGTAGAATGAAGTATGTAAACTGCCTTTCTATAATATACAGAGTTTGAAATGTAATTTGTACATTTTTTTTGTATTTGATTTTAGACATTAAATGGATAATAAATAAATGAATACAAACAACCTGCAGTGCGTTTTGTCCACTCTTCTGAGTGTGGAAAGATTGAAGAGCTTTGTATTTGCTCCCTCTAGTGAATAATTTTGGAAATGACAAACTGGACACTTAATCATAAAAGGAGAATAGGCATTGTTTGTACATCAGCAAAAAAAGATTAGACAGTCTCTTGCATCTTTGCAAGCATTTATTTTACAAGCTGTGTTCTTAAGTTCTTAAGTCATTTCCATACTTTAACAAAATAAATAGCTAATAGTATACTGTATTCTCTTGATATAAAAAAAAATCATTTATAACTTTTAAAAATCCTTCAACCAGAGAAAATCTTAATTCCTCCGAGCCCAGTTAGTCAGCTTGGCTATTCTCAACACCCAGCACTTCTTACCCGTTGGCCATAACCCAGCACCCAGCACTTACACTTTGATTTCATCATCACACTGGACTTAGGTAATTTGGAAATTTCAAACTGTTGAGGAAGTAATTTTTACTGCCGATGTATCTTATAGACACAGGATTTCACTAAAAGTGTATCCTCTAATTAGTCTTCCATTTTTTTTATTTGAGTTTTATATAATATATTGTATGTCATATTACAATATTGAGCAATATGATACATCCAACCTGGGGAGGCATTAATGCTGTGCTACCTGTTACAATAATATAAAAACAGAAGGAATTAAATTACCTATTTGTTGTTAATTGCCCATATCAAACACATATGTATACCCACTGTAGGGCACATCTTTCCCATAGATGGTACTTCAACCAGTGAGCAGTTAAGATATAAAAGCACTGGGCAGTTCTCTTTTGCTTCTGTGAATTAATAATCAAAGAAAAAGAGGAAGAAGGAGTGAGGCCTTCAAAAATCAATGGACCCATCAACCATCAGCTGGCTGTTGTGTGTGTCTTCCCTCACCTGGGTGACTGAGTGGATGCATGTACTTAGGTGTGTGTGTGTGTGTGTGTGTGTGTGTGTGTGTGTGTGTGTGTGTGTGTGTGTATGTGCACATGCATGCCTATGCCCATGCAAGCAACAGTACGTCCGTGGCGGCAAAGCTCTTGCAGAAAGCCAAGCAATCATTCCAGCAGTTGTACATCTAAATCAGTGGCAAAGCAAGAGCAGGGCTAACTTGTGTAGAGACAGAGCACTCTTTTGGGTTTGCTCCTTCTAAACACCAGTTGTCTCCTCCAATCAGTGTGGTCATGTCTGCATTATTGATACAGCAGGGGCCTGAGGGGCCCAGGCTCAGATGGTGCACAGGCTCACAATGTTCTCCTGTGTGTCTAGAGAGAGTCTGGTTCTTCCGCTCAGCTTAGAGGTAAGCAAGGACAAAACTAAAATTAGGCCTTAAGCTGAAAACCTGAGCCAACTTATTCTGGTTTAACTGAAAATAAATGGTAGCAAGGCCTCTCTTGGGAAAGCTGATGGTCAGGGATTGCACCAGCGTCTTATATAGCAACACAGGGTAAGGATAAAGAGGGAAAGGAGAGTATGTTGTATGGAGAACATGACACATCAACAGAGGCAATGTGGAATTCATCCTACATGGACACCTTCGCCATTTTCGGCACCTTTTAAATACTTTTTGTCAATAGTTAATTGTATAAAACAAATGTTTACTATATGTAGATTTCATTACATAGTTTGAGCACTAGCTTTTACCCCTTAATGATACAATGGAGTAGACATTTGCTCCTAAGTTTGGTGACACGCCATTAATGAGCAGCTAAATATTATGCTAATCAACCAAAAATTAATCTGCAGCGATTCTGATAATCAATAAATTGTTTAAATTGTTTTTAAAGTCAAAAAAAAAAAAAAAACATTCTCTGGTTCCAGCTTCTCAAATGTGAGGATTTGCTGCTTTTCTCCATCTTATATGATACAAATATGAGTACCTTTGGGTTTTGGACTGTTTGTCAGATAAAACTACCAATTTGAAGATGCAAACTGGATCTCCAGGATATTGTGATAGTCATTTTCAATATTTCCTGTCATTTTATTGACCAGATAATTAATTGATTAATCGAGAGAATAATCAGCCGATTAATTGATAATGAAAATAGTTACTTGTAGCCGTAATATATAGCAGTCACAATATAATCAGTACTGTGATACACTGACTGAGTATTCTCTGGTGTCATATACTCAAAAGACAAACACTGAAATAATGTATATATAAATTGATAAACCCTTTAATCTCTAAACAGAAGTTATGCACATTACTGCAGTATTTTTTTTCTTTTGCTATTTGACCCCTGCGGGAACTGTATGAATTCTTTGCTGCCAAATGGATAACTTAACAAGGCTTGAGTTTTTCAATTCTTTCCAGCCTTCCAGGGCCACATTTTAATTGAAGCTCAGTTCCGTGAAACCCACTATTAATTAGATGTAGTAGCATAAGTGATTGGTTAAATGCTCTGAGAGCATGGCTTTTTGTTCTGGTGTAGAGAGCAGTGTACACTTTTTTTCTTTCTGTGATAGGGGTTCATGTGATAGACTGTAATTGGTTGGGTCAGAGTTAATTTGGCATCTGCTTTCTCATTCAGCCTAAAATAAATTGCCTAAAATTAAATAAAGTGTCACATTTCATTAGACATCATGCCTGAGCAGGGAAAAATAAAATGAGGGGACATTAAATAAATATGGATTGAACTGCTAACAAACAATTTGTTGTACCCAATTAATAAAATATAGTGGTGTCATTTGATATGAGAAATATTGATTCAACAACAATTCAACATACAAAAACATAAGGCAAAAATTAAGCACAGAACGGATAGGGGATATTAGCTTGCAATAAATATGACACAATTTCTATTTTGTAGCTACATAAAGCACATTAACCTTCTCCTTAAATATCAGATTATTTCAAACAAGATTTTTTAAATTCATTAATTGCATTTGTTGAGTCCAGCCTTTAATGAGTATTAATCTACACTCACTGTTTGAAGCATAAAGACCTAATCAAAGCTGGAGTCAGAATATAAAACAGTTCGTGATGACCATAACACCATGTTCATGCAAGCTAAGTTCGGGCTTTAATATTTTAAGTTACAGGGCAATATTTATTCACATCTGTCATAAAGGAATTGGGAATGTGGTTTACCTTGATGTGTTTTGATTTATTCTGCAGACCCTGAGGTTATACCCGTGAATTAGAGAGCATCAATAAGGAAAAACCATCTCCCTTATCCCAAAAGTAATAATTACCAAGATCACTATTGATCTGACTATTGATGCATTGCTAATTGTTTCTTGCAGTTATTTATTTAATTCCATCTCTGGCCATGTGAATGTGTTGACCTTGTGCAGCAGGAAATATAAGGGTTGTTCAGTAGAGGAAAAACACACATTAAGATTCCACTTAAAACCTTAAAGCAGCAAGGACTTTTCTCTTTTCCATCCCAAGGAGAGAACTTGGTCATGATCTGTTCATGAGGTTGAAAAGCACAATCAGAATGGCAATTTGAGCTGAGACAACATCGGGTGATACTTCAGTATCTTCTTCACTACAGCCTTGATGAGCGATGCTCTTGAAAATCTCCACAGACTCCACTGAATGTTTAAGATGGCGTCATATTGATCAATTACAACACTACATTATCTAAGACATAGAATAATAATGAAGATTATTCATCATTAAGGGTGTATTGGATTCAGCACATCAAAAATGTATTCATATCTCTTAAATTAGTTTCTCCACACGTCAGTCCTGACAGACACTCAAGGTCTAAACTATGAGAACGTAATTATATTTTGGGATAAGTAGTGAAAGAGTATATTTAGAAAGAATTTAACGTTTATTTAAACCAAGTTTGTTTAATATCCATACCATAAGTTAAAAGTCTATACAGATACATTTAGTCTACACATTTATATGAAAGACCTCTTTTTGTATTGATAGTCTCACCCAAAGTGTGTCCAGCATAATGAACATTTCATTAGTTATTCAGAATAATCAATGTTTGGCATGCTTGCAGGGATAATTTACTGACCAGCTGCAGAACCAACAGACACTATAATCAAACTAAAGTACCTTGAAATGAACATGGTGCATTTAAAGAATACCAGCTTAACATTTCTTAAAATGTAATTTACACTCTTCTGCATATGAGTCTCATTACAAATGCAGTGGACAGTGCAAGAACTTATTGGCTTTTTACTGACCTTAGGCTGCAATAAATTGCCATGACATAAAATCAGAGTGCATACTATATTGTGAAGTTGTGTGAAACTGAACTGAAGAAGACCAAAAAATCTGAAATTGCCTTTTTATTTATCAAGGCTGTTTGTTCACTAAGTAGAGGTCACATAGCTTTGTCATTTTAATTTATATCTGTGAGCAGTCAATTAAGGATGTTAGTATACTATTTACATTTGGGGAGGCATCAAATTGGTGAGCTGTGCCATGTGAGCACATGATGTTAAATGTGCTGGGGACAGATTTCAGAAAGTAAAATAAAATAAAAGGAAAACTTACAATAGTGTGGGCAAACAGAGTGGATGAAAGTGTCAGTTTAACAAATTTCAGACATCTAATGGAGTTGCCTTTATCTGAGGGCATGAGGAGGTGTAGGTGTCTGCAGGAGTTTAAGAATAATCCTAACTGACTTCTATGTTAAAGTGATTGCGTCAGCTCTGAATTGCCAAGACAATGCTCTGTTGTTGTGTTTTTGTCAGGTTGTGAGAATGGGTGTTTTTTAAATTTTTTTCATCATCAGGTGGCCAGAACCTTCAAAATATAGGTAGACATTTGTTTTACTTGGGTATGAAGCTAAATGTGTGTAGCAGGGCATTAGTGTGACAGCACAAAATGGACAATCCACTTACTGCGTGTCAGACCGCAGGTGCTTTGGGACACACGCTGCATGGAATGCTCATCACGGCCAAACGCAATGTGTTTGTGTGTGTGTGTGTGTGTGTGTGTGTGTGTGCGAGCATGTGTCCCGTGTGTGTGTGTGTTGGAAGTGGTGGTCCGTGGAGACTGGCCTTTGCCAGGACATCTGGTACCTGTCACAACACTTTGTGGGTATGTGAGCACTTCATTGGTGTGCCCTGCCCAGTTCTGCCCACCCATCAGGTACCTGGTTAGACCTTTAGTCGGAGCTGTAACAGAACATCAGCAAGGGCCATGTAGGTGTCTAATGCAAGGAGTGTGTCAGGCTTGTGTCCCAGCATGGCGGTAGGAAGTCCTTGAAGAGGGGTACAGCCTCTCTACACGTCACACATTGAGAGTTTTTGGATTTCATCCAAGAGAGAGGTGATGATGTGAGTAGATACGACATCGCTGGCCTGAGGATGAGTCTGCCTGACTGGTGACCTCAGTACCTTCACCACACATAACCCACGGCTGCATCTTGTCTAATAAACTATTGTTTTGACACAACAGTAGTTGATTCATCATGGCTTTTACTGGAATATGTGCACATACACACATGCACATATTTACAATGGATGTCAGGGGTTGATGATTTGAAGATAATTACAGTGTATTTATTTTCTCCTGCTCTTCCCTCTGTCTCTCCCTTCAACTCCCGCCCCTCCAGATTGTGAAGCCAAGCCTCTAGCAGTGTAGTGCTGAAGGTGTGTTTGTGCTGTTATGCCCTCTGGCTTGGCTGCCAGCTTACTCCCACTGATCTGAGCCAGAAGGCAGACTGCCGAGGAATACCGATCACCTTGCCCAGACCGAATCCTTTGAGCTCTCTCTGGCATCTTTCCCCCTTCTGCCAGTTTCCTCCTCTGCTCCTCTCTTCCCCCTTCTGAAGTTGACAACAAAGACATCCTCAGGGTCCTCCTTGATGTGAGACCCACTCTTGATCTTTTTTCCCTATGTTTTTGTACCTTATAGTTGCACTACTTTCATATTCCGCTAGCACAATATTTACACACCAGAAGACAAAGAAACAGGGGTCTTTTCATGTAGGAACCCCTGCCAACATGTTAATCACCTGAAGACCTGCCTCTGCCGGGTCATGTTGGCCCGGCAGAGGCAGGACATTAGTGAGAGACCTCTGCTCCTTATTGCCCCCTATTTGACCAAAGCCTTAAGACATTTTGCAGGTTGTGCTATCTATCTATCTATCTATCTATCTATCTATCTATCTATCTATCTATCTATCTATCTATCTATCTATCTATCTATCTATCTATCTATCTATCTATCTATCTCTTTGCTTTGGACTTCATAGGTCTGTCAGTACAAGAATCAGTGCACTGTCATTGGAGCCATGATATCCAATAAGACTTACTCCTCCGCATACATCCTCCTGCCTCTTCTCTCCTTACCCCCACCCCGCCCCTCAAGCCCCCAACACCCCACCACCAACCCCCTGCTTCCATGAAGAGAAATCTCTGAAGAGCTAATTAGTGGTGGAATGGAGTCCAGGAACAGCCAACGGAGCTGAAGAAGGGAGATTGGCGCTGGTGCTAGCTTTATCGGTCAGGGCCTGACAGAAGGGTGACAGTGAGTGGAGGCAAACCACCGGCTCACAACTGACAGAGACAATAAAGTGAGCCCCTGAGCCAGAGAGAAAGAGAGTGACAGACAGGCAGGCGAGGCGAAAAAAGCTGGCTTCTAGGGGCTGTCCTGAATGGCCTATAGGCAAACTGCACAGTCCCAATCACTGAGGCAATTTCCCCCTGTCCCTGCCAAAGCGTTGTGTTTGATGACCATCCCATCTGATGGTGTACTACTATGGATAGAGGAGGCAGCTTGGGCTAACAGTTCATAATCTTGACTCAGTTCAATTTCAAAACACCTGTTTCACATCAAAACAACTGGACTACTGGTGCGAAACAAACATTATTACTTGTATTCGACTAAACATACAGTATGTTATGTATTTGAAACCATTTGCATCTGTCTTGAATGTCTTGAAAGGGGTACAGTATTCTTTATTTGGACCACATGAGCAAGCATTAGCAAAAGCATGTAACTGCATTTGGACTTCAAATTTTTGTAATGATTTTTAATTTTTTATGTGTATTTTTTCCACACTAATAATATTTTAATATAGTCACGGCAATAGTAACCATTTGTTTTACATTTTTCAGTTAATTATCCTCACGAGCAAAGTAGAAATTTTGGAGTTAAGGCAATTATGCTGGTATGGTTGTGTATTGCATTAGTGTATTAATAAAGTGAATGCAAATTAAAATATTATTTCAGCTCTGTGAAAAATCACAGAAAATGTTTTGTTGTTGGTGGTGGGGTGAGTCTGTAAAATGTACAGTAAAATGTCACTGTAAGCTAGTTTTTAATCCATTTTTATTGGTATCATTAATATAGTAGTTTTATTGAATTCTGTTGAATTTAATGAAGAATTTAAACTAGACTGGGCCCAATCAGCCTATCTAGTGGTGTGATAGCCTCATTGTACCCAGCCCTATTTTGTAAATAGCCTCAGGATCAGCTGCAGACCTGTACTTCATATCATATCATAATAAATATTAGTACTTTTTAGTACTTGAGGATATGATTTTATATATTTGTTATTTAATGTTAGATTCACCATAAAATCATGACCACATTCGGAAAAGTCGTGAAACAGCCATAAAACATGAAGAAGAAGAAGAAGAGGAGGAGGAGGAGGAGGAGGAGGAGGAAGAAGAGGAAGAGGGAGAGGGAGAGGAAGAGGGGTGGGAATGGAAAGGCCACAACAAACTGCAGAATATTTCATGAATATTTATATGTCTTGTGTTAAGGACTTCTCATGAGGCATGAAAGGTAAATACTCGCGTGTGAAATTACCGTTAGCAGTTTGCATTGTTATCATAGCTTTTAATTTGTTAGCGGCATACCAACAGGTCAAAGGTGTCAAAGGTGTGGTAATGTGTGTGCTATTAATAGTGTGTGGGCTGTGGTAGCTACTTACACATAGAAGATATTACTATATTTCATTGCATTGTTTACCTTTCAGTAAACATGACTAAAATGTATGAATGTAAGGAATTAAAATGGCCAGGGTGGTGTAGAAAAGACATTGTTTTGATTAAACTTGTTAAAAGTTGGGAGCCCACAGAGTTCACAAGGCTTTGGCAGTGATAATTACATTAATTATGACTTTGATCATTTAAAAATCCAACAGACTTTTTTTGAAAAATGGCATTTGGCTTTGGCATTTCAAAATGCAGCACAGTGAGCTGGAAAACAGAGGCTACTAACAAAGGAGCTGAACTAACTAAACTAGTTGTTATTTAATTGCAGAATACTTTTGGCTGTTGTCTTCATCTTAAGCCACAATATGGCCAAATGAAGCAGGATGTGGTGTTTGCCATAGAAGCTAAAGCAGCAGACTGGCCTCATTATGTGGGATGAACCTATACTCAAGGGAAAGCAAAGCGATAAGGAGGACAGGTGTGGGCACATCAGCAGTCACTCGTTGTGTTTATTATTAAGTTTTCATTTCTTTTTTATTACTTCGACGTGCAGCAGGATTCTTCTCTAGGTTTCTACACACAGACGTCAACAAAGTTCAGCAAAGTTTACATGCACACATTGTTTCAAGGCATGTAAACAGTTAAGTAGGGGCTGGATAGATGTCACATACATGTAATTCCCTCACTTTACCATTTCATCTCTCTAGGATGGAAATTGCCCCCACTTAATAACTGATTCATGAAAAAACTATTTATTAGCCTTTGTTGTTTATTGACCTGGTGCATTGTTTCCGCCTTTCAATATAGCATGTGCCACTACATGGTGACGTCACTGCAGGACCTCATGGATGTGTTGCATAGCTGATTTAACTGACTAAGGAGACGGACATTTGTGTTAATTAGACAGGACCGAGCTCCCCATGGACCCTGGGATGTGTGGATGTCTCCTGCCATATTCTTCCATTGCTCAAGCTACCTACATCTTCCCATGGGTAACCTTCCACCAACTACTGAGTACTAACACGTTGCATGTGAAATTTTATTTGGCAGTTTGCTTTAGCAAGTCAAGCGGCCATTTGTTTCAGGCCTCCATGCTCTCTTGACTTGCAATAGGCCTTTTTTCATGGAAGACATTTTGAAACGTCACAGTGGGAAAAGCACAGGTGTAAATGATCAAATAAATTGTGGCTTGAATTCTATTTAGCTACAGTTCCCTCCTCAGCTCTATGGAGCTTTTCGTTACCTATTAACTTATTGGTAGCATTTAGCAGCTAAAGAGTCAGATATTTCCCTCAGGAGTTGTTGGAGACCAAACCAGAGCTAAAAGGAGGGTGAATATTGGACTTACATTCAAATACAACTGCAATTAATGCTAATGCAGCTCCGTATCTGCAGGTGTAAATAAGCAACTGTTTGCTAACAAGTTAGGCATGTCAACATGATAATAATAACATAATATGTCAGGGTTATTTTTATAGCTTGTTTCCATTGCCCACAAGTGGCCAAAAAAATTTAATTATTGGAGGTTTACCAATAGTACCAACTAGATTGAGCTCTAATCCTGCATACAGTGTTGTGGTGTGTGAACACTGACAAGCTCCCAGCCAAGTTCTGCTCTGGTATATAAAGCATATCTTATATATTTATCTAAAATATATCTTGCCTCTGTTAACTATCATCAAAGACAGAAGGGGTAAAAAGAAGCAGCGGGGAAAATCTCAGGGAGGAACACACACAGGGTTTTCCTTGGCAGGTATCAAGAATGGTTTAAGAGTGAGAGCATATATAACATAAGAACAAAAGATTCTAACGATGTTTGCTCCACTATACCTTTGCTAACATGGCCTGTGTATGGGGAAAGGTCAGAGAGGTGGCATTACGCTTTTATGACGATCATTTATTTATTTTGTCAAGTAAATCCAATCAGAAGGCCTGCGAGCTACCCAGATAGCAAACAGGGATAATTAGCATCACTGGGAGAGGTGGCGTCTCCTTGTACTCTGGCCTCCACTTGCTTTTATCTGTAGAAGAGGTGAGGTGGTGGAGAAGCTAAATATTGATGGAGCTGCCCATACTCAGTGAAACTCAAACACACTGTCCAGCTTTGTTAAGGGCTGTGTTTCAATGCTGGACTTTCTTCTCACATACACTAAGGATGACAAACTTCAATCATTTTTACTTCTTTTTTCTCTTTCTCTTGCCCATAAATGCTTAACCTGTAATTACATTGTCACCCTCAAATGTATTTTTACCAAACAAAATTCGTTTGTTCATCTTGGGTTGCTTTCAGACGTGTAGTTTGGTTCCCTTGGTGCAGATGAAAGAAAAGAAAGGTTGAACTTGACACTGGCTATCTTAAGTGAAGGTAATTCTGTTGACTGACAGGAAGTCATGCTGCACAACTCTGCGCCTTGGTTTTGAGTATTAGTGGAGACTGCATCTTGACCTCCTCTTTTGAGAAATAATGAGAAAGGATGGAAAGAAGGTGTGTTGGGCCTTAATATGGGGTAATTTATATCTGTCAGACCTTGGTTGCTGGATGAATTAAAGTGTCATGGAGTTTAAGGCGTTTGTTTTCTAAAATGAGAACATTGTTGCTGTATGAACAAAAAGTCAGATTGAGCCATCTACTAAAGGACTGCCAGTCCTTTTCTGCTCCTCTGTAGGCATTTTTACGTGAGCTAATTAGTTTTCAAGCTCTGACTTGTTATCCTCATTTTAAATCAAGAATATTACACTGTGCCTGCTGAGGTTTACACCAGGGATTGTTGCAGACATCCCTTGTGTGTTCGAACTCACCACCTCTGCGATGTCCCCTCTGTGATTCCCCAAAAGAGTTCAGTTGCATACTAATTAAATAGTGTTTTTACAGGATGTACTAATAAGAAAAAATGACTCAGGATGTAGAATTATCTGTCCAAATAATCCACCCCCAAGACACATGTTACAGTACTGTATGTAAACTTGGAAGTTGCCAAAGTACAGGGTTTTTAGGGTACATTAGTCCGCAGTGGAAAAATAATAAAGATTTAGATGTAATCATTATTTATCACTAACCAAGCCAGCCAAGCCAGGCTGAAAAGCATTGTTTTATTAATCTCTTGTGATTGACAGTTTCACATCTGTTGCACCTGACTACAACAAACAAGGATATCTCAGTGTAGTCAGAAGTGTGCTCCATTGCACCTGTAACCACACCTAACACTGATGTCAGGGTGTACTGACCACACCCTGCATATACTTTTATATCAGTTCAGCAAGGTGAGAACTTAACCACCAGATGTTGGTAAAAACAAGATTCATCTTGATTTGAGTTACTCTTAAACATTTAAGTGGAAATGAACACTTTTCTTCTAACACACAATTAGTAGTCATGACAAATAAGGGACGTACTCTGTAAAATCCCTTTTGGCCGTTTTTTAATGAGTAAACATCACTGTATAATTTACATTATGTTTAAACATTATTGGTATATTTACAGGGTGGTGGTAATAGAGTGTTTTTCCACAATTACACTACAACCTTTCAAAACTCATATAATAGACATGTCAAGTTTCACGTTTTGCCTAGTTTAAGTGCCTTAACATGATCATCATCTGTCATGTGAAGACATCAGCTTTCATGGATATCTGGGTGTCCTGATCATAGTTCAATAATAAAATCCTAATGCACTTTGGTCTACTGCTGCAGGCAAAGCAACGGCACAATCTGTTCTGGTTCAGGAGTTGTTTAGCTGATCTTGCTAGCATTCAGAATCGGACCGAGAGCTTTGGAGTGTTTAG
Source organism: Macquaria australasica (assembly GCA_005408345.1). NCBI lineage: Eukaryota > Metazoa > Chordata > Actinopteri > Centrarchiformes > Percichthyidae > Macquaria > Macquaria australasica. The sequence continues at coordinate 216,505 of SEMN01000295.1, read as the reverse complement.
AAACGAGGGTGAAGAAACAAAGCATGTATTGTGCTGATCTGCGTTGCTTTGCTGTGCATCGCTCTGCGTTCCTTTTTCATCACCCTTCTCTAGATTCCCGTTACAGTTAGGTGATTTTGGCAAAACATGAGGTTTGAGGAGGGAGGGAGTTTGGGTGTAAATGATGCTTGGATGAGATGCAGTACAGTATTAGATGTACCTGCAATGCTTCTTGGCGTTGCAGCTACATCATGCAGAGGCCTGATGTGCTTTATATACCGCGCCTTTTGTAATGTATATCCTTTCTCATTGTGCTGCAGTACACTCATGGATGCTTATCATAATTCCTCTTATAGCCGCCTCAAGGCATTTCTAAAGGTACCCAGAGAAGTAATATTGATTAGAGATTGTCTCCTGAGTACTAGAGGTCAATTTGAATTGCTGAAGTCTATTTAGCTCTATTTGGATTATTACTGCTTGTAACTGGAACAAAAAGGACAGCAGATGTAAGTGGACAAACTGGGGAACTGTTTCATCCTCCAAACAATGATTGATGGTTGTCCAAATTACTGGCAAGTGAAACTGGCAAGTGAAATTCAGTCCTTCATTCTGGCTACTTGGGAATGGCATTGTCCTGCTTTTGTGCTTTAGTTTTGCTCAAGACATCCTGTCTATACCTTGGGGTGTGCTGAATAATTAATGGTACCCTAATGACGACTGTAGTCCTAGATATAAGAATGACCTTAAAAACATTGATCTTTGTTTGATGATGCATATCACTTTGAACTATAAATCTATTTACATTTGACCCTGGCAGACTGATCCAGAGCCAAAATCCAAACTGGTGACACAGTGTATCACAGTTAAGCTCCTTTCTTTAGATTCTGTTATTTATAGCTCAGTTAATCAGTGGGTTTTTTTTGTTTTTGTTTTTTTTTAAATAAAATGTAACTTTTTGGAAGGTATAGAGTATTTGTGGTTAGTTTTAATGTCCCTCTAAAGTGTAACCTCCTTTTTGGAACTTTTTACTCTCTTGTAGCTCATTGTTTTGTTTTTACAGCCTGCACATTCACTCTATGGTTCTCAGAGTTCTCAGTAACCCTAGTAGCCAAAAAGCTCTGATAAAACCCACTGTTCACTACCTACATACTACCAAGCACAAAATTTGCAACTAGCTGATGATGAAAGGTGAGATTTTAGCAGCTAAAGAGCCAGGTGTTTTTATCAAGTTGGTTAGTGACGAGCCATCAGGGCACTCTAAGCCCTCGGATTGTAAAACGTTTTACTTCTCATTTTATATCTATATATATTCTCAAAGATCATGTACCATAAAATCTAACTTTTTGTAAGTCTAAATTTTCCTCCCCAACATCACTACAATTTGTCTGTATTGTAAAAATCAAGCACAGAAAAAGAAAATACCTCTGTGTCCCACCCTATCAGGATCTTATAATTTCGTATGATTTTGAAGGACATTAAAACTAACCACAAATACTGTATATACTCTATACCTTCCATGTAAAATAAATATTTATGTCAAAAAGAAAAAGCACTTTAATAAAATGTTATCTTTTGTGATTAATTGGTAGGCTTGTGCATTTGTGCCACAGCTTATAGGGATGGGATAATAATTTGGCTTTTTTCTGTGCTGCCACCAAAAACACCTCTAAGTGCGCCGAGCCAGAACCAATTTGTATTGGACAGATGTGCACAATAATACAAAAACTTGCAAACTCATTAGCTGGCTTGAACCGCTATTATGCAATATCAGTCAGTAGAAACACCAACATTTATTGATATGAAAATGCCGCAGATGTTGCAAATGTTTCATGGTAAGGTTTAAAGTTTAGAAAAGTGAAATATTAAGAAATTAAAGGTAAAAAAACATGAAAATTATACTACTAAATGTCAAACAACTGGAGTATCTGAAGACAATAGCGAAACAAGTCAGAATTGTTCCTTAGTAGCCCAGTCTTTTGTCTTATGTTGGCAAATATAAAGTATGATGTAGTTAGCCATATCATATCATAGCTCCGCTGTGAATATATAGTATAAATATAATTTCTGTGAAAGGTTAGGAGAAGGCTACAGGGAGATGTCTGTTACTTTGCTTGGCTCTAAGTGGAGGTGACAGCATTCAAACATGGTGACCTTGCGAAGGGGACCAGTGACGGGCTTCCCTGTGACTGAAGGAACATTTCTGGAGGCACCCTGCAAGGCTTTTTGATTTGCGAGGGCCTATCATCAAGGGAACCTGCATGGCGGCAATAAGAGTGGCTTTTTTATTTATTACAAGCTGCCAGCGGCGCCACTTCAACCGCACAACCAGCTTTTTCTGGCCAGGCTTCGATGGGCATGGGTGAAAACTTGCTTGTGAAGGAAAGTGTATATTGATATGATGAAAAATATTTCATCCTGAAAGTGTACAGTGTATTGATTTTGTAAAGTTGTACAACATAAAAGTAACATAAGGTGTGTTAAAAGAAATATGAAAGCTTGCAGATAAGGAGGTACACTAAGTTTAGAGCGCGTTTATTCATCCTTGGATCAGTGATTATTCATAAGATTATACACGTCGATACTTCAAAACTGACTTCAAATTCATAAAATACTTAATATATACAGGTTGGGGAAAGCATGTAGAGTACTGTCAAGGTTTTTAAATGTTTATTTAGCAAAAGAAATAGATAAGAGATGTCAGTTTCACAGTTTATAAGCCCCCTATGTCCCTAGAGGGCTGCCGTAGCCTCTGGCCATTCTCCCCTTACCTTAGGCATCACCTGGAAAAAAAACTGATGCTTCTAGTCATTCTGCATCCCTGCATCTGTCTGAAAATAATTGGTCAGGAACCTTCTCTCCAAAAAGGGGCCATGAAAGAGTAATAGCTTGCAGCAAAAACACGCATGTCTGACAGATCCCATTTGAAACTGAAAATGTATAGACCTACACTCTGTGCACAACAAACCTCATACCTAGTTAAAATAAAGTTTCCTTTACTTTATCAACACTACTGAGGAGAAAAATGTAAGGTCAGTATAGTTCAAAATACTAAGCTTTGCAGTGTGGCTTCTTACCGGACAACAGATGGGTCTTAATTGAATGTTAAAATGAGTTCTCAAATCCGATTTATGAATTGATGTTGCTTTTCAGCGCCAATCGATCGGACAGCAACCACTAAAGACAGCTTAATTGTCATTTAGTCACTGCACCGTTTTGTGAAAGACTTGTGCAAAAGAAGGTGCATAATATGGCCCAACTCCAACTGTTCAGTTCCTATTTGTGCTTTGAATTGCACTTTACAGGGTAACTATTTACTGAGTTGAATTCTCGAGGAGGTAGACCAATAAATTAGCAAAATGAAAGGACAAAAATCCCCAACAAATCACCGCAAACCCCTACTGGGTGACTTGACCTTTGATGCCTCATGAGCTTGATGGAAGTACTCAGATAATGATACTTTAAAACTTACAGTATTTGAGTAAATGTGCTCTTTTGCGTTCTATTTCTGCCCACAATTGAGGGTTATGCTTTTCTCACATGGCAACTACTCTTTCTTTACGCCACTGTATTGTCCATCATTCCCGTGAATAACAACAATAGATATTGGATATTCAGTCATATCCTCATATGCATTGGAACATATGCACAAAAGAAAGACATTTCAAATGAAAAAATATAAAAAAAACATATTTATTTACTTGCAATCCAGTGTTGGAGAGAACATGAAATGCATTCAGTGGACTGGGCCTGGATCGACACTGTGTAGCCAACCTCTAATATCGTGGCATATCTGCATTTGCCATTCTTTTTGGCCATGTCTAATCCGGCAGAAGAAAGGCTCCCGTGCTCAAGCACTGGAGGGAAAACAATACCATTGGGCTTTGCTCTACCTGTAAGCTCACAGATGAGACAGAAACAGAGAAAAATTAAGGGGGAAAAATCATTATTCTCTGAATGAGATGTCTTGGGTTTGATCAGAGTGTGAATCAAAGCCCATCTCTTAGACTACTTAAACATTCACTTTTAAAATTCCAACCTGATTGTACTTTTATGGAAATTTCTTGCCATCAGTGGCTGCATTCTCTCCTGTCTCCAGGTCCTCTTGTATCCCTGTAGATATCTGACTCTGCCCTTCATTAGAATTCTCTTGGTAAGAAAGCAGGAGAAATGAGCAGAAGATGTAAATTCAGTCGAAAAGAAAAGGTTTAGATCTTTTCCTTTTTTGTCCAGGGAATAGACAAAAAAGAAAAATCATGGATATACCACATCATTGAGTCAAACCTGACACCAGGGCAGAAGACTTAAGAATTTCATTAAGAAAATGTTACAATGCATCACAATCACTGTCATCATATATATATATATATATATATATATATATATATATATATATATATATATATATATATAAAGTATTTTCTTTATTACTTGATGCTTCTGTTAAACAATAGAGCAATATTTAGTAATGATTCATGGTTACAAATTTAAAACTTCATAGCCAAGACAGCAACAATGTAGGAATTGCTAAGATGGTCGACTTCTTAAATAGAATTCAGTAGAGAAATAATTGTAACAATTATTCATTTATGCTAAAAAAAAAAGTGTACACATATCAGCAAGAAGTGCAATTGTTGACTTGTTCAGACATATTCTCTTGTTCAGAAGCCATGTCTTACACGTCCAACTTGAAACTAGAGGGGCCACGGCAACATTTCATTCATTGCTTTTATTATAATAAAAAAAAAGGGCGAAAACATTTGAAGTGCATCATATAGATACTAAAGTTATTTTAGCATAAATTATGAGTATACAAATTTTTTGTGTAACAGATATGGGAGTATAGGCATATATAGTTGATGCAACAACAACAACTTCAGCAAATCCTTTCCTTATAATCTAGCTGGATGTCTTGCAGACTGCGTCACCTGGGTTTTAGTAAGTAGGAACAAAACAAATTCAGTCTTGTTCAGACAGTGCTCACAGCTCAATTGTTAACTCTCCTTGCATGTAAGTGGTGACATCGACACGCAGGGCGAAACAGATGCTGCTATTACTTTCCTTCAAGTACTTTACTTTCTATAAGGGAGTGTTAGTTGACATGTGTTGACATCTGCAACTTGCCAAATGTGGATGTGAGTTTGTGAGTAAGTTATAGGCAGTTCCACAAGGGGCTTTGTTTACTATACTATATTTTCTACTGACACATTTTGATAGTCTATACTGAGTGTGTAAGAACTGTTCTTATGGATCCCGCTGCGATAGACGGTAACAAGCGTGTTGCAGTAGTGACTGCAGTACATATATTTCATATATATAACTGTCATATATATATATAACATTTTTGCAGTGGCAGTTAATATATTTGTCTACATTGATGTTGCTGGGGTTTTCTACTGTTGGTGATGTCGGAACAGGAGGGCAGCATTAAGACTCACCTGGCACACGTTTGACCTCATTTACCTGTCAAATAATAGGACCAAAATAGGACATTGCTGGCCTTTATGATCTGACTTTGGATGCTGTCAGGTCCACACTGACTGCATGTGAGGCAGTCATTTTTCACTTAGCAGATATGGGTATTAATGCTTTTGATTTCAACACAGAAGTGTCAATTTACTAATTAAATATAAATAACAAAATGCCAAGATATTAGTGATCTCGACTGATCTCATCATCATATATCTATCAATTTAGTTTATTTAGTAATCTAAATTTGTGAAAATTAAAGCCAGATGCAAGAGAAACAATTAATTGGGAGCAGAAACATTATCAGTACATATGGGTATGACTTTATTATAATTATTACGATTTTAATTCCTGTTAAACTTAACAAATATGTTCAATTTTCTGCTTGAGAGAAATGGAGGATCAGTCAATACGTAGCTTGGACAGTTAGGATTTTAAATCTTTACCAAATTTTACCACAGATTTGTTGTTAAATAAGCTGAGTATCTAAATTATTATTTCTAACACTTTCAGATGGAAGCCGAGAGCCCCTTTCTTAATCTATGCTTTGGACATGTGATGACAATATTAGTTGTGGCCACACAGGAGCATCCTCGAATCTGAAGGGAGACACGGTCACATCTCTACTCTGGTGACGAGATTGTTAGAAATTAACAAACCTTTCAAGTGAAAAGTTCTTTGAATGGCTGCCTGCCATGTTGGACAGAAAATATGTAGGCTGTAGTATTTCCTGACCGCCAAGGGAAATAGCATCAAGGCCTAGCCGAGTCACATGGCAGCCAACCAGCACTTCCTCTCATTATTAAGAAGCCATGCACCGGCTCCCAGATGCTAATCAGTCTCCCAGAGACCTCAGCGCTGTGTGGTTAGTACAGATTTACAGCTCTTCTCAGCCCTCCATTTTTATTAAAGATGATCTTTCACACAGAAGGAAAAGGATGCTCTCCAGACAAATGTTAAAATGCAATGCAAAGTTTCAGGCATGAAAGGCAAAAACTGTAGGATTATTCTACAGCTATTCCAGGGAGGATGAAAAAGGAGGAAAGAATGTGGAACAAAAACATCAAAGGACCGTAGAGGAAGGGGTAAAAAGGAAGAAAAGCTGTGAAATATTTAGTACGAGGTCCCAACAGGTGGTCAAGGGTGCAATGCAAGGCTATGGTTCCATTGCCATGAATAATGGATGACGCTTGTACTTATTTTTGTAATCTAGTAATTTCTTTTCTCCTAATTGAAAAAGAAAAGCGATTCATTTACAATAACCAAAAAAAATACAGCACAAAATTAGATTGTTCCTAGATGTAATTAAATAACAATTAGGCTGTAAGAATTAAAAGCAGAAACCATATCATTGTTATAAAGTCATTGTAAAAAAATGTTTCATTCTGCTGCTTGGAGCTGGAGAAAGGAAGACATAAAAAAAAGTTACTTTAAACGTTGCATGCTGTAAATGAACGCCAACAAATGAGTGTGTCTTTGCTTTGCGTGCAGCGTTCAAGCTCGCTGAAAGTTTGGTGCTAAAGTTCTATAAAATTGATTTGATTCTAAACATTGTTGTAAATATGAATGCTGCTGCTGTGTCACTCATCCAATACCTATAAAAGAATTGGAGGCCAAATCCAGTACAGCGCATTGAATGTTATTAAGTCATGCCCCATCAAGAATTCAACCAGCTGTATTAATGTCTAACAAGATGTGACTACATTTCTTTGATACAGAATATAATATTTGTTGTTTATATTGACTTACAGTATCAATGAGTAGCCATTTCCACTCTGAGAGTACACACTTCCTGCAGTATGCAAGAGTTTTTTATCTGTACATCATGTACACGAGTCATGCCTCAGAAACAAACACGGGTAGAATACTGCACCAATGAGCCACGTTTGATTTCTAAAATGCGATAAATTTGAACAGGTTTTGGGAATTGAACTGATAAATTATAAACTGATGAACATTTGGAGCTGGAGTTGCTAGCTGCAAAGGGACTAGAGTGTTTCGGTAAATAATCTGCACACATCTCTTCAGTGTTTCCCACACATTCCCCACAAAACCATATTCATTCATGGTGGCAACACTGTGGAAAAACACCTTCATTTTACCTGTTAGAAAATGTATTTTTAATCAGTGTTTACATTTGAAAAGCAGAGTTATATTTATCTGCAATCATGACATATTATGACATTTACTGTCACAGTTTAAGAGTTTTATGGTGAACTGATCAGAAGTGACAGCTTTTTAGTGGTGATTCTAGTGTTTTAGACAACACTGCATCAACAGAAGATGAGCAAGATGTTTTTATTTCAGTGAGTTTATGCATTCTGAACAATCCCCCCACCCTTCATTAGATCTACATCTAATAATCATTTTCATTATCAAGTATTATGATTATTATTATAGAGTAATAATTTTGTCTTGTAATATGTTCTCATCACAAGTTTCCAGAGCCCAGAGTTAAAATTATGTTTTTTTCTGACCAGCATTTAAAAAAAAAAGAATTTACAATGATGTTTAAGAGAAAATCACCAAATCTTCAGCTTTGAGAAGTTATAACCAGCTAATGTTTCAACCTTTCAGTTGATAAATTACTTAAGGGGTTAATCCATTATTCAAAATTGTCAGAAGTTAATTTTGTTTTCAGTTTCTAATCAGATAATCAATTAATCAAAAAATTACTTAAGCACTGTCAGTCATTTAAATATAGAAATTACTCCTCAATCTTTTTATTTTTGTCTGTGCTACACCCAGACTGCCTACTATTAAAATATATTTTGGGAGATCTGTAACACATTTTTGAGGATTTCAAAGATCAACATTATTTTTAATTGCCACATTGAAAAAAAACGGCCAGATTAGGGTTTTGGAGTGATCCCTTGATCAACTTTGGGTTAATCATTGAGTCTGCTGAGCAGTAGATTTCTATTTGATATGCGTATATTAGCGTGAATGTGCAGATTTAGTCGCATTCAAAAAGGCCATTGTGGGACTGCAATGAAAAGAAGGCAAACGCTCAGAGTAAAGGTACGATGCCACAAACCTTTCACTCAGCATTGTCAAACAAGTACTTGTTTGGAATGACAGAGACAATATCAGTGCTCAATAGAGTCATATTTTCCTAGACAGTAGACTATGGAATTTGCCCTTCCAGACACTGGTCTTCAGTTGGGATGCTTTGCGTGACTGAGGAAATGCACTGAGCTAAAATTACTTAAAATCTTGATAGTTGTGTGCTCTTTATTGAGCTATTTATCATTATTTTCAAGTAAGCTGAAATTAAAGTAAGCAAACACTTTTCTGCACTGTGTTTCTCCATTCCAGAAGTAGCACTGTGAAAGCATAACCGCGAGGTGTCTCCGTATTTGAGGCTGTCGCTGCTTCTTCTCGTCTTTCTTATCCTTCCTCATTCACCGCCCACTACTATACATCTTAATATAGAACTAGATTCCCTTAACATCACTTCCTTCCTGGTCTCTCATCTATAGGCAATTTTGTTAGTAGTTCAGTCCACCAGACAGACAGTACAGTATTTTATACTGTAAAGACAGACTCTCTTTTAACATTTAATCTGCATGAAACTAACAGTAAATTATAGACGACAAGTAACAGCAGCTCATCAGTGATCTTTTAAGACAGGCCTTTTAAGTTTTTTCGGTCTTTCACAAGGGCAGATCTCCACAGATGAACCCTGTATCTATAAGATTATTAATACAACCCTTAGGGAGAACAAACTGCAAGTCTAGCAACTACTTTATTAATCTCTCCTTAAATTAAGGAGCAGTGGTGGGCATCCTTTTCCTGTGGTTTTCCTTTTGCAGGTTTTACACACAGTAGAAGCCCGCATAGGCTCATAAACCCAAATGTCCCATGGCGATTTATTAGACGCACTAACGACAATGCAATTAAGACCCTCGCCTAACTAAAAACAACTGAGTATGCAAAAAAGTAAACTGTGCAGCAGTGTTTTTATTTGCCTTAATTCATAGACCAGTCCTGAGTCTGCCTTACAGGTAAGTTTGAATTTCATTTGGCTCTGCTCTCTCTTAATAAACGAGATGAACAAAAGGGGATAATTAACATATATTTACAAATTATACTATTCAAACTAATTTAGTTTCTGCAAAATGAATCTCTGTTACAAAGGAAACTGAAATGGAAATTTCTGAGCATTAAAATGGATGAGTGTTGTTTTATGAGTCTTTAGCATCACTGATCTTTTATTAAAGTTATTCAGTAGCCTTTTGCAGGGTTTGAATGAACAGTGCTTTACAGAAGATCACACGACAGAGTGTTTCCAAATTATGTATGAATTCATACTCGACATGCAGCATTCATGGAAAGAAATGCCACTGGGAAATTCAGGAAGAGGTCACTTTTATATTTCTTTAGGTTCTCATATTGAACATGTGCAAGCATGACAACACACTAAATTAGCTACATGATTATAATTGATTTATTTACCGACCAGATTAACAGTACAGTGAATCTGTCATGGAAGATACTAAGAAGGACCGTGATCAATATCTAAATGATTATGTTTTAATAATGATTTTAGATAAATCCCCAAAATTCAATTTCTGATTTCTGGTCTTTTTTTAACAGTATTTCTGTTAAATCTGATTTTATTAATGCAGTTCCAGTACAACAATGAACACTTCTGAGAAAAAGCTTTATTCAGGGTCTGCAGTTTAATACAGCTTGTATTTACACACTAATTTAAATCGCATCGCTGTAAACAAATGAATGTATATTGCTTATGACAAACCTATTACATAACATAGTTTAAACATATATAAAAGAAGCTCCACTAAGTTGAATTTGCAGAGTTTTCAGTCTTTTTTATTTGTATTTATTGGCTCTTTCATCAAATACCTGTCACATCCATTCTTAATCCTCAAAGTTATAGTTGCAGAAGATATTTAAAAGCTTAATTGTGTGCCATCAAATACTGGTAATATTCCTGATTAATATTTTGATATATATTGACATTAATATTAAGGCTCTTCATTTTCTCTTAATAGTTCACACATTAAAAATGCACTTAATGACTGAGATGCAGTTGTGTCCACGTGTGCCACATGATTAGTATACAAAATTCTACATTTTCACAGTTTCACCCTCAAAGTGGCACAATTATGAAGCGTCACAGCAGCCTCACACACCAGTTATTTTTGTTCTACATATTTCATCCCACATTCCACTTATTATTATTCATTTCAACAGTGAATATACATATCATGATTTGATAATGCGACCATAAAGAAAGATTTTCTTTCCCAACCATAAAGCAAACCATTTGTTTGCGAGCTCCATTTTTTTTTTGATTGCTTTGACTCTGTCACACACAATTTATTATTTATCCCAGTCTTCTGTATTACAAATGGTCTCAGGATTAGGACAAATCAAGGCTCTCCAAACTATCAGGAGGGAAATGGATTCCTGAACAATATGTGTCAACGGAGCAATTGGCAAAGGAGTGACAGTGGCCCTTGAGAGGGGCCAAACAATGCCTGTATGTCGCAGGAGGAAATCACACTGTTCCACTTGAGACAAACACAATTTCATATTAATGAATAATTGAGAAAGTTTAGAACTGGGTTGGGATCAATGTGCGTGAGCGTTACGTGTATCTGTGTCATGGTAATACTCGGATTGTTTCCAGCAGCGCAGCTGTATAGAGCTGGGTTTCTTTAGTGGGATTAAGCGGATTGATCGGGTCACAACAAGAAGACATGTTTTGGGAAATGTTTCCTCAAGAATGCAAATTTTTGAATTGCATTTCAGCTTCATATTTAGTGACTTCACATAAACCTTGAACTTAAGGATTTATCTTAATCAAGATATATCCTGTAAAATGTATTTTAAATGAATTTAGTTACCTCTATTATTTGAATTAACTGCCTGTAACCTGTTGTAGCCTATATTCTCCTACATGCATTTACAGCTCATCAGCATGAACTGTGGCTGCGCTTGTTAACCTGTGCCTCGGTATCAAGGCCGGGGCTCGTTTGGTACATGAGAGGAGAAAGGAGGGGGTGGTCGACTTAGGGCACAGTGCCTTGACTGGAGACGAGGACGCTCCATACTGCACCCCCATCCATGCTAATGATCCGAGCTCTGCACATAATTAAAGCCCTGGTACCCGTCTCCTGTGAAACACAAGGGGGGACTCTTGTACGTCTCCCAACGTAGCTAGAGGAGGTTTGGAAAACTTCTGAACATCTATGGTCCATTATGTATAATTTCAAAACACATCCCAAGTATGAGGAAAAGAAACTTTTCATTTTTAATGACAAAATCATGAATTATTCTATTTATTGTATACACTCACTCTTTCAAAGGTAGCTGGTCTATGAAAGGTGAAGCTGAATCAAGAGGAAAGTCTTTTTGCTGTTAAGTAGGACTTACCGTAGCAAATGACACCTGTTGAGCGCTGTGGATATGAGCAGAAGCTAAATGAGTGCAACATTAACATGCAACATGTTCTTTTGTGTTACTTGTTTTTTTTTTTCTAATTTCCCCACCTTGTTATTTTTATAACTCCCATTACAATAAGGACAAGGTAACATAACGAAAACAAACACATTAACTGTTGGTCCCACATTCCCCAGTACACAGGAATGATTCAAACACTATTCACTAATTTAAAAACAAATATGGTTAATTTTTGATATTTCATAATAGTAGCCTTAAAAATAGAAAGGTGCATCTGTGATGAATGAAATAATAACACAATGAGATCCAGTTTCCATTTAAAGAGATAAAATTCATCCATGTGTTCTTGGACATTTTGAGTAGAGGATCCGACACTCGTGCTTTTCATGCAGTTGAGGGATGTTGTTGTGATATTCTGTTGTCTGAAGTCTGAGAATTTCAGCCATGTTTCTAGTTTTAATTACAATATTACTAGTTGTTGCATATCCTGGGACTGAGCTGTGTGCTTGTGGCTTATGAGATGCTAGCGTTTATAAACCAATAATGATTATCTTTTATACATGATTCATTAGTATGTCCTAAGGAAGCACTGTTTTTTTTATTCCTAACAGGCTGACTTGACTGCTCAGTATGTGACTGCACTGTGTATTAAAAGTCGGAAAAACTCTAGCCCACTTTTTTCTGTTTTTAAGGAAAGGCGAGTATGTGTTGCACTCTAATTGATATCCATTATGCATGACAAATCCTGTTTGTTATTCAGTGTTGATGAACTACACAAATTAAAAGCAAGGCACTCTTGATTGGTGGGACATTTTCATCTTGTATGGATCTGCAACATACAGTGCAGTTATCACATTTAGCCAATAGGTGTCCCTACAAACCATATAAACACTGCGCTGTGCTGGTCCTGCCTGCAGCATGGCACTGTTGTAACTGCAAACATAACAATCATCACCATCTCTTTCACTATAATAGAACCAGAGGCCACAGCGACAAAAATACTGGTAATTAGAAAGTAATTTAACTTTTCATATACATTGCTTGACTTTCTGTTGTATTTGTTCAACCGAATATTTAAAGACCATATTATGATTTAGGATAGATCTCTTTATATTAAGTTGTAAAATATACAAATAGATCATGAATACTCTGGCTGACCTGTAAATAATAAATGGCAGACTCAGAATTTTGAAGCAAAACTGGATGCACTCAAGAATTGACGTTTTCGAGCTTGGAAAGTTAAGTAAAAAGGGGTATTTCTGAAGCAAATCTCTCCGAAAACATGAAACAAAAGGTGGTGATGATATCCAGTGTCGCTCCACCGATAATTACAGAGACGAGCTTTACAGACAGACATTGGCCGAGTTCACACACTCATAGAATAAAAACTCTTCTGAGTGTAAATGCTCAAGCAACTACATTATGAGTATACAAAGGGATTTTCCTATACAGTGGCGATAAAACAACTCCTGATCGTGTCATTTGATGACAGCAGAGATTAGATTACAAACCTAAGCATGCTACAAATCTCATCTGTCAGTTATAACGCCCGATTTGCCCGTCAGTTAACAGTCCCCAGAGCTAACGCCTCCATCAGGCTCTCCTCATTACAATTTACTGTTCCCAGCGACTGGAATGAGCTGCAGAGCAATACTGAAGTGGACATTTTTATGTCAACAGCTCCATGCTTTTACTGATGTTCTCGCTGATAATTGCTTTTTGCCTCCAAAGCCAGCAATAACCCAGCAATAACTGAAACCTGATGTTCCTCTATGTGCTGTCTCCTCTGTTCTCTGATAGCTTTTAACTGTCTTGAGTCTGTTTTTGTCTCTGCGCAGGTACATTTAGGCTGTAATTGTATTGTCTGATATAGTGACTGTAGAGTGGCTCTGCCTTGTTGGAATATTAGTTGGCTTCCAGTTGCAGTCCTATGATTTGCTCCTCTTGTCATCTTGTTATCATGTATAGATTTTACGTATTGAGGATTAAGCCATGCTGTAATTCAAATCACTTGCTTTTTAAAGTATTTTTTGATAGTTCCACACTGTTTGTTACATTATTTTTCATATTGACTAACCTAATAATTAAAAGTAAAAACAAACAATCAAAACATCTAAAAAAATCTAAAATTAACTATATATTGGTCAAATACCCCAAATGACTGACTCTATTGATTGTAAGAAGTTAAATATGATTTGAATTAGATTTTTACAATTTTTTTTTTTTTTACAAATAATAAATAAAACATCAAAAGAATGAATTCTCCCTTAAGTTAGCGAATCATCCTTTATGCAACACTATTTGTTCACATGCTCTAACACATACTGCCTACACTTTAGAAGCAGCCCTGGTGTACTCAAACATGTAAATGACATCTTCATACTCCCATGGGCAACCAATGCACATGGCACATAAATAAACATGCACAAATTAGATAACAAGGTAGCCACAACAAGGCCTTTGTAGGTCTTTGATAGCAAACCACTATACTACAGAGGATTGTAATAGGTTGTCCTTTTTTGCCTGTTGTTGATATACCATCTGGCCCCTGTAACAGCTACATCCCTTTAGGCCTGCAAATAATGACTTTTCATATCCTTGCATCTAACCTGTGCATGGCTCATTGTGCTTTAGGGGAATATGTGACACTCCACATCCCTCCCATTCGCTTTCCTCGTCTTTACTACACCTCTTCAGTTGATGTTTTGACTATGGAGAGAGGTAGACCTTCGCTTGCAGGATAAAAGGAACGGGTAGCGCCCCTCAATCATTCTGCCCTCCAGGAGGCGAGAGGAACGCGGGATGAGAGGGATGGGGGTCCTAGCAGGGTGCAGAGATGTAAGACACATTTAGAAACAGCTTTGGCTGGTGTAAAAACTGTTGACTTTTTATCCTCTCTATCTCTTCTCTATCCTCTTTTGTTGCCTTTGGGGACAAAAGGCATGCAAATATTGGCGCAGGACAATTGAAACCACTGGTGAAAGCATATTTAAAATGTCAGGGCAGTGCCTGGAAAAGTGAAACAGCTGGAAAGTGCATCTCCCACATGGTGCTGTGAGTATTGTGGTGAATACTGCCACGGGTAGAGCATTCTGTCCACTTAGCAAACTGTGCAATTATTGTGTATTTTGCATTCAAGTACTGGAAAAGGAAAAACTGATACCTAACTTATCTGATATTAGCTGAAAAATAAGGCATGTTTAAAGGTTGGTTAATTCAAATTAACCTCTCAGTACCCCTCAGTAGCCTACTGCTGCTTCTTTTTCATCTCCCTACTATAGTTCATATTTTCAGGAACTTGCTGAAACAACATCTGTGTAGTCATGTTGGGGGTAGAGAGGTAACGTGGAGAGCCGTGTAATCAGAATCGTTACTCTGATCCAGGCACGAGTCACCCCTGGGGAGGCTGCAGGGCCTGGGTCAGCCATATGGTGGCAGAAGCCCCTGGAGGAGCCAGCCTAGTAAGCTGGATCAGCTTCAGCACTTCCTGACCGAGGCTCGGGCCGCACCACCAAGCAGGTAAATGAGGGGGGTGGTGGCAGCTACCCCTTAGCAGCAGGAACCACAGCAGCACCATTAGGAGCCTGAGGGCAGAGAAATGGAAATGGTTTCATCCATGGCATCTGCAATGCTAAGGGAAATTAAAGTCAGGGCTGCTGAAACTTACACTAAATCTGCTGAGCCTCTCTGATAAAATACTCTAAGTAATAACTTGTTGAATGCTGTGGCTGTGGCTGTTTTTATTTTCAGAATAAATTCAGTGTTGCCTTATCATCGAATATCTTATTTTAAAGAGACGGATTACACTGGGGTTGTATCTAACAGAAAATTGTGGAGAATCATCTTCTCTCTATTACGATCGTGTCAGACTTGGAAAATGGAGACATTAATCAAAAATGCAACATCTGGGCAAATAAACTCTTTTAAACGTATAAAAACCTTTGAAATGCAGGGATACAATGTCAGTACCATTAAGCATTTTGCAGTCAGAAATATACACGTGAGTCTTTCCCTTACTGCCGAATTCATCAAAAATACAAATTATGCAACCCATTTTATGAGGTTATTTTAAAAATGAAAATAATCACGCAGCATTTATTCTTGAGTGTCGAAATAGCTTAAAATAAGTGCCCGTGTGTTTTGAATGTTTTATTTAGAAAATGTTTTCTGTAGATGGCCCACTGGCCCAATAAATGTATTGTCAGTGAAAAGGCATTATTGAAACCTGAATAGTTATATCTGGCAACTGGTTTATGTGTCCAGTGTAACATAACCGTAAGCCCTCAGGACCTGTACATGGAGAGAAACAGACAGTCCATTTGTCTGCTGGCAGGTACACGAGGCTGCACTGTCAGAGTGGACCGTGCTGCTCTCTGGACTGAACCAGAGGGTTTGTATTCCTGTAATACAAAGACTAGTGGTGGATATCTCTCGGTTTATTGTAGTGACTGACATGAACCTGAACACGATTGAATCCAGAGTTACTTGTTTGCACTCATTTAAGAATTATGACGATAACACAATTTTTCAGGCCTAATATTATTCTTAATTTTTATTCATTGTGTTTCAGTATTTAGTAGATAGGTCTATAGAGTGGTGTTTTGTTTTCTTTTGTGGAAATAACAGCATTTTCCCTAAGGGTTCCATATAAACTGAATGTGAATTGATTTGTACACACAGTAATCTATAGGGTGGAACATTTTGCATTTTGGCATTCCTGTAGCTCAGAGTATTATGCTGAGAAGCCATAATCTCCCTCGAAATGTGCTTTCCCTTCAACATTCCTGACTGCAAGGCCTTCCTTGTTTTGCTGCTCACTTGCACTCGTGTGATTCTTTCATTGTCAGCTATGAAACACCACAGAACATGTGTAAAGCATCTTAACCACTCATGTTTTAGATACCAGTGACATGAACAGCCAGAGTTGGAGATAAACACTGTAATGCTTCTCAGTTTAGGATATTAAATGGGTTTTTTTCAGTCGAAACAGGAACTTAACATTCAATTATTTTTTTGTAATAATCACATAGTTTACATGTTGTGTTAATACGGGTGATTTTCAACAATACACACATTGTGTGCAAAGAAAACACTTTTTTTGATCTAACATCCCTATCAAGAGGACGACACCCTTCATCTGTGCCTTCCCAAACCGTTACAAATCACCTTTGAAAGAGAAATCAGTTTTATGATGTGACAACATCTATAGTTAAGGTTTGGATACATTTAGGGAAAGATCGTGGTTTGGGTTAAAATTACTACTTTGTTAAGGTTATGGAACAACTGTGGTCATGCTTTAAAAAAAACAACAAAACAACATATTAACTGTCGGTTGTAAATGAGAAAATCCATCCATCCCATCCATCCACCCCGACCTCCTATCTACGTGGTCACTCTGTAATAAACTTACCTTACTTCCTCCTTTGCCCCCCTCATAATTACTATATCTGCTAGAGGGTTTTGTGACTTGAACGTAAATGTGTCTTTTGGGGTACTTGCTGAAAGGACTGACGCTGTCGTTCTTCTTGAGAGGAGCGTCTCAGCCCTTTCATGGCGAAAGTGCCCAGAGAGTTGTCGCTATCTATGCTAGCTAAAAGTGCAATAGTGATGGTCAATGTCTCTTCCCCTTGTCCCCCCAATCCCTATCCGACATATCATATCCTACGTTGCCCCCCATTCCCCACATTGCATTGTTTAAATAGTATAAATAAGTATAATTAAATAGTATAGTCAAGTCGGTTTTATTTATAAAGACCCGAATCACAAATTTGTCTCAGAGGGCTTTATGATCAGCACAACCTGTATCTTTAGACTCAGAAATGAAGGCCTTTTCAACCCAAAGTGACTAGATCATGATATGCAACCTGCATTTACAAACAGACCTATTCCCAAATCTCTAGCCTCAAGAAATAGGGTATGTATTCATTGCCATATGAAGGGATTTCCAACTTTGCTCATCATTAATCAAATAAAGCAAATTTTTGAAATACAGCCTGGGGCAGAGGAATTGGTATGCTGTGTGTCTTTAGCTTCCCCAGTACTAATGAGAATTAGTGGTAATTACACTGAATTCTGCACACCCTAAATGCCGCACTTTGAAGCTACCTATAGACACATGTAGGTAGCCAGTCAGGCGGTCTGCGTTCACCTCCCTGCCTTAACTTACAGTTTTCAATTTTATCCTGAATATTAACTCCCACCCAGCTTTTGTTTAGCTTAGGCTAAATTCACATCTACAGCAATGCTTAACCTCCATTTTCATTCACTAATTACAATATCAAAAAGATATTACGAGCCAGACACAATAGAAGCCTTTTCTCCTCCCAGTGAACAGTATAGATAGATTAGCTGCAATTTACCATCAAAGTCTAAAAAGAGACAACTCGGTCCTCTGAGGAAAGCATTGTCGAAAGTTTTCACTCTGCGCCAAGTTTCTGAGCCGGAGCATGCCATTTTCATTTTGTTTGGCATTTTTGAGACGTCTGAGGGAGTTGGTGTGCACTTTAAGAGATGCTGACATGTTATTGTCTGAGTAGCTTTTGGTCTTCGTCTCTAATAGAGAATGGCTTGCCTTTTGTATTTATAATGCATGCTCTCTTTGAGGTTGTTACAGGTGCCACTGAGAGACTCCTTATCAGTCTCTCCTTGTTGATATTCACACCAACATAATTGTTTTCCCTTCCTAACAATCTATTCTGAGGAGTATATGTACAGTAACATATTAGCTAATTATGGATTCTCTCAGCAGTGTGGCCTTACCCTGCGTCGCTTGGTTTCTAATTAATTAGCTATGTTTATGCTAGCCATTATAACCTTGACAGCTCGTTACCTTCATCCCAGGAAAGGGTTCTTTCATGACAAATTACTAGGCTGGATGTGTGACACCTCTCTGACTTGCCTGTGGTCTCCTGTGCTGGGGACAAAAGCCCAGATGACTCTAACTGAGCTGTGTCTTGAAGATATGAGATATTCAAATGAGATGCTAACAGAGAGGGACTTTGTGATGCCGGATGTCTAATGTTAATGTTCTCATTTGAATATAAAAGAATCTTTGCCATTTTTCTGTGGATCAAAAAGTGAGAATAAGAGATGTGAATGTGAGTTCTTCAGGCATGACTGACAAGACAATGGGAAAGTTTTACAGTGTCGCCGCCTTTGTCAAACTGATTTAGCAAGCACTCAAGCAGAAGGCATTATGGGTTAAATGCGGGGCACATAATGGAAAATGAAAAAATATTTATATCTTGTTTCAGTAATAAAGAATAAGCCAGATAAATGTATCATTACAGCATGGAAAGACACAAATACACACATATACCAGGCACTTTGTATACACTATCTGGCAATTGTGTGATAATTTGTATAAGGTCTACGATCCACTTAATAAACAACCATAGACATTTGATTGGTTAGTGATTAGTTGCCCAACTATATCCAGATTTTATATATAGATGCAATCATTGTTTCTATCAAGCAAGTTCTGATCAAAATCTCAAGTAGCCTTAGACTGTGAAAAAAAACAACTTGAAATAGGGACCTCAATGACATGAATGGCATGAAGCTCCAACTGAAAGTTATATAATTTGCATTAAATTTAGAGCCCAACTGATAAAGTGGCCAGGCCGATATATCGATTTATATTATCTTATTTCAGGTATCAGCGTGTGTGTGTTGCCGTTAAGTAACAAGGAATGACAGTACAGAAATACCAAAGATATGTTTGAGGTAATTTAGAATGATGCCGCAATTACATAGTTTGTCCACTAGAGAGCACTGACAATTTCATTTTTCAGCTCTGAAATGTGCTCAGTGCATATCTTGGTCGCAATTCTAGCCAAATTTAGCAATTTAGTTATCCTTACCAGATTACCAAGATTTGTTTATTTTATGTTTACATTCAAAAAAATGAATATTGGCTGATATATTGTTATTAGATTTCTAAAAAAAAACTTTTTTAAAAGTCTCAAAAACCCGATACTGGTCATTGCTAAGATTTGACTACTACCCTCATGAAAAGTCACATAAACATAGTGTGAGTTTGCTAACAATGACCACAGTCACATTTTGCCATTTGATTGTAAATGTGTGCTTGCTGTCCATCACTGAACACACATTAATCAGACATTTATTATCACACGGAGAGAGCATTGTGCACAACTTTGTCTTTGGTAGTCAGTTCAGTTCCTGCAGCCTCAGAGTACTCTGGTTTAACAATATTACTTAAAATATTGAAACCTTTTCGCATGTCCTGAGAAAGCAATTACAGCTTACTCAGACAAACAGGCCTATTCAGGTGGGGTTCATGATTTCCCTGAACCCAACACGATGTCCTTCAGTGAGACGGAGATAATAATTCATGCTCTGGGGCTCCAGTTACGCCAACAGGTCTTATCTACTGCTCCTTATTCACCATTGTTGCTCAATATACTGTATTGTCAAAGGCAAATTGAGGATGTATAATTCAATAAGCAATGTACTAAAGAATTAATATATTCAAGTTAATTATGCCACCGTGTGAGGGAACTGTTGTACATCGGATTACCAAAATGATTTTTACTTTTGACCTTGGTCTCTGCGGATCAGCTTCATTATGAGGTTTTAGTTATAGCTTAACATTTTAAAACAATTGGAATGGAGCGGCCCCTGTATTTATGATTCAAGGATTGATGTCCTTTGTTTAAATAAAATATGGCTGAAAGGTGGGAGTGTGAATGAATCTTTTCAAGCAAGTGATTAGATGGGAAATTTATTTATTCATGTTTATGTTAGGTTTCGCTATTCTTAAGACAGCTGCTCCACAGAGGAAAAGCTGCAGAGGAGATGGGAAGGAACTGGCTGGTGTAAAGTGTTGATAGAAGAGCTAATGTTATCTGAAGGTTTTAATGAGAGGTTCTGCTTCTCTCAACCTTCACAGTGCCAATATGCAAACCACCCTGCAGGTCCTGTACCTGCTCTCAGCTGAACAACTTGTTCAGCGGAAAATGAGTGGCCTCGTTGTATATCCTCCCAACTTTGACAGCTGGGAGACGCCTAAGGCTCATCCTGAAGCTACTACCTCAGTTTCTGAGAGCAGAGTTGCGGCAGAAATTAAGGCTTGGGTTTTTTGCAATCTTCCATTAATTGCAATGCAGTGTTAAGTGACGCTGTTTGTCCTGATACTGCATGCCTTTATAGTCCTGATTGACAGTGTGAATGTTAACATGCAGAGGGCCCTACTGAAAAAGTATTAGTTATTCTTTACTGGCCAATGGCAGCTAATAATAATGATTATTTAAAGAAGGAGAAAAGGTTCTTGTGAGGTTCAAGTCTGAGCGTCAGCCTCAGAGGATCACAGTAACTTTTGTAAATTGCATTAACTTTTTAAAATGTAGGCTAGGTTCTTTGTGTCTGCTAGCCTCATCTCATTAGATTTTCCAATTATTATTCCTTTTCACTGTGTTACTACTGGGCAAAAATGCACACCCCTGACACAGTAAAAATAATTAGCTACTCCCAATAATGCAGCAGTGTGTTTGGAGCAGAGTGAGGTCTCAGGGTTTTTTTTTCCAGAGATCATGACACTCTGAATTACCTGAAGAATACCTGGAGCAATCTATGAACCTAATTAACTTCCCACAGAGACCAAATCAACACATCATTTTGAAATATATGGGAAATAAAAACGAGCATTTGCCAAGGTCCCTTATCCGTCCCTTTCTCTCCCTTCTTTCCCTTTCTCTCAAACGTTGCTTTCTCTGGGATCCATTGCATGTAAGCAGAGCTGAAGAATGACGATGGTACGTGGTGGGAAGGACCAAGTAATCAATGTGCAATTTGAATTCATTTGAATGCACTCAATCATGCCCCTAATGTTGATGGCTCACGGGGGTGAGCATCAGTTATGCAGGAGTGTTATATAGCTTTGGTTTGGACCCATTTCATCAAATATTTATGGGGTGAAAAAAAAGTGCATCAAAATAGGAGTGAACAGAATTACACTTAAGTTTCTCATGTGTTTGGAGCTCTTGACTTGTGTTGCTCTGAATACTGAGAGTTCTTTTGTCCAGGTTTCTTTGGTTGTTTTTTTTTTTTTGGTTGTAGAGGGTGTTGGAAGAATCAGACATGTCATCAAACTTTTTTTTTCATTCTCTCTCTTTTTTTTTTTTTTTGCTTATTTACTTAGATGAACTCATCAAACCCTTACTTTCATGCCATAAAAGGCTCTTGTCTGAATGGACACATAGTACAAAAGCAAGTGATGCAAAAAGGTGAAATCGGGGTATATCTCTCCAGCTCAATTGAGCCTGCCTTTTCTCCTCACTCTTCATCAGCCTTGCCTGCCTCGCCTCTGTCTGCCAGTGTGTTTGGCTTTTAGATGTGATGTGAGCGTACTATTCTCTCAGACCCAGGCAGTTACTTTGTGAACAGCCGCTGCCTGCACACTGATGGTATTTCACTGCAGCATCCCCCAAGTTATATTAAATTTGCAACCAGCCCTCTTTAAGTCTTTTTCATGAGATGTATGTTTTAAAGAGTGTGTCAATTCTTAAAGATGCCCTTGGCTTTTATCAGTCGTTTTTAAGAAAGCTTTCAATAAAGAGTGAGGCGAGAGCTCGACGTGGCGGTGGCCCATTTTGCTTGCATAAACTGCATATAAAATCTTAAACCCAGATCTTAAAGGCTGATACGATCTGACTTAAAGCCGCCTCAACAAAGCCGAGGCTTCAATATTAATGAATTTAACTTAACATCGTTTTAACAATGATTCAATGTTTGCTCTTTTCAGTTTAAAGCACTTTTCTTGTTTTTAAGCTATAACTATGCATTCCTTTTTCACGCATAGCTTCAGCTGCTTGGTTCCAACTGCAATTAGGCGTTTGAAGCCGTGACTTTTCCTCTTACAGCCTTTTTGTTTCATGTTGGAGCCCATCTACAAATAAACCCCAAGCAACCATGTTTGTTTTTAACATTCTGTAAGTTCCAGCTGTTCTGTTGACCTGTATCCCTCGTAGGGTGCCAGGGTAAAGCAAGGGCACAATTACTTTTTATTAGAGCTCTGACTCCTGATACACCTCTACTAGGAGGGGCGAGCCATCAATTTTAGACATGCTAAACCTCTTGTAGCAGGAGACGGGGGAGCCCACCAAATGTGAGTTTATGTCTACGGCTGATATGATAGTGGAGTCAGTGGTAGCGTCCTGCTGGGTTCCCGCACAGATCAGAGATCACAGATCCTCAGTGCTCACTCCTGAGAGTCTGGCTTTCTGCAACATTTACCCACTACATGGGCCCTTCGAGCTGTCATTCATACGCCGAAGCTCAAACACACATGCAAGCGCACACACGCTCAGGACAGAAATTACAGTACGTCTTAATTATGTACATATCAGCCTGCAACAAATCAGGTCTTTTGACAGTTCTGCATTAAGAAATTATTAAGTGTTTACTCAGTAGCATAAATTCATCATGTTTTGGTTTGCATTTTCGCCAAGGATTGATTATGGGTCTACCTTTAGTTATAAAGAGTGTTCGTTGAAATCAGAAAAACAGATGTGATTAATTAAAGGTAAACTCTGAGACTGTCTGCCCATGTGTGTCTATTTCAGATGGGGTCAGGTCATTTTGGATGAGGAAGAAAGTAGCCACTTTACCTCTCTGTAAACTTGCCGTCATCCCCAAGGAAGACTGGTATGTTACTCTATATGCAACACAGAAATACATCGGTTCCCAACCTTGGTGACAAGACCCTCGAAGGCACCTCAAGAAAGATCGGAGGGGTCACCAGATGATTAACAGGATCAGACAGAAGAAAAACAAACCGTATTTCTGCCATAAAAATCTTTTTTTTTTTTTTTTTTACCTCTTCAGCTCATACCTTTTTTACCTCTTGTTTATACGAATTTGGTTATCAATTAAACTTACATTAGCATATGCAGCTTGTGACAAGAGTTCACAAGTATTTATACATGCTTTTCATGCTTTGTACATTGCTTTATTTTGAGGGGTCAAAAGATATAAAGGTTGGGAACCACTTTTGCTCTAATGTAAAAGAGCATTGCACTTTTTTAGACTAGCTTCTATACACATTTCTGGCCATAAAATTGTGAATATATGTCAAAGAATTTCATTTTTAAGGCCCCTCTACTTAGTTTTTGTTACAGCATAGCATGAAAAAGAGGCTGTGATGCATTCAGGGGTTGCATTATTTAGCACTCTAAGGTGTAATACTAGTGCTTCATTATTATTATTATTATTCACTCATCAGCTTGACTTTGTTGGATATACGTGCTGTTTATTCACACATCACAAAACAATATTGATCTCCTTTCAGTTCATCATAGTTGGTCTGAATTTTTCACATAAGCTTGACCTGCACTTGACTTGTCACATTGATCCACACAGTCTATACTGACCAGAGGAGAGAGAGGCCAAGACCATCAATACAAAAGATGGTCCCTGTTGACTTTGCCAACAGCTAATTATGCGTAAACTCTCATATAGACCAATTAGCAGACTAAAAAACTGTCACAGATCGATTTTAGCTGCTATCCACCCTTCAGATCCAAACCACCATAGGTTTTTCCCTTCATGTTCTGCACCTCCAAAAGATGTTAGAGGTGAGAAAACAGAAAAACACAACACAGAGATCATAAATGCCTAATATTTTATCAGAATGACAAAAATAGATGTGCTTTTAACAATATCTATTAAACTTTCTTTGGTATCTTGTAGAGATAAAGAGGATTACGTTTTAAATATTCATGTAAAATGTTTCTGGATAATGCACGAACCTAGTTGAAATTTGGTTAGTGTGGAAAAACTCATTTGCATTGTGGTATACACGAAAGGGAGAAGTGGTGTGAGTGAAGCTTTTGCAATGCAGCTATGGGGAGATACTAAACTAATTGCTGATACAGGTTGTAATTATTGTATTGGATATAGGCGTCCTGAGAAATGTGATGGCATGGTGGTATCTAGCGCCCGGCACACAAAGTGCAAAGAGTACAAAACGGAGGGTTGCAGTGCTCAATCAAATATAAAAGTGTCTCAATCGTTTTTTTTAAATCACAATTTGTTTTTATCGTCCTAGCTTAAGGTTGTTAAAGATGAGCACATGTACTCTTCCTTGGTTGACAGAGTACGCAAATATTAAAACAATAAAAGAAATAGTTTCATCCTTAACACCATGTGAGTTATCTGTATCTATTAGCACTAGCTCATTTTCAGATCTGGAACCTATACCAGTATACGGTGGCTGATTTAAGGTTCAGGGATCTGATCGCCTCGGGCGAGTTATTCTAAGAGCCCCCTGATGTCAGTGGGACTGTCTGGCAGAATAAAAGGCAAGGCAATAAACTGGGGGAAAAAGTAGCACACACGCATTGAAATCGGGGCCTCCCCGAGGCGATGGCCCAACTGGCCCGTGGTTAAATCCTCCACTGAAAGTGTAATAATCACACCAGAGCCCCACAGAGGGAAAGGAAGAGAAAGAGAAAGAGTGGGGGAAGACACAGAGGTACCAAAACAAAAGCCACCCCTCTCTGTCCTGTTCTTTTTGTGCCTTCTATCTAAAGGGAAAAAAGACAGAAAAATCTTGGCACTAAGAAAGGGAATTATAGGGGCTGTGATGACGACTGATGGGAAAGTGGAACAAGATCTGAAACAGATCACAAGGCTTTATTGTAGCTGTGGCAGTCATTCTGATGTGTTTGCAGATATAAGCATTTGACTTGTACTCTAATCCTGTCCATAGGGTGTTATTGGCTTGCCCTGGCTGCAAATAAATGGTTAATAATACTTGAGTACCCTAAGCACTGGGCTTTGCAGTGGTAAGATTACTTAAAACACATTTGTGTCCAAGCAGAATGTACTAGTGATAGGTGCTTTTATAAGCTTTGTCTTGTCTTTGGCTATGGTGAATTTATTTTTCTGCCTTAAAAAAAACAAAACAAAAAAAACCCCAATACATTAGTTTAGATTGTAATATTAAGCCCTCTCCATTACACTCTTCTTGAATGCCTCTCAGTTCTTTCCCCTTTAAGAGTGCCCAGCAGGAACTCCCACTATAAATCACATTTAGCACCTCTGACATGTTAGAAGAAGTGATATAGCTGCCAGTGCTCTAATTGCCTTACCCTGCATGCCTTGTCTTTGTGCTCCTGTCTTACATTTTAAGACACTTGCCCAAGTCAAGTACTTCTGTGTGTGTATTTTAGATCTGCGGCCGTCTTAAGAATTGTGCAAATGAGGGGCATGTCGAGCAAAACACAGCGTCATGTATTGTTTGAAAACATCAACTATCCAGAAACACAGCTTGAGTGTTACCGCTGTTGTTCTTGCTGGTAAATTGTGGGAGGTGGAATGGGCTTGCTAATTATGACAGGAAAGGTCAAACTAATTAGCGCTCCCTTTGATCTTGCCATTGAAAGTTCCTGATATCTCCATACAGACTTGACAGAGTTCAAATTAATCAAGAATTGTCCTATATGCGGCAAAAATATCAACTTCTCGAGGAGGCTTTTATTTGCAGAGGGTTTGGTAACAAGACATTCACATGTGCAAATAGGCCTCTTTATCAAGTGGAAAGAGAACACTTTGTGCACCATTAAACCTGCACAATGCCGTAATCGTCTTTGTTTAGATATGTTAAATAAAGCATATCATTATGCTCTACTGGGTGCTAAGTGGTATTTAAAGGTCCATAAATTCAATTAGACAATGTTTAATGCTGCCCCTAGACCGTGTTAGTGCAGCGACGCACGTGATCCAGGGGAGGGTCGCGTCAGCCATTTTTAAGAATTATTACTTAGGATTTACATTTATATTGTCATTTTAATAGTACGGCCCTCTTCAACCGATAGGGGCCTCAGATGCTTCCCGGGCCCCAGCTCATTCCCCCTCCCTCAGGACTGCATCCCATTTGTCATTATACATAGCTAGGAAGAAATCTCTCCTCAGTCTCAGTCTCTCATTAGAGCGGTCCCGTTAGCCTGGTGCTAATGCACAGTTTAGCAGCCACTGCGGAAAATGCTAAAGAGGTCCTGACAACTCCTGGGGGTCGGCTAAGTGTGGGCCAAGGGTTTCTGTGTGTGCGTGTGTACGAGTGCGCACTCGCATTAGTGTTTGAAGGGGGGTAGGATGGGGTCCCAGTGGTTGTTTGCCTGTTTTCCATCAAGAGCCCTCATCTCCTTTATCCCCTTTGTGGCGGAGGCCCTCCTCGGGCAGTTCCCTCTGAGGGGGATCTAAAAAGAGCAGCTGCTGGGGAATGAGTGCCATTTCCTCCTGCTGTCACCAGCACACTGGCAACCCTTAGTCCTCCTGTCCCCCTCCACCCACAAACCCCCTATTAATATGCATATGAACTTGTTTCTCTTAGTTCTGAACTCCAGTGACAAAGTGGGAAAGCATATGCCTGAAATATTCATGATCGCACGCAGTAATTAAGCGGTGGAGAAGGGAACTCTACGAGGGAGAGTCACTACCCCTCTGCTGGAGTTTTTTCTCTCCAGTACTAAAAAGCATGCTGTCCTCTGCTTTCTCAGTAATTTTTCGATTTTCCTTGTCGTGCATGCTGTTGTGCAACACAGAGCCATTTACCATGTAAGAGATAATGAGGCTTGAAAGAAGTGTAGTTTTTGTTGAGTGAGTTAAATCCAGCCACCGTGTGACATCAGGACTGGTTTCCTCCATTTTTCTCTGCACCACGTTCATCATAACTACCTCTTTATTATTTTTTCCATGCAAACACTGAAACTTAAATTAAATTCTTAAATGATATCACTGCAACAAGATTAATGAATCTCTTACCTCTCGCTATTTTAAAACTTGTAAGTGGTGGCAGCAACCTGCTGACTAACATATTAAGGTTTAGATTAGAACATTTTCACTTTAGGATTTTATTTAAGGAACTCTGGGCTGAAACTTTAATCATGTATAACTTTGATCTTTCATAATAGTTCACAGAAATAAAAAATGTGAAGTCATTTTTTTGTTTTTACTAGCATAATTTACACTATTAACCCCTTGGGATATCTTATTTATATCAGTATAATTCATATAGGTTTGAGCACAATCATATCTGTTAATTTTATTTTTTTTTAACATTTAAAAATACACTGTAATATGATATAACATTTTAAAATTGTTGCTTTTTCTTTCATGGATATAATGCAATATTGCAAAGTAGTGCAGATATTATACTGTGTATTAGCCTACACATAGCTAACCCAAAATCGATTTTAGGG
This sequence comes from Macquaria australasica, assembly GCA_005408345.1. Classification (NCBI taxonomy): domain Eukaryota; kingdom Metazoa; phylum Chordata; class Actinopteri; order Centrarchiformes; family Percichthyidae; genus Macquaria; species Macquaria australasica. The sequence goes on along the minus strand of SEMN01000295.1, from coordinate 188,405 downwards.
AATTCATTTTGCATTGAATCATTGCCATCAAGACAGACACTTTGAAGTCAGAGAATAAAACATGCTGCAGACCATTCAGAGATTTAGCCAGAAGAATCAGAGGACACATAGGTGGACGCCTCTTTATAGCCACCAGAGAGATAGAGAGATGGAGAGAGGGAGGGAGGGAGGGAGAGGGGAGGGGGCTTTAGTTATAGAATCTGAGAGGGACGACTAGGGAGAGGAGGCTGTGAGATGGTTGCCGAGGCTTGACAGCCAGGTAGATTGTATCTGACATAAAGCCCAGAGATGAAAGAAGAGCGGACAGCTGGCCCACTGCACTCAGCTCACTCCATGCAGTTGCACTCACCTCGTCACCCCCCCCCACTCCTCCGTCCTTGTTCCTCCCTCCTTTTTCGTTTCGCTCTCATTCTCCTCCTGTTTACGCTCTCCTGACGGCTCCTCAGGGGTGTGTCCACCACTTTCCACCAGGGGATCATCTCCGTTCTCTGGGCCCTGTCTGGCCCCGGCTGGCCCATCTGAGGAGCAGTGGTCCAGAGTTCAGCCTCCCTCTCCTGCCTCCTGCCTCATCTCCACGCCTCTCCGCTCCGCTCCGTGCCTGTCATCTCACAGCCCACTCAGTGCCACACTGGCTTGTTTTGTCAATAACCATTTATTTGTTGCTGGAATGGCAGCAGCCATTACATCTGACCTCCCTGTTTCATCAATTATGGATAGATTATTGGATGTGAACATCTGCAAGAGCTTGCTGTTGGACTCACCTCCTGGCAGGGATTAGATAAAGTATTAAACTGTTGTTTATTGTCAGGCCAAAACTCTACTGGGAAGCCAGAGAATTTCAACAACCCCACAGCAAAAAATAACTCCCATCAACAAGGCACCTTAAATAGTTTAGCAGTGCTGCCCAGGCCCCCTCATGGTAAGATATGGGCCATTTATTATTTACACTTATTACTGGTTGTTATAACACTCATGGTAAAAGCTCCTGGCAGATGGGGCTTAGTCATTGTTTGTCACCTTTTTAAATGTGTGAACCAGAGGCCAAACACACACATACACACAGATGCTTGTCTCTAAAGCAACTTTCTACTGGGACAAGTCTTTCTGTCCTGCATAGAAAAATGGCCGCTGCTAAACCTCTAATGATTGAGAGAACAAGCTCATGGACTGACCACACACACACACACACACACACACACACAGTCTCAGGGGTCAGAGAGATATTTAAAAACACATTTAGGTTATTTATTTTTAAAACATACCAAATAAAATGTTTAACACATGAATTATAGATTTTAAATGGATATCTTCTGGCTGAATATGTAACACTGGCATCGTATTTAAGTAATAGATGGAAATGGGGGAAATGGGCAGCAGTGGTGCTAAATAAGGATTAGTGTGATGCATGACCTGTGGCTCAAGTTGTTCCACAAAATTTTCCAATACTGTCAGGGATGAATTTCAGTTTTATCATGTCATTCTTTATGTCATATTACACTTTGACAGCACTGCTGCTCTTTACTGTCTCTCATTGTTGTGTCTGATGTCTGATAATCTGTTCTTTTATTTATAGTTAAATTGTAGTTGAGACTTTCACACAGTTATTCGCTTTAAACATTAAAGGAGTAGTTAAAATGTAACTGAGTAATCAAAGGCATAGATATGTCAGTACAGGCAGTTCATTACGTAGAGAAAAATGATCATACAGGTGAAGTATTCCTATTACATATATATGGGCCAGGGTCTTTGTACTTGTCCATTAGGATGAGTGCATCAGAGAATAAATGACAAGAGCTGGGAGACATAGTTGATATCAATATCATAATATTAATAAGAATTTTCCCCCTAATATCAATTTTATATAAATCACGGTATGGCAAATGTATGCAAAATCATTTCATCAGACAAAACTCTTCCAGTGTGTGAAAGAAAACCTTAAATTTATTTAGTCTTTAATTACTATTTGCTTGGAATCATTAGTTTAATGAGCAGAACAACGATGCCATTAATATGATCATATCATCACAATACAGATTCTGCAGAAAGTTGATACACTGTTGCTGCAGTGTATTAAGAAATAAGATTGATTTTTATCAATTTTACAAAGCCTACAAAGTTGTGACAAATTTGACATGTTAAAGACAAAGCATAAAACACCTTATGCACCACAGCCATACTGGATCTTTCCTTTCAAAAACTAAATTTATTCTTAGACATTTTTATTTGTACAGGTGACCTGAACTTGGACAAACAGGCTTTTCTTGGCTGCTTAGTATCTTCCCCATAGTGGAGTGAAGAGGAGGTAGCTGCACTGCCTTTTTAGTCCCCTGTCAAAGCCTCTCACAGTTCACCTTCAAGGCATCTGCTCAGCTGTCAACACCAGTTGTCAAACCGACACTTAGCATTCTCATTGTTTCTGTAAAAATGAAGATATGTATTTCCACAGAGTATCCAAAAAAACAGCACGTAGCCCCAGAATTTTCATTAACGTCTTTAGGTGGTTTAGGCAGTGATGTAACCTCTGTCAAACAGGAAGTATCTCTTTTTTTTTTCCCAGGCTTTGAACAAAGAGCGTGAAAACCTCCTGTGTGCTAGAGAGTAGCGGGGCACTGTGCATCAAAATATCAGTGCAGGTTGAAAGGCACAAAATAAGGTCAGTGTCACCGCACTGCATTATTAATACCCCACTGTTTATCTCCTTGCCCATTGAATCTGTGCACAACAAAATGCTGCCTCCTATGAAATATTGATGCAATTTCCTAGCTTTACATGTAGAAAAAGCAATCGAAAAACTAGGTGTTACACACTGGCAGCAGGCTGCTGAATGGCATGTCGCCTGGTAACATAAATTGTCAGACACAGCAAAACACTGGTGAAACGCTGGTAAAACAAGCCATCACATTGTAAGCTGCAGGTCAGGTGGGCATGTTGTCATGTTTATTGGAGGACATTTTATTATCTGAACACATGTTGCTCTGTGAATTCCAAAAATATCTGTGGATATTATTTTATTTTAAGGATAAAAATAACTTTTTCTGTCACAAAATAAATAAAATATTACTGTTATAATTACATTGATTATACACTAACAGGGCACCCAGGCAATTTCAGTAAAAAATTCAACCCCCTTGAGCACTGGCTAAAAAAGTTACCCAATGTATCTGTTGTTTGCTGTGGTGTGGCAATAGACATTTTGTCTTGGTGACTCAATACTTAACATAAAAAATCTGGAAGTCTGCATTTTCTCTATTTAGTTTATTAAAAACTTGTTTGTGAACTTATAATTCATGAACAAAAATATCAAATCCTATTACATATGAGCTGAAATAATATTAAATCAAGTCAAATCGTATCTTATCAGCTTTGAGTCACAGTGTATCGTATCGTTACAAATGTATCTGTATTGGCTAAATTGAAGGCCTGTTAGTAAAAATGGCAAAATCACAAATAAATGGAATTTTAATAATAATAATAATAAATGTGTTGCACCTCATACAATTCTTTGTTAATGTATTGCCATCAACACACATACAGGTAGTAAACAACGCTGCACTACTATAAAGCACAACACGCTTTCTCCCTTTTGTTGTCTCTTTCGTGTTAAAATCGCTTACTAATTAAGCCAAATGCCACTGCATCCCGAGTGCATACTTCTACACACACACACACACACACACACACACAAAGGGAGAGAAACAGAGAGAGCTCTCTAATGATCAACATGCGCCAGCGTCTTTATCATCCCAGCCAGCCTGTGTCTCTACTGCCGGCTCATGTGCTGTTTAAGTGATTGTAAATCATCCCACAGTAATGGCTGAGATTAGCATACTATCAAAAAGCTTTCTTCATGCATGATGTGGTAACATCTCAGGGCCCTAAGTGTTTTATGGTGAGTGAGACCGTATCACCCACTGTCATTATCAATCTAGAGGTGGCCAGGCAGGCAGCTGTACTCGTGCTGCTGCTGTTAGTGTTACCAGGTGCGTGAGGAAGATGCAGGCTTGGACTGCAGCCCATTATGGGCGCTGCCTGTCAGGAGCCATTAGGCACATGCTTTTTGATTAATGCTCTAAGTGATGGTGTGAGTACTACTCAGAGACCAGCGCAGGGAAAGAGGGGAAAGAAAAGGTTATCGCCTCACTAAGGAATGCCTGAACGGGCGCCGTTGTGTCAGTGATGATGATCGTGAATATGGTCTACCTTTTGCCAAAGCGGTGGGTGGGTGTGAGGGAAGCATCTTGATGTTTTTTTTTCTGCACAGAGTGGTTTTAGGCTTTGATTTCCTCTTCCTGTTTTTGAGGGGATCCTGCTTAGTGAGAGGATCTCAGGGTGTCCCCCCCCTCCCCCCGACTCGCACCGCCTGCTATTGTGACCCATGAATTATTGATTAACCTCGGTAATAGAAAAGATATAACTGTGGTATGCTTTGACCTGCCTCTTATGTGGTGGGTGAGTGTTAATACCAAATAGATATGCATATGCATGCAGATGATTACATAAGATTTATTTAAAATGGGATAAAGATTAGCACTTGTCTGTGTGATTGCTGTTTGAATAGAGAATACATTACATTTATTTAACAACTTTTCTCTTATAATTGTTAAGAAGACACATTTGGTTTGAATCATATTTGAGTCTGATGTCAATACAGACTATTTGAGATTTTATATAACTTTTTTTTTTTTTTATTGCTGAATAAGTCATCATCAATTGAACATATCTGTTGTGACAAAATACAGAATCACAGATAGTGAACTTCTTGGAAAAATGTGAAGCCAAAGTATTTATCTGAATACTGCCATTAAAAATTTCATTTGGGTTACCATCCCTGTGTAACAAGTTATTCTCTGGAGCAACAAGACCCATGTGTTCTCATGACATGTTCAAATGAATCCATCTGCTCAGGTCGTGTTCTTGTGATGATCTCACCTTCCACAGCGGATCAATAAACGAAATGCTATGTTTAAACTGAATCAAATTTTCCAGTTGTAGGGTTGGGCTTTCACCCGCAACAAGCCCCTACAGTCTTCACTCTTAGCTTTACCGTATATACAATTAAACGCCCCAGTAACCTGCGCGTTTTCATTAGATTGGACCTGCAGGGATGTAGCTGCACGTTTACCCCCACCCCAACCTAAACGAGATGACCAGCCGCAGTAATTGCATGGCGCTGTGTTTACATTTATTCATGAAACGGAGGACCGCCTTTTCATCCCCATTTCCACCTGTCACCCATTCCATTTGCCGCGTCAGGAGAGAAAGCCCACACCACCCACCCCCCAACACACCCCATCAAACTTGGAGCTACAATCACTAATCAGTCCCTCCCCTCACGAAGAACCACTGCCTACTTGTTCCCTACCAATATTTGATTCCCCGCCAGCCTGAGCGAATGATTAAGTTTTCATGCATTTGGTTCCACCAAAATGTATGCGCACTCAGCCACATCCTTTATTGATTACTTCTAGTGCAAACAGTAGGCAGAGTGTGATATACATAATTGGACAGTTGTCAGGGGAGGTCTAGCAGTGATAACCAGCGTCTTATTTCCCCTCCCTGATGGATATATGACACACCTTGAAAGTGATCACTTGCTGCTTATGTAGGGAAAAGATAAATATGTCAGCTAAATGGCTTTAACAATGTAAAGCAACATACACACTGAGCTAACAATAATCACAATGTGCTCATAGCCTGATGTTGATCTCAACATGAAATGTGTTTACCAATTGCTTCGATGATGAAATACACCAGTTTTTGACTGATGTGGGAGTGATGATACATCACCAACATACAGTGTAGAGCGCAGCCCTATTTCTTTGAACTACCGTACATTAAGAGAAAAAAAGACTCCAGAGAGCAGACAGAGGCGCCTTGTAGTTAATATACACAACATGTGCTTGGCTAATTATTTTCCTGAATGCTTATAACAACAATAAACTGGCTGCACGTTGTTGGAACAAAAGCCGGCTCACCAAGCCAAAATACCCTCTCTCAGCTTCTAAAATTACATTTTCAGAGGCACAGTAGAAATAATAACTCTCTAATCATTGCTAGAGTCAACACTGTTCTGTTAAGAAAAACAAAAAGACATCCTTAAAGTTTGTATTTTAGTAATGAAAAGCAAACAGTGGCTGCTGCAATTGCCTGACCTGTGGCACAGAGGTGATGAAATGTCCCAACAGAATCTCAGCTTAGCCCTGTCTCTCTCATGATAATAGATTCAGGCGCACAAATGGTAGAACCACAGATGTGTAATAACTCTATCAAACTCACGTCTCTGTGTTTTCACAAGGTTAGACACACACAGAGACACCCACTGGAATTTCACATTTTACTCCTCCTCACCCTTCATCCATTCCCGAAGAATAATTCTTTGTGGTCAAGGTTACAACCACTGTTTGTGTTTGTTAGGTAATCATACAGCATTTCCAAGGTAAGCCTCACTCCACTCTGCAGCCTTCACATTACAAAAACATCCACTTACATGGATTCATATACGGAGACATTGACACTGGTTGGGAGTTTGGTGGGGGCGAGGAGGCAACTGAAGTGGGACCCAAACAGAATCCATATTTAATACTGTGTTCCCACTTGGACATGTACTCTTTCAAGTCAGCATAAAAGAAGCTACAGAGACTTTGCTCTCTTTGACCAAGGCATTGTGGCATCAGAGATGAGCTGGTACCCTTTATAAGTAAATGTAAATCTGTGGTGGAATCACACAGATTACACACACAAAAAAACAACAACAATAGGCTTGGCACGTAGTGGTCACACAGGCATGTTCAAACATTTCGCTGTACCTGCAGCCGGCAGGAATGTAAGCGAAGTGGAAATTACATGTTCAGTGATCCAAACTAATCCAGGAAGTCAGCGGTCACAGAACACATTAGAGCATCTGTCCTATTGCTAATAATAGCATTATACTTATTAAATTAATTGCTGAGATCTGGGACCATAGCAAGATTGCTAAAAGGAAGTCCATCTGGGCAAGAAACATGAGCACTCAAACGATCATACAGGTTTTAAACAAACTTATTAGGAAAAGAAAAGAAATGCAGTAAACAGTAAAATTATTTACCCAAGCTGTCCTTTATAAATATCCATCATAGGTCAACTTCCTGGTTGAGCTTCGACCTACTGTACTCTAAGTAGCGGGCGAGCTTACTTTTGGTTTTGCCTCCAACTTGTGGTTTGGATAATCTGGCTAAACTGTTGACTTACTTACTATCTGTCTGATCCTGTCTAAAGGCGTCAGTATGCTTCAACAGAAGTGCTTGTTGAATGTTCGAAAAGCATCAGAAACCCCCTCTCCCCACACCTTTCGGACATCAGTATTGGAAGGGCTGTGTCCGACAACTTTTGTAACTTTCTACAACCGACAAACCGATGAAAGCACAGCCACTTCACACTGTGATTGGCCAGGTGTGTGGAGATGAGAAAGTAAGTGTGGTTTGAGCTTCTTCAACCTCTCTTTTTTCATTGTTCACACAATTTTTGTCACTTCGTATGTAGAAACGAGTGCAACACTATTAATGCGTTTGAGGAGAGACTGTCCAAAAGTGTATCGTTAATCCTATTTTAACAATTATTGAACGTCTCCCCTTTGTGTGATGGCCAGAACCCCCACCTTAACCCCTTATTTCTTGCCTGATCGGACTATGTTAAAAAATATATACAATGGACAAAACTATGAAAATATGACCCAAGTTGCAGTTATCCTACTCTATTACCTACCTACTAATCTACTTAACAACTTACCTACTTATCTGTTTAAGTCATGTCCATCTCTCTGTGGGTGTGCAGCCAAGTGAAACAGATCCACTACCCGACCAAGATGTTCACCCTCTGTTGCAGTCTATATGTATACAGCAATTCTTTAGTTGTAATAGATTCAAACTGAGAGGTAAAGAAAAAGACTTGTATTCACTTTTTATCCTCTCCTCTTCCTTTTCCTTGTTTCTTTACCTGCACTGCTAAGCTTCTATGACCTGCCCCGCATCATCTAGGCTGCATGTAATTATCCAGCCATCAAAGCCAAGCTGCCATGCCAATCAGCCTATCAAGGGTTAAAGGGACACACTTGTCTGCAGCAGTACCCCGCGCACATCTCTGGCCCCGGCGCATCTCAGCAGTCTTTGCTAATGACTTGTAGCCAACAAATTCCTAAGACTCTCAGGTGGCTTCCTCCAACCAGGCTCTGTGCGATGATGAAAAGCCTGAGATAAAATAAACTGACAGTTGCAACTCATTGCGAGGAGCAGGCAGCACCCTAGCAGCAGCTGAGACCCCGGGAGCCCAGCACTCTCTCTCTTTTTGTTCATCCTCTCCACCATCACCCCCTCCATTCTCCTCTGCCCTCCTCCTGTGTGTCTCAGTGTGTGTGTTAGTGTGTGTGCATGGGTGATAGACTGCAAGTGTGTACGTTTGTTGTTGTATGTGTGAATGCATTGGTAGTGGAATTGTGTGTGTGTGTGTGTGTGTGTGTGTGTGTGTGTGTGTGTGTGTGTGTGTGTGTGTGTGTGTTTGAGAGCATCTACATGTGAAAATGCATGGGTGGATGAGTGTGTTCAGAGGGGGGGGTGCAGGGTAACTACTGGGAGGGGAAAGTATATGCCCCTGCCACTGTTCCCTAATTAAAGCCCATTCCCGCCTCTTTTATTTCAGTCCATTAAGCAAAAAACTGTGGCCACCCCTCTCTCGCTTCCACACATGACACACTCCAATCAATACACTCCCACTGGCTGCCTCACTGGGTGCCTCAAATGAATAGATTGCAGTGCAACATTATGTCTAATTGAATTTTGCAGAAGATGCCATGCAGAGCACTGTTGCAGGCTTTCAGATTTGTTTTTAAGGTTAAAACAAAAGATTTTTCAAAAAATCAAATGAATAGATTTTAAAAAATATATAAGCTTTAGTGATATTACCTGAATCCTTTTGTCAAATCAAAATAAGAACAAATACATGACCATAATGATACACAGGAATTATTTATTGATATGTTGTTAGACTTTAAAGTTATTATGTGCATCAACTCAATACAAGATGAATTTACTTTGTGCTGTCTAAGCAATACGCCACAGCTAAGCTACAGACACAGTTCAGCCACCTAGCTATCCACTTAGCTCAGCACCACAAAGGTTCACATTAGCACATCAGGCCCCGGGAGAGAGCCTCCTCCTGGCTGGTGGCTGTGGGGGTTCAGCCAGGGATGGGGGAGGCTGGCAGATGGTTCAGTGGTATGTTTGATGGACTGACTGATGGATGGATGCATAGCGCTGACTCTGTCGTTCTTCTGTTGTGTGTATGGTCACCATCGCTTCAGAAGTCCCTTTGTATGACAATTACATGGACTGCCATGTCTCTTTTGGTATGTTCTTATTCTTAGCTCCTTTACGCAACAATAAACATGAAGGTAACTGTTCATAGGATATAATCCAGACTACAGCTATCACTTTTTATTTGAAATTCAAATTACAAAAATGTAATATTTGATCTGTTATTCACAGTATGTGTGAAAAATTTGTACTACTACTTGCTTTTCAATCTTAAACCACATCTCACGGTCAAGAATGAACTATGCACAAAAATCTTAGTGTATAACGGCAACAGGCTGTGCCCTGTACTCAACTCCTTGTAAACTAGACTATTGCTGTTCTCTTTGTTAATGCAAAATACAGTAAACTATCAAGCCATGCAGGACAGATAATTATGATACCAAACCGAGAAGCATTTTGGATTTGACATCACATATGGATAAATTTTGGATGAAGGTGAGGTTGATTGCTAGTACCAATCTGAGTAAGTATTCAATGCCAGCTTTTTGTACTTGTCAGTTTTTGATACTCAGTGTTGCGGACAAATTTTGGTTGGTACCACAAGCACTGAGGTTTGATACCCGGCCCTACACATGACTCATTTCCCAAGCCTCCGGAGAGAGAACTTTACCCAAAGTTAGAGGAGAGTTCACATATTTTGATGTCTTTCAAAATGAGACAATATTCAGATGTTAGCAGCCACCAGTCTAATCCTTTAAATGTCACAGTCTCATTTTTCTTTTCTAATTGATTTGTTCGCCTCTGCCAGTGACTTTCTGTGCGAACATCTCATTGTGTGTCTTCAGTGACCACTGCAACTGTTCCCATGCCAATTAGCATGGTGGCTCAAAGCAGGTGTCAAGACAAATATTTGGCTAATTATCAATATTTAATAGCATTTATGTACCGGCTCCTTTCCTAAGGTCCAGCAGATGCTATTAAATCTCCCCCCATAGATACACAGTTATGACACGTAATAACTACTTGAATATAAAAGAGATTAATAATTTAAAGTGAGCCAACAAATTAGGACCATCATTTAAAAAAAACTAGGCTTGAAACCATTTTGCATAAAACCAGCCCAGTTCAAGGTAATGCCAAGGCTCTCCTGATAAAGAATTACAGCATTAATTCAGCAAAGTGAACTTATTGCTCCTACTCCTTCTTAGAGATCCCTGGAGCATTCGGAGTAGAGGAATGAAATGATAGCATTCATGGGCACAGAGGCGCTTATTTCCATTTTCCCCATCAAACCTAGTCTGAGTTTTGAGCGTGTGTGTGTCTGTGTGTGTGTGAAGGGGGATGTATTGGTCCTTTTCTCCTTGTGGTACAATTGCATAGGTCCCTGTGAATAGTGTGTTTTTATACTGAAGGGTCCCTCCCCAGAGGGGCTGAGGTGTCCTGCCTCTACCAGAGGTCCATTGTGTACACACGAACAGAAACAGACACACAAACACGCACACTGTGACCTCTCTGGGTCACTGCTGGAATTATATATAGACAAATCCCACCTTTGATGTCGAGACCTTGACTGGCATCTTAATTGACTCTCCAAGCTGTGTCAAATGAATACGATCAACAGGAGTTATTTGGTCTTTACACTAAAGATCCACCTCTGGTTACAAATTGAGCTTTGATGTATGTACACTTGATACTCTTAACACTGTGACAGACACATAATAGGGTTACTTTTACATGTGTATTGTCTTGAAAACCCATCTGTTGAGAGGGTGTTGTGAGATTTTCAACATTAAAGTGCTTTTCCAGAATTCTTGTTCAATTCCCACTGAGCAAACTCTTCAGTTTGTGCAGAGAGAACTGCAGCACATTGCGCGGCAAACTCTTTTAATGGAGCATGTTGCTGGAGGCACCGTTGCTTACTTGTGTGATATTACCATTTACCTGCTGTTTTGAATTTTATTTGAATTGGGATGAAAAGATCAGGAAAAGGTGCTCGCTGGCAGACATATCTTAACCCCAGTTTTTTTCTCCTTCCAAGTTCTAATTTCAGACATGCCAAATTACTTGACATAGTGTTTTATACTTCCATGTGCCTTTTGGGATTTAACCTGCTTTGGCAAAGAGTGAGAGAGAGTCTACAGCATTTCCCCAAGGATATGCATGCAGAGGGCAGAAAACATCAATCAGCCTACTGATACCTTACACATTAGATCTTTGATTATATGACAAGATCTTGTCAAATGTTTTGAATGGTATGAGGTGAATTGCATTAAATGAAGCATTCTCTAGAAAAGAATAGCTCATTGTGGATCAAATATTTTGGAATTGTCTGTTTAGGAGGAATGTGTGACAAATTATATGAACTTAAATTCTGATTTACCAACTGAAACATCTGTATTTAATGTTTTGTCTGTATCATTAGACTTGCAGCAGTTCCAAACTGGCCTTCTACACCTTAACTTTTAGCCATGCTAGTGGCGTGGCCCTAGGATGGCACTGTCGGTCGAGCCATAACTTTACCAATATCTAAAAAACTATTTGATGGATTGCCATGACATTTTGTACAGTTATTCATGGTCCTCAGAGGATGAACCAAAATGACTTTGGTGATCCCCTGACCTTTAGCTCCACCAGCAAGTCAAAGTTTTCATTTATCCTGTGAAATATCTCAACATTTACAAGATGAATTGGCACAAAAGTTTGTACAGACATTCATGGTTCCCAAAGGATGAATCCTACTGACTTTGGTGATCCCCTGACTTTTCATCTAGCGCCACCATGAGGTCCATTTTGGTTTATGACTAAATAACTGCAAAACTAATGACCTTAGCAAATGCTAGCATTCCATTATGCTAAGCTAAGGTGGTGAACATGGTAGACATTACACCTGCTGAACATCAGCATGTTAGCGTTGTCACTGTGCGAATGTTAGCATGCAGATGTTAGCATTTAGCTTAAACCACCGCTGTGCCTAAGTACAGCCTCACTGAGTCACTGTGGTTGTAGACTCTTAGACTTGTTATGTTACAAAGTACTGTAACTTTGGTGATTTAGCCAACATACAGTATATTGAGCAGAATTGTCTCAGATTAAAGTTTTTAAGGATAAATAAGGCCTCAAATTGTTATATTGTATTCTCCTGTTAGTCCACGAACAAAAGCCAAACAAATAAAACAGCTTTTTGTGATTTACAGTTCAATATAGTAAAAATGTGACGCCTTAATTGCCCTGCATGGGACAAGGCCAGGCCCCGCAGTCCTTCAGGCCCTCTGAAGGGCTGCAGTATGAGACATGTCTCCCCGGCAATAAAAAGAGTTGAGCTTTTAACTAGTGGGAGTACGATCTTTGGAAATATAGCTGTACAGACTGTGTCAGCTCCCAGAGACAACAACCTGTTTTGTGTTGGTAGCCCAAGGAAATCTCTATCTTGTTTAAGCGAAATAGGCAGAGTTGTATAGATGTTAACATCTTGCATCAGTGTGTTCTGAGGGTTTGAAAAAAAAAACCTTTTTCAACTTGACAGTGTCATTACTTTGTTTAAGGTTCCTAAACAATCCTGGCATGGTGAAGATTTTGCTTAAGTGTAACCAGTGTAACAACCTGCCAAATTAAAAGTTCAAGTTCACTCTTGTAAAATCAAGATAAGTGATTAGTTGGTTCACATATTAATTATTTATGTCGCGCTACATTAAAGAACACAAGTTCAGCGAGTTTATGAGTTGAAACAAATCAGTATTTCAAATCACTATGCTGAAGGTATGCTGTGTATGTTTCATATATGAGTCAACATATGAGTCAACATGCATACAAACACAAGACAAAGACAGCTACTTACTTACTGTCTGGTTACACTACAAAATAGGCTTAATCAATCACAGACGTAACAAATTCACACACATTTTCAAAGACAAGACATTAAGGGTTACAAAGTAAACATATTGAGGGGAATGTTTGCTTGATTGATAGGCCTCCTAGGCTTTCCCTCTCTGCTGCAGTAGCTGTTTTTGTTTTCACATGTTTTTTTTTGGGCTCCAAACAACTGGTGAGAAGGCGATTAGCAGTAAACCCAACTCCAGCTTCAATAAGTCACATCAGAAGATGTCAGATGTGCTACATCTCTGTTTTTCTATAGTCTGTCTAAATGTGGGCCCTGAACCTGGCAACCCAAAAGCATTTTTCAATTTAAGCATTATAGTAACTTGGTGATGACCAGCAAAGCATCATTAAGTAAACTCAATGACTTTCAAATTATAAAACTTTATTTTAAAATGTTATTAATTTGACTTGGCATTATTTGCTTATTTATTTTTGGTGTTTAAAAATAATGTTCAAATCTGAACTAGCAATCTTCACATTTATACTTCCATTGTGAATAAAAGATTTCTCAAATGTTCACTAATTATCACAATCACATCAATTAACACACTGCAACTTTGTCGTCTTTCTGGGTAAAGGTTTCTAGAGGGACTATATTGATACCTAGGGCAGCCTCTACTGGGTAAAGTATATCTGGTACTGCATTGCAGTAATAATGTATGTTTCCAATGATGATGTGGGTTAGTTAGTTTGCGGAAATCAAATGAATCAATACCCAGAAATCAAGAAATAGCAGAGGACACACTGATGAAAAGTAACCCCCAGTTTTTCACGTTTATGGATTTTTCACTTTAATAAAGAACAGGCTCTTGGCAAAACTTCAACCTGCAACAACCCTGGCACCAGACAATGAAAACGATGTTATCACAGACTAGAAAAACTTGGAGTGACTAGGTTTAAAATATGGAACATTATCTTCCAGAAGACACATAATGGTAATTCCAGTGTTACCAGGGGTATCTGGACTTCATATATTCTGAGAAACCAGTTTTTGCCATTTATTTTTGCTTGACATGAACAACAAACTTGACGAATACCTGCTTGACAGTCCATTACCACATACTGTAGAACCTTTGTTTGCATATCATTGCATGCACAGTTATTCTTTGCTTATTGTCAATCACCTGTCACCCACAAGAAGAAATAGAGGTCTCTGTTGCAGGAAATAATCCCTGAAAACCCACATTGCCTCCCAAATTGTTATAATCATATCCATGTCTTCTTTTTTGCAAGTATTTGTGCATTGAGACATTGGTTTATTTTAATCTTTAACACTGTCAAGGTTGTATTAACTACAAACAGAATTGAGTAAATGTTAAAATGTGAGATGCATCATAAATGTTTAGAGTATTTACTACTTCTACTTCACATAGGTAGAAGTATATTTGGCATGTTGATATTAATATTCTCCTTTAAGGCTGCCCAAATATCCAGTCTCGAACCTTAGGTGAATTTGTGGTCCTTGAACAGTAAATATACTTGGAATATAAGGACATCAAAAAAGACCTTCCCAAGGACACACATCTACAGGTAAAATGGTTAAAAAAAAAAGCTGTTTTGAATTTAAGTATTAAAATGAACTGTGTGTGAGACCTTAATGAGACAGGAAAAAAAATCACACAAGGTCGTCTTTCGTAAGAACAGAAATTCCATCCCTGTGGGGCAGAAAAGACAGAACTTTTTGTTTTAGCAAACTGCCCATCAAATAAGCATAATTACCATCAGAATTCATACGGTGTTCTGAGACTCCTGAAGGCAAGCGGCCCCACTCAAATTAGCAGCTCTGATAAATCACCATTAATTAGCTAATAAAAGCCAGCAGGTGGTTCGGAGCCCAAAGACATTCCCCGGTTGTCTGAATTATGTATATTACAGCAGTGCACTGATAAAGTAAATGAGTAGGGGGAACAACAGATAGGAGTTCTGGAGGGCCCTCGTGTAGGGATAATGCTCCAATCAAATCACCTGCAATTCCACAATCCCACCCACAGGAATACAAGTGGCTCTGACCCCCTCTCAAATCACATAACACACAGGGCTCTGGTGTGAGGCATATTTATACATGGATTATGCATACAGAATACAAAGTTTTCCTTAGCCCACCCCGGAATGAAGAGCTTGTAAAGATGTTATACTATCATTATAGAAACATAAGGCAATTATTTGGAGAACAGAGAAACGTGGATTGATTGAGGCACAATGACCTCTCTGCATCGAGCTGACAAGGGCAACATGTATTCTTGATCATCTTCATCATCATGCATATTTACCACACAAACCACACAACGTGTTGTTGCTGCATTACCTGAGATGCTTAGCCAGGAATGGGACTTATTACGTATTTATTTTACTCTGTGCCTAATTTAATTGGCTAATATGGTAAACATTCACTGAATATTGGGACTGTTATGGATGAGATATCAAAATGTCATTATTTCAGAAAGCTGTGTTAGACACAAGCCCGACTGTATGGAACGTCCCCCAAACACCCTACGACTATACATACAATCTTCACTGAGGGCACTGGCAGCATGTGTGTATTTGAACATTAAAATTGTTTATTTTATGGTATAAAGTCACATTATAAAATGCATGCCAAAGGTATATTTATGTGTCAGTGTATGTTTTGTAGCCTGACTGAAATTGGATTTCTGAGGATCAGATTCGATCTGATTGGATCTACTAATGATGGTGGTGATGATGGCAATAATGATAATAGTACTGCTCTCCTTACACTGTTGAACCCCCCAACCTACCTACACCAATGTCCTTTTGCCCAATTACGGCCCACTTTGACATCACTCATATCCACGTCAAATTTGTGTATGCTTGTGTTGTTGTATGTTCATATATTTATATGTTCTCCTTGTAGATGTCTTTATGGCACATTGTGCATCTCACTGCTACTCACTACATCACCTACTCACTGGTACAGCCATTTAAAATAACAATGGCTTTAATCAGTTCTCCTGCAAAAAAGCCCAAAATACTGAATTACTTACGCAAAATAAAATCAGAAACACAGACTCTCCTACCTTCTTTCACAACTCCCACATCATCATAGGCGGAGACTTCAACATAGTACTTGATCCCCAATTAGATGGTTCTTCTTACTCTTCCTCTCACAGGCCTAACAATTCTTCATCTGTTATCAAGCAACACATATCAGGTATGGACTGACAGGTATTTGGAGAATACACCACCCAAACATAAGAGAATATTTATATTTCTTTCATTATCACAAAACATATTCCCGCATTGATTTTTTTTTAACAAACACATTAGTAATAGACACAGTAATAGACCCAGAAATCAAAAAATATTTTTATTTCAGATCATGCCTCAATTAGTTACATTTTTAGTTGAACATGGTGATTCAACACTTTAATACTTAAAGACCAGCATTTTATCAGGTATTTTGAAATGGAATGGGCATCCTTTCTAGAGACCAACAGAACTTGAGGAATATCAGCATGCACTCCCTGGGAAACTGCAGAAGTAGTGATAAGAGGTAAAATAATTGCATTTTGTAAACGTAAATGTAAATTTAAAAAAAACAGGAAGAAACAGCCAGAGAACATACCCTGCAAAGGGAGGTGAAGAGATTGGAGCTTCTGGCCTCCCAGACCCCAACAGAGATTTCTTAAAAAGTAAGCATGCGCTTGAAAACTTTCTTAACAAAAAGAAAGAATACTACCTTTCGAGACACCCGCCAACAACATTTTGAACTCGGAAACAATCTCTCACTCTCTCTCTCGTTACCATTACTTTACACTCGAAGAAGCTGAAGATTTTCTGAGGAATTTCTCCCTACCAAAACTAACCACCAGCCAGACAGACAACTCTGACAATTCAGTTTTTATTTCAACTCAGTTTTATTTATATAGCGCCATATCACAACAAAGTTATCTCAGGGCACTTTTTGGAGTAGAGCAGGTCTAGACCGACTCTTTATATTTACAGAGACCCAACAATTCCCACCATGAGCAAGCACTAGGCAACAGTGGCAAGGAAAAACTCCCTTTTAACAGGTAGAAACCTCGAGCAGAACCAGGCTCTAGGTGGGCTGTCATCTGCCTCGACCGGTTGGGTTGGGGGGGGGGGGTAGCAGTTCCACATAGAGATGTAAAGCAATAGTTGTTGTAATGGTATTGATGTTAACACCAACAGAAATAATACTAAGAGCAATATAATAATAGTAATACTAATAATAAGAGCAATAACAATAATAGCAGCAGTGGGTGCAGAGCAGGAGCACGGGGGCAGCAGGTGGCTGCAACCATAGATCCAGACTCTACAACTCCGGAGGCAGAAACACCTGCAGAAAGCAACAGAAGGAGAGAGAGAGAGAAAGAGGAGAGAAAGCACACAACTACGGGAAGAAGTTGAATTGACAAACCTTTCACCTCGGAAGAACTCAGGAAAACACTTTTACTTGTGCCAAATACTAAGACACCAGGCCAGACGGCTACCCAGCAGAGTTTAATAAACAATTTTGGTCCTTTCTTTCACCCTTATTTGACTTAAGAACTTAGCTGTTCCAGCGCTCCTCAACACATGAACACAGCCCTTATCACACTCATTCTAAAACCAAATAAAGACCCCATGCAATGCTCCAATTATCGCCCCATTTTGTTGATCAACGCAGATATCAAAATAATAAGCAAGGCCCTTGCATTGAAGTTAGACTCTGTATTTCCATCACTTATTCACTCTGACCATACTGGTTTCATTAAAGGAAGACATTCCTCAGAAAACATATGCAGATTATTCACCCTTATTCATCTCTGTAAAAGCAGTTTGGGCACAACAGACCCCAATCAAACAGCCATTATTCTATCTTTGGATGCTGAAAAGGCATTTGACAGAGTAGGTTGGCCCTTGCTCTTCAGCTTCCTCAAAAAATTTGGATTTGGCTCATATTTGGTCAAAACATTATACAGCTCCCCCACTGCTTGTGTACTAACCAACGGACTTGCATCAAAACCATTCTTTCTGGCAAGAGGTACTAGACAAGGATGCCCATTATCTCCATTACTATTTGCTCTATTTACAGAACCGTAGTATCCATAAAACAAAGCAATAGCATGTCAGGGAATTAAAAATGAATCACGTCATCACAAAATGAATGTTTATGCAGACGACATCTTATTATATTTAACTAATCCTTCAACATCTCTTCTGTCAGTCCATAATCTGATCAGCAGTTATGGTAAGTTGTCTGGCTACTCCATCAACTGGTCCAAGTCTGAAATTCTGTCTCTATCCAACTCCCAGAGGAATGAGACCAGTTAACCTGTCCCTGGGCTGGCTCTCTGTATATGTATTTAAGCTTCATAGAACATGCACTTCAGGCTTTAACTAAAGAACTAAAAGAAGGTGAATAAGAAAACATGACAGGCACTATTTCCTTAAGTCATTGACTTAATATGAATAGCTCTGATGCCAACAATTTACATAGATTCTGTAAGAAAATCCAAAAATACTTAAAGGTGTCCTGTGGAGTTTTCTTATAAACAAACATGTTTACATTCAGTATTTCTCACCAAAACGCATTGTGTGTATCCTTAAATAGTAACTGAAAAGCAGTGTTTCACTGCCCTCTCTGGTTGAAGTTTTCTAGTCTGTGTCACCTCTGATCACACTCAGCATCACTGATTGGTGTGGTCAGAAGTGTGCTTTGTTGGATCTGAAACCATACCCAACAGTGATGTCATGGGGTCCTAAAATACGCTTCTACATCACTGCAGCAAGGTGAAAAGTGAAACCACTGGATGTCAGTAAAACCAAGATTTTCAGGGGGTGTTAAGTTATTCTTTAAAGCCCAACAAATTTGATGAATGCATTTCCTCACTCATAAAATGTTTGGAAATCTGATGTTTTAGTCTTTCTTTTTTTTTTTTTTTTTTTTGCATTGTGCATTCATGTTTGCTTGCAAGCATGTGTCCTTGTGCACGAACCAAAAAAAAGGGGGACCTACTCATAAAATTTGCTCCATAGCGCTGTTAGTGGTCAAAGCTCAACAGGGTAACTTTAAGTTTAAAATGAGTTACTATATCTGAGTACAAAAACACATAAAGATGTAGAGTAGGCTCTACTTATACAAAACAGGAGTCACACCACTTACCTTTGGAGTGGGTGTAGCTCAAGCGCCCACTTCATATAATCCCTGTGAAGCATCATTAGCCTGAACAGGGGTTAATAGAGGTTAAATCAACATGTAAAAGCTGCTTTGATAGCTGGTTAGCTGCTCGATCTTAGTTGATCACTGATTATTTTCACGTTAATTTATCACAAAAATAATGTTTTAGTGCAGTTTGATGAACTGTTGTTTTTGTGAAGTGGCATACTTTGCATATTATAATCCATCTAACTCTGTTCAATTCTGCCACAACCAAGTTTCCCTGTCAGCAAACACACTCAGAAATCTAGTTTGCTTCTTTCCTCCTTGGGTAAATGAGCTCTTTTCTCTGGGTTAGATGTCCTGAGGCAGCCACTTGGCAGAGGGTGAAAGAAATGGCAAAAAGGCATCCACACAAGTGGGACATGGGAGCAGATGGGACACTGATTGCAGTGTTGTTTACAGCTGTTGAGGTCCTTCCACACTGCTATATAGAGGTCAGAAACTATGTCTGTCTGCCACATTTCACAGCACAGCCACTGAGATACACAGGCATCTCCCCGGCAAAGCTCACTGTCAATATTAGCAATTTTAAAGAAACATGCTGGTGGAATATATTTTGGGGGTTTTCAGCAACAGGGTTATTTTTTGGGGATGATTCTTATTCTTTTAGTCAATATCAGATTTATTATTTCCCTCAAAATGTTCTTACGGAAAAAAGTACAATTTGCACATGCTCACATTTTCGGTGCTCTCGGAAAGTGAGAAGGAAATAGAAAGGACAGCACAGAGTGAGAAAGAAAGAGTAACTGGAAGGAAAGCCATCCAACACAAAGGTCTTTGATGATCGTTAACATTTCTTTATGTTCGCATTGAATCACTTTATATGGTTTTACCAGGGACGTTGACCATTCAGGATCGCTCCATCAGGGTTCTGACTATAGTCTGTATCTCAAGCAATAATAGCCCAGAGCGGCAGGTGAAATATATCCAAAGTAATCAACCTTTTGCAAAGGCACCTCTGAAGCACACATTTCAACATCACAGTGTAATCTAATATAGTGGGTGGCATCAACTTGCTTTGCTGAGACATTACTTCTGGCAAAGTATTTGCATGGCAAGATCATGTAACTTTTATCATAGGCAATAAAAATGCTAAATACCTCTCATTTCATTTCAATAGTCGACATACTGCCTGCAATGTGGAATTGATGGTCAAGCAAAAAATATGTTGAGCTTTCTTGAAAGATATTTTGGTACATTGTCATTTTAGACATATTGTGAACGTGTAATAATTTCAGTAAAATAAAGGAATATATATTTCTGTGCAGCAAACTGTTTCTGTCGTTACTTACTTGATATTTGTATGAAGTCCGTGGCTTTTTGGTAGTGGTCCTTAGTTGGGAATGTCTGGCTGAAACTTTTCTGATGGCTCATTTCGAGCATGATTGGCAGCTAACAATGTGTACCCAGGATAATGCCATTAAAGACTGCCTTCAAGTGCTGTCAGAAATACGTCAATTATGGTTTTAGTACACACAAATGATCCAGCAACGTCATAAACGTGAGACTTGAAAAGATTTGATATTTTCTGTAAGACAGGGTTCAGGTACATGAACTTGTATTAATTCATTCTTTAGACTATGTTACTGTTCTGCATCCCATGTTTTTATATTCACGTTTTGTTTAAGCCTTTTGTGTCTTTTTCTTCTTCTAAAAAAAAAGTGAACTCAGACAGTAGTTACATGTATGACACGGATTTTCTCCTTTGTATTCATCTGCCTAAATGAATACAGTTGCATCTATGCATTTAATATCTCCTGTTGGGGCAATGTTGCAAATCACTGAATTTTATGGCAATAAATGGTTTGAATGTACATGCTTTTTTATCAATTTTATGAAGTACCTTGATTTGTCAGGTATTTAATTTACTGGATGAGCCAAAAATAGACACTCCCATCTGGTTATTTTATCTCTGAAAGGTTTCTCAATTGAATTTCCAGAAACCTTACAAATCTTACAATGATATACATCCATATAATGATAAAATTATCTGTAACATGATTGCACCATGAATATTTTATCCATATCACCCACCCCTTTCTAAGTATTTGAAAGGACAAGATGTATTTACAACTTTAAATTCTAGACGTATGAACCCATGACAGAGTCGTGATGAGCTCCAACAAGACCAATACAATATACAAGGAGAGAAAAAACTGTCAAGGTAGCCGAGTTAATAGCAATTACAGCCATCTGTTATTAACAAAGCGTATCATAAATCTATAACACTGATGTCCCATGCTACGCTACATCCATGTACAGTATACATCTTTGCATAATGTGCAGAGTGTAGTGTAGTGATTTGTGGCCCACACAAACTGAGGAACATAAAAGAGAGATGAACAGACATAAAGCACCGTGTGTGGGACGCTTGGGAAACTTATAGAGGGTCTCATTAACAAGGCGAGATCCAAAGTGTATAAAACAGTCTAATGGGATACTGAGTGTATGTGATTTTTGTCCTCTATAGCCTCAGTTTCTGTATCGTAAAACTCTGTGGAGTTCACACCAACCACTTTTTTTTAATTCCCTGTGAATGCCCTGATGAGTCGTGGTCACTCTGTATAATGTGAACCCACCTCCCACCCCCTTCTTTGTTCTTTCCTGAAATCATCTCCTCCAAGATACGACAGTTTTCACACATCATACAAGATGCTGTTTCACAGTTTTCAACTCTGCAACACCACATACAAGAGCACAAAAACAAAAGTGGACCAGTAGAATTTATTGACATGACAAGAAATTAAATTCAAATTAAATCAAATTCATGATTTAAGTTAAGTAATAAATAATTATTTATCTGGATATTCAATATTCTTGCTGCTTTGCCGACCTGATCCTTGCGTCTGTGACTCACAGGAATTCCCCTTGAAGCCCAGTATAAAGAAGGATTTATTTCATCACTAAAAGTTGGCTAATTTATTAATATCTCATGTTGTTAAATATGATGGCATTCTAGTAGTTAATGTATTTTTAATAATGCAAATATTTTAATTAGCCCAACCCCCTCTTCATGCATGTAATCTCAAGTGTATAGTGTTTAGTGTTTAGTGTTGATGTTTGCTGGGGTCTGCCTCCACACACTCTCTAACACATCTCCTCTTATTCATCCGATGTAATTCTAATCCAATAAGGCTTGTTTTATTTTCCACATTTTTATTTTCCAAATTGTATTTCTCTAAATAAATAAATAAAGTACTTGTGAACGCCTCAGACTTTGCCAGAATGAAATCGGGTATTGATTTTACAAAATGTACTCCTATATTGCTGAACAGGAGCTTCAAGAATGATCGTCCATAACCTCAGTGGATTATCAGTGGGGGGCCATCAACAAGGCAGTCAGTTAACACTGTTTCTGTGGGGGTGTGACTACTGAATACACTGCTTAATAATATCACATTGTTTTGGTATGGTATGCTGTATAATGTGCATACATTACGTAATGCTTTGGATAGAATTAATACAATCATACTGTAGATCTGTGTTTGGGGTTTGAGATTGTGTGTGTGTGTGTGTGTGTGTGTGTGTGTGTGTGTGTGTGTGTGTGTGTGTGTGTGTGTGTGTGTGTGTGTCCTTATTGGTGCTTTGAGATGCATAGCCATTGAGGCCATAATTTAGTCCATTATGTCCTCTGGTTTGCAGTCGTAGCCCCGGGCCTCTGGCGCTGAACGTTGTGTCATTTGCTACCAACTGGGTTTTTGATGAGAGTGTGTGACCTAGACGCCTCATCCCTCACCACTGTCTCATTCCCTTTATTTACATCTGTCTTTAGCATTCTAATTACTCTCTTTATTGCTTTAGCCTGGAGGAATCTGTTCTACTGGAGGGAAAAAAAAGACTAAGGACACTGGAGTTTTAACCAATAATAAAGCAGCATAACTCCCATTACCCAAAGGCAAAGATTGGGCCTGTGAGGGTCTCCTGTTATGGGCTGTGGGCAAGACAACTATGGACAGACTTCTCAGTACAGGGTTTACATGCAGGGGTTCATTTGCCTATGTGATGTGTGCATTTCAAAACAATTTGTTTTCACTTTAAAGTCTTACATGATCAAAAGAGAATTGGTTTTCCTGATAATAAGCATTTTTATAGATGTTTCTAGTGGTGTGATCATATTGTAAGCAAATGTTTAATTAGACTTTAGTCGATAGTTTTTCCTAAATTAAAGTGTTAAGTATTTATAATTTAAACACATTTTCCCACAGTAAAACTCTGCATTTTGTCTTTTAGTTTCATATCATACATAAAGCAAGCAGGATGCACACACAGTAAATTGTCTACTCTTTTTTCTTTTGGACAATGTCAATGCAAAAAAACTTTTAAATGTTCTGTCCCTTCCCACAGAATTTTATGAAACAGCATCAAGAGCAGGCACAGCAGTCTTTAATGAGCTCTCAACTTTAAAGACTTGAAGGATATTAACAAGCTGCTTGACAAATGGTGCTTAGAAGCACATTAAAGACGCAGCTAATGGTGTGCATAATGACGGCTAATTTTCGATCAGATATAAATTAGAGCCCCCAACAGTTATTTGCCTTAAGGACTTTATGTAAATGATTCTGTTCTGTATAAACTGAAAACTGAGAGAGTGAGTGAGTGAGTGAGAGAGAGGGAGAGAGACTAGCGCTCCTTGTGGGTATGATTAATAGATCTGCAACAGAGCACGGCTGTCAAAGCCCAATGAACACACATCCACTAGACAGCTCTACCACCTTCTCATTAAGGTCCAATCTCTGCGAGGTCTACAATTTACTCATTCGGAACACCAAAACAGCCTCTGAGAACGAGCGAGTCGAACACTCGATGGTTGCAGAAGGAAGATCGGGTGAAAAGGGAATGCAAGGAGGAGACCTAGCTGTTCATAAACGTTCATACCCATCCAGTGTTGTTAAATATTTGATGGCTGAAGGCACTTTGATGCCATCAATTTACACGTTAGGTCATAATACATAACTGAGTACACATGGTGTGACTGAATTAAATGATGAACACATTTAGATAATAGCTCATATATTTCATACACATTATGAGGAATCCACAGATTAAGATGTCAAAGGTCCTGGTGTATGCCCATGTATTCTTTCTACATGAAACAGCACTGATCTATTGATTTGATCCACCTTGTGCATAGTTACACATAGTTTGCATACAGTTTAAATAAGTGACTGAATATGTGATAGTGCTCTAAACAGGACACTTTCATCGGGATCTTAGACCCGGTGTATGGTGTATGAGGGTTGTGCTCTTTGAAACTTTTATCAGTTTTTCTTTTTTAATGTAAAATGTGATGACAGCCGTCTTTAACGTGCATATTTTGACACACCGTACGCTTCACGTATGTTCACACAAATAATAATAAATAGAGACAAACAGAGAGTTTGATGAATTTTGTACCAAGCAATTCATAAAGGGAGCTTAATTGTATCATTTGTCAAACACAATTAATTTAGGCATATGAGTCCAAGATTTATCTTATAACGAGATTATCCTGCTTTATCTTGTTTTTACTGATCAGTCTTTAGGTAACCAAGCTTCAACTGGACGTGTTTCTGTCACACTGCAAGTTTTGGTTTTAAAGCACTGTGTGATTTTGCGATATAAAGTTGTGGAACAGTATGTACACTAGTTTTCAGCATTATCATAAGGTGAAAATAACTGAAACCTGTTTAAATCTTTATTATTCAGATGATCTTTAAGATGATTAAAAGATTAGCAACAGAAGTAGATTAAGCTTTTTTTAAACAATTTAATAAGGAATGTTTTATGGTGAAAAGAAATGGGAATCACATGATTAAATTACTTAAGTTATTTAATTTTATTTTATTTTGATGAGCATTTGGGTTCTCACTATGTAAATTCTTGTAAAGTTGATCGTCTTACCTTTTCTGAATAATTAACTGCAGGTGATGATTTAAAATTATTTTGTCCATTAAGCTACAGTAAGCTATAGAAAGAGCAAAACGTTTAAGAAAAGATGGAAAATCAATTATGCAAAGATGGTGGTCACTTTTATGAACTGACCGACCTTCTTGCTCATTCATCTGAGAAGTCTGGAGGTGTCTTCTTTATTTTCACAAGCAGTCATTTTATCTGTGAATGTCATTTCTTCCTCTTGCCTACCTGGACACTAGTATAACAGTGCAATGAGGTTCTTTTTTTAAACTGGTGTTCCTCACACTTCCCCTAGCTGTAAGAAAAGGTATTGCAAAAGGTTAAAAATATTGGTGGCAGGGGACAGAGGTCAGTTTTGTATTTCACAATGTACAGAAATAATCTTCATTAAAATAAACCTTAATTTGCACTCGATCAGATAAATCCCACTGGAATCCAAATGGCTAAAGTTACTGAACACACGATCTGTCCATGATAAATTCTGAAACATGCTCGCCATGTTGGAGATAGCTGTATTGCAACAGTCTAGTCGGGTGTGTAGACAGTATTCCCCCTCAAGCAAAAGCATTTGAATATTCATTTAAGATTGACGTTGAAAAATAAAATCCACAAATTCACAAAATGGCATCTGTATGGACAATACAGAAAATTCTACAAAACCAAGAGTTATAATGCTGGGTCTTATAGAAATTAAACAAAACTGTATGATTTCATAAATAACAAATGTACAAAAGAAATGAAAAAGCTCAGGGGAAAAGGTAGAAACTTGGTTATACATCCAAATCATTATTTTGGTGGAGGCCACATGTCAGGGGTGACTGTGGCCTCTCAGCACCCACCCTCTAATCACGCCCCTGAGCTATTTTAGTTATGAAGGCTGTGCACGTTTCCAATGACATTAAATTAAGAGGGTCTTTTTTTTCTTCTTTAGAAAATCCCAATTTTTCTGATTCGTAATGAAAATTCAATTAAATTCAAAATTTTGGAAAATAAATAATTTATCGTTATCTTAAAGTTTGGATATGACGCAGGTTACGTGCAAATAACACCTGAAAACCTTGCTTTTTATTTCTCGCATTGAAAAAATATGCGACGTTAAATTGCAGAGCTCAAAATTAAAGCAGTGAGTTTGAATAGGCTACATCGATATCATACATTTTTAATAAGGGACGGATTCTTGTCTACGCATGTCTGGACTGTATCCAATGTTTGCAGCACATCTACATTTCCTTCTGTCGCATTTCAACGTGAAGTTACAGCGCAGGCCTTTACCTAAAACGAATGTTTTTTTTCTCTCAATTAAACGCATAAATATGTTCTATTTCTGGCCAATAATGCTTTTATCTTTTTATTCTCTCACTTCACAATTTCCTATAACGTAAGGTGTGTCTCGAGTCGCGTCTTAAATCAGTAGCTAAGGAATCACAAAACTTTTATTTTTCCAGTTCAGGCTGAAACTTTAGTGGTGTGTCCTGTATTAACCCATGTGATGAACAGCACAGTAACTGGCCATGTGGTTTCATTAACGATTCAGTCTTCAATCAGCATAAAAAGACGAGGATTTTTAAATGTTTTTCGTTGGTAAAATGGAAGATCCTGTATTTGAACTAAAAGTATGCCCACCCCTGGCATCAACTCGGTCTGCTTAGGAGAGTGTGCGTGGCTGATGTGTGCACGCGTGCGATTATGTTAGAGAGAGCGAGAGGGGAGAGAGAGAAAGAGATGGAGCTATTTCATTGGCAGATACAGTGTGGCTTTCCCTCCTTTGCATGCCATCCTAGATCAAAACGCATCCCACCAAAATCCTTCTAGCCATCCAATGCTGCTCCATCGATTAGTTTCTGGAAAACACTTAACAAACTAATGACTATTGATGGCTGATTAATATTGCATCAACAACAACTGATTGGCGACAATATCAAATGGCGATTGCCCGCTTAACATCCAAGCAGCCATCTGACGGGTGTTGCACAATATTTTGGCGGTGCAAAAGAGCCAACAGATGATAAATAATGGGTTATATAGTGTGTAGCGCGTTCGATTTATGGCTTACAGTTCGTCTAATTCGGGAGCAGTCGCGTCTTTGAAGGCAGACACTTGGCGTAAATGTACAGTTAAAATATTCTACTCTCAGGTCCCCAGGCGGAGCTCCGACAGTCCCTGGTCTCATTAAATTTTCATCAGTATCCCTGTGAAAGGGGGGAAATGTTCAGGGGTAAGAGAAAAATAAAACAGAGGGCGTAATTATAACAAAAGGAAACAGCGCTGCCCTTTTCGTTTTGTAGAAAGCTCCCACAGTAGTGTCGCTCTGTATGTGTACGTTTCAATGTATGGAGCACATGCAGCAGGATGTGAGCAGATGTGTCTGTGGCTTTAAGGTAAACTGTTTGGTTCACATATTTATTATATAAAAGAAAAGACCTTCGATTTTCTTCATTGTGCTGCTGAGGCCTTTTTGCTCTCTCTCTCTCTCTCTCTCTCTCTCTCTCTCTGTGTGTGTGTGTGTGTACGTGTTTATTTCTTTTCAGCGCTGGGGCCACATTGATTCGCTATCAAAGAATCCAGATCGATTTTCTCCCAATATGTGAAAGTGAAAGCAGGCAGCAGCAGTCTGGCTGAAAAGCTGCTTGCTTGCTTGCTTGCTTGCTTGCTTGCCTGGCTGGCTGTCTGTCTGCCTGCCTGCCTGTCTGTCTGCCTGCCTGTCTGTGCGGAGCTCCGGCTTGTCAAGCAGCAGCGAGGCTCACTGCATAAAGTTAATTTCAATTCCCGATGAGACACTCACTCGGCAGCCCTCCCTGACCAGCGGTAATTAACAGGGATAGCTAATGACTACTTAACTCGCTCTTCATAATTATCTGGTTTTCATAATTCGATGTGTAATTTAATAATTCGCTCTTATTAACGTATTAAGTGAATGGCTCATTTAGGGGAAATTAGAAGCACTCACCAGGAGCATCTTTTAATTGATGAACCATCACCGCTGTCTCATTAATAAGGGTCGTTTTGATACTCTTAATTTGTCACGAGGATGGCGGTTGAACATGTTTGGTTTATGGATTAGTGTGTTATGAAGGCGTTGTTTTTCAGTTTAGAGCCATTTTATTCAAGTTTTTTTTGGTGTTGGATAAATATTGAGGAAGGATATGTGTGTCACAAGTTTAATTAATTAAAATATTTATAGATGATAATGAAATGAAATGATGAATTAGAAATGGTATTTAAAAATGTTTGGTGGAATCTAAATTTAGGAAAGCCTGGAGGTGCATGATGATATTTTTATGATTATAAAAATGAAATAAAACAACTTGACAGCATTTTAGAGGATGAAACCTTCTAATTGACTATTGATTAAATATATTTGGGGTTTTTTTTTTATAATCAATTATTGTGTTCTATTGCGAAATCACCTTTCTTCCTCCTGCTAAAATTCACTGTTATAATCAATCTGAGATTATCCAAAAATAATCCCATGCAAATATATTCCAGGTGCTGTAAATAATCAGTGTAAAGGTGGAGGACAGGTTTCAGAAATGCAAATGTTTGGCTCGTGCAGCCTCTCTGGTATCTGTCCATGGTGCTGAAACGCTTGCTCAGCGCTCAACGAGGCAGTCAGCCCTGCAGCCCACAAACAGCAACTCTGCTATGGACATGCCATTCAAAATGCTCCCCTCTTCTTTCTTTTACCCTCCTCCTCCTCATATCTAACCATAACTTCGATGCAAAGGTTTTGCTTCAAAGCCTGTGTGCCCGCATGCACGAGCGAAGCATGTTTGAGTGTGTATTTAAATAGAGACGGGCACGTTGGCAGGCGAGCTGTTTTTCTGGCGGCCTGACATCTGGCAAGTCTGCGCTCCAGGGACCCATCCAGCTCTCCATAGACCCCCTGATTAGACTCTAATAGAATATTAGCATTTGCTCTCAGGTAAGGCAACAGTGAGCTGCATAAGCTGGCAGTGGAGAAGCCACGTGTGTCTTTAACATTGATGGAATCGAGAGGATGGGGCTCCTGTGAGGCCTGCTTTATTATAAGGCCTGGAGGAGGACGGTGTTAAGGCACAAAAAAGCAATTTCTAATTACATTGTACATTTTCATTTTAGTTATTCATCTCTTATATTACCCAGACAGTGGGAGAACAGACTGGGTATAGGGTGGGGGTGGGGGTGGGGTTGTTGGTGGTGTCTTGCTCATGGGCACTGTGACAGGGCTCGTGGCTGTTTCCAAGATCAAACCTGACACCTTTTGGTAACAGCATAGTCACGTTGCCTTTAAAACAATGGCAATATTTGTAGTCAATAAGCTTAAAGAATCCACAAAATGTCCTTTAAAAGCTGTGCAGCCCACAGCTAAACCGTTTCCATCCTCCTCATCAATAAATAAATAGATGAATAAATAAAAGAATATTAATATGTCTGGATGAGCCACATTACACAGTGCAGTCATGGAAAACGTCCGATTAAATGTTAAAGTTTGTTCTTTAATGAAACACATATTGCAGTTCAATAATTAAATAAATTAAAATTACATGGATGTAATAAATTAATAGAATTATTTAACCAGGAACCAAAAGCAACATACATTACAGAAATAAGTTACCTCAGCTAAAACAGCAATACAGCAAAAACCTGTACGGATATATTTATGTGCATCGACTGATTCCAATGAAATATTTACATTGTACACGTATACTTCCATGAAGCTGTTTCTTTTCTCTTCAACAAAAAACATTACGTAAACAGGGTGATTTTTAACAAGCAACGACTTCATAATGATGCGCGTATATTTATACAAATAAACAGCAGAAAACATACATAAAATAATTTAAAAAGAGAATACTATCTCATATATATCTCGATTGTACCATCTCAAATGTTAGAAATCGTAAATGAAAATGTGTGACTGTATTATTTTCACAGTCGTTTCCCTTTAAACCACAACAACACGCTTAACTTGCTGTCAGAATTTGATTTTCTCAAGCAAAACGAGGAGGGGGGGAATCCCAATAAATATATAATGAAGTAAACATGACCTCACTCAATAAATAGTTCATAAGATACCGGCCCACGCTGGATTGTAAACTTATTGCAGCCGGCAAGAAATCATATTTTTTGAATAGCGAAATTCTGTGAAATCCTTACAAGTGAGTCACTATTTCGATATTTCCACATACTGAGGCCTAATAATAAACAACCCTACCTTAGTCCAAACCCCGGGTATCTTAAAAATAGATCCCTGACTTTGATCACACATGGTAACAAAATAAGTGGAATTAATTACACATTTAGACACAAAATGAAGTGTATGGCAAGTAAATTATTAATTTACAGAGGGTTATTTGGCAGTAATCTAATATTAGCTCTCCAGACCAAGCAGTGTGTTGTCCTCTTAATCCCCTCATGGACCCTGAATAAATGTCAGACTGCATCGTCATGAACTCGGAGGGAAAAATATAGCTTATCCTATAAGCCAAAAATATAAACACTAATAGACACCAAACCAAGTGCTTTGAGTTAAACTAGCCCCGCTGTGTGTAAATAACAATGCTATTTTCAATGGGGGTATTTCTGCTAACGCAAACTATAGTCCTCATTGGAAATTAATCATAAATAAAAATTAAAGCATTGAGTCCTGTAAGTCATACTGCGTTGACATTAAAAAGGTGAAGCATAGTAAGTGTGTAAACTGTGTTCTTACTTGCTCTGTCAAACGATGCTCTACTTGACTCCACGTCTCCCTCTCAGCGAGTAAAAGACGTGACTGTTGTTGTTTTTTCTCTCTCGAGTTTTTCAGTCATTGTTCAGTTTTAGGAATTTTTCGAAGTTCAAAGCACAAAGTCATCGATGATTGAAAAAAGGTGTGAGATAGGAAATATGATACAAATCGTCTCTAAACAGTTCCAAGTCTTTTCGTGGGCGGTGGTTTAAAGCGATTTTAGACGCATGCAGAGTATTTCATTCGTTTCTGTTTCTGTCGCTGGTTGCAAAACCAGACCCGCACCACGTTCTTTTTGAGGTCCAGCTTTTCTGCGATTGCTGCGATTTTCTCCGAGGAGGGACGCGGCTGAATGGCAAAATAGGCCTCCAGTGATCTCTTCTCTGGTGCGGCTATCGACGTGCGCTTCCTCTTTTTCTCCGCGCCGTTGAACAACTCGGGTTTATTAAGTTTCTCCCTGTGTGATTTCTCGGCTTCTTCTAGCCACGCTTGCAGGATGGGCTTCAAAGCAATCATGTTGTTGTGAGAGAGCGTGAGGGACTCGAATCGGCAGATGGTGCTTTGGCTGAGGGAGCCCACCCCAGGAATCTTCAGGCTGGCTAAAGCTGACCCTACATCCGCCTGGGTAACCCCGAGTTTGATCCGTCTCTGCTTAAACCTCTCTGCGAAGGCTTCCAAGTCCCTTGGATCGGCGTCCACGTCGCTCATGCCCATGTGCGGTGGTAGCCCGTGGGCATGAGCCATGTTGATGGCTGCCTGGTGCATGTGGTTCATGCCCGCCATGTGGGCAGGGTGCGCAGGCGTGGAAACCACCGAGCCATCCGGCCCTGCCATGGCTCCTAGTGCCAGTCCCGGGGTGATGTGGTCCAGCAGGTCCCCCTCCAGTGCCTGGTGAGGCTGGTGGTGATGGTGATGGTGGTGGTGATGGTGGTGGCCAGCCAAGGCGGACGGATGAGAAATAGGCACCGAGGAGGAGGAGGAAGACGAGGTGCAGGGGAGCGTGTTCATGGTGTGGTAGGTTGCGTCCGGCTTGAAGGGACTGTGGTGTGGAGGGTGGTGGTGGCTCTTGGTCTGCGAGACTATATCCACCGCCGCTAGAGCTTCAGCCCGGGCCAACAAACTCTCATCCAAGCCTCCGAATATATTGCTCTGCAATTGCAAATAGAATGCACACATAACTGTCAGCAGGGAATTCTCCCTCCACTCCTCGGTTTAAAACATTTCCAGAATGTGAAAAAAAGAAATCCTAAAAAAGGAGCACACAAAACAAGACACATGCAACATCCCAGGTCATAAAAATTAATACGAAAGGCAAAGCCGACTGAATACATAAGTTGAGCAGAGGAAAAAAATATGGAGGTGTTGGGTGATTTGCTGTGCAGACATGAAAAAAACATCAAGCAAAAAAGTGGGCTGTCAAAATGTGCCTTTAAGCAGTGATTATGCAGAATACGTACCGGTGGGGTTGGGAGACAGGCTCTGCGCATCGCCTCCGAGCTGCTGCTGCTGCTGATGATGCTGCTGCTGTGTCGGGAGGACGAGCAGGAGGACGAGGGTGCATTGGAAGTCAAGGTGGAGGATGAGGAGGAATGCAACGAGTACTTGGGTTCGGGCAAGCTGGTGTGGGCCATGGCAAAAGGCTGCTTGCTGTTCAGAGACATCATCATCATATTTGCGGGCGTCCAAGCCTCGGCAAGTTCCTTTTAATAAGTTAAGACTCCGCCTCCTTGGTCGGGAGTTGAAGCCCAATTGCTTCGCAGGAATCTCAAGTCACTGTCGAATAAAGTGTATGTTGAAGACGGTCGTCCAACACTGAAGTTATCACATCTATTTATTATTACTAGCGGAGGTATGGAGGTGTCTCGTCGTTTTGTCAAATGAGATATCGCAGGCACCAACAAGCCATGCAACTGAGCGCAGCTGATACCTTTTCCTTTGTGGACTTGTGCCGCGATTGTTCAAAAAAACAAACAAACAAACCTTTCTGGGGTTTTTTTCTCCTTCAACCGTCTCCACCTTGTATTATACCAATATATTTTTTTGCCTTGGATATTTTTTTTTTGGCAGAGCTCCTCATAGACGACGCCAGAAAAAAAAAATCCAAAAAGTTTCTATCCGTCTCTTAGGATTTCCAAAACACTTCAAGTTTAAAACTGTTGCCGCTTTCGTTGACCTGTTTGGCTTTTTTTGTCAGAAGTTTCCGTCTTGAAATGACCGTAAGTGAGAAGTAATGGCGGTGACAGTCTCTGTACTGTACCTCTTCGACTACGTTGAATGCTGCGGGGACCCGAACTGCCTCTGCTCTGAGGCGAAGGGCAGACTGAGTCTCTCTCCGCCTCTCTCTCTCTCTCTCTCTCTCTCCCTCCCTCCCTCCCTCCCTCTCTCTCTCTCTCTCTCTCTCACACACACACACACCCTCCCTCTCTCTCTCTCTTTCTACAGCTCTCTCTGTCT
The DNA here is from genome assembly GCA_005408345.1 of Macquaria australasica. NCBI lineage: Eukaryota > Metazoa > Chordata > Actinopteri > Centrarchiformes > Percichthyidae > Macquaria > Macquaria australasica. The sequence goes on along the minus strand of SEMN01000295.1, from coordinate 155,005 downwards.
CTCACCCTCTCACATACACACACACACACACACTCCTCTCAGCTGTACCTGAAAAACCCTTTCATGATTTATTATTCTTCATTAGCCACACCACCGCCGCCGCCGCTGGGGACTCTGCGCATGGGCAGTGTGCGACAAGGCATTTATTTCAAATGACTCTACTTCTTACCACCAACACCTCGTTACCACCGCCACGTCTTATGAAGTTCAGAGACTTCTTGAATTCTGATTGATTGCACCTGAAAATATTTCATTGTTGAATACTGTAAAGAGATTTCAACGTATGCCAAAAAGACAATTGCCTCTCAGATGAAAACCATGGACAGCTCCACTCCACCTACTCAGGTCGAAATGCACCAAAGTTATTATCTTAATGTCAAATATATTTTACTGTGATTTCATTATAACACCTAAGGTAAAAATAAAAATTGTGAAAATTAAAAACTATTTTTTTAGGATTGGCAGCTGCTCAGATTATTATATTTGTATCTAAATTTAAGGTATAGGAAAGGTTTCATATTATCGCCAGCATTTTTTTCTCCTTTGTTGGTATGACAATTTTATCAGTCTTGAAAGAAAATTGTGGAAAATACAAAAAATAAATGAGCAAACTTTGTGACAAAATTATAACATATTTTGTACTATTTTGTATCGTTTTATGCATGCAAAAACTGCCTTAGTTACTTAATGAGTGGCGGTTAAAATTGATTTTTAAAATAATTAGCACTATTTAATTGCAGATCTATATACTTATCATAGCAGGCTATTATCTTATCTCCCCTTTAATTAAGCCACATCATCGGTAACGTAATTAAAACATTTAATCACTTTGTAATTAACAAGGGGTGTCTAATTTGTTTAATACGGTCACGTCTATAGGGTGAGATAATTGTTTTGATGTAAGTCTCTCGGAGGTTAGAAAGTATGGAAAACAGTGCTTCTTGGAATTATATTTTCTTTTCTTGTATGGTTAAAATTTTTCAAAGCACCTCTCTCTCTCACTCTCTCTCTCTACACACACACACACACACACACACACACAAGAAGGTGTGACATCTTGTAGCAGCTATGAAGCAATGATCAATGTCTTTGACAGACAGTGGGTTGACCCCTTAATCACCTTAAACGTGTTGATAATATAAATCGCTAATATTAAGGATTCCACATTAAATTCACCCCCGTTTCAGTGGAGATTATTAAGTATGGTCTTATCCTAATTATAGTCTACACATCGCCGCCCCGGTATGTGGTCACAGCACCGCTTCAATAAAAGTCTGTAAGCATTTTAATCGAGCCTGCCGATGTTGCAGCGTTAACGTGGCGGTAGACGCGCTCTTCTGAATACGCCGGGTCTTTGTGAGCTGCTACATGTCAGTTCCCGAATTTCAGTCGTTTTGATGCACATAGACATTTAATACGTCCCCACGGCTACGACAAAAAGCCTGTTGGTGTTGCCGCATAGCAGTTTTACATTGCAAGAGAGAGAGAAAGAGAGAGAGCCATCCAGCTGCAGAAAAATGTTGCCTCCCCAGCGGGACGACAAGCGCTGCTGGAGCCACCTCCAGACACCGGGAGACAGAGATCAGGCTCAGGAGACATCAAGGAGCAATCAGTGTCTGCTCTCACATATACCGACAGACTGATTTATGATGAAACTTTAAAGAAATCATTTATATTTCACCACCTCTAAATTGGTGTATAAAATTTTCATCCACAATGAAACACACAAAAAAGTATATCTTAAGTCAAATAAATCAGCCCGGCCTGCTCCCAAGCAATTGACTTTGAAGTACATTTTCAACACTTTCGTGAGTGTGCTCATGTACCTAAGGCTTTTACTTCCTATGCCAACAGCTTTCTCACGTTTGAGCGAGGACAGTATGTCAGACTGATTAACAGAAGTACCTTTGAAGGGTCTGCCATGGCAAACAGCAACACAATTAAGTGGCAATCCCAGATATTTCTGTAAGAGTCACATACCTTTTTCTTTTGCCCAATATAGAAATGGTTTTAAATCAAATATAATGTGTGTGTTTTTTTTGTAATGTTGCATAATGTTGGGCTATGATAGCACCTTATATGCAAAATTTCAATTTTTATTTGTCAGCAAAAATAAATCTAACTCATTAAGATTTTATTGAGGAAAGCCAAATACACTGATTATAACGGCTTTTCAGAATTATTTTACTACATAACAAATCTTTTAATGTATAAAAAAGGCCTCCAAATGAGAAACATCCTGCACGCTTGAGATTGAGATGGTTTTGTTGTCACTTTTTAAAATGTTACTGTATCGTCAGCTGAATGCCCTTCCAGCTTTAAATATATTTGGCCTCCAATCATTGATACAGTAATTGGAGGAATGCTGCTATCATACAAAGACTTGTCTCAACGCTGGAAGGTGCAGTCACACCTTGCCTTTAAAAACATAAAACCTCAGTAGAATTGTGCAAGGAAAGATTTCTCTCACTTCAAGCTTTACTACATATAAATAAATCGGCACTGTCTAAAAATAAAAGTGAAGCCCAAGTAAAATAGAGAGAGCGCATGCAGCAAGGCTTGATATAACTCAGGTGACTTGTTTGCTTTTTTTCCTCCTCACTCTCTTACTTACATCCGAATCAAGGAGTGCTGCAGAGGTGTCTGTGTGCTTTACACAAAGACATACTCTTCTCAGTCTCCCTCAGGAGCTCTCCACGTTAACAATCCCAATTACACCGAGACCACCAGAGACAGCTGTTTTTATTACAGAGCCGCTCCTTTGTGCCGCCAACAAGGTATCTCCGCTCCTAGACTGAACACAGAGATAAAGCTACACTGAGAGACAGAGGAGAGGAGAGGGAGAGAAGTGTGGAGTGAAGTGGATGAAGTCTCTTGGCTGCTCGCAGTGGTGATGCCTTTATTCACAGCTTCCCCCTCCCTTTTCTGATCTCGTGGAGCTCTTTACATGTCGGAGCAGAAGGTCAATGCTTGTTGGGAGAGGGTCTACAAAGAGATCAGGATCTATCTCAAGGCAACAGCAAATCACACAAAGAAGGGGGTGTTTCAGCCACTAACAGCAGTGCTTTATTTATTCATCTGCTTTACCTGGGAAATGTGACAGGTTCCATGAGGAACATTCTGGCTTTAATGTGTTGTTTAAATGCATACAACAAAAGGTAGAAACCTTCAGGATTTACTAAATGTCACACACTGTACTGTAGCTCTCAGAGGGAACAAGTGGCTCACCACTTGAGATAATGAAAGAGATTTCAAAAACTGCACTTGAATTGCAGCTCAACTGGTATACAAACAGAGAGATGGTTTTCTATTTGATCTCTCCGTGGTGTTAAATAAAAGCATCAACAGTTCTCATGATATTCTAATTACTTTTTATAGGTTGATACAGAACTGCGTGTTTGTCTGTGACATTTTATTAGAGCTACATTTCCTAAAATAGTTAATAAGACCTGAAATGCTTGGACATCTAGTGTTAAGGCAGATTATGATGACATATTGCCAATTAGGCCGCTTTTCTGATAAAATAGCAATTAGCAAATAACAAAAGGGCATTGGGAAAAGCTTAGAACATGCAATAATCAAACAACACATAAAGATTCTAATTATCAAACAGCACACCTTTGTACGTCACAATTTGCAGCCATAAAATTGCTTCATAAAAGATTAATCTTAGCACCTCTGAGTTAAACTACCTCAGCCCAGTAGCCCTAGAAATTCCGTTCATATTTGACAACTCCATAGTGCGTAGCGTGCCCCATCACATAGCGAAGTGGAGAGTAAGGATGTGGAGGTTGGCCGTAAAGTGCATCCCATCTTCATGCAGAAGAACAGAGTTTGCGTGTCTTTGCAGTCCAACAATTAATCGTGGCTCTCTTTTTCTTTTAACTATAACTGTGGTTTTTCTCTAATCTTAAGGCTGCATTTGTAGATATTTTTGGCCACTTGGGGGCAGTGCAACAAGATGTAAATACAACATTGACATATTATTACTTTATAAAGCAAACTTGTTAGCAAACAGTTGCCTGTTTACACATGAGCAATTTCAGCATTCATTTGGAGGCGTGTTTGTGTGCAACTAACAAAAAGATGTCCAAGATTCCCGCTTCATTTAGCTTGGTTTTGGTCTCCACCAACTCCTGAGTGAAATTTTGGGCTCCTTAGTGGCTAAATGCGCCACTATCCCACCAGTTAGTCGCTAGGTTTGTACGTCTGCCATTTGGTTCTCGGCTGGGAGTATACACTGGGTTTATCAGAGGCATTTCGCTGAAAACAGCTGATTGCTGCTAACCATGCTTATGAGAGTGAACTTAAACGGTAAAGTTGCGTGCCATCAAATCAAAACACTGAGCTGAAAGAAACTAAAATGCTCCATAGAGCTGAAGGGAACTGCGGAGTTGGATGATAATTCCCTGTGGTTTCGACACTACAAGTATCAGCTTTCCCATTACACACGGCCATTTAATCCACAATTTTGGCATTGAATGTAATTAAGAGTTTTGTACAATCGCACAATATCAACATTCAGTCTGGTGTTAGTGTTGATTATCTCAGTTTGGTTGTGGCTGACTAGATACAGACAGTATCTCCTTATTTCTCCATACCATTATTGCCAATATCAAGATCATCACTTATGTTGACTATAGTACAATAACCAACGGCAAAGCCAGCTAACCTGGTCTAGTAGTGAAGCCAACCTCGGGCCATGACTGATTAGAGGCCTTGAGAGTGAAGTGTGCCATGAGGTCAGGAAAACAAATAACACCACCACCAATTTCCCTATTACGCACCAGGTACCAACCTTTGGGGGGGAGGCATTAGATTCTGGCCCAGCCCTGCCTAAAGGCTGCAGGGCAGCAGATGATAAGGTCAAGCCTCATAATGATGTCACATACCTTTAGGTACTTCAGATCAATATCGAGAGAGGCGCGTTATACCTGACAGCCAGTCAAATAAAGCCTGCCTGGCAAAGGGAGAAAAAAAATACTCGCTTTGAGATTGTCTCTTCTGATAAAATGAGATCCTCTCTCTCATGCTGCTTTTGGCAAAGATCATATTGGTGGAAGCCTTTGTGATCTTTAAAACAATGTGGTCATTCACACATCTGATAAAATATCCTCCAGATTTGACTGATCAACCTTGAATGACAGGACAAAAACAATAAAACCTTTTAAATTTAACTATGTAGTGAAACTTGAATTACTGTAAACTGCATGCAGTTGATGTAGCTTTGATGCACGTGGTTCTGTAGGATAACATTTGACATGACAGACATTCCTTTGAGTAAACCTGACCTCACATGACAACAAACGCAATGGCAAGGAAGGCAGTGTATATGAGGAGTTACACCTCGGAGCATGTGACTATAAAGAATGCGTATGTCAAGTGCTATACAAGTGATTAATGTAGCAGGATGATTGCAGAATTCTGTCCAACCTGAATGAACATTTCTTCTGCCTCTCTCATTAGTTTGACTGTCCCACGCGGTAATATATTGCTTGTCACTGGGTTGTCTAATGGTTGATGCTAATTGACCTCCTTTCCCCCTTTCTTCTGCACAAATGAAAAGATTTCCTCCGTCCTGTGATGGAGCATGTCACAATCTGATCCGACAAATTAAAAAGCTCGCTGCTGTCACACTGTCATCATTCGAAGCCCTTGCCTCATCAGCTATAATGATCATTTTTCTTCACTGAAACCACTGCAGTGCACCGCCAAACACAATACTTGAGAGGGCACGATGCTGCAGTTGTGCGGTACGTGTGACATATCTGAATGTTTTTCATCTGTGAAATCTTCTATACTTTTAATCTTGAACTGTCCTTCAACCTATATATTAGGAATTTTTTCTATCAAGAATGAAGTGTTAGTTCATGCTTAGTTATATTTCTAATTTTCCATTTCTGAATTAGTTCAACCAAGTAAATCTGATGTTCGCATACATTTTTGAAGAGTTCTACCTATATATGGAAAATATGCAGCATTTATTATTTATCACAACTCCAAATTTACTGTAGATTATATTTTATTTAAAAGCTTAAAACATTACCAGTGTAACCTCCTCTTAAACAGCCTCAGATTATTTACAATTTGTCACATTTAGCTGCCTCACACTGTCAAACTGTAAAAGTATAGTCAACCAAAAAGTCTTAAATTCAGTTTATTAAAAATACACAGAGCATATACATAACAATGACATCAGCGTAATTTCTTAATCACAGATGATAACAGAAATCTGAATTTACATTTAGGCAAGACTGAAATCTTTTCTGAACAGCTTCCCATTGAATATTTAGCTTTTTGTTGTACTTGAAACATGTGAGTGCCGTTCTGTGAAGCCATTGGCCCGAACATGATAGCAACACGAGAGCTCGGCCACCGCACATTATTGGCTGCAGAGCGATGATGACGCTCATTACCTGCAATCAGCTGCCCCATCTGTGGCCGAAACAGAAATTGAGTGTGGCATTTTACCTGCTGACTTTGTGTGTATAACTTTATAATTTATGCGGTGTACCCATACTATTGACAAAAACGCAGCGCGGTGATCAAAGCAAGCCATTCAGGAGGTTGGACAGGGCCACGAAGACAGGGCCTGTAACACTAATGATCTTCAAACGCTCGTCTATTTCACTGGGAGCTATGCACAACTCCCTAGCAAGTCCCCCGTCCTTCCCCTGGAGGTAATTGTGCCTGGCTGGTTAGGTGACAGGTGTCAAGTGGCCCCTCCTCAACCGATTCATCATGCTAAGCAGAGAGGAAAAGCTGATCTCAGTCTCTCCCTGTCTCTCTCTCTCTGTCTTTGTACTTTTCTTCTTGTCTGTCTCTTTCTTGTAACCTCAAATAACTACTTTGTCATTACCTCAGAGTGCCTCGATCACATGTTAGTTTTGTTTTATGACAATGTATGGAACGCAGTATGCAGTCAGAGCTTGGTCCACAACTTGGTTCATGCCGTCGAGTAACAAACTGTTGATGTTGTGTCATGTGTGCTTATTGAGCACAAATGAATATATGGTGTGTATGTTTGTGCATAACAGAAAGAGTATGGCTGCAATACTGATTATTTTGAACATCAATTAAACTGCCAGTGATATTTTTGAGTAAAAAATGCCCATTAAAAATTCCTAAAGCCCAAAGTGATGTCTTCAAATTGCTGTTTTTATCCATACAACAGTCCAACACTCACATAAGACAAAGCAAAGCAGCAAATCCACATAATTGAGAAGCTTTAACCAGACAATGTTTGGCATTTTTACTTGAAAAGGACTTAACCGATTAGTAAATTATCAAAATAGTTGCTGATTAATTTTCTGTTGATCAACTAATTAATTAATCGTCTAATTCAGCTCTGAGATAAAGTTGCTTTCAAGACACATTGGAACTTTGCGGAGTGGAATCATAGTAATCAATTCTTAGGCTTAAGCCAATGATTATTTTTCAATATCTGTTAACCTCTCAGCTATTTTTCTGATCAATTGATTAATCATAAAATGGCAGGAAGTAGGGAAAAATGCCAAATGCAAGTTTCCAAACACCAAGACGACGTCTCCAAATTGCTTTTTTTCCCCGACCAACAGCCCAAAACAGATATTCTGTTTACAATGATATAAAACCAAGAAAAGTAGCAAGTCCTCACATTTGAGAAGCTTAAACTAGAAAATGTTTGTCATCTTTGCTTTTTAAATGACTCAATTTGTGATTATAAGTTAACAGAAATGTCTGTTAATTGAATAATTGGTTCAGCACCAATTATTTCTAAGCCAAAGCTCCTTTGAGGCTGGAGTCCTCTTTCTGTGCAGAATAACTGGTAAGAGTTTAGTGAGTAAATGAGTGAAAATACTGCTGAAACGGTTGGCGACCACTGAGCTGCTGACAGACAGGTTAGCACACTGGCCAAAAATCATGTAGCCCAGTAGAGATGTGGGAAAAAAAAATACAGTCTACATTGTGTGTCTGTGTGAGAGAGAGAGAGACACACAGAGAGTGAGAGAGAGACCACACCCTCACCATGCCTGCCTGTCTAAGCAGAATCCCATAGGGACCTGCCATACACACGCTCTCTCACACACACACACCCCAGTCATTAATTCCTGCTTTGCATCTCCACACCATGTAATATTTATGGGTCACCGCAGCTTTGTATTCACAAATGGAAACGCCAAGAGAAAAAATGGAGAAGACACGATACCTCAATCAATTCTGTGAATAAGGTTCAGATTGTCACATCATGGCTTTTTTTCCCTCCACTAAGCCAGTGCTTATGCAGCATTCTTTTCTTTGACCTCTAAACAAGTGTTTTGTATGACGGATTGTCAGACACAACCTTTGAGATGGAGTCATATTTAACTCCTTTAGAGTTAAAAAAGCTCAAGGCAAAGGTATTATGAACGTGACTGAAAATTTCATAGCTGCAAAATTTGAAGAACAACTAAACTGCATTAGTCAGTAAAAACAAATGCAGACTTAATGCATTTTTGCCAGATATGACACTGGAGTATAAACGACATGCAGCACTCTAGTACAAACATTTGCTGCTACTCAGAATCTCCACACTAATCAAGGGAAGTCTTTGGTGCATTTTTCCCCTTCTACATCTGACAGATCATAATTGGGGGGCTTTTTTTCCACTTCCTAAGATGTTGCCTGAAAACCTGTGATGCAACAGTGGGAGCCATACCCTCGCTGCCTTTCAAATCAACAGTGTTGTCAAAACAGAGCCCTGAGGAACCCCCAGTAGAGCATGGCTCACCAGACCCCTGTAGAGATTTGAAGACCACTTTGGAACTCTAATCCACTCAAAATGTGCTGATAATTTTCCTTGCCAGGACACTCTCTGCCTGGTGTCACAAGAGTGGCCTCCCGGGAGCAGATCAGCCAATGATAACAAAGTAGCCAGATGTCTGGCGCTGGCAGAGTCCCAGAAGCCAGACAGCGGCACGCAGCAGCATCCGCTGTGGGCCACAGATCAAAGATACCTGAGAATTACTTATGGGCACAAAATATGTGTTGCTTACTCTACAGTTCCCATTAATAACAATCTGGGAGAATTTGTATTTCTAATTAACTCTTTTCTTTCGGCATACAAAGTGCTGTAGGTTGTCTAAGGCTGCAGCAGCAATTTTTCTGTGGCAACTGCGAGTCGACAACAGGAAGTCGGATGCAGCACTGTCTGAAGGAGCCAGATCAGCTTTAAATGCAGTTCTGAGGCTCAGAACACCCCCTGACTTGCCTCAATAAACAAACAAACAGTGTAAGAGTCAGCGTATTTAGATTTAATCATGCTGCACAGTGCCTCCTTAGACTGGCCCTTGATGCATACCTCGAAAGGTTTAAGTGTTGACATTGAACGGATTAAACGGAGGTGTGATTGTCATTAGTGGTTTAATTCTTGGCTAATTTTTTTCTCAATTTTTCTAAAACTGAGGAGGTGATACTGTAAGACCAGTCACACAAGCATTTCCAGCACATTTACGAATTGTAGCCACCAAGCATTTGACTCGCACTGATTTATATTTTCTACAAGATTTGAAGCCTTGGCTTGTTTTTCACCATGGTTGTTTGTGTTAGTCAGACTGACATTAAGAAGCATTGTAGTTCCATGTTGTTTTCTCCTGCAGGCCCTGCACTTCTTTTAGAGTCCTCCATTTATTCCATCTTATGTGTTATGTTTAATACACAAATATTTAGAGTAGACCCCTGACTTTGAACTGAGAAGAATAGTTAAGCTCTCTCTGCCTAGGGAAGGCGTTTGTTGCCTTTTTTCATCTTTATGGGGGAAAGAGGCGTATTTCATCTCGCGCACGTTTGTGCATATTTTGTCAGCCTCTCTATGTTCTAGTGCACTTAAAAGTCATTGTTCAATGGATGGATGATATGCATCCCATGCAATGTGTGTGTGCACTGTATTATATTAATTATTAAGCATAGAAAGTGTTGCTTCATGTCCGCATTTGATGGAGAATCCCCCCCCCCCCCCCCCACCACCTCACCACCCCTTCCCCCAATTATGCATATTACCTTTGCTGGTGCATGGTTCATGCAAATTCTCATTTGCATCGCTCTCTTGAATGTGCTATCTCCTGGCTGGAATCCCTTAAAGCAGATAGTGAACACTGCCCTTCATTAGATCTTGATAGTGACCTTTTCTCTTATTAATCTGTTATTCTACTTTGACTTTCACTGTTTGAAGTGCACGGATGAACAACTAACAAAGACTTTTTTATAGAGCCATATTGAGGTTTCATTGTTTTTGGCTTTTAATGGAGATATGTAATTCTTGACTATCTTGCTCTCCTAAGATATTCACCTTTTCTATATTTCTGCTCACTGTATATCCACATTGTAGATAAGAAATGCTAAACAACCCTTACAGGAGCCTATATCTAATGTTTTGTTGAAGCTGAGCCTCATTGTCGGTTAAAATATACTGACAATTAACAAATGAACCAAAAATATTCATCGGTTGTTATTAAATAATCAATTTTTGCTCATATCAAGCTTCTCACTGAGAAGTTATTCCATATAAAGACGTCTTTTAAGAGTGTATTTAAAGCCCTGCACCAACATCCAGTCCAAGTACCTTTCAGGGTTACTCCAGGTCATTTTTTAATGTAGTTTACTCGAAAATGTAACTTTAAAACGAGGCTTAAAACTGCCTTAGTGAAATCCTGTCTCCCAGCTCCTGCAGCTCATCACTCCTAAAACAGCCACTCTCATCCACCCCGGCCCCGACCGTTATTAATGTGCGCTGAATAATTTAACGGGGTAAAATTACCATGCTCTTTTGAAAAGATTTTTGCCTACACAATTAAAGAGCATTATAGTGATTTTTAGTTGAACAAGAATTATGACTGTTTTCCCTCCTCTTTGCTACACTTTCTGGCTCCCTTGTTATGAGCTGTGGGTGAGCGCAGTTATAAAGGCCTATTCTCTTCTTCTGTCTGCCTGCTAGGAGAGGTTGTGCTCTATGTCTGACCTATACCATGATGAGCGGCTAATGGATAATGGATGAAGTAGTATATGTTTAACTTCCGCCGAAAGGACCCCCATAATGGCCTACAGGCCCCACCAAACATGGGTTATATTTGGGCTGTTAAAAGGTACAGGCTCAGTCAGGTGGTGTTTAAGGCGCCTGGCTTGAAATAGCTGCTTACACTCCACATGGCTGCAGGTGTTGAGAGGTGGATTGTATTTCCTAATTTTTTAGCTTTTCACTGAATCCACATGCTAAGTCAAACACAACTGAGAAAGGATAGTAATGGCTTGTTTTATGAAAGTTTGTGGGCTAACAGTGCAATATTATATTGCTGTTGTACGATATCAGCATCAGCAGGAGCGTTTTCCAGGCCTTCACTCTTATTCCATGCGGACAACTGTCCACATCTCAACCACAGGCCAACAATTGGCAGTAATTGGCACATTGCCTTGGCTGTCCTGGGAGAGATCTGAGAGTGCATACGGCCACGGACAGGCTGCCCTTTCCACCAATTAGAGAGTTGTCTCCTCGTGGGGCGGGGGCTGGGGGAGGTCTACCTCACCGCTACCTTGTCTCTTGATCAAAATGATTTGTGGAGATCCCTTTTCTCTTCACTCCTCTCTTCCTCCTTGCCTGCCTCTCTCTCGCCACTGAGGTATTACTGTTTGTGAACTGCTAGTGAGAGTCTTCAGTCAAGGACCCCAACCAGCGACTGACAGCCTTACAGTAGCAGTCAGTGGGACATTCACATTAGAGGTGCTCTGACAGTCAGGCTGTGCTAGACAGGCCTCCCAATGAAAATGCTCCACACAGCTCTTTGCTGCTGGTTTCCTAATACATAACTTGCTGGCTCTCTTCTCTGTATGAATTTTTTTTCTTCTACCAGTCGATGTGACGCTGAATTGGGTTTGGCAGAAGCTGAAGTTTCTCCGAATGGCTGAACTTGAGTCTCTTTTTTTTCACACTTTCTCTTGTTGCTGGTGTATTGTCTTTTTTTGTTGTGTCTCCAGGCATAAGCAGGGTGTTATAGCTGCATAGCTTTATTATGATGGCTTTGACGCAATAATAGAAAGTGTCTCATGTGGTTAGAAATATGCAGGCCACACAAGGTACCATGGGACCCCAGTCCGAAGGATCACAGGCCTCAGTGTATGCTGCAAACGCTCCCCAGTTTATGCCACAGGGAAGGCTGCGGAACCAACACCCAACCCCCTTATTCTCTCTCCTCTCGGTCTCTGTTGTCCTCAAAGCCTGTGTCTCTCCACATTTCACTTCAGTAAGTATGAGGAGGCGAGGAGATGCTTCCTATACTCAGAAATATGTGTCAGGCTATTGGGTTATGTTGTGTTGCAATGTGATGTAGAGGGCAACAAAGCAAGTGCGCACAGAGAGGGAGAGAAAGAAACAGCCTTACTTATTCTCTTTAATCCATCGTGAGATATTCAGAACTAGGTTAAGTTATATCTCACGTTACCCAACACGTAGCCCTTTTGAGCATGTAACAAGATCACTATTTACACATGTGGGGCTATGGTAATACTGTGTTTTTTCTTTTCAGTCAACAATTAGCACAGGTAAAGCCTAGCCTTCACCACAGGTTGACAGTCTCACCGTAAAGCAGCTTTATTTCTCTGCAAGGACGTTCGTGAGGGGGGCCTACCTAATATGCTGTCTGGCCCCGGGGCCTGTGGGAGCGTGGTTGGATTATTATGTTAATGCATGGGCCTCCTGCCCTCTTCTCAGTCCCAGCTGGCCTCCCTGTCGTTAGGAAGTGCTTTGCTCTGACAGAGGAGTAATATGCTCCGTGATTGAGGGGCCAAAAGATCGAGCTCTATAAGAGAAGGGCCACCACTGATAAGCATATGATAAAAGTGCCATTGTACGTGAATGCCTCAGAGACATGGAAGATGACTTAGCAATTCCTATGGATTTCAGTGGGAGAGTGAATATGTATAAGGGCTGTGTGGTCCTTTATGTGCGGCTGAATTTAATTGCCCATAGCATTATATCTCATGCCATGTATTTTATTGTACTTTTATTGCATGGGCTCTTTCATTATGAGCCAGCGACACATCCACCTGTAAATATGTTGGCTCCCACTGAACAAGCCATGGTGTGCTGCTTTTAATCATCCTGTAGGAATCAATATGAGACTTAAGAGAAGATTTAGTTTAGTGTAGTTCATAATGTAAATAAAGCAATTAGGTGAGCTCTAATTTTGAGTGCTGTCAGTGAAAACATTCAATCAAACCCATATTTTAAGATATCAGAAATGCAACAGAGGAGCTTCAGCGAGTGTCTGTGTGTCATTTAGGTGCAGTAATGTGTAACAGCCTTAATATTAATTGATGGAGAGTTGTTTAAGTCGTGTAACTCCATCAGGAAAAATGATGACACTGTTCTGCCAGATGACATTACCCTGCAGATCTATGTCACACTCTCTCATTTAATCAACTTGACACGAAAGTAAAAAAGGAGGTGAGAGTAAAAAACTTCTTGTGACTTGTTGAGAAGGAGAAAAAGCTGCTTGCACTGGTTTGGATCCTGCACATAATTGTGTAAATATGTCAGCCAAACAGAGGAAGATCTCTCCTTTTAAACACTTCTCTTTTTCATCCCGCCTCCTCAGGAGTGCTCGGGTAGCTACATATTAGCTTTGTGCGGGCCCATTCGCAAAGTGTGTGTGGTGTTTGTGTTTTGTCGGGGGTTTGTTTTGTTTGCTTTTTAATCAAGTTCAATTTCGTCTCCATCAATGCAAGCTCTTTCCACACCCCTCTTTCTCACGTCTGCCCGGATTATAATGTGTCTCTTTTTGCTGAGGAGCCTTCACTGTTGTTATTGTTTGTTCCCTTTTATGGAGCCCCAGCTGTAACGAGAGGAAGGGTATCTGTTGGTAATTGGTGGGTAAATACTTTGCTGTGACTAAACGTCAGAGCAAGAGCGGTGGTAACACAAGCAGGTTGTTGTGCTGCTTTTGAGGAGAAGGCAAAGAAAGACAAAGAGTAAATGGAGAAGCCATTTAAGCTGTTTTTACCTGATTTTCTTCCAGATCATCACACAAAATATCTTGAATCATTGTTTTTTTTCTGGCTTCTCTTATATCAAGATCTGACTGCTTGAACTTAGTTTAAAAATTAACTACATATTTTGAAACACCATGCTTACCATTTAGAGATGTTACTGATTCATGCTCCACTTTGTTGACTGAAACAATTAGACAATTAATCAATTAGTTGATTGACAGAATATTGTATTGTAAGTATTTTGATAAGGGATTGATCGTTTTTAAAATATAAACTCCAAAACATTCTCTGGTTTAAGCTTTTCAAATGTGAGGATTTGCTGCCTTTCACAGTTTTATACCATTGCAAATTGATTAGTGCCGCAACTAACAATTATTTTTATTGTTGATTAATCTGAAGATTATTTTCTCGATTAACTGGTTAGTCTATAAAATGTCTGAGTCATAAAATGGCCATCCCAGTTTCCCAGAGTCCTAGCTAACATCTCCAAATGTCTCCAAAACCCAAAAATATTCAAATATATGAAACAGGAGAACAGTTCTAAATCATCACATTTGAGAAGCTGGAACCAGCACTTTTTTTTGTGGCATTTTTGCTTGAAAAATGACAAATGCAACGATTAATTGTTTATCAATTGATTATGGGTTTTGGACTGTTGGTCGGACAAAACAAGACATTTGGAGATGTTAGCTAGGACTCTTTTTTTTTACATTTCATAGACCAAACAATTAATCAATTGAGAAACTAATTGATAATGAAAGTAAGCTATACTTTTTTATACTTCTTTTATCATTGTTTTGTCATACTGTCTTGTCTACAGTGAACAACATATTTAGATTCCTCAAGATATCCTCAAAAAGGCTTTATATTACTTCAACATAATCTCAAAGATGTCCGATATGACATGGTTTTACAGAACAAAAATAGAAACAAAGTGCAGAAGTATGTGCCGTTTGCCTGAGGTTGGAGTGCAGTTTGTTCTAGAAACACATTGTTATTTTTCACTGTCACTTGTTTCAATTATTATTTTCACCAGGGTCTGATTGTGCTACAATTTCTTGACCAGAGAGTATAAATGCAACAAATAGAAAATTGTCAGAGGAATGAAGAATGAATAACCAGTTAAAATTTGAAGTTACATTCAATCAGTGGCATGCCTTTACTCTAGATACAAGCTCTCTGAGGCACAATTAGGTTGACTTTGCTTTTCAGTTATATACATTTAGATCCATTTGGGGCTCTCCAGTTGTCATGTAAATGTCTTTTTTTTTTTTCACGAGATGGTTCCTCTTCACTCAAGTTTGGCAACAGGGGCACTTTGATTGTTACCCTCTCCTTTGGTGTTTGTTAAAGACCTTGAGGTTTGGCAGCCATTGTCTTTATAAACTCAAAGCTGTGTTAAATGCAGCCCCAGCCCAGCTAATGAGGGGGAGCCTTCAAAACCTCCATGAGATGATGCTGTCAAATGGGTGACATAAAAACGTTGCATGTAATCCCCCTGTGCAGACCCTGGGTGTAAATATGCCAGTGCCACCATTTTCACAGCGTTTACTCCCAGTTCAAACAATCTCTCTACCTCCTCTCCCCCTACACTAAAACACAATGACAGCTCTGCGATATTCTCCTCCAGAATCCGTAGCTGCCTGCGACCAATGAAACAACCAGGAACAGCTCTGATAATCTCCTTCATCCACATTGTGGGTAAGACACCTCTCTTCTTCTTTGTTTCTGTGGACTGAAACGTGTGCCACTCACACATTTTGTACCGAGCATGCTCAGAATTTCGGGTGTGATGCTTGGAAATGAATTCAGTGATTTTTGAGCTATGTATTGGTGCTGTTTGTTTGCATGGTTGTATGTTTGTCCACACAGTATTAGGTACTTGCTGTTGACTTAAAATCAAAAGAAGCTTAATATGAACAAAAGTTAGCCCTATATAGCACGCACAGTAACTGGGAACCTCATAAATTATGTCTCTAATGTCTTAAACTCAATTTTGTTGGCAAAATAATATGAACTCCTTGATAGAATATATAAAAACATTTGGTAGCTAAATACATTTTCCTGCCATAGCTGAGGTCCCTTTTAAACTGTAAGAAGGAAACATAAATGGTGATAAATGTAAAGCCATTCATCCTGCACAGAAACACACACACATCTATCCCAGTGGGACTGGCCATTTCCAGGATCTGCCAATCTCTAGTCACATGGAAAGGTGGTTGTTGAGTAAGTTTAATAAATATAATGACTTTGTAAAGCCCTAACTGGACACTTAATCAAAATGATAGAAAGTACATACCTCGATTGTGTCTTTGCAGTGTTGACAATTGTGTCTTGTTGCATATTTGAATAGCTTGCAAGATGAAAATACTCTGTTTGAAATTGTTAAATGAAATTCAGTTGCAAAAAAATATGTATTCAGTAAGCATAATTACCAATTCAATTAAAATTAGTGGTGCAGTTTGTCTCTCTCTTTTATTCTCTAGCACTGCACAAGGCCTACTTGCCCACACACTATTTAACTGTCCTTGTAGACATGACCCACACATGTTCCTCATCCATCCCTTGTCTCTGTCTAGTTTGGCTACTCATCATGCAGCAGTCCATACTG
Organism: Macquaria australasica; assembly: GCA_005408345.1. Classification (NCBI taxonomy): domain Eukaryota; kingdom Metazoa; phylum Chordata; class Actinopteri; order Centrarchiformes; family Percichthyidae; genus Macquaria; species Macquaria australasica. The sequence goes on along the minus strand of SEMN01000295.1, from coordinate 138,396 downwards.
TGGCTTCTCATTTGCAGGCTCTGTGTTTTGTGTGGTCCCTCTTTTGCTTCCCATGGATCTCTCTGCAGGGAGCTGAGCTGACAGACTTGTCTGATTGATGTATTGGGGGGCGTCTCGTCAGCTATTGTTTTCCTCGCAAGCATTCAGTTGCTTCACTCACCAGCCTTATCTGTCCCTCCAATGTGGATACAGATGTGTCAGATTCACTGTACCGCAGGGGGAGATTCTGTAACCTATGAGCAGTAACTAAAGCACAGGGTTTACTTTTCTGTTGTCTGACATGAATATTTTCATAAATTTTATCGTGGTGTGAATTTGCTGGGTATTATAGCCGATGTACTACTTTGCCCCTCGCAACTTTTCTTTGGATGACTTTCCCAACTTCCATATCAAAATAGTCTTGACTCCATGCAAGTAGAGTACTCACCTTAAGACCATGAATAGTTTTCTTCTAGTTTGAGTGTGTACCTGAAAACTTTCCCACAGAACTTTCCTGGATGTCGGTGTTCGCTCCCCCATCTACCCCTGCCCCCTTTGATGATTCTGCCCAAAACTCCTTAAATTCACAAGAGATTTCTTAAGAATTCTTGAAAAACTGCTCTCTGGCAGTAGATGTGTTACTGCCAACCCATTCACCTTCTTGATGAAGTGGGCAAGGCTGGAAGGTTGGAGAGGCTGGATGTCCGATCACGGCACAGGCCATTAAAGATGAAGCACTGGTGTGTGGTCAGAGGTAGAGGGGAAAACCAAGCCAGGCATGCGGACGGTGGGCGCTCGCACCCTCCCTCATAGCATCACAAACCAGGCCAACACTTCCCCCAGTAATGAGCAGGGGCCCAGACTATGGGGTCAATTATTCATACCCAGTCAGCTGGGAGAGATGTAGGTGAGAGAGGAGGGGTGTTGAAGCCTCATCGAATCCTACAATTCTACCACAGTGCGCAATGATTTTTTTGTTGCACTGCTGCCTCCATCCACACAACTAAATCTAAGCCCAAGACTTGTCTGGATGGATGGAGTGTAACTTTAAAAGGCATACATGAGTGGCCACTCACTCCAGTGGCCATCCTGCAGCAGGAGCCCTGGCTACTCAGCCATTCTCTGGCCTCACAATTACTGTGTTGAAAGGACAGACATTGATCGTCAACACACTACAGCTGTTTCCGAGTACTGTCATTATGCATACAGTACACCATGTTGGTTCAGTAATCAAAGAGAATTAATCAACGTGGAGAGCCTCATTGTCAAGTATTGGTCCTGTCTGTTTGTGCTACACGTGGATTATGTTACTGAATTAGCATTGTAGATGCTTCTGTAGGTGTTGTCTCTACTGAAAATATTAGGGGAGGTCAAACACGAAAGGAAATGCTTCTTAATACTCAAGATCCTCAAGCAGAAGCATCACATGGGGATCATGATGGCAGTTTTCTTGTTGTTGTCAAAAACAAATGAGCACTTGATCATTGGCAACACAGCATAGAAGGATCAAACCTATTTAGATGCTCCCCTTCACATCCATTTAAGACAGGATTGAAGACATTGATGGAGCAACCCATGGGAATGAGAATGACTCCTCCTTTCAAGGCCATTTTGCCACAGCAGAAATTTCCATGTCTCCATGTTTAGTGGCAATATCTCTGGCGTCAGGATAATCCATTTAGGTGACAGATTGCTGAGCTTTTCACTCACAAGTTGCATACCAGTCTGCATTTTAATAGTTCACAAGTGCAAAGGGAAGAACAAATTTAGTTCTTACTGTATCTACACAAATGATCAGAGTATGTGATGATCCATGTATAATCTCAAACAGTCAACCCCTGTAGGGTGGAAAGGTGCCTATAAAAAGTCTGTAGTCTTCAGCTTTATTTCATATGAGTTGCATTTAATTTGATTCCAATGTGACCAAGAATCAAAACATCCATAGAACCTCCTCAAATCACTCCATATTCTCTGTGTTTTCCAGTCTTTCTTTCACCCAAAAAAAACAGCTAATATGTTGTAAATATGTCTCAGGAGGGTGACATAGAAGGTATTTGTATTTTATGGCTGTTTACACTACTGCAGCAGTAATTTGAGCATCTATCAACACTTTGATATATAATTGTTTTGTATTTTATAACTTGCACTAGTGGCAAGTAGGTAGGTAGCATCATGAATAATAATAATTACCGGACCTCTGTAGCCACTCCTCATCTCTGCTTGACGCCAGTGGCTCGAGGCTACATTAGCTGCTACTAGTACAACAGACCCGAATCTCCGACTGAACTGTTGGCGGTCAAATTGCATTGTGGGCAATGTAGGCGCCACATTTTAACTAGGAAGAAGACTGCGTGGAATAAAAAAAGACAATATCTTTGGTTCTGCTGCATCGATTTTGATACTTCCTTAAAAAACTCCCCATCATGAGTCCAACAATGTTACAGAAGTGCAATGCTAAATCAGTGCCGTAATCTTTTAAGTAAATGATTTGAATCCTTCTTCCACCACTGGTAACTCGCCACTATTAGAATCCATTATATGTGACATGAATTCAAACCGACCACAGATGACACCTTTTGAACCTAAAGAGAAGTATCTGATACTTGAAAAATAGATTTTGGTTGGAGTATAACTTACAATGACAATTTTTTATATAACATCTGTTTAAAATACTGTTATTACTGAGTCATAATTGTCTATGAATATTTTATGCATAAAGGTTGAGTAGATAAGATCCTTGGCGCGTTCATTTACGAATGCATAATAATGGACCAAATCAAATCAAGTAATAAAAATAAACATTACAGTATCTCTCTATTAAAATTGGTTTCCCTTGCAACTTAATAGTATTGTATATATCCGTATTCATACTGGAGGGCAATCTGTGTACATTGTGCTGCGAGTGACTGTGGACTATGGAGAGACATCTATCAAAATCACATAATGGCCACCATCAAGATGCACCATGAAGTAAAAACACATGGAAAGAAGATTTCCCTCTTTATTAGATGTCATCATTTCCTTGAATATATGTGCAAATAAATGGCTAGTATCACACAGGGAGCAAATGTGTCCCCGATGAAGCCTTGGAAATGGGAGGGTGGAGGGAGGCGAGGCAGTGTGTACGTGTGTGTGTGTGTGTGTGAGAGGGAGAGAGAAAGAAACAGAATGGTGGGGGGTTCATGGATGAAAAATCATCACCAGTCCAAATGCAGATATTGTGGCGGCCTCACACTCTTGCCAGTGTCACCCTCCATTCGTCACTGTCCGCAAGCCTGCCTCTCATTAAGTGGCCCCGCTCCGGCGACAACTTAATTTCCTTAAGAGGACCAGACACCTGATTCAATTGTGCGCCCATTACAGATTTGTTTTCCCCGTCTAGGCCTTGCTGGGACCACATGGCTGTGAACAGAAATACACTCCCACTATATTAAATGTTGTGGACATAATTCCCAGACATATGATTCATGTCTGCCTCCCAGTATCCATCCCTCACAATGCCCTTAGCTCAAATGGAGGTGTAGCTCCAGTCAGCTGGGCTGGTTCAGCTGTGTGCCTGCTGCAGTAGATATGATATCATCAGTGTTATCTTTTATTTCATGTGTTCAGATAGTACCACTTTATCTAACAGCACTCTCATGTCAAGGGGACTTCTAGTTTTGATTTTTTTTCCCCCAAATCGAACTGTTGATTTTTGTGTTTTGAATACACAGACCTAATAATTTTTCCTCACCTGACTATTAAGCTCATTGGTTTGTTATCACATCATCAGAAGACCCGGAGCTCTTCAATAATTCAGAAACACTTTTGAACCGTTACAACATGACTGCACCTCAGTCCTCTGTCTTTGAAGATCAGACAGCGTAAGATGTTTTTATCTGTACGTCAGCGCGGGTGAGACTTCCATTGTCCATTTGACTGCTGGTCTCCATAGCTTACCTCTCACCTACACCTGTCAGTCAAACGGTAGCCATCGGAGACCGGTGAGAAACAGCTTTTCCTCTTGTACAGGGTTTAACTGATTGTTGCTGTAATTTTTCTGTCATGGCTTTTATCCGCAAGGTGTGAGTATGTTTGATACCAGATGCTCACCCAAAACCACACAAAAGCCTCATGTATTCATTTATTTATGGTTCTCTCTGTTTTTCTACAAGCATCCTGTCAATTACCTAAAAAAGTTATCCTTTGAGGAGTCATTTTTGATCTCCCAATCGTCCAAATAGGATTGTGTGTGTGTGTGTGTGTGTGTGTGTGTGTGTGTGTGTGTGTGTGTGTGTGTGTGTGTGTGTGTGTGTGTGTGTGTGTGTGTGTCTGTGTGCATTGTTTGGAGTTGGTGTTGGATGCTCTGAATTCTGAATCAAGCCAGAGATTAACACCCACCACCCTCACTTCCACACAAACACACACACAGTCGGAGTGCAGGTTTTGCCTTAAACCTATCCAGGAGACACCTCCAAGATATAAAACTGCTGAGTATGGGTCTGTTCTCAGCAGCCAATAAAACACAGAAAAACTCAAAGTTATAGAAGGAATTCACCCCCCCCCCCTTACTGCTCCCTTCCTGTGATGCTTTCCCTCTGATCCTGCTGTATGTGTTTGTGTGTGTGTGTATGTGTCAAAGCAAAAGGACCCTGTTGTACTTTGCAAATGTTGCAATATTTTTTTTTAGCTGTTTAGTTTAGTTGACATTATGAGAAGGAGGACATTAAATCATGCACAACTACAAAGATGTCAAGCATTACACAAAGTCCAAGACTTAAACTACGCTGTACACAGATGGACCCAAACTTCCTGATGATCTCAAATGCCCCAACTGCAACTGCACTATAACATATGTATATAATAACAATATATAAATTACATGTATAATTTCAGGTCTATTGTTACTTTTGCCTATTATTTGTCTGCTGTTTTATTAATTTTTATGTATTTTATGTCATTTGATCTATTTTTTAAATCTCATTTTATTCTAATTTAATCAGTTTTATTTGGGTGTTTATTCTTGTTATTTTTGAATGTCATTCTAATGCTTTTTTTGCCTATGTAAAGAACTCTGAATTGCCTCTGTGTTTGAAATGTGTTATACAGTATAAATAAAGCTGCCTTGCCTTGCCCTGCCTTATTAGCCGTTGTGGTCCTTGATGTATACCATCATCAATAAAAATCACTCAAAGTGAAACATCTACACGAATTAAATAAAATAAAAAAAACGCACTGTTTGGATCTCAATTGGATAACTTTGAGGTAATGTAACATGAGGCCAGGGATTGTGGCACAAAAGCTATGATGTAAACTGACTGCGACTCAATGAAAGTGAAACACACAATTTTTAACATTTGAAGAAAAAAACTATTTAAAGTCATAGTTTGACAATTTGGGACATACGCTCTCTTGCTGAGAGTTAGATGAGAAGATCAATACCACTCTCAAGTCTGTACTGTAAATATAAAGCTACCGCCAGCAGCTGGTTATCTTAGCTTAGCATAAAGACTGGAAACAGGGGGAAACAGCTAGCCTGACTCTTTCCAAAGGTAACAAAATTGGCATACCTGGCAACCGAATGACTCCAGGATTTCAGTGCTCCTGGCCAAGAAATAGGTTCCACAAATAACCATAACACGTAAAACCACAAATGGTTTTTAATCGTCAGAAACTTTCTCATTTTTTTACTGTTACGTTTAAGAGAGCTGGTCCTTTTGTACATAAGCACATCCCAGATGTACCCAGGTTATTCAGGGCAAAAGGTTGTCATGAAAACCTAGGCGTGGACAGATAATGGGTCCTTGAATGTCATAAATGTAGAGACTGAATGAATACTGGGCAAATCTGCAGGCGATCACAGGGTCAATTGCAGGGTAACTACATAGACACACTCACAAAAAAACAATACTCAGATTCTCACCTATAAGCAATTTACGGTTGTCGGTTCACCTGACCTGCATGTTTTTGGACTATTATATAAAATAGAGACAATACAATATAGAGACAGAGAGCAGAAGCTGTAAAGACTTTGCATGCTGATCATTCAAGTTTCTCTTTGTCATTTTGTTACACTCCCCATTTCCTCTTTCTGTTTCACATATACACCAGCTGATTCTGTACGTTTTTATTTCCGCTGCATTTTTATTTTTCAGTTTTCCTCTCCCTCTTTATTTCCTACATCCCCCCCATCTGGTCCAGTAGAGCTCATCAGCGTGTGTGGAGGAGTGTCTCCTGTTCCCCCTGTCCTCTCCCTCTCCAGGAGCATCAAAAGGAGGAGGACCCACGCAGGGTGTTTGAAGAGCCCACCGACACTCCCCTATGGGTGGTGAACTGGCAGATGCTCAAACCACACAACTCTATCTAGGCAGGAGGAGCTTCCTTCTCATCTGCTTTTGTAAGCCTGCCACTGGTTTCCCTTGCAGCCATGAACCAGACATTAGTTTCAACTGTATTGTCATTTGTAGATTTGTATTCTTGCGCATAACAATGTTCAATCAATCGATGCTACTCATTCTTGTGTTTACAGTGCAACCTTCAGTCTAGGTGTTTGTCCTTGGTTTTGTATATTTTTAGATTCATTTGTACTCCTCCAGGCTTGTAGTTTGAATACTTTACCTATGAAAGGTCAATTCACCCAATTACAAGAAAACATACTGTATTTTTTCTCTTATCTCTCGTGCTATCTAAAGATGAAGATATTTGGTTTTATAATGTCGTGGTATCTGGACATGAAGATTCTTAATTTGTGGTGCTACCAGCATTCATTTATTTCAGAACTGAATGATAACCCCCTTTAGATGCTTCATTTTGATTTGAGTGGGTCCTAAAACTGCAGTTCCCATACCGGGAGTCGAACCCAGGCCACCTGGGTGAAAACCAGGAATCCTAACCGCTAGACCATATGGGACATTGAATAATCCATAGACCGCGCTGAAATTGTTTTTTTTGGTAGAAAATAGTTCAATGAAAACCATTCACAGTATATGTAGATGTGGATTATATGGATTATTCAGAGTGACCAGGGAATTTTGTTTCTGGAAAGACATGTTGCGGTTGAATTTTTAGCCATGCTAGCAGCCTAGCTCTAGGGATGGCATCGTCGGTCTGTCAGTCGGTTTGGGAACTCTTTGGTCCAGACAGAATGGATTGGCATGACATTTTGTACAGACATTCATGGTCTTCAGAGGAGGAAGCCTACTGACGTAGGTGATTCTCTGACGTTTCCTCTAGTGCCAGCATGAGTTTCAGATTGGACTGAATGGATGGATTATCAAAAATGTTTGTACAGGCATTCATGTCCTCCCAGGGATGAATTGTAAAACCTTTGTGAATCCATAACTTTTCGTGATTTCAGTGCCATCACCAGATCACTACTTTATGCTGCCACGGTGGCTCTAGAAGAGAGAAAACATTTCTTTGTATTTTTTTTAACTGAACCTTTAACAAGAGGCATGCTACTGAGCGCATGTAGACTTAGATGAGGTTTCTTCTCTCAATAACATACTGGGTTTTTTCCCATAAAGAACATGAACTGCAATACTGTTTGCTGCCAACACAGAGAGGTACACTGTATTGTCAGGAGTTTTTCAGTAGCTCACCCATCATAGCATCACACAGCTGTGGTCCCTGCCATGCTGATTGTCTGGCCTTTAGCTTCCCGGGTGGCAGCATTGAAGCTTTGACCTGCTCTGTCTCGCTGTACTCCACCTGCTTGTTCAGTCTGCCTCTATCTGCTCGACAGCACTCACCTCCTCCGACAGGCCTCCCGGAACGTCAGCTCCTGAAAGACAAGCCTTTCTCCCTCTCTCTCTTTAATTCTTTATCTCTTTCCTTCTCCCAATTTTTCCATTGCCTCTCTGTATCTCTTTCACTCTGCCTGTCCATCTATCAAAGCCAACTCCTCTCCCAACTCCTGCGCTCTCATGTCAGCGAGAGGTGAAAGAGGTGTCTTACAGTAAAGAAGAACCTGCAGCTTTGTTTCATATTACACCTCACAGGGTGCTGTAGCTGTCTGTGGCTATCAGCCTCTACTGCCTCCCGCAAAACCTTTTCTCCACCTCACACATACCTTTCTATTACTTGTTGGTGTATTCCTAATCCATCAGTTCATTGATTTCAAGATGTAATGGCAATATAGCATGAATATATAACAGCAGACAATTAAGACAGTTCTATATGTATATTGTATAATTAATGTCAGGAGTAGGGATTGATACAAATTACATTGTGAAGTAAAATTATTTTCTTGGTTTAATTAAAGCTTTGTGCACAAAGCCCTTTAAATTAAATTAAATCACTGATAAAGAGATAGCAAATGACATATTACTGAAGTGAAAACCTAATCCTGTAATGTTTTTAGGGGTATTGTTTTAATAATCTTAGAAAGCTGGAAACAAAGAGGCAAAAACCTTAAACGTTGAAGCCAGAACCCAGGTGTCTTAAATGGTAGTTCCTCTAATGGCCACTAGATGCTGCCGCTATGAAAATTCAAACTGTAGTGAATTGAATGGGGAAACCCTTTTTCTCTTAAAATACACACTCAATATTATTTTCTTTACAGCAAGTAATTAAAGGTGGGGTAGACAGTATTTTTCTGGCGTCACTGGGCAAAAATTTTATAATAACCAACCAGTATATTGTAAATTAAGTGGTCTGAGAGAAAACCTCTATTTCAGCCCCTCCTCTTGGTTCTGTTTTCAGGCTTCAGAAAATCTAGCCAGTGACGGGAGATTTTGGCCAATCACAGGTTATTTCAGAGAGACGGTGCGTTCGTATTGGCTGTTCTACAAATGCAGACGCGCGAACACGTCCCTTCAGATGGTGAAAGCCTGATTCAATGGCGGAAAATCTTGCCGAAAATCCTGCAACTTGTAATACATTTCCAATACCTCCCTTACCTACAGCAGCGTATAGTACAAAACACGTCCCGGCTCCACACGCAGCTTCGGGCTCATTATGTTCGATGCCATGGCGCTCGTATTGACCTGGCAAAGAGGCATGTTGACAAACAGTGGGGAATAACTTTTGACAGGGGACAGTGGCATGTGTGTCGCGGCGGGAGGGACCACGGTCTCGGTGAGGCTCACGCTGTGGAGAGTTAGCCCTACGAGGGATAAGGTTTCGCAGGGTAACCGATTCCTTCTGCTGCCGGTCGAAGTTGTGGGTTTGGTGGGAGGGGCTTAGCAGAGTGTTACAAGGCAGCAGAGAGAGAGGCGGAAGGTTGCACAGGTTTGCCTACCCCAGCTTTAAGTAATAGTTTTCTTTTTACGTGGCAGTTTTGAACACTACTCTTTTATTTAAGTTATTATGAGGTGTATATTTGGGGTTCTTCTGCATAATGGGCAGGTGTCTCAGCCCACAATCAGTTTAGTGGTTGCCACATGCTCCTTCTTCCTTCAGTTAAGTCCTGAGCATGAAGATTCATTCTTGACTTTGGGAACACATATCTTTGATAAAATATTCTCAACTCCAGGTTCACTTTCTTGCTTTTTTTCTTCTTCAGCGAATAAGACAGTTAGTCAGTAGTTAGGCCCATGTATTGATAGAAAAATGCAAGGTGCACTGAAGGCACTAAGCGCATCATAAGATGAGGTGAAAGAAGGCAGATTTGTCATTGCTTATCACTCACTGGTCACCTGTTGCGGTTTGACCAGGTGATCTTCACTGTGTCTCTTCAAAAGTTGAACTATATTAATTTGTTTGTGACTCGTGCAGTGTTCCCTGCCCCTGCCTGAACACTATGAATCGCATTCATTGAAATACATGGATTTCAGATGCGATTCTCCTAAGCGATGCGCCTGTATGTGAACGGGCTCTTAATCAGCTGAGGGACGCGTTACAAATACGGACACTTTGCATCATGTTTGGTTTGTAATTCAGCAGGGAAACAGAAAACACAGCTCTGTTTTTACCCTCTTCATTTACAGTGATCCTACTTCCCCCGAGCAACCTATTACAACTCCATGGTCATATTTCATTAAAGAACTGTTTAAAATGCAACATTCTTAATAGGCTCATTGTAACTTTGTGTGTGTGTGTGTGTGTGTGTGTGTGAAGCAGCGCACGCCCATTATGCTAGTGTGTGTGATTCCTGCGTTTGTTCGATCCCTTTATCTAGTGATCAAAACGGGACTGCGTGCCCATGCTGAAGGGGGTTGGCCCAGTGAAGGAAGGGAGAGGGTCTCTACACATGTAATCCTTGTCAATGAATTTAGGCAATCTTTTTTTTAAATTTTTTTTATTAATGAATATTTCAGTAGTTATTGCAGTGAGCTACTCATGTGAGTCTCTCTTTTCACTGCTCCCTTTGCTCATAAGTGAATCACTCATCTAATGATTTAATTAATAGCATTGTATCCACAGATGAAACGCTTATATTTAATCAGCAAAATGGAGTGAACTGAGATCAGGGGCTTTGACTGTCATCAAAATGTGCTTGAGGTCCCACTTGCTCACTAAGCCACTTTAAGCCCTGGGACACCCATACTTAATTGAGAGTTAATAAATAAATGTGGTTAGGGTAATCCCTGGATCCAGCCCCTCAGAGCTCCCAATCTAGTGCTCTCTCTCTCTCTGTGTGTGTGTGCGTGTGTGTGTGTGTGTGTGTGTGTGTGTGCGTGTGTGCATGCATACCCTGGCCAAGCTCCCTATGTCACTACAACCGTGCCAAGGCAGACTCTACTGTAGTGTGCCAAATACTGGTTTATTTACCTGAGATGCCCCCTGTGTCACTGTAAGTGCCATATGTTAGATCCCATGACAATTGGTCCCAGAATGCACCTTCTCCCCTTTTTTTTTCAATTTTAGTCACATAAAATACTGTATATTCATTAAATAAATCATTAATTCAAGGCCATAGTTTCTGATATAAATGTTTTCTTTTTACATGTTTTACAAAAGGGTTAATGGGAAACAAAGGGCCCATGTGTATATGTATAAAAATTAAAACAAAAACTAGTGAGAAAACCAGACAGACCAAGCTGTGCGGGTATGTCCGCAATAGAGATGACTGAATGACTGCAGCTAAAGGGTCTTGAGCAAAAACTGTAGAACAAGACTTGGACAATTAAGTTTGACCATCTGTGTTGAATTTAGCCTGGCCTGTTTGAAAGCCAGGATTTTGGTTTCTCTTTTAAGTAAAATGTTGGATCAGATGGGGCCCATAGCTACAGGTAAAGCCACCTGATATATATATTTTTTAGAAGGTTAAGAACAGTACCTGCTCCTGCTAACTTGACATTCTTTTAGTTACATCTAACCCAGCAACTGTCAACTGAAGCCATTTTCACACAAAGCATTTCTTCCAGGTTAAGGGTGAAGCTGATCTTGCATGAAACAGTAACTACATCATCAAATGTTTACACAGCCGTAAGATAAGAAAAATCTCCACTCATAAATCTATACATTTTCTTGATGATCAGCAAAGTTACTAGAGCCAGAACAATAAATCGATCAGGCCGATATATTGGCCGATATTAGCTTATTGCAGATATATTGATATTGTTGTATATGTACTATGAAGTTACAAGAAATTGTAGTACAAGTTTAAGGTTATTAAGAAACAGTGTCACTGTTACATAGTTTGTCCACCAGAGTGCATTGACAAGTGGAAGTAAAAAAAAAAATAAAAAAAAAATGTCCCACTCAGTACGTATCTTGGTAAAAATTCTTTAAATAAACAAATCTAAAGGATCCATATCAAGATTTTTTGCTTATGTTATGTGTATATTATAAAAATTTTACTATTGGACAATATATCGATATCTGATTTCTTTAGCTCTCAAATATCGATATCAGTACCGGCCTCAAATATCCAGTATCAGTCGGGCTATAGTACATTCATGCTAAGTTTTATTCACTTAAATTCATGGAAATATAATTTTTAATAGGGTGCTCATTTAAAAAAAAAGCCCACCAATAGGAGGCATTAGAAGAATGAAATTGGTTATTATGAATTCAATAAATTACTGAATAATATAGAAGTGATATTTCCATAAAATATGGACCTTTGTCCCAGTGACTTCTGTCGAAATGACTAGAGTTTTGTGTTGTTCTGCAGCCAACCAGTAGACAACAAAATCCCCTTTTTCACAGCAGATATTTTACCTTGTCATGTTTGGAAAAGCACAGGTGTTACTAATATCAATAACTGTTCTATACAAGTGTCACAGAAAGCCAGTAAGACAGTGTGACAGTGAGTCAGAATGCACAATACGAGGACCCTGAAACCTGACACTGAAGCAGCTAAATGGAATTCAGCCATCATTAGTTTTATTCCTTCTGTGACATGTCAAAGTGCTGTCAGCCATGACTTCCATGTTAAGTGAAAAAGACAGTTCTTAAATTCTGGGACCCCAACTGAAGACAGCTGCTTGTTGCTTATACTGAATTTGGGGCAAGGTCCCCCAATTCTTCAGTTTTCTTCCCCAGTTTTTTTCTACACTATACTAATTCACATTTGCTGGTATGAAAGAGAAGGAAAAAGGGGAAAAAAGAAATGGAGAGAGAGAAGTGTGTGTTTAGCTAAGCAGGGGCAGCCCCTGGTCCATTGCCCATCATTTATTGATAAAGGCCCTGGAAAATGCGCGGGAAAAAAAACCTAATGAAATTATCAACGTTGTTGAATTAATGATGAATGGGAATAAGAAAAGGCTGGGCTCTCTGTGGAGCCAGAGTGGAGCGCTGCTTCATTAGCCATGCAGTCTCATCACATCCTCTTTTGGAGCTGCAGACACTGGGGCTCTCCACTCTCTCCTCTCCTCACCATCAGGACCTGCCATTGGATTCCATTCAAAAAAAACTCCCATCTTCCCTCATTCCCTCCACCCCTACCTCTCAGCATTTTCTTTTTTGCCTTTTTTTTTTTAGTCTTCTCTATTACTTCACCTGCCACCTGCCACCCCCACCCTCATTGCTTTTCAGAAGACGGGAACTCTTTGGTGGCTAATTTCATTTATCATTTCTTTCACTTTTCCTGAAGATGAAGAGAGAAAAATCTGACCCGATTCTGGAGGTACTCGTGGTCAGGGAGCACACCTCGTTTCCCCGCCTACTTCTTTCTTTTTTTATTTCTTTTTTTGGTCTCCAGCTCTCCCTCCTAACTGCCTCTCTGTGGATATCATTCCTGATTCTGCACATGCAAATGATATGGGAGGGAGAGAGGACGGGGGGATCTGTTTGGATTCATTGCCCCTCCTCCTCCTCCTCCTCCTCTTCCTCCTCCTCCTCCTTCTCGTCTTCTTCTTCTTTTCCCTGGGTGGAGCAGGAGTGGTCTGGTGAGCCGAAGCACGCTGAGAAATCACGGGCATGGGGTCTCATTAGGTAAGCAGAGGCCAGGGCAGCAGGGCTTCACCCAGACACTGATTATTCTGAGAGCAATATCTGGAGGATCACCTCAGCTATACACCTGATTAGACACACTGATTATTCTAAGAGTAATATCTGGAGGATCACCTCAGCTATACACCTGATTAGAGCTACTGTCTCTTATAATTCAGAGCCCTCTTTGGCTCGAGAAAATGAATTAGTCTTGTCTGTTGTGTGGGATTGTGTTTGAGCTTTGACATTTACAATTTTGCCTCATTGTCTGAGTAGATTTTTGTTATTTCTAAAGTGTGAAAGAGCATTTAACTTTCTACTTTCTCCTTTCTCCTCGTAGTCACTCCTCTCCATGAATCCCAGCTGCTCTCTTCTGGTGATGCCTTCCTGTTTCTATTATCTGCAGACGAATGCACTAAATGATTGTTCTGCCGTATTTGATAGACACCGTAATTATCTGTCAGCGCTGTATTTACTTGAATTCAGTTTACAACAAAATGAATGACTTTACCGTGGTTTTGGTGCTTCACAATACCCCGAATAGATCACCCATATATGCATGTAGCCCACTCATAAAAATTGATGACACAAAGAACCGTGCATGACAGACAGCAGTGACACGCATAATATAATGTGCAGTCCTTTACATGATAATCTGATCTGAGAGGGATTCAATTATTTAATAACAAAACGACAGACTATCATTAAAACAAATTGCGTCAACGGGAGCACACAGTCGGAGCTGCGAGGTCACAGGTGTAATGTTATGTTTTGAAGTCTTGATCCCTCCTACACACACACACACACACACACACACACGCACGCACACCCTCTCTCCATCCGCTGGTTCTTTTCTTATGAATTGCCTAAATTGATCCTCATACAAATTAGGTCTGTCCTCAACGGGCTCCATCAATACATTGACTCCTTTTATGAGGGTCATCAAACAGCCATTACTGGGCATCAGGGGGTCCCGTTTGGGGAGAGACTGCCCAGGGTGACTGATGAGCCGGATGGGGATGGTAGCTCGTCTGGGGGTCTCGGAGCTGTGGGCCTGTAGCAAAGAAGCGAGGGGAGGGGTGCTTATTGAGTGTTAGATTCATTAGTTAAGCAAAGCCAAATTAATTTGCTGTGCAACAGAGCTGTTACTACCAAAACCTGCTATTACCTTAGTTTGTTCTTTGGAATACTTTAAACATAATATTCATCTGTCAGGAAAAAGTGAGACAGATTGAACACGTGGTCCTCTTTCAGTGTAATTAGGGTGATTTTAAATTTCTGGTAAAAGGGGAGGTACACATGTACTGAGTTTATTGTTGTCCATTAACATGCATGTAATTTGGCAGCAGAAATTACCAGAAAAGTAGAAATAAAACAGATTTGCTGCTGCATGAAGTCCTAAATTGCATCATTTAAAAGCCCCATTTATTCATCCTGCCTGATCCTGCTACTTGGATAGCTTTCTCAGAGCTTTTGTCTTGTATGTCTTAATTATTGTTGAGTGTTTGTGACACTACAAATGATTCCTTGCTAGCCTGACATAAGGTTTCAGCACAGTTGATTGTTGCATTAACAAAGGCCAAACTATCATTTTCCTGATTCCAAAAACAAGAAGAAAAAAAAAATCAAACAAACAAAACGCTTAAAATGTGTAATATTTTTATTCATGACAACAAAGAATAATGTTGAAGTACCAACAACAGACAAGCAGAGGGGGAAAAAGCCCTGGAGTATTCCCCATGGTTGCTCTCAGGTATTACGAAAGAATCTTTGAAAGTGAACACAGACGCAGCAGGATGTAAACAAACTGTCACTGCTGTCAAACACTTGCTTCAAGAAGTGTCGAAAGTTCAGACTTTTCAATTACAGCAGTTTTAATATGCATGCAAGCCTCCCCTGACTGATTAAAATGCACCATTTTAAGTCTAATTGTTCAAGAAAACTGTGTTTTATGTTGCTGCAACGGTAATAACTAATGATAGATGCATAAAATTAGCATACATTTCCCAGACCAAGAGAATATCTGATCATTGTGCCATAGAGAATTGCTCTAAGTTAGGAAGTTAATTTCATTATCTCCTCCTCCTCATTTAAAGCCCACCACTTTACAATAATTGGAAAACAGAATAAAAGATTAGCTTTTGACTGGATGACGGGCGTTAATAAAGTGTGATGGAATGTGAGTGTTACAGAGCGGGTACCAATTACAGCAGCCAATCTCAGACAGGCAACCATTGATGGTGGTGGTTCAATCTCTTCATCTGCCGTACAGTACCATCAGGGACCCACTGCAGAGACCTCTGCTCCAGCTAGCAGGCTAATTGTCAATTCTGCTTAAGTCATAAGGAGAGCTATTTTACCAGGGCTTTGGAGAGGAAGTGAACTGTAAAATTAAAGGGAAAAAAGTCAAAGTATAGCATAAATGTAGAAATGAAGTTCAATGAGAAGCACAGAGAGGTTTTATTGAATAATTTGAGTTAGATGAGGTACAAAAAAAAAAAAAAAGGTCTTATGGAAATAATATTGCAAAAAGAATGACACTATCTATCAACTTTATGAAATGTGTGTTAAAATTGCCAAAGTTCAAGAATCTAACCATTGTCTGCATATTGGTATGAAATGTGATCATCTTAAAACATTTCTTTTTTTTACAATATCAAGCAAATGTTAGTCATATTCCAGTAGGTCTACGTTGGAGTAAAGTAGAAAGTTCATGACATGAGTTTTTTTCCTTATTCTCATTGGTCACCCTCATCCCTCATCATGTCAGTGCTTCAGTTACATTAACCACATCAGTCACAGTGACCCAGCACGGCATCACTCGCTTGCTGTTTCAGCTGTTCTAAACAAATGGCAAGCACTAATGCAGTTTTGCTTGAAACTTGAATGGCACACCATTTGTGAAATTAAAAATCTAATCAAAGGCTTAAGCATCCAGGTCAGAACATTTTCAGAATTTAATATGGAGCAGGGGTTTAGTCAAAGTCATTGTGTCTCTATCTGTATCCAGTATTAGACAAATCTGTATCCCTGTAGGCCTGAAACAGATAAAATGGAAACAGTTTGTAGTCCAAAAGGTCCTAAGTGTTAATATTTAGCAACCCCATAACTATTCTTATTAATGGCTTATAACTGATTATTGGTAAATGATTTATTAGCCATAAATAAAGCCACCAGTTACTACTTACAAACCCTTTATATAGGGTGCATTAAAAAGTGATACCATAGTGTTCATCTTGATTGACAAAATATGTATCATAATTCTCCTCACAAGTTTTTCTTTGCCATGTGAATACTGTGTAGTGGTAACATCTGGCTTGGCCTGCAAAAAGATTATTATTAGTGACCAGTTTACACCACTGAAAACCAAGGCCTGAATATTCTGGTTAGTAATCTGGTTAGTGCCATTATGGTATTCAGGATTCATTACATCATAAGTCTTGATTGTTTGTAGGTTACTATTTTCCTGTTTGAAGAGCCACTGTTGCTAACAAATGGAAAAGTATTTTATTTATTTTCTTAATAATGTTGTGACAAATATACTGACTCTGGTAATTTAAGACCAAGACCACGACATCACATAAAAAAAAAAATCAGCTGTTCTAAACACCATTCATTTTTCGCCACTTCTTTAATTAAACATAATCAGATTTGTAAGTAGGACAGAATGGTAGAAACCTGCCGATTTATACACACACACACACACACACAAACATAGACAATCTAGCCTCATCAAAAATGATGTGGTGGGCCCTTTGTTGTCAAACTCTTCATACAGAAATCGCATATTCATGGGGGTGTATTTAAGCCATTTCTGCTGGCATAAGCATGCAGCGCAGCAGCGGTGTTCTGAAATAACTGTCGTTTTCTGCCGTTCTTTGCCACTTAACCTACCTCTCTGTTTGAGAACGTGGCACCTTGTTTTTTTGATGCCTTGCACTGCATCGCGGCCCCATCACAGTAAAGTCTTCAGGTTTAATAGTGGCTCGGAGGCCTTTGGTAACACAAGACGCTTCCCGATTATACACTAAACAGCAAGATTTGCAGTTATTCAGTTGACATCATTTTGTTGTGGAGTGACAGTGGACAAACAGAACTGCTTTGAATTAGTGGTGAGCTGGTGTTTACTGCCTTATCTTACAGATGTTGAATGCAGCTGTCTTCTCACTCTAACAATAAAGAGCACGCGTCACACACAAACCAGCCTCGCTCACCTGAACTCAGACATCTATATTTCATCACGTCTCCAGACTCCTCTGCACCCTTATTTTAGCCAACACCATGTTAAATCGAATGCTTGCATCACGAAATTCTTAAAATCCTCCTTCTTTACTGAAAGCCAGAAAATAGGACATTATGCTACATTTCGAGTATTTGTGATAAATTAGCATTTGACATGTATGCATTTATGTAACATGATTTCTCATTAGATCCAAAGAGTAAACCTGTTTATTGGATATCCATATATCGCATGATGTTAAAATGGGTTAGACACTCTGTCCATAAACTTGTTGAGATGAAAAGGAGATTTTCCAAAGTGAAATCATCAAAACTCCATATGTACTACCATGTAGGAGACACAAACAAATATTTTTCTTACTGCTGACCAATGGAGTCATGTGGTTTTGTTTCTCTGGTGAAGAATTATCCACCTGCTGTCAAGCCTCTTTGATCCTCAGTAGCTTCAACATTCGCCGTTTCCATTAAATCTTGTCTTTGGAGGAGCTGCCAATAAAAAGACGGGCTTTTCAGGAGTGATGTCCCAGACCTGCAGGACTTGGCCCCTTAACACCGCGACACACAAACGCACACACCTCCTCTCACTCTGTGTCTTTGACCCGACAATGAGCTTGACACTAGGTTTCTGTATGTTACAATTTAACAGATTGGTTCACATTTTGTCAAGCCTGACATTACTCACAATCCCATATGTACATTGTGTACAATAGTTATGGGTCTCTTTAATCATTCCTCTTGTCCATACTGGCTGTGAAGAGATCCCCACCTAATGGCATTCCAATGCAAGAGATGGGGGTCAAAATTTATTGTCCTCTTTCTGTGCAAAAATTCATTCATATTCAATCAAAGCTAATATGAGACTTTAGCAGTCACAGAAAACACTTAATTTGACCAACTGCATCTGACCAGTTGCGTCTGCTGAAACCTCATTTCAGCTTCACCTGAGGTTTACGATGCATTTTTCCACAAAACAAGGACTGTGGATTTTGTTGCCCATCACATATACTGGAATCACATTTGGAAGGGATCTCTTCATGGACAGAAGGATTATTACAGCGACCAATAACATTTACATATGGACAAGTGAGTACTGTATTAAGATAGACAAGAATGAGAAGGTGTAGAGATGTAGTGTAGAATGAATGGACTTTGATTATGTATATGACAATACTCAGTCTCTTCTAATTCTGGTTTAATCAGTGCAAGTGTAAAGTCAGTGAAGTAATAATCATTCACTTGTGGTTTATAGTTTAACAATCTGCACATACAGACCAAATGGACGGACTAGATAACATTAGTCATTACGAACCTGCCCTGCAACTGAAGTTCCCGATGAAGGAAAATAAAAGCTGGGAAACTCAACTTAATTGATGAGAGTTGCACATGATGTGTATCTACATGTGCAAAGCAATTTGTAATTTACCCATATCAGCCAGACCATGAATTACCTTAATTAGAAACACCACCCCGAGCTCTTTCTATTGATCGCCCAGCACGCTAAATCAAAAGTAATGTTGGACAGTTACCCGAGAACGCCATCGCTGATTAATCAGCCACTGCTCAATCATTACTCTTTTAAAGAATTTTCTCTTCTTTAAACACGTCTTCCTTTTCACCCCAGCGTTTTTGTATTTTTAATTTCCTTTTCCCAGCGCCTTATTTGATGTTTTGTAACTTTTCATGTGTTGCCAGCGGATTGCTGCCTTTAAAAAGGAAATGCTTCCCTTCTAGGGTGGCAAGGGTGTATATGCATATGAATATTTTCTATTGATGAATACGATACACTGCTGCGGCGCCTTTGATAGTCTCCTGCTCAGGTCCTGAGTGATGTCATAATGGTGGGACGCCGACCCTGGGCAAAACATCCCAATCCACAGCAGAGAGGAGCAAACATTAGAGCCCTTTGACGTCCTCTGTGTTTAATATTACAGGACTGTTTACTGAGGAGGGAGTTGGTTCTCGTGTCCACCAGGGAGCCCAAATATGTTTAAGGTCAAGCCATCTCAGTTCCTCTTCAGTCAACTTCAGGATCTTTGATCACTTGTTG
Source organism: Macquaria australasica (assembly GCA_005408345.1). Classification (NCBI taxonomy): domain Eukaryota; kingdom Metazoa; phylum Chordata; class Actinopteri; order Centrarchiformes; family Percichthyidae; genus Macquaria; species Macquaria australasica. The sequence continues at coordinate 118,832 of SEMN01000295.1, read as the reverse complement.
TTTTTGACTGCGCTGTTTTCAATCGTGGCCAGGTCTTTATAATGCATGAGGACATTACATAGTTATGAACAGCTTGGCAGGCAAGTCAAGGCAGTGAAGGAACTTGTTAGACACTTTCAGAAAGAACTTCATGTTCTTCAATGTACCTTAAGGTTAAAGGAATAGTTCGACATGCCCTTATTCACTTTCTTACAGAGAGTTAGATGAGAAGGTTGATACCACTCTCATATCTGACAAGACTCAAGGAAGTCACTGCTCGTGGCCAGTAAATAGTCCCGCACATAAACCCCGTAAAACCACAACTTTTCATTTTCACACTTCGGAATTTTGTACAGATTAAACTAATGAAATATAACGTGTTAATAGGAGAGCTTTAGAGTTGCTGGTAGGCAGACTTTATTAATTTTGGAGAGATGCAGGTCAGCTGTTTTCCCTTGTTTCCAGTCTTTATGTTAAGCTAAGCTAACCGGCCTATCTAGCTTCTCATCTAACTCTCACAAGGAAGCGAATAAGTGTATTCTCCAAAATGTTAAAAGCATCTCACAATGTATTAACCAAATATGTTATTATCCTTTTATAACCTTAGATTTATAAGGTTGTCTCTTTTTGAGTTATTGTCATTATTTAAAGTCACAAAGTGACAGTTTTTTCTGATAAGAGCCAAACAAAACAGCACTGTATCTCAAGTTACAGTATGTGTTAATAAGAATAAGCCCACAAAATAAGCTTAGGACTTAATCCAATGGCACGGAGCTCAGCAAAGTCCTGTACTGCTTTCTACAAACAGTGACAACATACACACATTGTGGAAGGTAACTAGTCCTACCAATACGAGAATATCAACCATTCAGTTCTTCTTAAGAAGTCTAAGTTTTAGTTGTGAGCAGTGATACTGCCAGTTAAACATTCGTGTGATTATCCTGTCTTCCTTTTTGAGCAGGAGTTAGATAATGGTGGCTTTCCCACCATCAATTTATAATCATTTTTGTCTTAAGTAACGATCCAATAAAATAACTAAGACTTTGTGTGTCAGCTCACAGTCTTAACTGGTTAACTGAACGCTATTTAAAAAGTGCCCATGCAATGACAATTTAGACATTATGGGCCATTTTGACGTGTGTTTGTTTTCTGTAGGGGGTTATTTTTACTTGGAAAAGTACTTTTAATACCTAATGTTCAGACTTGAAATATACCTCAGATTTTCTTTACAGTTAAGGTGCGAAACCTTGTGAGAAGTGAGAAGCCTCTATTCTGTTTTGAAAAATGTTGCAGGTGTTGAAATGATCTAACAAAGGTTGCTGCCGGTGGAGGCGGGAGGAAGTGAGGGAAGCTATCGAACTTGTGTCCTGGTTTCCCTACTAGATAATGATCTCTTGAAAGTGTGTGTTTTTTCCTCTTCTTCCAGTAACAGTGTGTGCGAGATGAAAGATAGTTCCGGGGCTAGTGCACCAGCGCACATCTGACTGAGGCAGGTGTTAGAAATGTAGATGGCTGGCGGAGACTAAAGACAATACAAATTTGAAGTGAAAACGCTACTGGCACGCCTCCTCTGTTCTTAACACGTGAAGCCCCAGGCCGATCAATTATTCATCCTATTGTGCGTGCGCGTGGCATAGTGTAAGTTCTGTAGTCGGAGAGGAGGTGTCTGTTGCACTTAAAGAGTGAGCGCCACGTCGCTTGGCAGGCCCAGGTCTGTCAGCCTGTCTCTGTCTGCCTCTCTCTGCCTCTCTCTTACACACATGCACACACACACACACACACGTAAAAAGCCCTTGTTCTGCCTGAGCCTTTTTAATGATGGGATCAGGGGTGAGAATTGGTGGCTAAAGTGCAGCTCCAGTTATTTGAAAAAAGGAGAAAAGAAAGAGAAACATAGAGCAAGAAGAGTGTGAAAGAGAGAAAGATGGGGTGGGCGAAAAAAGGGGGAGGAGGTGGATGGGATGGGGGGGGGTGCTTTGTACACTGGGGGTATTTTTCAAAGCAGTGCAGACTTGAAGCCATTGGGAGGCTCCTTTGACTTTAATCTTGGCTGCTTCTTTGAAAAATTATGACCGAGGACCACGGTTGCTTCATTAAAAGACATGTTCTGTTTCTTGTGTAGTTTCAGCCAGATTTTCTTTTTGTGCATGTGATGCTGATTTCAGCTTTCCACCCTCTGTGCTTCCAGCAGCCTCCTGAGCACCTTGCCGTGTTAAGGGCCACTCACTTTGGATGTGTGTATGTAAATAGACCAGTGAATGTTAATTGAGCCGCAGAAAATTGATTTCCTCTTGCCTCTTACTTCCTGAAGTACCCACTTCACTGTGCTGTGCTCAACATCGTCTGTGTCTACGAGCTATTGTCATTTGTTACACGCCGATCAGACTTTGTGCCATCTACTCTACATATGTAATGCAACAAATGAGACGTAAATCTTGTACTATGGGTTGGGGCATAATAGGAGCAGTGTGTAAAGTCCTGTGTGCATTTGTTAACTGTCCTCTCTATAAAAACTGAGCTGGAGGAAGCTGCAGTAGATGGATGAAAATACTTGAAAAGTACTTGACTTAGACACCAGAGACAGGGGTTCATGTCCCTTACCTTATGCTCGAACAGAACTAGTTTGTACAACGTTTTTCCCGATCTCGTAGTAAGGCAAAAGTGTTTATAGTTGGATGGCCACACTTAAAAGGCGAAGGGCAAAGCCGGCTGTCATAGAGAGGGGGAGGCACAATATTGTTTAAATATGGGGATAACTGCACATATTTTCAGATAATCTCTCCTGGAAGACATTCATAGTGTTGCACTTGATTTTTCACATGAAAAGTGACAGACAGTTGTGTAAAAAATGAAAAAAGAGAGCTAAAGATTCCGACGTCAGAAACGGGTGGGGGTAGAAGGTTTCCAAAGCTATCTGACCATCCGACAAGCATTTCTGATGGCGTGTACTGGCCCTTTAACTGGTCATCATTGGGTTAATTTAACCATTACTCTGATTTTTCCCTAAGCTTAACCAAGTAGTTTTAGTTGCCTAAAGTTAAACAAAAATTAACCACAGGAGGGACAGATCAGAAAATGCTCGTATGTTTTGTCATTTTGGCAAAGCCTGACAAAGATTTTGCCATTTAGTTATTTGTGCTTGTTGGTTTTCTGGTTTTTGTTTTACTGGATAATGTTAGCAGTTAAACCCTTAGAAAAATATTATACCTGTACTGTCCTTTTTTTGCCCAGTGGCCTCATTAATTTCTGTATCAGAAGATTCTTGTTTTGCAAAAGAAGAAATAAATATAACATTTCTAATTTTACAATCATGGAAATGACTTAAACCATTATGGTGTGGCAAAAAAAGACAGCACCTATTCCTGTCGACTTATCTCCTGTCACAGAAGATTTGATACAAAGTACAGAGATTCTTACTAAAAATCACAAAAAAAACTTCAGAGAATTTTAGTCCACATGTATCCCTATCCAGAGAGCACCTCAAACAAACTAATTTTGAGTCCAGGAAGCGCTCCCACCCAAACATTTTTTGATTTTTACAGAGATTCTTTGGTTAAATGTGTTCTGGAAGAGTTGCTGGCAGAAAACTATTAAAATGTTTTCACAGTGTTTTAAAACGAGAAAGCCAAAGGCAGCAACACAACAAACATAATGACACATCTTTATCTCCACCACCATGTAGTGTACTGTGAAACGTTTTTAGTTACAAAATGAATTTTAATGCTGTGTGAAGATTATCATCTTACTTGGGCAATATAACGCTAATATTTTTTATACTTGCACAAGCCTCTTGCCAAGGTGTAGATAACGTTTGTGTAAACTGTGTGTTTTAAACAATAGTGCAAATTTGATTTACATGTTACGAATTACATGTATCGACCAACATGAAAGGTCACAGTTCAGTTTTATTGGTGAACTAACTCATCAAATGTTTTAATTATTACAGTAATTAATGCCCACTGCTATTTGAATGGCCCCACAATGGCACCCAACATAGGGTGGCAACATAGGGTGCCATTGTGCACCCAACATTGTTAACAAAACAAACAGAACCGAATATACACAAGATCCATTTAGCCGCTCACACCGGCTGGTTCAACTGGTTTGTAGCACTACTCTAACACAAAAAAAGGTCACTGCTTCACTATCTCTCCCTCTCTCTCTTTGCACCACACACACACAGACACACACACACACACACACACACACACACACATGCACGCACATACACCACATATTGTAGATTTGCTCCAGTGGCACTAGGAAATGAAGGTGGAGAGATGAGACCTGTGTGAAATGCCACACAAAGTACTAATCGATCCCTTGCTGCGTTCACATACTGTGAGTGCACAAATCAGGGCACAGCAAGCTGCCTCTAATGACCTGGACCAGGACACACACACACACTCACACTCACACACACAAACACGGCTGCAACTGCAATACACAAAATATATGTTTGAATAAATGCGCACACATAACCTACCTGTACACAGACACAGTGGTGCCAGCTGTCAGCAGCTGAGCAAGGATCTTTTGCCCTCTGCTCCTTCATCATCCTCTAACCCCTCTCCCCGTCTATCAAGTGTTTTCTCCCTGTGAATATACAGCTCACTCAAATGTTGACTGGTAAATGCTTTATGAAGTGCCAGTTGTACAAATCATGCCACTGCAGTTCCCCAAAGCCCTGCCAGCAGGAAGCATCTGTAGGTTGTGATCCTCTGTAAACCGTATGTGTTTTAAACATACTGTACATGCAGTATTCATGCTGTACCAGACTTTGAATGTACAGTGTGTGTGTGTATCTCAGACAGAGTTTGTCTGCTTCTGTGTTCAAGCATGCTTGTTTGTGTGTATATGTGTGATAATGGACGAATGCTAAGAAATAATCTACCCACTTTGCCATGTGAGCTTAAAGGATAAGTCTGGTGATATTCTATATGTTTCTTATTATGTTAATTAATTACCTTAATGAATTTGTCCTCATAACAAATATTGTCTGTGTAGCCAAAGCCTCTGATGTATCTTATTCCTCTAGAGCTCCATTGTTGTCCACAAAGTAGTAAAACTACATCAGTGAGCCACAACGTTGCACTGGCTGACATGTTCCTTCATTAGGGTGAACATGGGCACTGTAATTTATTTTGACTTGATGCCACATCCACCGTACTGCTGCCGTAAATACTCACTAGAGCAAGTAATCGGCAGCTGAAAATAGTCCCCAACAAATACACTATTTACTCCTGTTTGAGCAATGAATGCTAAAATCTACTAGCTGTTTAAGGAAATTATTTAGACTTGTTTAAAAATAAGAGTGTGTATTTGGGACCTGTTTTTTTAAAGATTTACGTTTTCAGTAGGAACAAATGGGCTTGGGGTTGAGAGTCACGGCCATGGAATATTTTGACAATAGCAAATATATATATAAAATGTAGCCTTATCCTTTAATAAGGATTTTTTCATGTTGTGTTTCTTTAAAGGATAATTATACTTTATTACAGAATAGTTTTGGCCATTGTTCCTATTGGCTATGATAACATTGTACTCACCAAGTTAATTGCTAAAACATGGGAATGCAAAGGCAAAAAGAAAGTCCAGGGTTGCAGGAAACATGAGCAGCATTTTAAACAGAACTCCAGGTTAGGCAAACTTATTTGAGAAGAGAAAATGAAGGTGAATGGCAAACTTATTTCCCAAACTGTCTGTTTGAAGTGGTTTAAATGATCTGACTGACCTGTGTTTCTTGCCCCATCTGACTTTGCACTGTGTTTCCAGATCTTAGCAATTGGTAAGTACAATAGTATCATAAGCAATAGAAACCATGGCCAAAAGCTATAAAAATAAGACCTGAGTTGTAATAAACTGGAATTTTTGTTTGCGTGTGTGTTTCTTCATTGACAGTCTATGGTTCAGGCCATTATCATTACATTAGCTCCTGCAGTACAGGAGCTGGATTTGTTGTTTTTTTTAACCCAAACTCAGACACTCCAGACTTGAATTTTTGTGATCAAAAACACACATGATTCCTCAGTTCATTTGAAAAGCAAGTACAGTTACTGTACAGTGCAATGAGACAAGGTCAGGCCTCTCACAAAGCTAGGTGTGTATAAATCTATTCAGTGTTTATCAAATGGACTCAACAATTGCAATTTTCACACTGCTGTAATAAAAGCCAAACTGTCCCTCTGTACGTGTACATGAAACAAACAAAGAGACATGCGGGGGCCCTTTGATCAGTCAATCCGTAAACAAACCCTGATGCAGAAGCCCTGCAATTGGGTATGTGCAGATCAAACTGTGTCAAATCATCAACGGGCGAATAATAAGCTCTTGTTCTCTGAAGGGCAGCAGTCACAGCAGCACTATCAATTAGACTCCAGAGTTTGTGTCTTTTTCCTTTCTACTGATCGTGAGCTGAGCGAGTTAGACTCTTGCTCTGCCTCGTACCATACCTTCAAACTTGGCTGTTTACATTATTGTGAAAATGATGGAGAAATGAATGCGGATTGTTTTTTGAAAAGTGTTGAATTCTGAAGGGGTTAAATCACAAATACTGCCATGTTGATGGGTGGAAGTTGTGCCTGATGTTTGTTTTTTTTAAATATTTTTTTATTATCACCTGAAGTTTCCCATATCGTTGGCAAGCGGGACGTTCTTGATGGGGCGTCTGTGTATGGCATATTTTAAGATATGTCTGTCCTGTCATTGTTTTGAATTGTTTATATTTTGTCCCTGATTGTGCGGCCACATAGGTAGAAGCTTCGCAACTATGGATGAAGTTTGCAACATCTCTTTTTTTTCAGACTGCTCCTTCTCGTTAGTGCAAGCCTCACGCTGTGCACAAGAGTATTACCCTCAAACAAGTCTGTCCTCTTTGTTTTGAGCTCTATGGGGACCCCCCTTGCAAAAAGAAAAAAAAATGTTTTGGAAGGCAAGCCAAACCAACGTGCGGGAGAGAGCATGGAATCAATAGTGTCTTCTTTTCTTACTTGATTTAAATGAGGGCTACCAGCTCTGAAGTTCCTTCTTGCCATGTTCATCTTGAAAGAATGTGCGTTGGTTGCACCGACTCCAAAGCCCCAGCACAGTTACCATTGGCATATTAATAATTTAATGCAAATAATCATTGAGTATGCAGTTTGTGTGTGAATTTGAGCTGAAAGACAAAAGTAGAAAGTGGGGCCTCACATTGCGTTGAGGAAAATAAAGTGGGATGTTACACAGGCCTCTTTCTAGCGTCTCCGCGGGTGAATGCTGGAATGAATCCCCTCAAGAGCTGTACCATCTCATCTAGCTTTCTCTGATTTAGATCCCATCAACCCTTCTCATTTCACGCTGCCGTAATACGAGATGTCAAAGTGTAATTTGACAAGGTTTCTCAGAGTAAACAGGCTCTGAGTTTTTTAATTGTGGCCTCAAAGTGCCCCTGGATAGCTGAGAACTCCACCTGGGGTATATTTATGGCGAGGTTGCTCACTGGATTAGGTGGTGCTGGCATTGTGTACATGCTCATGATTGTGTATGGAGAGGTGATAGTTGTGATGCTAGTTTGTTAGGGGGTGTGTAGAGGTTGGTTGGAGATGGGGTTTTTTTTTACACGTCACACAGACACAGAAATAGATATTATATTAAAGCTTCTGTTCGCCATGGTTGCTCTCAGGCTTCAACTCCAGCACCATTCCCTTAGTCCCATTAGACTGTCAATAATTCATGTCAGGGATTTCATGGGATTCAGCAGATACTTTCGCCCGTATTGATGGCGAATTTCTTTTATTTACACGGGGCCTATAATGAAATAAGAAGCCTCACATAACTCTGTACTTAGTCTGTAGGCTAATTTCTAACGGAGAAAACAGGGGATTGGTGGTGGTGGTGTTGTGGTGGGGAGGAAAGCCGGTGGGGCTTTGGTTGTACTAAGGGTCCCAGAGCTGCTCTCCTCAGCCTCCCTGCTTATCGCTCTCATTACAGGTCGCTCTTTTCTTCTTCACCCATGTCCTAGTCTCTGCGCTTTTTGGTTTGTAATTCTACAGTATGGTTGTCAGCCATGCTGGACAAAAAACGTATCTACTTTTGCTACATTCAGATATAGTTTAGTAACCATGTCTCCTAAAAAAAAAAATGCATATGCATATATATACTAATAGTTTCCTTTGCCAAATACGTTTGGCAAGGTTGGGGTGGATGATTGAGTGTACACAGCGTCCCATGCATTGTTACGTTAAGGCTACTAAAACATTAATTTTAAGAAACTATGTGGCGTTATTGACAACTAGTGCTATAGAGCAATGTTTTCATGAGCTGGTACCCATTTTGTTTGTATCTTGTCTCGCACACCCTCAAGCATACATTGTTGCTACAGACAGTTCCGATGGCGCTTTTACACTTTGCCACTGATCTACAGTTGCATAGCAAAGGCAGGGAAGCAGAAGACTACCAGCTGATGTAAAGATGGATGCAAATAATGGGAGGTTTCATGGTGAGAGGTGTTAAATGTAAACATAACTTTGTTATAAAACTGCACAGGAGACCTTTAAGGTTAAGAAGTGATTGTGGTTCTCGTTGAATATTGAGAAAGTCAACGAATCCTGCCGCATACTTAGTCTACATTTGATTTCATCAAGATGGCAATCTTTTCCTGACCACATGGTTTGAGTTACCTAAATAATAATGTTAATCATGCTTTAGTTGCCAGGAGTGGATATTAATGAAATGCAGTATATTGACACAACATTTGGCAGATAACATTTTGCATTTGCTGTGAGCAGTTTGCAAATATGTTAAATATAAACATTTTCTCATTACGCAGAAAACTTAATCTGGTTTGGGTCGAATGATTATTTTAATTATTGATGAATTTATCCTCTTTTCCCCCGCTATTAATCAGTTAATCATTTAGTGCATACAATGTCAGAAATACATAAGTGAAAAATGACTGTCACAATATCCCAAAGGCCATGTCTTCAAATTGCATGTTTTGACCAAGCCAATGATATAAGCCCAAATATTTTCAATTAACAATTATGTAAAACAGAGAAAAGCAGCATATCCTCACATTTGAGACAATGGAACCAGTGAATGATGGCAGTTTTGCTTAATAAATGACTGAAATTGATTAATATATTATCAAACTTGTCTATCAATTCTAATTGTTTCAGGTTAAATCCGGGTTGCATTACGTTGCAGACAAAAATGTTCTGTACTAATGCAAATTAGTTGTACATAAATGTAACTTTTAGGAGACAGGGTTGATTTTAGTGTGGGGATTGACGATGCATCTGATCATTGAGTAACTTCAGTAACCGTACTTCAGTGAAACCTTGCTAAGGATGGACGGGGAACGTCCTTAGTTATAGATGTAGCATTTTACAGTTTGTTTTCAGTTTTAGTTTTTAAGTGAGGATTTCCTCTACCGATTGAGAACAACATAATCCTCCAGTTGACTACAACCTGAAAATCACCAGATTATGAGGTGTTCACATGTCAGCAGCAGCATTATGGGCTCATCAACTGGGCTCAGTCCTGAATGAGATGTTATACAAGTGCAGTATATGTGAAAATGACCCTTTCATTAAGTCTTCCTGTAGGTATAAAGGTTCAAGTGCTCTCTGTTTTGCACCTTTCCACAACACTAAGTAAAAATAATTAAAATGCAAATGTATAAGCCCTCATAAGTCCGAATGATCAAAAGGTGCTCTAGCCAAGCACGAAAACAGTCATAAAGTGGTTTCATCACCTGCTATAACAATCAATTAAAATACAATATGCAAAGAATGTGTGTGTGTGTACATGTGTGTGTGTGTGTGTGTGCTCGCCACAATGGTGTGGAATGAATCAGCGAGTGCCCGTGGACATTGTCATATGGACATATTAGCAGCAGCACTGGATTCCTTAGTGTTTTATGTGTATAATTTCCCCCTGATAGTGGTGGTGGTTATGGTGTTTTGTGTGTGTGTGCGTGTGTGTGTGTGTGTGTGTGTGTGAGAGAGAGAGAGAGAGAGAGAGAGAGAGAGAGAGAGAAATACAAGGAGAAAGAGAGAGAATAAGAGACCTAGAGAGGTGATGTGGAAGGATGAGGGAGGCTGAGACAGGAGAGCTGCCCCCAGTAATGAGGCCCTTTTATGGGCTTTAATTTGTCCTGCTCCCCCGGGAGACTGATGGATGGCTCTCTTTATGCTCACTCTCTTTCTTTCCCCCATCTGTGATACAGAGGATTTATTTATACCCTGATATTACCTCTCTAACAAGTGCTGCCTTGCCATTACGGCTGCCTGACTCTTCCTGCACAGACAGACAGACAGACAGACAGACAGACAGACAGATAGATAGATAGATAGATAGATAGATAGATAGATAGATAGATAGATAGATAGATAGATAGATAGATAGATAGATAGATAGATAGATAGATAGATAGATAGGTAGATAGATAGATAGATAGATAGATAGATAGATAGAGCATTATGTGAGTCTATTTTTTGTGTAAAAGAACTGTAGCATGCTCTGTATATGTGTGTGTTTGTGTGTTTGCATGTCTGTAGACTCGCCTTGCTGTCTGTGCGATTCTTCCCTTATTCTTTTTTGTTGTTTTTTTCAGTTTATTTGTTTCTTTTCTGTGCGAGTGGGTGCGGGGCGAAAAAACAAAACATTTTTTGCCCCTGGGCAATTCATTGCAAATTCTGGCTGACTCCTGCTCGGTTAGACTCTAGAGAAATGAAATTTAAAAACTAACTTAAAAGTTTATCACCAGTTGGCAGTTTTGGCAAGTGATAAAAATGACCAGTTGGAGAGGCAGATTTAGGTTGACAGCCACAGAGGGATGAAAATAGCATGCTGCATACGTTTACCTTGGCTGTTTCAAAGGAATGGGCACCACGCTGGCAGGGCTGCTGATGCCCATGTTCATCCATTCATCCACAGCTCAGGGGCCTGTCACCGTGGAAACTTCAAGGGAGAGTTTCAAGTCATTCTGCATCAACAAACAATGTACCAGCATGCATACATATATGCATAATATACAGTATATATGGTTTGTTTTGGACAATGTAAGGTATTAATCATTCAGATGCTCACCAACATTCACAAGTGGAAAACATGATGGGTATACATAATGTTACACAGTTAACTCTACAAAGGCCTTAAAGGTGAAATCTGTCATCTATGTCATATCTGTCAACAAAAGATTTATTGTACCGTAAAATTTCCAAACACCAGTTTTCACTCCAAAAATGTTATTCAGGTTTCTGATAAAAGGCTTGTTAACATTAATAGTGCTTACACATCTATATTTTCTAAGGCTGTCCATTATTTTCTTGATTAGTTGATCAATCATTTGGTCTATAAAATATTAGCAAACAGAGAAAAATGCTCTTCACGATTTCCTAGAGCCCAAGGTGATGTCCTTAACATGCTTTTTTGGCCAACCAATAGTTCAAAACTCAAAGACATTCTCTACTAATACACACATACTACACATGTTGTTGTTTTTTAAGGCTGATTTGGACATTTGTTAGTCTAAATATCTTAAAAGTTGACTGTTTTAATGCAAAAAACAAAAAACAAAAGTTACAATTGAAGGAATTAAGTGTCCATCAGAATGTACTGTACCTGGCAGTACTATACTATACTATATATATATATATATATATTTGGTGGCTAGTCTGATAATATTTTTTTATATTTCTAAACTCCTACTAAACTGATAATGCAAGCTAAAATTAAGCTACAGTTGCATGGTTTAAATGAGTGTAAGTGTAAAGTAGACTTTATTACACTTAATTTTCCATATTTTCAAATCAGAATTGGATTCACCTGTTTGATCCTTGGACTGACAATTTAGTCTTGTTTTAACATTAGGGTGTGAATAAAGAATAGCCACTGGCAATCTGCACTATTTTATCTGTGCCACACTACCATAAAATAAAGTCTTTACAGTCTCAACTCAGTTTCCTTGAAGATGAATTGCTGCTTTTTACCTGTTTCTATCCATCTTCCATCTTCTATGAAGCCTCCCTTCAACTCACATAAATGAAACAGCAACACAGGAGAAGAAAAAGAAGGAGAGCACTGAGGGTAAACAGAACAAAAATATTGGTTTGCTTTCTTTCTGCTCACTCTACCCCTCTGGATATGTGATCACTAACATCTATTGCATGTATTGAGGGCTGGGCGATGGTTTGGCACGTAGATTGTCAAATCACACCTCTGAGTAACTCTCAGCACACTTAGCTCAAGGCCCCTCCAGCTTACATAATCCTCTGATCTTTCTGCTGCTGGAGCAGGGCCAGCTGAGGATTGACAAACACACTGAGCTAGAAATGAGACACGCCATGCTGTCTTACAGGGCTAAGAGAGAGAGAGAGAGAGAGCAGTGACGACAGCCGTTGTGAGTGGTAACCCTGTCTACATGGATGCCTATTCTAAACAAAAATCCCACAGCACCATGAGTTTCCAGGTCAGAGATTTAGACAAAAGAAAAGCATCAAACTTGTCCTTTTCCACGTCCTGGACTATTTTTTTCTTTTACAACCTCTTTAATAACTATCATCAATCCTTAACACACCTCCCTATAAGGGTACATTTTCCTTTAATAAAAGAAAACAGGGTTGTCTCCTTTTCACACTTCACCCTTCTCACCTACACATCTTCTATTTCCATCCTTCCCCTGACCCTCCACCCTGTTTCCAGTCTTGCTGGTGAGCAGGGAAGCCCACTTGCAGTGCCCCCTTTGGCAGTTCTTTTCAACTTCACAGTGTCCCGTGGTTGAGCTTGGATCAACTACAGAAAGCCATCTGCCCACTGTGATCGCTCGCTAAAGTGTCTTAATTAGGCCTCATTGCCTTTGTGTTATATGCCCCCTTTCAAATGGACCTCAGAAAAACGCCTAGAGAACAATGCCACGTGAAAGAAATACTGTGTGAGAGGAAGGGAAACAGAGAGCTGGACATAATATTTACACACCAAGCCATGTGATGTCTCTCAGTGAGTCATGTCACACAATCTGACAGATATTGTCATTCTATGAAATGGCTGTGCTGTAGGGATTTTGTTTTTGTTCAGCGGCTCACAGGAGAGTGCAGGCGCCGACCGGCCTCACTGATCTGCTATCATTTGCATGTTGAACACACCCATGGCTCCTTGATGTTGACGTGGAACACTGGCTCTGCGATGTGCCACAGCTGCAAGGTCCAGAGTGGCCAAGTTACCCTGCGCAGCAAACACACACGCAGATGTACACGGTCACACACTAACACACATAGTACACATACCAAGGGAGCCTCTGTCATCCAGTGTCCTGTTCCATGTCTTCATTGTGGGGCTGCTGATGAGGTGTGTTGTGTCGGGGATACTCTCAGGACCTGCAGATCTGTCAGTGGTTGTTCAGCCTTCATCACCTTTTGATCCACAGGAAAAGGACTGAACTGCTGTTGTCTTACTACAACACTCGTTCTTAGTTAGTCCAGTCCCTTCAAGGCTGTCATTGGTTTCAGTTTACGTCTGCAGTTACCAAATTGAGAGAGGTGTATATTAAGTCGCCTTTATTCTATTTATTTACACAGTAGTTATGTGACCATAGTTGGATGGATTGATGGATGGATATTTACCACAATCTCTCCTTAACCTTAACCACACTATAGCTGCCATCCTCAGATATTGTAGAAAGTGAGAATTTTAAAAACCATGGTATTAGTCGCAGAAACATGTTGCCACCAAACATAATCCGAAATTTTGCAGAATCATCAATATCAACATTCTTACAATTTTTAAGCTCGGACTGTTTTGAAAACGTTTCCTTGTTTGCATGTTCTAGAAAGCTCAGACATCTTTGAGAGTTGACTGCCAAAAAATCTTGCATTCATGAGTAATGTTTTTGGAAAATCAAATATATCAATGTTATGAAAGGGACAATGTCAGTTTGGTTCTGTCTTGTATTGAAAAGGTAGCAGGTCAACAAGCAACTCTCATGTCTCAAGCACCTGAACGCACCACGAAAGACTTTTCAAACATTTCCTACTCATGGCTGCATTGCTGTTCTTTGAAAAATAAAGTTAATATGATGTTTGTAAGCAAGTTTCTAGTCTCTAAATGGTGATTCTTAATAAATGGAGACCAACAGCTGGAGTAAATCTGTCTGAAAATGTACACTATGTTTTGGAAAATGGTTAACAATAATGTAAAGCATGCAGGATTTGTTGTAATGCAGTTCAGCATATTTGATGGAGTAGATGTGCTTGATTCTTGCAATTTTTGGATTGTATCCACATGGTTGAAATGCACTCATTGTAAGTCGCTTTGGTTAAAAGCATCAGCTAAACAAATGTAATGTAATGGGATTAAAGATGATTTCAGAACTGATTCAGAAAAGCTTGATTTTAGAATGTCATCTAACTAATGTACAAAAAGTAAATACAAATCCTGCAAAAATAAAGAAAAAATTGGTGAAGTAAAGATAATGTTTCTGCTCTACACTTGTTTCCCTGAAAGCAGATGCACTACTATCATTTTGTTTCTGATGTCTCAAGGCCTGATTGATCCCTCATTTGTCACAGTCACAAAAAAAATCCAAAAGTACCTCTAACTGTTCTTTTTTTTTCACTTCCTCCCCCTTTCTTTTCTCCACAGTCTTTCTTTCACCATCCATTACAAGTGTGTGACAGGTTACAGACGGGTTGAGAGGAGAGAACAATGTGTTGTGACCCTCAGTACTGCCCTCCAGCTCAGCGCCTGGCTCCAACTCCCTCTCCCAGCAGGCCGTGGGGGGCCTGGCCGCCGCCCCTCTGCCCGCCTCCCTCTGCACCCCTCCACCACCACCAGAATCAATCGCTCTGCGACACCATACAAACGATCCACTGAAGCCCATGCATCACAGTACAGTGCACCACCAACAATGACCAGCCATGTGGTTCGGGACTGAGAGAGAGGGAGCGAGAGTGAGATGGAGAGTTATTACGGGCAAATATAAAATTGAAATGGAAGAGGAAAGTGAAAAGAGAGCGACAGGGAAGCAGAAAAAGGAGAACAACAACAGAAATAGAAGCATTGTGCATCATGCTAGGGCTGAACGATTTGAGAATACCTAATTGTGAGGTTTCTAACCAATATTGCGATTACGAATCAAATTGCAATTATTTTCTACAAATTAAACCCCAGGCCTGTATTTGTGCTCTATATTGTTTTATATGTTTGTACCAAGCATAATCAGCAACTTATATTGTTTATACATGAATAGAATCAGATAAAATAATGCAGCTGCTTGTTGTTGAGGTCATCCAGGGTTCAAACCAGTCAGGTAGAGAAAAGTCAACTTCTAAGGAAACTTGCCTATAAAACTTACCAATGCAGCTCACATTTATTAAGGTATTAGTGGTAGCCTATATCTACATTCAAAAGTTATAGTGGTAGTGAATTATATTAAGTGATAGTACATAGTTGTCCACTTGTGGTAATAATGACAAATTGCTGGTTTTGGACAAGTGTGTTATCAGTGCATATCAATAACATAAAAAACTAAACTAAGACATGTCGTACAATATATGATACTAAATGACACCAGTGATGGAAAGTAACTAAGTACATTTATTCAAGTACAGTACTTAAGTGCAATTTGAGGTACTTCCATTTACTTTATACTAAATATTGGAATTTTTACTCCACTACATAAATGACAGATGTCGTCCTTAGTTACTTTGCAGTTTCAGATTTTACACATTTTACACAGACAACCTATGATGAGTTTATAAAACGATACATTATTAAGTATTTAACTACCCAACAGTATATAAAGAAGTTAAAATTAGTGCTACCTTGACCAGCTACATCATTAAAATGTTGCTTACATGTCATTAGTAATAATAATCTTATATATGATACGGCAATATAACACTGACGGGGGCATTCTGCTCCCTAATGATACTTAAACTACCTTTTGTACCTAAAACGAAGCGTAAAAACGACAATTTGCCGTGTTTCCGGGGTTTACGTGCTGCACTACTTCTTGGCTGGAAGCAGTAACTTCCTGGATTCTCCGCCTGGCAACTGCTCAGAGCCGAGAAATAGTTCTGCACATAAGCTGCCATAAAACGGCGAATTGTTGTTTTTACACTTCGGTTTTAGTGAGCTTAGTAGGTGTTGGTGGACGGAGTTTGTAACCACTGAAACGTAGCCAGGCTAGCTGTTTCTCCCTGTTTCCACTCTTTATGCTAAGCTATGCTAACCGGCTGCTGGCTGAAGCTTTATATTTAATGGGCAGATATGAAAGAGGTACCAATCTTCTCATCTAACTCCCCACCAGAAAGTGAATAATCACATTTTCAAAAATGCCAAACTAGTAAATTTGGCTTCGACAGCTGTTATTATAGCTGGCAAAATCGACAATCGCTAACTAAACCTTTCACCTCCAACAGTATTGTTAAAACACTGCTAACTGTGGGAGTTACCGTTAAAGTCGTGGCTCTTGCAGTTTTAAAATGATTAATCGTTCAGCCATAGCGCATGTGTAGAACAAGTGAAAATTTGTCCGAGCTTTAATTACATCCTGGTTGATTCAATGAGCATCTGAGGTCCTCCCTCTGGTCAGCCACTGCTATTGTTTACTTCAAGTGTTACTCTGACTCTCAGAGGTCCCCTGGGAGCCCAGTGCCCTCCCTCAAACCTCCCCTCCCCTCACCCTCACACACACACACACACACACAGTCTACTATGGCAAAATTGTGTTAATTTACCCAGCCAGTAGTATTAACCATATTATATCAAATAACTGCCACAGACAATTGGGCGGCCAGCTCCGTGACTTCATTTTAATTGATTTTCTTACATGCTCTCAGCCGCAGATGATTTGGTTTCCCTCTGACACTATGTTTATTAAAGGCATATTGCATAAAGGAATAAATAGATATTGTTGGTTGGATTTATATGAGCTTTGAGGGAATGCAGAGATTCGCCCCTTGTTTTAATATAAGCCCGACTTTAAGTGTTTAGTTTGATTAAAGTCAATATGTTTGTTTAACCTCCGGGCCAAAGGGACACCTTAGTGTGCGTGTGTATGTATGTAATGGTGTGTACTCAAATGTGTGTGTTTTGTGATGGAGAAAGTGAGGGAAATGGAGAGGTGTTTACATTTATCCCAACCTGTCCATCACAGCGACAATGCTCAGCTACCTGGGTGAGCTGACTTCATTGGAATATGTAAGGCGGCGAATGAATAGAGGCACTGTTAGTTGGCCAGAAACTGGTTTTTATTTTCTGTCTTTTCTTCAAGTGTAATGGCTGCGAGGAGACCCCAGGACCATTTCATCTTGAACATCCTTTACCAGCTGTCGCAGTCTTAAAGGCATGCTGTTCAGCCCACAGAAAATCCCACTAATCATCTTTTTGTGTTTGAGGGCACAATATGCCGAAACAGGCAGGGTGCACACACACACACGTATATACACGTAAACACACACACATACATGCGCACACACACATGCACAGACACTGCCAGCCTGCTGCTCTCTTGTCCCCATGCCCTGAGGGGGAGAGAAAGAGGGAGAGGAGGAGGGGGGTTCGGTATAATCACTTGTTAGAGGTCTGGCTCCGTCCCCTCCCCACTCCCCTCTCTCTCCTCTTTTCTCAGGGAACCTCCTTACTCCTCCTCCAACTGTTCTGTCCATCCATCAATCTGTACTGTATCTCTTTCTCTGTTTACCCCATGACTTCGTCCTGTATGTCTGCTCTTCTTCCTCTTCTGTCTGTTAAATGCCTCTCTCTCTCTCTCTCTCTCTCTCTCTCTCTCTGACTTTCTGCAACTTTCTGCCTCATCGGCTGAAACTCCCTCCTTCTCATTTATAATACAGTTTGGCTACAGTAACATATCTGGTAAGCTGAATGTGTCAGCTTTAAGACGTGTGACAATCACCACTGTCTGTTTGTGGGTTTTAAAAGGAATACAGTATATGAAGCGCAGAGGTCTAAAGAGGTCAAATTATATGTCCATATGTGCTCCTTAAAAATATCTGAAATTCATATATTTTTTGGTATTTTTGATACTTTGTCCAATATGTCATACAGCTAAAAATTATTATAGGTTTTCCTAATGTAGTGAGTTTACACTGGAATGTGACCCATGAGCTCCGTTGGCTGTAAAGTGGTCACAATTTTAAGGCAGTTTGGTTGAATGTTTTGCTTAGAAGAGGAATTAAACTATTAGTTATCTGTTTCCTAATAAATTAAGTTGCTATGTAAGAATATAAAAACTACAGTGGCTGTCATAAAATATTTGCATGTTGCATGGTATTTTACTGTAAATGTTCCATTTTATTCCATTATTTTTCCACTTTATATTTTTTTTATTTCAGTTTTAAATCTACATTGAACCTAACATTGCATTTTGGATCTTTAAGTGATCCAAAGTATAGGTTTGTGATGTGGCCTGTGCTTATACTGTATGCTAATGTTTTCTTAAGCTGTTAAAACACAGAGTCACTGTCCTGACAGTTTTAATGTCTTTACACAGTAATGTGAACTGGAGTGAGAAATCCCGCTGCCTGAGGGGCGCACAGCAGTCCTGACATCAGGAGGCCATTTAAAGTCCAACCCACCTAGTGATGAAACTGATCAGTCTAAGATAGGCAAAACTGTCAGGTGAGTCTGTTTTTTCATCCATGGTAAGAATATGTTACTCATCCTATTTACTGTAACAACAATCGACTTATTCACTAATTCACCAAAGGATGGAAACAATGTAGACAAAGATATATTTTAAATTTATAATTGATGGAATTTTGTAATAAATCTAGACCCACTAATTTACCCTGATTTCTAAGATTGTGTAATTGGAATTTAAATGGATGTAACAGAAACTAGAGAAAATCCAATGTGATTGTATTGAATACAGAATTTTCTTAATTTAAAGATCATCTTTATCATCAAAAATGCAGAAAACAATGCAACTCAGAGTGTTAAGTTAGCCAAGATCTCCCACACACTTTAACGGCAATACAAAGTAAGAGAAGGACTTTTTGTCTCATTATATGCAGAGTGTACCACCAGTAAACAAGGCCATTTGTGTCAAACTATCTAAATCCTGTCTCTTTGCACCTCATTGTGTACTGTAGTTTAAGCCATGTGAACAATAAGTCCTTTCTCTAATTTCCTCACTCAATGACTTTATGAGCGAACAGCTAATGCATCATTCTTCTCATTGACTAATGTCCTGGTTCATTTTGTCCTTCCTGCTTTGCCATCGCCCGCCGTGCAACACTGATTAATGCCATCACAGCAAATTAGATAGCCAAGGAACAACATGTTTATCATTTTCAAGCATTAAGAAAAGTACTTTTTTGCTTCATTTCCTTCAGTGCATTCAAAGCAGTGGGCACATCAAGGTGATGTATGTATGTACAGTATAGAGGGGAAAATATTAATTGGAATATAGCTAGAGATGTGGACTTTCTTCTAAAGGTTGTGAGACAGAGGACAAGAGCTGAGTGTAAGGTACCTCCAAGTAATGATGTCATTCTTTACTGTACACGCACAGTGAATTGACTTGAAATGCGTATAAGGCCTGTTTGAACGCTAAGACCAAGGTTTTCATAAATCTCTGTTGAAGTTCTTTAAAGCCGAGAATTGTAGGTTTCCGAACATTGTCGCCCTGTACAGTAGCAAGAGGTCATTTAAATGATGTTGGAACAAAGATGGCTGAATATCCAGAGTCGTGTCTGTGACGTTGTCTGGTTGGCTACAGTTTAGCAAACTTATATTATTATTGACATGGCAAGCATAACTTGTTTTGTGCAACAACGTTACAACGTTACATTAGCAACATAGATTGCGTATCACGTGTCATAGAGGGAATAGTGACAGGAACTGATGACACAGAGTCAGCTGGTTTATTCACTATGATATATTCATAATTATATCACAGTTAAAATAAATTTGACATTGATATCTTGGTAGCGATTCCTAGCAGTGGTTCCCAACTTGTAAGATAACTCGTAAGATAAATGTGAGGAGTCACTAGATGATTAACAAGACTGACATATGTAACCTGTGACAAGGGGTCATAACTAGGCATTGCTTCACTTTAAAGGGTCACAAGCTGAAAAGGTTTGGAAACACTGGTATAGTAGAGATTTGGTTATTAAGGCTCATCTGTCTCTGTTTTCTTTAGATTTAGATTTTTATTGACTGGAGACTGATGACAGTGTATAGACTAAAACAGCATGTACAGAACAATAAGGAAACAATGGCACCTTTTGTTTTATTTTTTTGCAACTGTTACAGTGGAAATGATCCTATATACATTATTAATCTTCTGTGATATTTTTACACATGGACAATTATACCATGCAGCTCTTTATGACCCTAAACATGTTTGCCATTTCTGTTTTAGCTGTTAATGTTTGTTCTATTTTTTTCTAAATAAGTTAATCGGAAATTGTGCAAGAGCACCTTGACAATCTTGATGGCCCAGTGAATTACAATAGCAGCCTCAGGTATTGACAGAAAGAGAGCAAGTACTCAGATATTCTCATATCATTTTCATCCTCATATCATGCTGCGAACGTAGCCTGGCATTGGTATGTTCTTACCCAATGTTCCCTCTCCCGGGCTGTATATCACATCATAAAGAATACATAAACCCCCCTCTCTAAAAAAACCTACCCAGTCTCTAAGGCATCAGTGCCTAGCCCTGTTCTCTAAGTCTGAACAGAAAAAGAGCTGAAACAAAGAACTTTCCTTAGAAAGAAAAAGAAGAAAAACAATGTCGCTCAAACAAAACAAAAATCGAGAGACAATGCTAATAACTGTAAAATATGAATGGTGACTTGACATATTTGCAAATGCGCTGAGAGGCGCCCTACTAAATGCGATGAAATGGGAAACCAATGGCGTGGAAGAAAGCGGTTGTGGGCCCCCATCTCTTGCCATTAGATGTTCAGTGGAAGCTGTCAACAGAAGGCGCATTTGCCTGCCAAGCTCCCTCTCTGACTGAGCTCTCTGCCTGCAGCACGCCCCAAGCTCCTCTTTGACTCAAAGGGTTCATTTCACTTCTTTTAGCCTCATTCGCATGTGGTGCTACACAAAAACCCGGCTTGCTCGCAGCCAGCCTGTTTGTGTGTGTGTGTGTGTGTGTGTGTGTGTGTGTGTGTGTGTGTGTGTGTGTGTGTGTGTGTGTGTGTGTGTGTGTAAACTTGTGTGTCTATGTGTGTGTTCTCGTGTTTGTGTGTATGCCTGTGTGTGGGTGGGTGTGTTTTTGCACAAGTGCACGTGTACATGCATGTGTGTAAATCACAAGGTGATGCCAGCATCCTCACTATTTGCACTGTTGGCCAAAATGCAACAGTGACAGAAACAGGGAAAGAGACCAGAGGGCAAAGACAATTATTACACATTTTCTAGTGCAATTAGCATTAGGCTAGCTCTTTTTAACTGAAGACACACAGTCAGCAGGTATTCACTATGATATTCATAATTATATCACAGTTAGCTAAATAAATTTGATATTTTGTGTAGACTTGGGGATCAGGAATTCCCAACAGGTTGTAAGAGAAATGTGAGGAGTCACTAGATGATTAACAAGACTGACATGCAACATGTGACAAGGGGTCATAACATAACATTGCTTCACTTTAAAGGGTCACAAGCCAAAAAGGTTTGGACACACTTGTATGGAGTATTGCTAATTAAGGCTTACCTGTCTTGGTTTTCTCAAATTCAGATTTTTATTGACTCGAGACTGATTACATAGTATGGACCAAAACTACATGTACAGTACAGTAAAGAAACAGCAGCACCCTTAAAGTGTCAAATCTATGACAACACTTGCTGTATAAAGAGCAACTTTATTGTAAGACCAACGCGTTTGGGCTTTTGGCCTTCATTAGGGTCATATAACATTAACATTCATCATTACAAAGAACAGGAGTGAAGTGCAACAGAAATTACTTATATAGAGGCAAAACACTGTAACATTTGGCCTATCTGACTGTAACCACTAACTTAAATATAGATGTGTGGGGCAAATAGTACTTTGGCAAAGTACTCCCCCTATTATTCATTATGCTTGCATTCTTATATTCAAGCAAAATGTGATACTTGCCTCCCAGATGATTTTCACCAAAAAATACCCAGACGCAGTTGAAACAGATTTTCATCCTGAAAATGTTCACACGCATTCAAAAGTTGTGGGTTTTTTGCCTCAAGAAGATGCTAATCAGCATAGTTTACAGCTCAGAAAATTTGTTGAATAATAGTGCTGCTGAACAAGTACTAGAAGTACTAAGTAAGTACAAAAGCTAGGCTACAGTGTTTGTGCTGCAAATTGTATGTTTCACAATCAAATTTTCATGAAGATATTTGTATTATTGAAATTTGTACCGATTTTCACACATTTAATTAATAATTAAATTACGCCTGATACATTACCAGATGTATTTTTTTTTATTAAGAATTTAAACTAATGATCCCCTATCACCGGCAAACAAGCAACATTTTTTTCACAAGTGTATGACTTCATAACACTGTGGCTGTCCTCTGGCCAGTCTCCTCGGCTAGCAGCCCAAGGGTCGGACCAGTGGAGTGGAAGTTGAAGAGGGCTGTTTGAACGTAATAGGTTTTGACTGGCATGTGTTACGCGCTTCACTGCACCATTGATTGAGCGCTTGTTTGCTAAATCACTGCTGGTTTCCCCTATCTGGTAGGCCTGTGACACGTGTGGTGTGTGGTCACTTCAGCTTGGAGAGAGAGAGACGGGGAGAAGAGCAGGTGCAGCCCTGGTGACCAAAAGAGGACATAAGAAAAAAATGACAATAAGAAAGAGTGAAAATAAAAGAGGAAGAGCACAGACGATTTAACAGTTTCGCTCCCCTTATGATGAAACTCAAACATGAATCAATCCCTTAATTCATTTCCAAATCTTAGCACTTTGGTCTTTCCTCCATGGACACTCAGCATAACACCCCCTCCTCCTCCTCTTCCTCTCTCCCATTTCACTCCCTCTCTGCCCCCACCTCCCTTGTTTCAGACATGCTTTTTACAGCTTGGAAGATGTGGCAGAGGAGGGAGGTTGGTGTCATGGGTCAGTGTCACTCAGCCAGCCGTCCACTCAACAGATGTGGATCGCTGAGATGAGACCTCCCAGTGGCTCACTTTTGCTTCCTTACATTCTCTCTTTCGCCATTTTCATAGATAAACAACAGGGCCTAACTAATAGGCTATATGCTAATGATGAAAAACAGACAAAAAGTTGAATTGTGTTGTAAGGCAATTGTATGGCAAAATGTTTCTCAATTATAGTTACATATTTAGCATGAGCACTGGTCAGTTTAGGCCCAGCGCAGATTATTCTCGCTGGTTTGAGAGATTTAAACATGAATTCAAACACGAAGACGTGATTTGTTTTCATCTCATTTAATCAGACATTACTAATAACAAGTAGGCTATTAATCTTTTCAAAAATGAGTTACAAACACTTTTAATAAACTACATGAATGAAATATGTAGTTTAGCATCCACAAAAATGTCTGTGCCCCAGGTAACATGTGATTTCACAAAGTGCAGTCCCATTCCTCATAAAACACTTGGAACCCCTCTACCGTCCTGCACCGAACACACAGGTGATGTTAATTAATGTCTGTAAAGGTTCACTCAGTGCTTCAGGCTTCGGGTGGACATTGGGACTGGGCCAGGTCCTTTGAAGGGCACAACTCTTTGACTCGTGTCCTTCTAAGTGCCTGAAAGCAACAGTGACCCTACAACTCCTTCAGACCTCCTCTAGTCTCACAGAGACCAAAAATAATTAATTTGTGCTACATTGAGGTAAAAGTAAAACATTTATCACCAGGAAGTTGCACTCAAATGAGCAAATTAATAGAACAGGTTGTTTGCAAAAATATCTATATAACATCCATTTATCTGCATGTATATGGATATGTTATTTATCTGTAAACAAAACATCCAAGCTTATATCAAGAACAAACTTTGGGGTTTATTTCTGACTTATTTCCATTGGTTTAGTTCATCTTATGTATTTACCAGTGACTGATGACGACCTGAATGCAAACGGAAAAATAACATTTGTTACATGATATTTACCAAGTTTATGAGTTAGTGAGGACCCTTCAAATGCACCATTAAAGAGGTGATTGGCCCACAATGGACTGTAGGATAGTGAGGTCCACAGAGGAACACTGGGGGTCTCCTCCACATTTGAAGGAGCCTAATGACGTATTGGTCTTGAAAGGAGGCTTCCAAGGATACAGCCCTTTAATTGGGATTATGTATGTTCAACAACATGGTCCTGTGTCCTTTAAAATGACTGTTAGTATAAAACAAAATAACATTGTGGATTACTGTTGAAATCATATTTAAAACTTTGCTTACTCAATAATTTTGAATTCAAAAAATCATCTATATTTAGTCATGTTAGCGGTATGGCTCTAGGGTTGGTATTGTTGGTCTGTCGGTCGGTCCACCGCTTTGGTCCAGACTGAAATATCGCAACAACTATAGGATGGGTTGCTATGAAATTTTGTACAGGCATTCATGGTCTACAGAGAATGAATCCTAATGGCTTTGTTGATCCTGCGGCTTTTCCTCTTGTGCCTCAATGAGGTTGACATGTTAAAATCTACCTTATAATCAAGTAAACATGTTAAATGTTAAATATATCTTTTTAAATGTGGAAAATTCTGTACCGTTCTGTGAACAGCCATGGCATAAACCAGCTTGTTGTTTTACATCATTCTCTTCTATTTCCCTCTAATTTCAGATAGGTGGGTAAAAGTATCATAACTAGCCTACCCAGCGCCTGGAGTCCTCTCGTCCGTCTTGGGAAGGCTTGGCGAGTAAACAGTGTCTTTGCTGATTACAACACCTCTCTCTCTCTCTCTGCAGCCCAAGGTAAGCTAAAACACTTTGATCTGCTATTGATTGTCTCCCTCCTCCTCCTCATCTCTACGCCCTCTTTCCTCGCTACTGTTAAAACATAGGTGAGTCAGCCAGCGGCCTGAGGCAGTGAAGCAGAAACCAGCGGCACGCTGCTGTGTTTCTAATGCTGACCACCGAGGTTAATTGGTATCCTCTCTGTGGTGTAAAAATTATAATCATGTTTAAGGAAAGCCAAGGAGCTGTTTACAGAGAACACAGATACAGCTTCGGATACAAGATACCATCACTGGCTCAAGCAACACAATTGGATTATATTTATTAAACGCTATATCCTTAGAGTATTGGATTGCTATGTGTGGAGAAATGCAGAGGACAGGGCAAGGACAAAACAATTAAAACATTTCATATAAAATAACTAAACAACATCAAAATAAATTGAGCATCTGTGCTGGTGAGTCATGTTACACAAGAGCCAATTAGCAGAATGTGTGAGCTTTTAGAAGAAAATGCGGCAGTCGCCGCTTTTATGAGTTTATGAGATGAAGCAATTAAGTGCAAATAGGTAAAAGTTGGTTACTTGGTGCCCTTTTGAAAGTGCAGGTGCATAACAAGAACTGTAGAATTATTCAACAGGCCAAGTCAAAACAATAGTAACAGTTTAATAATTGTTTTAATAATGTTTTAATAATTTAAAAAAAAATCTATTGCACTGTTGTTGTAGAGTTGAAAAAGTTTTCCAGTTCATCCGAAAGTCTTCTTCAGGTTGGATATCAGCAGGGAATCCTTGGCGGGATGCCGTGCTGCCTCCAGAAAGCTGTTAAAGACAAATGCTCTTTAAAAGGAATTGTTATTTTTTGTCATTTACAGCTCTGACAGCATACATTAAACATACCGGAGGCATGTTTCTACTTGCAGAGAGGGAGACTGTCCTCATCAAAAAAAAAAAATGACAGCATTGGTAATTAAAATAGGTAATTAATACAACACATGTTCACATTTTACTAATAAGCAAAATCTTTCGGTCTTCAGAATAATCGCTGCTCTCCAGAAAAATGTCAGAAGTGATCTTTTGTTGAAACGACATTCAGGTAGTAGCAAAAAGTAGGATGAAGCTGTTGTACAGTCATAAAAAAGTTGTTGAGAGGAGGTGAGAGTGGATGGATGGATACAAAGCGCAAATCAATTTGACACAAGAGACCATAGTTTGTGTCCAACAAGATCGCTCTCTGACCTTAACCATGACCGCCATCTTTCGTCAAACTTAAACAAGTACTTTTAGTTCCTTTGAGAGTACTCGAAAATATACCTTTAAGTATCAAATACTCACCACCTCTAGGCTTTAAAGGTGACTCTGGAAGGTTTGTAGCTTGCTCCTTTGCATAGAACGTCAGCTTTAGTCAGCTTGGATTAACAGGTTTTAATCACTCACAACCCAAAGTTGCGGGAAAAAGTGTCAAAACATATTAGAATGTCATAGAAACTTCTTAAACCACTCCTACAGCATAATCTACTTTGCAGCCATTGATCTGTATGTTCAGCCTGTTCCGAACACATACTTTCTCCCACAACTGTGTTTTCAGGGTAGAGACCCCCCAAGGGGTCGCAAGAGAAATCAAAGGAGTTGCAAGATGATTAACAGGATAGAAAAACAGTAAAAACCCTTTCTGCTACACAAAACCTTCTATATTGTTTGAGGTTTTTTTGCCTTTAATTCACTGGATAATTTTACGTCTTGAAGCCCCCAAAACATAGTAAAATAAAACAATCTGACAAGGAAAAATCACCCTTTGGTTTACCACCTGTGTAGACATATGCAACCTGTGAAGAGTGGTCATAAACATTTTAGTCGCAACATAGCTAAATACGCTACTTCTGTGTAGCTCTATCGCCTCCTCGTAGCTTCGAAGCTCAACTGGAAGTAGAGTACATAACGATTTATTGGTGACGCAAAGGAGCAAGCTACACGCTTTGAAGCCCACAGGCAGCAAGTGTCTGATATTCAGAAGATATATAGATTTTACTAGAATCATGTGGCAGATCAGAAAACCCTCAAATAAGTAATTTTTGCATAAGTCATTTGAGTTGTTTTGAAAGACACTGACAAAGAACCTATTTTGTGGTTAAATTATTACAATTAACAAATTCACTGCCCAGTCTACATGGACAGTAAAGCAGTTACCAAGTGCAGCAAAACTTCAGGCATACAGTACAAGATTAATACAATGGCAGCAACCAACTCCTTATTTGTACTTCATATCCATGTTTTGTTAGACACTCCCATCATTTTTTTCAGCCCTTGTAGCTATGCAATGAAAACACAGAGCAGGACCCCAAAAGACCGAAGCCAGATGAAGGAATTAAGGAATCAATCAAAGCACCGGTAGCAATGAGCTGAAGCAGAGACCTATCCAATATTTTGGTTCTGCTTGACGTCGGAGAGTGATTTAGTGGCTTCAGAGTGCTAAGTGTCATGTTCCCACACTCTCCTAACCTTAATGAGAAAGTGTGGAAAAGAAGTCACTATCTGGTTAGTCTGTTTTCATTTTTTTTCTTGTGTAGCATGTCTGTTTCATTTCTCTCTCACACCTCTTCGCGAGAGAGGGGGTGCAGCTGTGAGATGATGAAGTTTCAGGGAAAGGTGGATGTGCCATCCATTACAGGAGGTGGAAAGGTGCAGATAAATCACCTTATCAGCCCTGCCTTCTCCCCACTGAGCTGAGGGAGCAGAGCAAGGGGGAAATCCATCAACCTCCACAAATGGGACATGACTCAGAGATCACTCTGCCTCTATACTGGGCTCTGTACATACCTTACTCTGGCTTTATCATTGTATAATAACTCAGAGCAAGTTCCATCAAGGCTCGGGTGGACAAGATGCAAAAACATCCAGTAAAAATTCCAAATCCTCAACAAAGTACAATCAAGTCTGTTAGTAAAGTGCATAGGATAAAACCAGGAATTTACATCGGATCTACTTGGATTATTGTTGATGTTTCCTTCAAAATGTGCAAATGTTAAATTAATTTCCAAAAGAAAAAGGGACGTGTTTGTTAGATAGGAACAGTAGAGAGATGACAGGAAGCCAGGGAGAGAGAGATGATCTTCTGCACCTCAGCATACACATCCACAATTACTGTACAGTGTACACCTATGCCTCCCCATACAAGGTTGCTAAGCAACAATAATGACAGTGACCTTTTAGAAATCAGTGGGATGTGTCCCACCAGTCGAAAGGACTACAGCACACACTATAGCACACTTGTGGGGCCTCTGTGTTTGCCTCAGCTCGTAGACAGAAGAGGCTGACAGAATGAGCCACACATGCACAAGACACACCTTCACACAACATCACTGAAAGGCATTAAGCGCATTTTTGCCCTTGAGGAAACCAGAGGACTTAGCATTTCCCCGCTAGCTGTGAATGTAGTACCTTGTCACCACACCCCCTTAATGTAAGAGCAGTCTATTGGTATTCAGCTGCACAGGTATCTAAGAAAGCAAAGCCTTTTAAACATCTTAACCGCTGTTTGTTCTGTCTCTAGAGGGCATGTGCAGTACACTGGGGGTTTGGAAATAGACAAGGAGAATTGCAAATTTGTTTTGCCAGCTACATGTGCTCTTTAATTCCATGCCTGCTGCATAGTAGCAGAGTGTGTTAGATTTATACATGAACACACACAAAGGTGGGATGTTTTGTTTAATTCTTAGAAGATTTGGGATGTTTAGTTATGATTAATGACTCCTCCACGGGAGAAACATCATGCAGACAGTAGAAATGATGTACCATTGCGTTGTTTTGTTGTTGTTTTTCCTCTGAACAGCTACAGAGCAACAAGAACACACATAACAGGTTTTTGTATTTCATGTTGGATTGACATTAGATGTCGTACATAGAAGATGTTCATCAGTTTTCTGCCATTGTGACACTTTTAACGACAGAAAAAAAAATGTAACCAGACCAGATTGAGACCTACAAGCCATGCAGGTCTGTATCATGACATCATTATGTATGTCTACCTTAACTCTCGATACTGTAGCTGTTAGTATTTTACAGTACAAGTTTCTGATGCCTCACTTAAGTTCAGCGCAACAGGGAATGGTCTAAATGAAAGCAGAAGAAAGTTCCCCAGGCGGGAAGTGTAAGAGAACAGGAAACCTTCTCTGTGTCTGTCTCTTAAGTCCCGGGCATGCATCTGAATGACAAACCTGTGTGTCTGTCCCCCTTTTAAGAAATCCTTTACAAGTGGTGAGACACCAGGGCCTGGGCTGTGGAGGCTGTCTATTTCTATTCATAATTGATGACCCGGACCCAGACAGACAGCACACTACACATGTAATATGGATTCACTCTTGGTTTCAGATGCATGCCCTCATCTGGACTTGACTCTGAGCCATCATTGTGTGTGGAGGGGGAACGGAGAGGGAATGGTGTATGTGTATGTGAGAGTGTGTCTGTATGTGCAAGTGTGTGCATGCGCGCGTGTGTGTGTGTGATATGGTTGTTGCAGCCAAAAATGTAATGGACCGACCTTGTGTTTTCCAGCTCCAGTTTGGCTTATGCTTTTGACTGCTAATTCCTGGTTTGTTTTTTTCAACTTTCTGGTTTTTGAAATATTACTTTGATTTCTTACGAGTTATTTTTTGTTCTACACTTTTTGGTTCCTGTGCACCTTAGGACCTTCACAATAAATAGAGGCACAGTGGGTTAGCTGCTACCTTTGTGGATTCCTGGGGACTAATTGATCAGGTATCCAAGTCCTGGGGCGTTTGTTTGGTCTCACCTAACTGCTTTACCCTGATTTCAGTGAAGGCTCATTTGAGAACATCTTGTTTTTTCAAATCCCTGGTGGTTTGTTTGGCCTTGTGTGCAATGTGATCCACTACTTGTGTGAGTACAAATCTGTGAGTGTTACCGTATGTAATATTTCCACGGTGCTAAATTCATGAGGGAGATGAGGATAAATATTTGGCTTACAGGTTTTCTAGGTTAGTAGGTAAGACTAAGCTCTAATTATTGATAATAGACAAGGCTCATCTGTATTGCTGCTTTTGACATCAAAAATAACTTAAATACAGAGTTTGCAGAACAGGTGGATGAATCACCAAGAAGGGGAATGCCATTACATTATTATTCTTATCTTGGCAGAAACAAACCATCTAAAAAACAAAGTTAGCAGCAAACTGGAACTCCTTATTTCCCAGGCATGGATACATTTAGACAGTTAAGTCTTAATTTATGCACTATAGTTAGGGTTAGGTGAACTGCTCACACACTGACAAGTGAGAGCAAACAGAGGTTATGGTGTAACACCCCTCACCACCACAGAGTGCCATATAAACCCTCTGTGGCCTGCTATTAGCCAAGCTACCTACCAGAAAGACCTAACATGTCATCAGTTACATGAGAATGCTTGGGCAATAGACATAGGCAATTAAATAGGCAATACTTTACCCATTATGCTAGGTTGCTAGCAAGGATGTGTGAAAAATATCTTTAGTAAATAATGATGGCCGAGTGTTAGCACAGGACCTGTTCCACAACCGAAAAATTATTAGGGTTTCAATATTAGGCTTCATAGTCACTGTGAATGTAGCCATGTAGCCCCATTCACCCCAGTCATTTTTCACTAGTTTATACTTACTGGTGCTAAGTTATTGCGCTCCAGTACAGGAATAGAGAGCTGCAGGGCTTCTCACTTGTTTGTGTCCCCTTTGAGTGACACCGAAGACACTCCTGTATGTTCATGTTTTTCAGCTCTCTGCATTTTGCACCTGAATTTGTCAAGCTTAACGCCACATAAATCCTGGTTCTGGACCCCTGCTGTCTCTGCTGTGTGACTCACAGCTGCACAACTATTTCAGCATTAAAATGTACCTGTTTGAGTAATACAAATGAGCACAGAAACGCTATTACGACTACATCTCATCATGATATGGTAGCAGGTAGTGCTTTTATAATAAAATATATAGTGTTTGGGTATAAATGAATACTCAGGTGACTCATTCCACAACAAATCACAGGATAAAAGGTGTATCATAGTCACATGCATAACACTACTGAAACAAAAGCAAGCAATGTCAATGTCACAAACATCTATACCACATTAAAGATACACTGTGCTGACGTTCGAAAGCTTCAACACTGAGCTATGAGGAGATTTGAGGATTCATGTGTGTTGTTTTTTATTATTATTTAATCACTAAATTTTTGTCCAGTAGTTGAATAATGAACCACTTGAGCCTCCATTTGAACGAGACTGTCACTCCTCCTCGTACCCCGATTGATTCAGTGGTTTAATGGACACGTGTGGTAGCCCCCGAGTCTCACTCTCTCCTCTGGTCTCAGCTGAAGTTCACAGAGGGCAGAGTTCATACCCCACGTTCCCATAGCAACATATGACGTGTCACCCTCAAACAGAAACTCCCTCTCAATCCTCCGTAATGGATTTGACCTCTGAACTCTGTCCCCTACTGCCTCTCAAACTGACACATAGCCAAGTGTGAAGCCCTGCTGGCTGTAGCCTGCAGCCGTGTCCACCACATTACACTCCACATCCCTGCCACAGAAGGGTTAATGATCAGCTCTGCAGTGGCATATGTCATCTAAGTGAACAGGCTTGCACATAAGGTTAATACCATCACTGCTAAAAAAAATAAAAAAAAAGATAAACAGGAGCACAATCCCAACAATGACAGAAAGTAAACGAGGACTTCTTTCACAGCTGTCATGGTTTTGCTTGAATGATAAGCTTTACCAGCAGAGTCTGACTCACTGCGACCTCACACAGGTTCCCTGTTATCGTTATGCAGCTTCACCCCGCTGTAGCCAATCCCGTTCTCCAACCAGCCTCGCCTGCTGCATTATTTATGAGCACTAATCAGGATCCCAGCTCTGGTGTGCTAGCCACCCTACCGGTAACATCACTTCCCTGACCCGACCCTGCCTGTTTCCCCACAGCATTAGTGCGTGTTTACGCTAACGCCTGCTCATTAGGCCTAACTATGCTAGGCCAGAGCCTGCTGCCTGAGCCGGGGCTGGGGGCCTTTTTAACATGCTCTAACCAACCCAGGCATCCCCCTAATGGGGTACAGAGAACAGCTACGTGCTAATCTCAAACAACAGGGAAAAGCAACATCGGTACCTAGTATACATAGAGCTAGTTTACTGGGAGACATGGCCTGCGAGGACCTGCGATCAGGCTCCATTATTGTTGTAATTAGCGCGCCTCGGTGGAGCCCGGGCTCCCAGGCAGCGTGCCGCGACCTCCCTGCCTCTCAGTCTGTTTACAGCCAGCCAAGGCAACAGGGAAAGGGCAGGGGGCTGGCCACACGGCTCGATGCCTCTGTTCAGCTCCAGCAGCAACACAGCTGTTTGTTCATTTGAAGCATGGACACAGGAGGGTTTTCATTTCTCTGCTGTCCTACGCTATTCAAATGTTTGTTCTACCTGCAGCATAGGCAAAGGCAAACTAAATGCCCAAGGAGGTGCAGCGGGGGTCAGAAATAGTGTTTATGTTTTTGATCAGTCATTCTGAAAGACTGCAGCAATTAGCCAGTGTACGTCAATCAATGTCAGGATCAAGCCTGTAAAAGCATCAACTAAACATCTGAATTACCCACTATCATTTAAAGTCTGCAGCAGTCTAAAGGTGTGTGCACCCATGTGAAATTATGCATGAGTGTGTTGTGCTGCGAATGTCGGGTCTATACCTCCTCTTTCCAACTTATTCACATTCAGCTTCAACCTTTCAGCAACTGCCTGCTCCCCTCACATTTACCCCAACCCTTTGGCCCCCCATCATCAAGAGGCCACTCCCTGGTGCGACACCCATCCCCTGATCACCAATTAGCAAGACCGGTCCCTTTCCCTGCGCGGATGCAGAGGTGGAAGCCTGGAGAGGCAGAAAGGTAGAGAGGCACTATCAGGGCAGTGTGAGGTGGAGGTCCCATGAAGGACACGGCTCCCTGGGTGGCTGAGCGATGAGCAAGGGAGCGTGAAGGGCTGAGGCAGGTCTTTCCCACAGACCATCAGTCCTTCAGTCAGCCAGTCAGTGTTGCAATGCTGAAGCACAAACTGCAATCAGGCAGCCTCTTACACAAGAACTCTGCCATTTTTATTCACTTTTTATCTTTTTTTGAGTCACCTTTTTCTAATAAGGCGATATAATAATGTGTTTTTTTTAATGCAAGTCTGTTCCTGCATGTGTGTGGTAGTGTCTTTTCTTTTTTTTGTTTTTTTTTCTGTCTCCATGTGAGCCGAGCTGCTCTGACATAATTTTGATTAAGATAAAACATTGAGAAGGATCAGCCTTGCCTTTCAGTGGCCTTCCCCAGTGTTTCTCCTCGTTGTCTCACTTCATTCCCTCTCTTATTGTATCTGATAAGAGACCCCATGTTGCAGTGTGGTAATGAAGCCTGTGTTAGAAGAGCAGCACCGCCGGGCATTCAGGCCCCGCACACCTCGGAGAAGCAGAGAGGCGCGTGCATATCGATCTTATATTGTTTCTTTGAACCCAACCGCCTCGGCGTACTTTGTGCTCTTGCTGCACTGCATCTCAGTTCGCTGTAGTCTAATGTGCTGCCATGGAAAGTGGCAAGTGGGGTGTTGCTGTGTGTTTTTGTTGTGTGTGCTCTCACATATATACTTGTAGCTTGTTTTGAATTTATTTGTACGCTCCAGCACAAAAGGAAATACTCTTTCAAATTCCATAACCACTTTTAGACCATTTATTAATTTCATCTGTACAAAAGCATTTTAAAAATTAGCTGATATTATAATATGTATAAACAAGCATGTAAAACGAGCATGTTTAAATTTTGATTTAGGCTAAGAATATAATTTGTTAATGTTGCTGCACAGACAGCATTAAAGCAGAAGAGTAGCTACATAATTTTACACCAAACATAATTATGCAGTGAAGTCTACACCAAACCCAATAAATAAACTATAATGCTAAATATTTGACAGAATACTAATAATTGTAATATGCATTCATTAGCAACTACAGGCTACATCCTTATAAATAAATGAATGGGAGGTCCAGTAACATCATGCCAGAGCTTCTCATATAAATCTAATGTTATTCTAGATACAGCCTGTTTACATGGGGCCTAATCTATTCATTCATACAGGCTGTGTGTGTGTGTGTGTTTTGTGTGCCTTTTGCATGAGAAAGTAAGAGAGATCTAAAGGGCTAAAGCGCCATCTGGTGGTGATGTAACATGGTACTTCGTACTGAAAATGGGTATCCATCTGTGCACTGATGATCCTTCATCACCAGGTTAAGATTTAAATGCAGAGAACTAGTATAAAACTTCACTCTGAGACTCCGAAAAATTGCTCTGAAAACTCTGGAAACTTTACGGTTTTACAGTTATATGCAGCAGGGTTTTTTTTTCCCCAAACACTTGTTCAGGTGCTTCATGCCACATTTTTTCCTGATAAAACTCTCTTTAAGGGAAATTATAGGCCAGGCAAGAGTGTATTGTTTTTTTTTTTAGATTGTTTTATTGTTTGACATATTGCAAAAAATCTAAATTCATACTGTTTTAGTGCATTGGCTCTTGAAGAGTACTTTACATCAAGCTGAAGTTTGGCTTCATGATACCAAGAAAATAACTCAGATTCAGTTTATTTGTATATGCCTCTATAACACTAATTCATATCTCTGTACTTACACCATACACTTACACATACTTCTGTTTTAATGTGAATTATCTTCAGAATAAATTCCTCATGCAAAGTGCAAAGCAAATCTGTCATGTTTTAGCATCACAACACGCGCTGAAGCTCATTTGTTTGCAAAATAGCCAGTGAAGCCTGTCCACGCTTTTTTTTTTTTACTGCAGTTCTTTGTACACAAAAGACTTATTTGGAGTAATGCATGTAGAAAGGGCTCGCTGTTCTGTCCTCTCTAATTGGCGCTGTCAGGCGTCCCTTCGCTGGCTTGTTTCACAGTCTGATCGGATAACCCAGTCCACATGAAGAGAGGAGTGAAAGACAGCCTGAGCAAAGTTAGAAAAAAAAACAAAAAAGGAGAAGAAGAAGGCAGAATGAAAAGAGATGCAGGTTGTTAGGAGGTGGTGAGCTGCTTAAGAATGATCAGCTGCCAAGTAGACGACAGGCTGCGCTCTCTTTTATACATAAATAGTTGTCTTTCACTCGGTATCTCTGCAAACAATCGCTGATCAGAGGTGTGTAAGCAGGTAGAGGGAGAGGGACTCTAATGCGACATGACAAAAGTGCTACTTTGATATTGCTGATATCATTACCCTCGTTAGGAGGTAAATGCCACTGATAAGATAGAATGGGGAAATAGACGTGGAAGGCCTGCTTTTAAGTGCAGGGAGGAGCATGATGTTTAAGTGAAGAGAAGAATGCAAAAAAGCCAGCTGATCTCTTTCATGCTGTCTTTCTCATTAACTTGTCAGTCTCTCTCAGTACCAATTTACTCATTTAATATGATATTTTTTTAATCCATTTTTTATATATCTTTCACATAATTGTGGGTGTATTTGTGCATGTGTTCTGTTGTTTACCAACCATGCTTGTGTGTGTGTGCATGCAAGAAAGTGTGTGCATGTACAATCTGTGTGTGTGTGTGTGTTTGTGTGTGTGTGTGTGTGTGTGTGTGTGTGTGTGTGTGTGTGTGTGTGTGTGTGTGTGTGAGACAGTAATACCTGTGTTACAGTCAAAAGTAAGTAACTTCAGAAGTCAAGTGTATCATGTTGCCAGGATCTTCTTTGTGGTGACAACAGTGATTAATAATGGAAAGCAGATGTTGGCATCTTGAGTTGAAATTTTCATGAAACTTCGCTAACGTGATTAAAGTGTATGTCTTCCTCAAGTCACTCCGAGTCTTTTAACTCCGCTCTCTGGGGAGTGGCAACAAATCATGGTTGAGACAACATGTCAAATCACAGAGAATCTTATGCATGTCAGGAACAAACTCTTTTTTTTTCTCCTTTCTGAAATTCAAACTCCTTCTCTGTTCATTGAAGCCTGCAAACATTTTACACTTCTTATAATTTCTCTTTCATTTTGCCGCTTTTGAGAAAGGATGTGGCTATAAGAGCAGGCCTTGTAAATCTGATTTCTTTTACTTTGTAGGCCTATTTTTGCCACTTAAATTAGCTACAAGACAAAAATATAAATATGCGTCATGATACATGTGAGACATACAGTATGTAACATGTAAATAATTTTGTTTATTAATGTTTTATTTTTATGTTGTTGTGATGGAAATGTGTCCAAATAGCAAGCAGATTAGCTTTTATATTTATATATTAAAGTACATTTACTTAAATCTCAGTAGTAATAGGTTCAGCATCTAAATCTAAAATCATACAGAGAACTTTGTCAAATTATTTCAGGACCAAGTTGAGATGAATAAACTTGACTTCCAGCGTGCCAAGTGTCTTTTCCTGTGAAAAGTGATCTATATTTCAGAGGAATTTAATGACATTTCTATTTTCTCCTCTCAGAAAGACTTCAGGATTCATCTTTATATAATTTTTTTTATAGGGATGGATAAATGCATTTGCAGCTTCAGCTCAGCAAAGTTTATTTATATCTTAGGATGCATTTAAAAGCCCAGGCTGCTGTCACAAGGAGATGGCTTTGCTCACTTTGGATTGCGAGGTGCAAATGTATGAAAAAAGGCTCGAGCTGGAGATTCAGCGCAAAGTAGCCGGGAGTGTTGTGGCAGCAGAAATATCAGATCACTTAAATGCTTTCTCAAACATTTCTTGAAGAGGCACCAAGATCATCTTTTGTCTCTCTGTTTTTCTCTCCATCATTTCTTCCCTCTTGTATCCCTGTCCCTCAATTTTATCTCTCTCTCTCTCCTCTGTCCCTAAAATTACAACACCTCACCTACAGTGCACCTGTACAGATTTCTCT
This sequence comes from Macquaria australasica, assembly GCA_005408345.1. Lineage (NCBI taxonomy): Eukaryota > Metazoa > Chordata > Actinopteri > Centrarchiformes > Percichthyidae > Macquaria > Macquaria australasica. The sequence continues at coordinate 82,084 of SEMN01000295.1, read as the reverse complement.
CTGTAGATAAATAATACCAGGTTGGTGAGTCTCTAATGAGGTTAGAGTAATTTTTCTGTCTTCAGCATTTATTTCTCTTATTTCTTCTCTCTTGTATGCCGATATGGGTGGTATGGGTGTTATTTGTCAGTACAGTATAATTCTGACCCTTACATGTTTGTTTTTGGATCGATTTAGATTTGTGTTTTTTATTTGAAATGGAAAACGAAAAAGTAATTTCATAAGCGGTAGGCAAATCCTCAATTTAAAGAACAATTCTGGGGATGTTCTTTACTTTTCTTATTGTCAACAAATCCCGTGAAAAGACCAAAAACCACCAAAGAATTGATCCGTACTAACAAGTATTGTCTGTGTATCCAAAGCTTGATATATCTTATTCCTCTGTGCCATAAACCTCCATTGTTTAGATCTATATCTTATTTTGACTCAATCCTACATACACCATCATGCTGCTGTAAATACTCACTCGCACACCAAATGTGTATTAATCCACCGCTGAAAATAGTCCCCAGCAAATGCACCATTTACTCCTGTTTTTGCAATGATTGCTGAAAACTACAGTGCTACAGCTGTTTTAGAAAATTACTTAGTCTTTTTTTGAAGATGAAACTATATATTTCCGACCCATTTTTAAAGATTTAGTAGAAAACAATGGGCATGGGGTTGAGCCTGACGTAAATGAGATAAAGAAAAGTTTCAGATTGACACTTTGACCTTAGTATCTCTTAGTATCCCTCTTTGTCACTCTTTGCAACACTAAAATATTGTTTGTATGTTAATCAATCAACAATTTAACACTCTGAATGGGGCTATTCTTTAGAGTGATACCTTGCTTTTCATAAGTGAGTACATTTTATTGGTAATACTTGTTTACTTAAATGAAAGACTTGGCATGTTGAAAATGAATATTTGACTGTGTTGTATTGTGTTTGTAAAATATTTGAATTCTTGTTTCTTAATTATGAAGAGTTCTTGTGTACAGAACAGTTTCTCTAATTCAAAGGTACACAATGACATCTGAAATTAACAACTTTGACCTTAGTATCCCTGTGACTGTTAAAGCAGTGAACAGCTGAATATATAATGTGGATAATACGATCAGGTTCTCACCATTGTTCATATAATTCTTGACATAAGCTGAACACACTGACAGCTGATTACCTTCCAGCTCCATCAAAATCTCTTTTCCTTTCTTCTTCTTTTCCTTGTCGTATTCATCAGCCTACCGATGAATTCGACACACTGACTACAACTCCTGAATTATAATGTAATACAGCAATTGGTGCAATAATTTGAACAGAGGAGAAGGGCTTGTGCTGACTCAAATTTCCCTTCTCATTTGACTCTCCGTACTACAAATCAACTCTATTTGGGCTCCAAAGAGCAAGCACCATAAATTGCATAAAAGGATGTGTGTAAATGAATATGAAAAGCAATGTTCTTTTCAGCAAGGCAATGATAGCTGTTTTCACGTTCCATCTCATTTTTGTGTTTTCTCTCCTACCTTTCACTCTTTTCCCTAAGGCCATAAAACAGTACTTTTACATATATTACCTTTTGATTAATGGAGCTGTATTCATTATTCTGCCCTATTGCTAATTAGAAAACGCACCCTGCTAATGATATACAGTTGGAATAATACTTGCCCACGAGGCACGCTATCACATCAGGTTTCATGCTCGCGCACTCCCGGTACGAGCCTTTACCCATCCTTCTTCCCCCGCCCGGCTCGTCCATTAGCAAAAGAGTCACGGCAAGCACTGGGTGTCATTGTATTGTTTTTTTGGGTTTTTTTCAGGCATAATGAGGCCTGTTTTCTCCGGGGAGTTGTCGCTGAGGGTTGATGAGGTGTGCAAACACTGAGTCAGTCTTAATCAGGAGATCTGTGAGAGCACGTGTGTGTGTGTGGTCTTGATTGATTTTGTATTGTGCAAGTGGATATCTTCATTTTGTCTCTGCTTTACTGCTATTAAAGAAAAGATTGTATTTAATCATATGATCTATCAGCTCCTATGGAAGGGTTAATATAGTACAGCAGTCGTATAGTATCAGGTGATTCCACTGCTCTGAAAATGTTCCTGTGTGACTGTCCCGTCATGGTCCAAACAACCGATGGCAGTGACAACCATCAATATCACACCAGTGGACTTGTCTGTACTAATGTAGGCTTATTCCCCTGGCCGGGCCCTAACTGCGATAATGGCTGGAGGGGTGTGATGGAGGCGTAGAGGGGAGGGAGTGGGTCACGACATGTTGGTGACAAGGTAACACCAACTTTTGAGCTGACATCTGTCATTTGTCCTCTTCAGCCAACAAGCCTACTGATACTTTACTTCTTTCCTGATAAAAAGGCCATTATATTATACTAATAAATTGTAATCCTTTTAGCCAATGAGTTTTTAGTTTGGCATCACTTTTACATGTATTTTACCTCTGATTTTTTTATTTTTTTATTATTCACTTCTACTTTCACTTCAACAGACTTACTGTATTGTAATTTCGAGACCACAGGTAGACAGTAAGAAAGCATACTAGTACTATAAGTATAATTTTTAGTTTGTGGCACTTTTACTCAAGTGTGACACTTTTGTGACATTTGACAGCTGATACTTTTGAATACTAGGCTTTTACAGGCAAAACATAAGAAAAGATCATGAAATCTGATGCATTTCTAAGAGTTCCTATGTGTCAAAAAGGTGTACTGGATTCAAGTTTGCACAATGACATCTGAAACTTGCAGTAAAAAAAAAGAAATTGGGGCCATAATTTTAATCTCCAGATATTAGACTAATTCATCACATTATTTGAAAAGACTGTGTCAAAACAACCCAACTGTTTTGCTTAAAGGTACCTATATTTTCCTCTAGCTTAAGAAAATTTGAAATTAAACTCATCTTTCTAGTCTTTCTGCTAAAATTGCAGTGCTTTCTCCAGACTGTGTGTCACACAGAGACACATACACATGCACACACACAATTACCATACCAATAATTAAGCCTCTGGTCAGAGGAAAACAGAGAGCGTGTCTAAAAAAAAAGGTGGTATGTTTGGTTTCATTTGACCCTGAAGTAAGGGCAGTGAAAAGGCCGTGGTAACTACAGAAGGTGGATAAGAGGAGGTCTGCTCTCTACAGTCTACAGAGAGAAAAGGCCAAAGGTTATAAAGAAAACCTTGGAGTAGTGCCAAGGAGCCGTTAACACTTCTCACCTACTTTTTGTGGCTCAGAGGTCAGCATTTTCTGAGATTACTTCTCCTTATTTTCTCTTTTCCACTCTCTCCAAGCACCATTACAGCCCAGCACACAGCCATTAGAGATCAACAGCCCATACGGTTGTAATAGCACCCTAACATAGCTCTAGGGTCTACTAACCTATAGGCTCTCTGTGCTGTATGATCCTGCCACTGAAGGTCAAGTAGGTTAGTATTGAGGTTGGGCTACTGGAGTACAGTCCGTGTTACAACCATGTTCACAATCTGTCCAAGCTCTAGTTAAATAATAGTAATAATAATGTGATGCTTTATTGATCCCCGTGGGGAAATCGTTTATTCTTCCAAAGGGAGTTCAAAGTGTGCAGTCAGCTACACAGCAGTGCATCCAGTATTGCAGTTGCACCTCAGCAGCGTGGATGATTGTTGACAGGAGGCTTGAATCCATGTGTTTTAGTTCAAGTTTATTTTTTTCACTGCTGGATTTACAGTAAAAAAATAAAATAAAAACCTCTGTGTTCTTGTCAAAATCCATTTGATGCAACAAGTTTAGCTCAGGAACTGGTGGCTCAGGATTTCTGTTTTTGTTTTTAACTTCGTGAGTACATTGTATCAGGGATTGGTACAGGATGCAAAAACCAAGGCTCAAAAGTGGACAGGAGTTGGAAGGAATTTATAGCGTTGTTATGCAATATTGTCAATATTAACACTGAATCAAATGGCTGCATGTAATGTGAAATGGTCGTTACTATTGTCGATCCCATTGAGAATCAACACCCCAGTCTGCAGGTTAAGCGGCGACGGATGACTGTGGCTCAGGAGGTAGAGCAGGTCATCCACTAATCACAGGATTGGCAGCAGTGGTGGAAAGTAACTAAGTACATTTACTCAAGTACTGTACTTAAATACAATTTTGAGGTACTTGTAGTTTGAGTATTTCCATTTTATGCTACTTTATATTTCTACTTCACTACATTTCAGAGATAAATATTTTACTTTTCACTTAACTACATTTATTTAAGAGCTATACTTACTAATTACTTTTCAAATTAAGATTTTACTTACAAAACATATAAACAGTTTAGAAAATATGATCCATTGTTACAGATTAAACTACCAAAAGTATATGAAGTAGTGAAAATTAGCTCCACTCCACCAATGGCAACATTAAAGGACAGCTTACATATTAATATATCAATAAGAATGATCCAATAATATGATAGTATGAAACTGACAGTAGCCACTCTGCATTATGAGTCATTTTAATTTTGAGACTTTAAGTACATTTAGTTTCAAACACTTGATTGATTTGAAACTTCTTCCACCCCAAATTGCACCTTGCATGGTGGCTCGCTGCCATCAGTGTGCGAGTGTGAATGGGTGACTGAGAGGCAAATTGTACAGCGCCTTGGATAAAAGCACCACATAAATGCAGCCATTTACCATGTTTTGCCATTTAGCTGTTGTCAGCTCATTGTTTTGGTTCAGAGGTTCGTATGGCTGAGTCCTTCAGGCTCTCATCAACTCATTTAATGTAAAACATGCAAAGGATAAGCAGGTAAAGATAAAGGATGGATGGACTTAGATGTAAGAGCTTGGAGATTTAAAGTGATTAGAAGTCCACAGCAGAAGTGAATGCTTTCCGGCTCCTACGGCCTGTTTTAAAGGACTCTGTGATTATTTGCTCAACATAAATTCAGAAAATCAGTTTTATGTACACAGCGCTTTATTCTGTCAAATGAGCTAAAGTGGTGAGGAATTCAACAACTTCCCCAACTTTGTCATTTCAATATTTAAGTGTCCCCTACTGTATTTAGACCTATCCTGAGTCTTTGGGTTGAAGCTCTGCAATACTCAATATGGGATATAATCACTCTGGATTGACACCGAATTGCATTGTCAACTAAAACATTGCTGTAGTTGGACAGGAAAACCTAAATTGACACCACACAAGGCAAGAAGAAAATTTTGTTCCTTTCTCCCTCTAGACCCTCCAGTTTGAATCTCTCTTTTTCATTATGATAGCGTCACAGACTCAGTACTTACCGTGCCCTCCAGAGGCAGTGACGTGTCTGTCAGAATGACATGAAGGCAATGAAGTCAAAACAGAAAATCACAGGAGGTGGCAACACAGTGGGGACAGATACAGAAGGCGGCACGTATTTTATCATAAATCATCACATTTGCTTTAAGTATCACTAAGATTCCAGATGCTTCCCAGCTTCTTTTTCACCGAACTTGATTCTGATGCAAATCACTAAATGGCCTCTGTCAACATCTATCTGTCACCAGTTAAATCTGCAACAACAAAAGGTCTTTGGCAGAGCCCTCTCCTGACCCTCTGAACAATGTCGGCCTGTAACTGACTCAAAAACTAAAATCAGATTTTCCTAAAAAGCAGCAGCAATCCTGCTAATGATATCTGAAAAGCAGCAAAAATGTGCATACTGCGTTGCCAGTTGCATTTTTTTAACTGAGAATAAAATATCTTGCTGGTCGCTTGCTCATAGCTTTGTTTTCCAAAAATGAGCACTCGGAAATGAATGTAGAAAGCTTCTAATTATAAAGGGAGTTTTGAAACCCTGAACCCCACCACCTTGAGTAAGTACTGAGTACTGATCAACAACCATATCAATGTATACAGTAGATAGGATATGACCCATTTTGTTCAGTGAGGCATGAATCTCATTTAACTTGCTGTGTACACAGGTGTAATTTACAGCCACATATTGTATTGTTTGACATTTATTTGTACGGACACACATAAAAACGTGTTATACTGTCTCTTTGAATCTTATCTGGGCCAACATGCCACAACATTTCCAAGATGCTTTGGAAAAGTATAAAAGTAATGACACAAGCACAAATGCTGCTGAGCTTACACACTGTACTTCTAATGTTGAAGCTAGTGGGCCCGGTTTAATTAACTTGTATTCCAGTTTCTGGCTGAGAAGAAAAGACACATTGCAGCTCTAGTTTTGCAGAAGAAAGAACCAAAGTTAGAAGAATAAATACAACTGAAGCAATATCACTTACGTTCATAGAAAAAGTATGTGTAAATAAAAAGAAATGCCTAAAAATGTGCTAAAATAAACACGATCAGCAATTTTCTGAACAAAAGCCTCTGACACATGTCCTAATGTCAGAATTAGCTTTTGAAGATGTTAATGATAAAAGACAACAACACAAATCATATTCAGTCACGCTGTGGACTACCAACTTTTTTAAAACCCTAAACTTGTGAGTGATGCAATAGTGTTGCAATTTTCCAGTAGCAGAATTGCACAAATACTCAGATGAAGCCAGACAGAGGTCAATGGGTCAGAAACGATGTTGTGGGGGAAAAAAAGATCCTCCAAACAAACAATATTTCAAGTGTTGAGTGTCAAGATGCTATGCTGAGCCCCTAATGTATATCACTGCAAACATGGTAATAATGTGTATTTGATAGCAGCCTATATCATTAAAACAATTAGGGATGTAGCAAAAGTGGTTAGTCTTCTATTTGGCTTTTTATATGTGTTACTTGAAAATGTTTATAATCCCATGTTGGATGGGTCAAATGTTGGCGTGACACGGACAATTAACTAACCAACAAAGTGAAAAGCTAAAAATATCTCTTAAGTACGTAGCCTTTCCACCCTTTAGTTGGTGTTCTTTTCATTAACATTTCAAACTGTGATTATTAAACAGTGTGCTGAACTTTAAACGTACTCAGAGCTTAGCTTTGTGCCTTTCTCCTGCTCACTAGTTCTCTGCCTCTACCCTGCTTCCTCCAAAAGCATCATGGGAAATCTGGATCGTCCTCCTCACTGATCCTCGTTCTGCATCCCTGCAATTAGTCTTTACATGAGTGCCAACTTCAGGCTTTCAGAGAGTTAAGTTGAAGGTGTAGGCAGGAGTACTGGCATGGATCCCCGGGACAGCAGGCCAGTTATAAAATTATGAGTGAAGAGTTCCTCTAGATCCCCTATCCCCCCAAAGAACCCCATTACCCAGAAGCCTTGGCTTTGAACACCTCTGCCACACCAAGAGATGACACAACCTCCAGTGCTGGCTCCTGTCAGGCAAAGGTTCTGCAACAGAAGCCTTTCTTTTTTTTTCCACATCTCCCCAACTGTTTTAAAGCAGCACCATGGAGCCATATTTCCTAACGGTGTCGGCTTAAAGGCAGCACTGGCAATATGACAGCCAGAAGAAACACTGAGTGCCACAATTGACATATTCCCCATCCTTTTGGCATGTCATCTCCCTTTTTCTGGACACCTGATTGATTCTGACAGCCTATATTGGGTATTTCATATGAAAGAGAATTTTGTGATTAAATGTTAATGAGTTGGAATTTCTCTCAGTGCTTTTATTACAGGCCGCCAGTTTTGAACATTTTTCAAAGTAACACACCCAAATTCCACTGTTTGCAATGAATAAATAATACAGTCTTGTCACTGAAGTATCATGCATTCTTTAATCAGGCTCCGGGTCTGAAACAGAAGCTTCTTGAAAGGTATTTCTTTATGATCAGAACAATTACAAACTTAGCTGCAGTCATAAAGAGCTGCTCAAAAAGTCATGCATGCAGATATACAGTATGTGTATGTGTCAGAGACAGAGACAGAGAGGGACCCCTGGGGTGGAGCTTTCTTGTCGTTGCTATCTGAATTATATGTCTTGACTGGCTCACATCAGTCATGACTGGGGACTTGAGAAGACTGAGGCCAAAGGCTCTGTGAACTGCGGGCACAAAAGAACAGAACCACGCGTCTTTGTTCCACGTTCTCAAAGTGCTCGCCAAGTTGTAGAATAAACATCCCCAAGTTTAGCTCAACCCCACCGCCACCCCAGCCCTCCTTCCTACAGCCAAGTCTGGAATCAACCCTCCATTTCTGTTCTTGTTGTTGAGGACAAGACACAAATTTGTGTTGGTAGTTGGTGGTGTTTGGTCTCCTTTGTGTTGAACTGGATCGCAGCTGACACATCTCTCATGTCTGCGTCTGCCTCCTACCTGAAATCCTCTGCGGCTTTTCTACAACTGCCAGCAAGAGAAGAGACGGGAACAGCCAGACTGTTTTATTTCATCATCTCAGATCATGATACTGCCTGCCTCTCCCACACTCTCTTTACCACTTTACCATCCTCTGCCAGTTGTGTCTGTGTGTGTGTGTGTGTGTGTGTGTGTGTGTGTGTGTGTGTGTGTGTGTGTGTGTGTGTGTGTGTGTGTGTGTGTGTGTGTGTGTGTGTGTGTGTGAGCACTGACATGGTAATAAAGAGAAAAAAAAAAGAGAAAAGAACAGGTAAAGCACAAAATAGAGAGTACTCAGCAAAACGTCTGAGGTGTACTCGCCATCAAATGCAGTAATCACAGTGGGGACTGTTATTCTCTCAGAAATGTTGCTCCAGCATCTGTATTGTAATTCTCTGGCTGTCTTGCATGTGTGGTATGTGAACGCTGACTTTCCCTCACAGGGCAGAGCAGCAGACTATGACACCAGGGTTTAGTATTTGTCAAAAGAGTGAAAGGCCTTTGTGGAGGGATTGACTTTCTGTCTCTTTTAAGTTTGTTTTTAAGAGTCTCTTCTGTTCTGTTCTTGCAAGGTGCACGCATTGTGAAACAGACCTCTGCGCTCTCAACTCTCCCTCTGTTCCTGAGCAGAAGTTAGAACAGTTGGTGCCCCTCAATAAGTTATACCACCATCATCCCAACTCAGGAACACGCAACAGTCTGGAAGAATTTCAGGTAAAGGCCTGCCTAATTAGTTCCCATCAAAAATGTAATTCTTTTCTGGAATTACGCCGCAAGGGCAGAGTAGCCAAAAGCGAAGATACCTGGTGGATGAAAAAAAAAATAATGAATGAAAAGAGATATTCTAACCTCGAGCCATAAGTACATTTATATGCTTGACATGACTCTGCCATCAATGTTGGGTCGAATTCTAATTTAATTTCTGAGATGTATGTGTAATTTTGCCATTAATATGAATGTTACCACGCTAAATATTTTACGCTTCTCATGGATATTGTGAGCGTCTCATATATCCTTCAAGAGTGTATTAATTAATAAACTCTTTTCTGATACTTTTTTTTTTTTTTTTGCTGGAAACTTGTAATAAGAGCAAGCAGGTAGGATGATATAGTGAGAGGAGCCAGAACATAGTTGTCTGGTGCCTCATTAACATCCCCAGTTCATTAGGAAGAGGCTTTTTTCCTGTCATCTTTTTACAATGTGCCAATGTTGTGTGGCCTTTAAGGTAATTAATAATGAATTAATTAACCAAATTAATTCCTAGGTTAGAAACATTGTTCAGTAGTGAGGCCAGTCAGTTTGGATTTGGGCCCTGATGGGTGAGGCCCTTTACAAGCTGATGTTGTTCATGTTTCTGACAGTGCCAGCCCCCTGTCTAAAAGCCCTAGCAAGTGCCATTTGTCTCCGGGTTAACAGAAAGACGAGATATAGGGCGGGCTGAATTATTTAAGCTCCCACAACACATGCACTTTTGCTTTTCAAGCATGAGTTATAATTTAATTAGAAACTTCTGGTGCGTTGCTAGCTATTTAAATATTAAAATCTTCCGCTGATCACATTGGATTAGCCATCCCTGTGAAATTCCCTGAGATGTCAGTTGTTGTCTTTCTCTCTCTCTCTCTCTGTCTCTCTCTCTCTCTTTCTCTCTCTCTCTCTCTTTCCTCACCCTCGCCGCTTTCTTGCATTTCCATGAGTGTTTCCTGAACTCCCACGCTCACAGATTGTTTGTCGACTCCTCCATTAGAGACAAAGGAGTCGTCATGGACCTTTGGGAACCTTAATGGGTGCCAGTGTGCGTGAGTGTGTGAACACGGAGCTGACCTGATATGAATGAAAAGAGAAATGTTATGCTCATTATCAGGTCTGGATTGAAAGAAGATTACATTAGGCTTCTCCCCTGACAGTAGTAAAACAAGAGGTGGGGGTTGGCAGTGTGACAATGACGTCCAACTCCTTTTGTCTCCTGAATGCAAGGGATGCAACCTGTTGACTTGTGTCACTGTGTTCACGTTTGTATAAATGTATCTGTGTTTACATAGAGAGCCAAAATGAAAACGGAGCATCCAGTTTGTTTTCCACAAGTAAGAAAACCTCATTCAAAATCACGCTGACCTGAATTAATGCAAATTATAAAAATTCAGCCCTGCAACATTACTTTACAGTATGCTATGCGGCTCACTCCATTGGTCTAACCAGGGATAGTATTTTTTTTTAAAACAATGTATTATTGTTTTTATTTAATATTACTGTTTTTGGCAGCCTTTAAGTTAAGATAACATTACATTTAGTTGAGGGAGGAGATTTAGGTTTACAGCAGCACAAGAAACAGACCAAATAAAGATACAAAAAGGACAGAGCAAAAGAAAAAATAAAATTTGACGTATATACAGATACAAATATGTAGAGCAGAAGAAAGTAATCAATAAGTACAAAAAACATACAATAAATCAAAGTTAGAAGCTATATACAATACAAAACCTTAGGCCAGTGGACATAAATGTGCTTTTATGTATATGTGCAAAAACTGATTTTAACCAATAACACAGTTTCTTCATATTCCGGAGGAAAGTGGGATGGTGGGGTATACATACTGTATATATATTTTATTAACATCATCTCCCACAAGCCCAAGCAGTCACAAGTTAGATGTCACCATGTTGACATAACCCAGTCAAGTGGCTGGCTTAATGGACATGTCAATCTCCCTCGTTCAGCCATGGCTGTCACAATAGCAAGATGGCACAGACGTTTTAAGACAGCAGAAATTACGGTTAAAAAAAACTTGTAAAGATGACGTTACTGTAAAAGAGAGCGCGGGTTGATATCATGAATGAGGGAGGAACAGATACAAGGACATATGATAAATGAGCTGCCGCACTGGTACAGCTTCATGGTAGCTGTGTTTTTTTTGAGAGCTAACATTTAATCGTTTAACTGCTGCTATTTAAACGCCAAAGATAACGAGTTTGTCTGTCAACTTCCCTACCCTGTATGTGGCACTCAGCTCCAAGCCCATTCATTCCTACTGAAGAAATAAATCTTTAAAAACAGGTAACAAATATATGTTTAAAAAAAGGCTAATTGATTTGAAACAGCTGGACACTGTAATTATTACCAAATGTCATTCAAAGAGGAGTAAATAATGCATTGGGAACTATTTTCAGCTGTGGTTTAACACATATTTGTTGCTCTGGTGAGTATTTACAGCATCAGCATGGTGTTTGTGGGATTGGAACTAAAATAAACTACAGTGCCCATGTTAGTTGTAATGAAGGCGCGTGTCATCCAGTGCAACAGTGTGGTTCATTGATGAACAGTTGAGCTCTATGGCACAGAGGAATAAGGTAGATCAGAGTTTGGCCATTCAAACACACAATGCTTGTTAGCAGGATCAATTCATTGTTGGTTTTGGTCTTTTTTTTCTTCTTTTTTTTTTTTTTTGTTTTTTTGGTTGATATAAGAAACATGGAATATCACCAGCCTTATCCTTTAACTTTAAACTACAAAGCATTCAAATTATAATAGCAAGTGCTGTAGTATATACTTATTTATCTTAGAATATGGATAGCTAACCCCAAGAACATGTTAACCTTCTTCAGAAAGACTAGTGAACGAAAGCATAAAGTATACAGGATATCTCATTGAGTTACAGAAGCTAGTGGAACAGTGGCTAGCCCAAAAGTGAAGTCAAGACTTCAGCTCTCAATACATGGATCGTGTGTGCGTGCCATGTATATGTCAAAAAAAAAATTTTTTTAAACTGTTGTTATCTTTGTCTGCCCTATAATATCTGTATCTGTGCCTATGCACAACCTCTCTGCACAGTTTATGTGTGAATTATGGGTGACAGGTTGCTCAATCCTTCCCCCGGTCAACCCTGTGACACACACACTCTATCACCAGTGGCAAAGATGTACTAGTGATTCCAAGCTGTGGGCCAGTCGGCTAATTATAAACCAGCATCTACTTTAATCTTCTCCTCCAGACTGTTATTTATTGTTTTATGCATTAAAGCTATCAGTTAGCTTTAGCTCCTCTTTCCAGCTGCAGGTATATCGATACACAGATAAATACCTCACCTGTCTTTGAGTCAGAAATAGCTCTCACACGACAGCCATAGAATACCGTACTTTTCTTCCCCATCGTGTGCCTGTGTGTGTTTATGTCTTTCTGTGTATTTCTACCTGTCATTTTGTGCGTCTGGACAGGTGTATTTGTCTGCTCGCAGCGGGTGCGTATTGTGCTCTGTTTCTCCAAACTCTGGGAGGGGCCCTGGCAGTAGCGCTGCGGTTGTGTGTCAGTCAGGCAGCGCTGCAGACGGCCTCTCAAACCTCCCCCCCCCCCCCCCCCGCATCATGTGGGGTCCTGTTCTTCTCCCGTCTCATCCTGTCATTCCAAATTCTTTTCATCTCTTCCTCTGTTCCTCCCGAAATCCCTCAATCATCTTCATCATTTATTCTCAGAGAAACATTTCTTACTTAAAATCTCCTTTATATCAGGGATCTGCTGAACAGTTCTATGGGACTTTTGTTTTATTACTATAAAATGATATTAATATATTTTGGTGTCAAAACATTATGATGATGTTCCACTGGTCTGGACAAAAAGAAATTAGAAATACTGATATGACAAGTGCCTTCAAATGGCCTTCATTGGCTTCTTCTTTCTTTGTTTCTTATGTAATTTGCAACATGTCAAAGCGCACCTGGTCAGAAATAAATACAAATTAGTTTGATTTAAATAGTGTCAAGACGTATCTGTGTATCAATTATTCATTGTATGGATTAATTAATTACCAATATACATATACAATATTTATTCAGATTCAAGAACTGAATTTTTGTTCAAATTTGTTCAAAAGTAAATATTCTGATGCAGTGAGACAAAAATACAACCCATCCTTAATGGAAATGTTTTAAACCGTTTATTTGTCTTTAAATATTTGAGGGGGGGTTTATTTCTTTCTTTTTGTCTTGGTCAGCTAGGCAGTGCTGTATATTATGTGTTTATATGTTCAAATTTGAAACTGATTTCAACAAACTGATCAAGCTTTCTGAGGGGCGAATTCAACCAATTCGATCCCTGGTCTAAATAGAATAGAACATGAGAGCGATGTGACATGGTACATACTGTAGCTGTCCCCTAACTGCTGATGACGATTGGCTGCAGTGAAGATGGTTGCTTGTTTGCTTTTCCTAAAGTTTTCCCTTGATGCACTCTATCAGAAAGTTTAAATTAATGGTGCAGGACACGTCTTGGTACAGCAGTGCAGATCTTTCTGATTCAAGAAAATCTATGAACAACAGATAATTTTTTGCTCAATCATTATCTTCCATCGAGCACCCTTTTAGTCATGTAGGCTATTTTCTCTTTTTGCATATATTTTAATTCCATGTGCCACTAAAAGTGACTTTATTTCCATCACTTTTAACACAACTGGAAAACCCTTTTATTATGTTTTTTATACGTAAGAGGCCAAAATGAAATGTCATCTTCAATGCAAATAATACTGTTGCATGTACTGTTGCATCTTCTCGTTTCATGTGGAAGTTATTAGGAGTTAGAAAGATAGACCAGAAACAGACCTGTTTGTATCTAGTCTGTATTTCACTTGGTTTTATGTTATTAAACTAATGTTGTGCTAGGCTGAAGCTGCACTTTACCTTACTGTTAATGAAAGTGTGTAAAAAAATTAGGTGAACAATTTCCATGTATTTTGTTCCATTTTTAGAACAATGTACAAGGGGAACACGTGACAGGTGCTTTGTTACCTGATCAGTTCAGTACAGTCAGTAAACTCTCTCTCTCTCTCTCTCTCTCTCTCTCTCTCCAGACCTCCCCAGATGTTATTTGACTCTTATTTGCTTTAATATTTTAGCAGTTGGCACAGTTAGGAACGCTTTGCGAATGATTCGCTGCATGCCTTAATAATGTTACGTCTCTGTAAACACTGTTGTATTTACTGACGTCTCATGATCGCACTGGGGTAACGCTGGCTAATCAAAGAGAGATGTAGAGGGACAGTAGAAAGTGATACTATCTTCAGATTGCTGCCTGATACTCTACTATAGAGAAAAGGTCAAAGAGAGGTAAAGGTGCACAAGTCAGAAACATGTTTTTTTAAATGCTGATTGCATGAATGTCTAGGGAACTTTAAATACTATGAACAAGCACTTTGAGACAGATTCAAATCAATGAGGTCAACAGCATTCAGTAGCTCTCAGCATACATTAGTAAGTGAATAAACTGATCTTCAGCTACCCCAGATAAAGTCTTTTGACCTTTTAACCCTGCAGTCTTTCAGATCTATTGATTATTTTAAGCTTCCAACATGTATTAAAACACTCAGAGCACAGACATTTTCAGCCTTGTCTATTCCGTATTGTATTTCCATTCATAATGAGCTCATCTGCAGCCAAATGTTCAGTTCAAATATGTTGAAGCAACCTCTGAGTCAAAGACTTTTTTTGGGGGGGCAAGAGGACTATCAGATGGCTCTGACGATTAATATTATGGCGAATGGGGCACTTTAATTATTAACTCTGCGTTACATTTGAAGAATGCTCACCAGGCGTGAGATTTAAAAGAAGCTAATGTTTCACTATCAAACCATTTCACCCAATCTTCATAACAGATGTGTGTGCAGGGGAGGGCATTAGTTTCCACAGCAGGCGCTGAAAATATGCCTGCTTTCCCCTCATCAGGAAAGAAGTCATGGTTTGTCTTGAGGGGCCAAGTGTCTTCTTGTGACTGGCCATTGGTTTTAAGTGGCTTGTGCATTTTTCATGGGACAGTGGTCGGTGGGAATGTCTTGTCACTCTATTAAGGCCTATTCAAATGGTAGCGGCCGTAAAATGAAGCAGGCATTGAAATATTAATTTGATATTGCAACACACCACAGTGTGTGTGTTAATTAAGGAAAGAGCTATATGCTTTAGATGGGACAGGGCTTTCCACGTACCATAATGGTGGAAGATGAGTTAAATGAAAGTGACATTTGAGTTCCCCAGCTCTAGGCTAATGTCAATATGTAGATCTTATTTTATAAGGTGCTTGTATGTTCGTAAAGTAAAGTAGAAGTGAAATGCCAAACTCATAAGGAGAGCAGTCATTGAAAGCTGCTGTTGAGGTCAAATTCATTTAATTATGCTGCTATTTATTACTGAAATAAGTAATTCAGTTTGGCTGACAACAGATTAGACTGTGAATGGAGTACGTTAAAAAGAAGCTAGCAGTTATATACTGTTTATGTGTTTCATCTTTGTAGGGCATAGTCGATTAATCGGTTGACAGATAATAATATGGTTAAGCTGTTTATAAAGCACAAGTGTCAAACATTTGCTGGTTCCAGTTTCTCGAATGTGAGGATTTGGAGGTTTTACATCACTGTAAATTGAATATTTTTGTGTTTTCAAGTGTTGCTTGGACAAAAAATGCAATTTAAAGATGTTATCTTGGGCTGTGAGAAAGTGTAATGGGTTATTTCTCAATATTTATTCAACATTTTAGTCTATATGATTAAGATAGATATTTCTTACTTCATAATGCAGTTTAAGTGTCGTTGCTCTTCCCTCTCACTTCCTTCTTTTGGGTCCTTTATTACTGCTTCACCATTCCTCCTCTCTTTGTAGGACAGACCAGCGATTATATACCCTATCCTCCATCTTAGAGCTTATTAACCTTTTTGTTGGAGTATCTGGAGCATAAAGACCTTATTAAATATTTACATATGCACTAACCACTATGAAAAATTAAGAAACCCAAAGTTTTATTAACCTGTAGTAATATAATGTCTACTCTTGGCCAACAAAAAAGGTCTTTTTTGCACATTAAAGCATTCTGTAGCGCATAATAATGTATGGTAAGAAGGCTCTCCTTGCATTGATTAACTCCGCTTTAATATAACATTAGGTTTCCCTAAACTAGCTTTATCATAGAATTATGCTTTTAATACAAGGTGTGGAGTTGAGGGCGGGGGGAGAGATGTTTTGCCTGCAGAAATAAAGCATTGCGACAATCCTTAATTATCCATGGCTCTGTGTGTTGTGACATACGTGAGGGCTTCAGAAAAATTCATACGCTCACATTTCATGAATATATTAGAAGCCATAGTATAAATGCCTGTCCCTGCTAGCCATACTGACCTCATCCCTCCACATGTGTAGTTGATCCACAACACTCAGCCATTCAAATGGGACTAAGTGGCTTTCAATTATTCAAACATAAATTCAAGAAAGGCTGTATAATGCTCGCTATCACCTGCTCCTGGCATGCCACTCCTCTGGAGATACTCTGCTTTGGATCGCGAGTGATGCCTCGCTGCTCACAACTGAGTCAAAGCTCACTGAAATGTTTAGATTTTTACTAGCAGCTCTGCGAACAGAGAGTGAGGCAGTAATGTCTCTTTCACTGGTGTCTTCACTGTCCTCTTCAGTCCTCTGAAATCATTCCCCTTTACTCTGATAGGTACTCAAACACACTGGTTCCCAGAGAGCCGCTGCTTTGATTCTTTCAGCAGTGCATGCAGAGCAGACTGTGCTTCATACCTGCATACCTGCAGGCACTTACACCTGCATGTCACCAGTGCAGTTCAGCTGAGGGAATTATGATTATAATTTCAAAGCAGGAACAGGATCTTGAATGCCGGATAGATAGATAGATAGATAGATAGATAGATAGATAGATAGATAGATAGATAGATAGATAGATAGATAGATAGATAGATAGATAGATAGATAGATAGATAGATAGATAGATAGATAGATAGATAGATACTTTTTTACTTTTACTTGTAACAGAGCATTTTTACATTGCTGATAATAATAATAATAAACTTTTTTATATAGCACCTTTCATACAGGGGGTGTAGCTCAAAGTGCTTTACAATAGAAGTGAAGAAACAAGACAATAAATAAACAGGCAAATTAAAATTAGTGCAAATACTGCACAATAAAACCAAGCAAACAAATGAATAACAAAGTAAAGGGGCAGCAAATAGCAAGAATTAAACAGAGAAAGATAGAGTTGACAGAAAGAGTGGAAACAAAAGAGTGGAAGAAAAGAGTCAGAGGGAGTTAAAGAGAGCAGTCAAAGAAGGACAGAAGTGGAGTAAAGAGTGAAAAAAAATTAAAAATAAATAAAGAATCACAATTACAACGCATGATGAAAAACTTGGAGAAACAATCCGGGAGAGAAACATGGAAATATAAATATACAGTAAGAGTAAGTAAGAGATGAGAGGTGACTGACAGCTGTAAGTTGTAGGTGTTAAACTTTGATGCCTCTGGTGCGTGAAGTAGTAAAGTACAGTGTGGTCTGTGAGTAGCAGTAATAGTGAGTGAGGACCTATCCAGGCAGACACAGGGGAAGAGATGGGGGGGGGGGGCATTGTAGAAGTAACAGAGAGAAGAGGCGAGCCATACATAGTCTGAGTGAGACAGAGAGCAAGTTAGGGGGTACGGATAGTTAGATAGTGAGAGAAACAAGAAGGTTATCCATGATTTAACGCCTTTGGGGCCATGAGATGAGCCTTGCCAGTTCAGGCTGCTGTGATTGCTGGCTGGTGCTGGTTGAGGCTGGGGCCTTTCAGCTCATTTCATCATGGAGCTCCTAATGAGGCCTGGGCCGACTCCCTGAGCACAGGGGCTCCAGACACACCTCTGATGGAGGGTACTGAGGGGATCCAGCCTCTACCAGCAACACCAGCAGGTCCTGGGTATCTGAAGGGGCGATGAGGAGAGGGGCATGAGGAGGGAAAGTAGTAGTGGAGGTGGTGGTGGTGGGGGGGGGGGGGGTGTTGCTCCAGGGTGAGCTGGGAGACCTACTTTGTCCCGAGGCTGTGTGAAAAGGTCACTGCCCGTGAGGAGTACCCACAGGCCCCCGCTGCAGGGTGTCTGGAGGGAGAGTTGTTTTTGTTCAAACAGGAAGTGGCAGGTTAAGAGGAGCGTGTCCTTCAAAAATATGTCTGCTGTTTGCTAGCACAGAAGTAGACGTTTTTGTTTTCGGAGTTTGTTCCAGGATACTCTGAAAGCCCAGTTTGCCACTGATTCATGTGTCGATACCTCCTTTGTTTAGGGTTTTTCTAATAATTAAACATACCGAGTCAGCTGTTACTGCGTACTTCCACCATTTATTTCATGTTGCACCTTAGATCTCAAATCTGTCTGGGGAAATAGTCAAGGACTGAGAGCCGTACCGTATGTGGCAGTATGGGTGCCTCCCTAATGAGAGGCGGCTCTAGGGGATATGAAAGGCTGAGCGGTAGGGGCGGGTGGCAGGGGCTGGGGCAGCAGGCTTGCTGGTAGAGCGACCTGTCTGCTCACCCCTGCTCTGGCCTTTGTGCAGAGTTAATGATGCCACTAATATGTTCTTTAAAGACCACACTGTGATTCATGGCTTTCATTAGCCTCATGTGCCAGGGTGTCTTTCTCCCTCTCTCTCTTTCTCTTTTCTGTCGCCCTTTTAATGATGGCCTGGAGACGAGGTGGCACGCTTGACCCTTAATCATACAAGCGGAGAGGAGGCTGGGGTGAGTGAGGGGCGGTGATGAGATGGGAGGTTTTGGGGAAAGGCAGGGGGTCGGAGGAGGAGGAGGAGGAGGAGGAGGAAGAAGAAATCACATGGTTGTTCTTCATAATCCCGCTCCCCGGGGCTGGTTAAGCATGACTCTCCTGCTCAGGCAGGACGGTATAGCATCCGATGTATAGTCTTTACAGAACAAACACACTCATATGAACAGTATCTTGTTTTCACCTTCTACGATTCATCTACGCCTGTTGACTGGAGCAGATGGAGGTCAAGTGTACTGGAGAGCATCTCTGTGGCTGTTGATAAGACAGAAGAAAACGTCTCGTATTAAACAATGCTTCAGTTTTTTTTTACAACTTGGGTCCTATTCCTAGTCGTATAGTCTTGGCCATCACTCCTATTGGTAATAATAACATTGTAATCCCAAGTTAATTGCTAAAATCTGTGAGTGCTGCAACATCACTTAAAACATGGCTTGATGGGGCAAGTTTTGCCTCTTGTGTTTTTGTGCGGTCTGTCCTCTTTCCGGGAGAGGAGGTCGTGTGGCTCAGATCTGTTTGGCAGCACCTGGATGTTGCTCGACGGCCTCCCGGATCACATTCTCAATATATGTTTACAATCTATCCCTAATTTTATCGTCCTGATTTTCCATATTGTAATTTAGCTAATTTGGTCCATTCTGTACACACAACATCTTCTGCATGTCTGTCCGTCCTGGAAGAGGGATCCCTCCTCTGTTGCTCTTCCTGAGATTTCTGACATTTTTTTCCCTGTTAAAGGGTTTTTTGGGGGGGAGTTTTTCCTTATCTGAATCGAGGGACTATGTATAGAGGGTTTCGTATGCTGTGCAGATTGTAAAGCCCCTTGAGGCAAATTTGGGCTATACTATATAACTAAAATTGACTGACTGACTGACAAGACAAACAAAAAAATTAGACGATCGTATAAGTTTAAACCAGATTAAGGCCTGTCACACCACCAGCACCTGTCCTTGGAAAATATCCACTGGTTGCAGCAGTTCCATTGAAATGGTTTGATTTAGCCACGAAATGCTTTTTTGACTGGGCCTTTAGCGCATTTGGAAAAGAAAACAAAGGCAAACAGTAAAGTTTGGCCCACATTGTCCGTTCAACTTTGACCTACTGTACTTACTGCTGTTATGCATGCACACACAGTTGTCTTGTGCAATGAGGGATTATCACTTACATTTTTGGTGCACTCACTTTGACTTAATTCTAAATAAAGTGTCTAAATAATGTAGTTAAACTGTTGGCATGTTGTCTGCAAGCTGTCTGATCATCTTGTGATTGTGATCATGATTCTTGCCCCGTTGGACTTAGTGATGTCAGTGTGCTCCCATATCTCAGCAATGACTCTAGTGAATACAATGTTATCATAAATCATATAAATGATGGCCAAAACTACAAAAATAAGACCCAAGTTGTAATAAACCAGAATTGTCCTGTAAGAAACAAGTTTGAAAGCAGTCCCTTAATCACCCTGCCTCTCTAACCGTTACTTGAACCTCTATTCACATTTTTCACTTCATCAGAAACAGGCTTAAAGAAAGACTCTGTAATTTGTAATAGAGAGCAGGCATAACTCTGACTACTGTGTTTAAGGGAGTATGTGTGTGTCTCTGTGTGCACATGTGGCCTGGGTGTGTATGTTCGCAGAGGGGTAAACATACAGTATCTCTCACCTCCAACCGCCTGTTGGGAGGCGGATAAATAAATGATAAATAAATTACACGCAGACATACTGTACTAGTGCTTGCTTTGCAGAGAATTACAGTTGTTTACAAGTGTGTTAGGGGGCCTGGCAGGTAGAGCCCCATCATGTCTCTGTGAATCATGTTGTGCTGTTTTAGACCACTGACACTGGGGATAATTTCAATAATTTACACCCTATGTGATTGTAGGAGACGCCTCATGTGTTGCTTTTTAAAAATGTAAAGCAGGCCATGTTAGTCCCTGCCCATCGACCACAACCTCCAAGCACACACACACACACACACACACACACACAAATAACACGGCTTTGGGCCAGACGAGCGCCCACATGATAAAAAGCAGATGTTTTCCCAACTGGGGGTATGCTCCTAATGCTTCTATACCTACCATCCTATAAAACCCTCCCCTCTTTCATCTCCTCCTCCTCCTTCTTCTTTTCCTCTGGTCTCTATCCAAGCCATCCATTTTTCTGCAGAGTAAAGACAGATTAGGGCCTAAATCCCCCGCAATTTGGGTCATGGCCTTTTGTGTGCTCCATACGGTGAGAGGAGCGGCACACGACTGGGCCCCCATTTGCCAGAGATCAGGGGGTTAGGCCGGCAAGTAATTGAGAGGGAGCCACACAGTATGACCATGTTTGGAAAAATAATGAGATTGAATTAACAGAGAGTCTATGGTGGAGACCCGGGGTATCAGGGAGAGGAGGGGGGGGTGGAGAAATTAAAGAGAGGGTAAGCGGCAGAGGCAGGATAGCAAGAAGACGGGTCAGAGCGGCTGTGTGAGAGAAGGAAAGGGGAATTTGTGATCATGTGAACCTCCTGTCACGCCATGTTTCTGCATTTTATTTTCAGCAGCGAGACTTAACACTATTAAAGTTGACGACACATCTGATCATGATACACTGTAAAAAGAAAACTGTGACCAAGCTGCTTTAAAATTTTGAGTTTACTCCTTAGATGACCTCAGGTAAATATGATTTGTGTGTGTGGAGGCTGATGGATCTCAGTGAAGTTAAGAGGGCACTGAGAACTTAAAGCTGCTCTAATCAATATGTTCATATTAACAATGGATTAAATAACTATCTTTAATGTGAAGGTCATTCATACACTCAGCTCTACGGAGTGTTTTAGCATCGTTCAGTTCATTATTTTGGTTTTATAGCCCAGACTTTACTGTTTTGGTTCATTCTCACTGCTCTCATCAACCTCTTTTCCAGCAGCAGCAGGCAGCTGTTTTAAGTGAAAATCTCTGATAAACCCACTGTACACTACCTGCCCAGCACCAAACAGCAGACAGACAAAGTCAGCAACTAGCTGGTGAACTTAGTGGAGCATTTAGCAGCTAAAGAGCCAGATATATCCCTCAGGAATTAGTGGAGATCAAAAACAGATCTAAAAGGAGAGTGAATATCGGACTTACATTCATCACATGGCCAAAGTAATGTTAGTTTTGCTCTATGTCTGCTGAATGTGTAAATAAGCAACTGTTTAACATATGTCTAATACGTTCACAATATCAACTTTAAAGGTGACAATATGTCAGCATTGTGTTTACAGCTTACAACCATTTAGTCATGTTGTGAAGTCAAGTTCTTTCATGTCATGTCTATTGTTGTAATATTGTTCATAATTTAACTTTTTACAAACCAGAAGAATACCAGGGCATTGGAGTGTGCAGTACATTGCAATGCATGGTGGGAAGTTTAAGCTAATAGGCTAAGAATGTTTAGTGAATGCTCAGTAGGATATTCATCCAACTCTTTATTTTAAGTCACGTAACTTGAGCTCATGATTATAAGTTCTGAAATGCTTCTCAGTGCGGTTACTAAACATTTTGACTTGACTTGACATGAAACTGATGAGTTAATTAAGTTTTTGAATATTTATTATACTGATTATGGCATTTTAAAGTGTACTGTGGAGCCTGACATGCACAATAGTCACCTGCAACATATTCTACCAATATTTTAGTTCTTTCAAACCTGTCCAAACCTCTCTCATCATCATTGAACAAAGTGACTGAACGAGCCACCACTTGTAGCCATTAATCGGTGGGTCATGATGACAGGTCTTTATGTCCTCTCCAAAGCCTGCAGTCAGCAAAGTTAAACAGTGCAGTTGGATTTTGGGCAGGCCTCATCTATTAAATGTTTAAAATCTTGATATTGAGACCACATTTCTAGAAATGTTGGGCTTTCTTCTCGTGTTCTTGTTCTTGTGGGATTACCCAGAAGCTCCAGCGCTTTTCCTGAAATATTGTGCAAAAACAGGAAACACCATCGGAGAAAACAGCACATCGCTGCAACAATCCAACACAGCGCCTCTCTCCCTAACTTCTGTTTCGTCTGTATTACCATCTCATCCCGAGTTCAAAGCCGCGTGATGTTAATGAAGGTTCCCATGTACAAAGAGAAGCTTATGTAAATGTTACCTCTCCAGATGTTCTATAGCTCTCAGAGCCAGAACTCCAACTAGCCCCGAGCCACATACTAC
The DNA here is from genome assembly GCA_005408345.1 of Macquaria australasica. Taxonomy (NCBI): domain Eukaryota; kingdom Metazoa; phylum Chordata; class Actinopteri; order Centrarchiformes; family Percichthyidae; genus Macquaria; species Macquaria australasica. Next base: position 59,105 of record SEMN01000295.1, on the reverse strand, counting down.
CAGTTAGCATTTAGACAAACCTTTGTACCTTCACTTGCCTATAGGGCCTATCAGATCGTCGCAGCCTGAAAATCAATATCTGCTGCTAATGAAGTTTAGCCACACATTTTAATGAAGGACCCAATTTGCATTTAAAAGTAACATGAGAGGAAACGGGTTCATTTTCCCCCATATCTTATTTAGTATGTACATTTGAACAGAAAGCAATGCGTCGGTTTGTTGTGTGTGGTAACATTTGTCTGTTTGTGAGGAGTTTTAGTTTAATTGGGCATTGTGCGCATGTTGTTATTAAATGTCTGAAGAAATTCAGCTGATGCATGTGCTCTGTGTGTGTGTATATATGTATATATATATGTACATGTATGTCTTGTGCATGAAGTTTGAACGTAAACATTTAAAGCATATTGCATCTACCATCTCTCTTGAATGAGTTGAATAAAAAATTATTAATAAAAAATTGCATCCATTTGCTCTTTTTTTGTAAACCAATGAAAATGACGCATTTGTACATAAAACAAACTTGTATACAAACAACAGTACTAATCTGCTTTTATTCAAACAAAAGTATGCTAAAATAACTTCTTATATAATTCAGCATCACGCATTACACCTTTTTGCGATCATCTTTAACATGCTATGAAGACATGCATGTATATGTAACAAAACAGTCTGAGCTTAAAGGTGCACTTACTCGCTTTTGAAGCTTTCAGCTGCATCTTTTTATCACATGAACAAAGTCCCACACTCAAGTCACGTGGTGACACCTGAGCCAGCTCAATTCATTGAATAAAGTTAGTTAGTAGATGTTTGAGCTGATATTATTTTGTTACATGTCCTCTTCCCAAAGGTCAAGAATGAACTTCTGTGCTCAAATGTAGCTTTTCATAACACTGTCAGAGCATCGTCGCTAACTTTTCATGAGTTGATAAAATCAGGTCCGTTTCCAGATGTGTGACAATGCATTTCTTTAGTTAATGAAGTGGGTGTTTAAATGTTTTATTTTGCTTAAGAAGAATGTGAATTTTCTCAGCCCATGAAAGAACACAGTATGCTTCAGTTTATCTGCAAACTTCAAAATCACCAAATTTGGAGATACGTGCTTTTGAATGGACACTGACGAGTTGTATTACATTGCTATAATTACACTTAAAAAGGAAAACAAGTTTCACTGTTTTTTGCAAGTTTTCCATCACCTTTTTCTAGTTTCTGTGTGTCAATGTTTGCTGTTTCAGTTGTGCAATATAGTTCATATGGTCACACTGATACTTTGTAACGTTGGTATATGAGATCTATTAACACATTTTGTGTGTGTAGCTCTGTGACATCAAGTCTAAATCTTCCACGTGGGGATGTGCTGATTGGTTACCATCATGACACTGTACATTAAGGGTGCTGTTTTCCAGCTGTAATTAGCTTGAAGGTAACATGCAGCTACTCATATGCTACAGTTTTATGTCTCTCTCTTGTTCTCTCTTTCTGTTCCATCATCACGTCTATCTGTTCCTCATGCATTATAACAAGCAGCTACTGTACATCTCTAAAATGAACCAGCTTTAATCCTTTGTTTATCTTGCTGTTCTACACGGATCACACACCCAACCCGTGTGTCTATTTGTTAGAAGTTAAATTGCTACAGTACAGAGGCTAAGGGCACATTTTGTTATTTTTTTTTTTTATTTTTTTTTTTTAAGTAAAGCTCAAATCCCACATTTGAGAGAGGGATAAATGGTGGTTACGCCTCCAGACTTTAGACTTGATGAAATGATTCAGATCAACAACCTGCATGCTGCACAAACTCTCACATGTTTTCTGTGTAATCTTCTTGTTGTAACAGGAGCTTTGATTCCGGCTCTTGTGGGGGATTGTCTCCTGGACCAGGTAAAACATTAAAGCCTCATCGTTTCACTAAACAGCTGTAGCTCACCCAGGGCATTTTATCTTTCTATTCTGCACCCATTTTATTTGTGTATTTGTGTGTACTGTTTTCTTTTACTTTTCTAAAACAGTATAAGCCACATACTCTACCCCTGTTGAGATCTTGGTTGTATTTTTCATAATTAGTGGTCGCTTGGGCTGAGTATCAAACATCAGTACTTTTTTGGTACCAACTGAAATGTGTCTGGAGCGCATGATACGTCTAGTACTGAGAGCTGGAATTGAATGTCTGGACAGATTTCTTGTTTACTTGATCTTTGATCAGATAGTTCCTGATTTCAGTCAAATTTTGCCAAAACCACCACCAAATTTAGGTTCAATAAAACGTATACAGGCCTGTACTTAAATTCAGAAAAAATAATTGCAATATTCATCAGGAAAATCACAATTATATATTTTCTTACAATCATTTTAGACAACATTTAACATTTGAGAATATCGGCTTCCTTTGGTAAATAAATAAAAAAGGTTTGGGAAACTCAGGTATTGAAAAAAAAAAGCTCCAGTGGTCATTTATGTAACTGCCTTAAAGTTGGTGGAAAAAAATGGGATCGCCTCTTCTTCCCAAATACACATCCTCATCTCTGACAGTAAAAGTTCCCTCTATATGAGCACAGACTATCTCCACTTTGTTCTACTGGAGCAGCTCCCTGTACATGAAAGCCAACCTGCTTGTTTTATGTAAATAACAATAAGGCAGAGTCTCCTGCGTGCCACACTTGGTGAGAATACTGTGAGGTCTTTGCAACAATTTTCGCGCTCTCCCCTGCTGGCAAAGAATGCCACAATACCAGCTGCAGCAGGAAGGCAACTTAGCCTCCAGCAAGACTAAAGTGTGCATCAGAGTAAAACAGTTGTTTACTTTGTTTGAACTGCAGCATCTCACCCACAGGAGACTGTGTGCTTGAAGTTCTGCATCTTTCACTCTCAACTTGTGACAAAGAGTCGGATGAATAACAATGTCATTTTCTCTAACCCCCCCCCCAGTGTCTTCTTTTCTACGTTCCATCTATTTCTTTCACCACCCGCCCCACCACCGCCACCCCTCTTCCCCTTTGCACTCCTCTCGAATTATTCATAGGCTCTTTTAAAGTTTCAGCACGCGGTAAATTGATGGTGACACACAAACTACATTATGTTCACTCCTTTTTTTTTTTATTATAAACTAACAGCACTGCTCATCTCTCTTTAATTGCGCAGCAGTTGGGGACGCAGATGCACACAGATGCGAGTGCAGGAGGGTGAGATGAGAGGAGGGGAAAGTGGGGATGAAAAGACGGCGGTGCAGAGGATTGTGTAACTTAGTTAAAGCGATGAGGCAGAGGTCCTAAGTGACCCGCCTCAGATGTGAGCGTTGTCTGTGCGCTGATGTGGATACGAGAGAGAACAGGAAGAGAGAATAGGGCTGATACTCATTCTTAGGTTTAGGTTTGCTTCTACTTTAAATTCGACTCAAACTACTACTGCTTATGAATATGATACATGTACTTTTTGAAAGTTCCCACAAAATAAACTTTTGTGAAAGATGGTCATAATTATGCAGATTGTATTGAAATAAATGATGAACTCCAGATGCCTTGCAATTTTTCCATCACTATAATTTATGCAACATAAAAAAAAATATGTTGAGAAGTATAGTATTAGGTGCAGTTATGTCCCTTGTTTTCTTAGTGTGCCATCAATATATTAAAAAACTCTCTGATGCATTTAAAGGTAACACTTCAGGGTACTGTAATTTTCTCATAATTAGTTTGTAAAGCAGTTGCTGATTTCAAGAGACTGGACAGAAACTGCTAAAACTGACAGAGATCCTTTAAACCCACATATATATTCATTTATTATTGGAAACATCCTCCGTATTTGGGGGATTGTATGTTTGTCTGTAGTTACAGCTACATAGAAAAACACATTTTTACATTTTTTCATGTTCAGCTGACCTGCTGTGAACGCTCCATGTCATGCTAGCAGTTAATTGGAATTAGTGTCCACTTCTCTAAGCAATTTGCACCAAATGATGTAGTTCTCTCCAGGATTCACAAACATGTACAGTTGCATATCAGTTGATTTGATTTGATTTTGCCATAAACAACATACACATAACACAAATGTTCACAAAACAAAAAAGAAAAGAATAATTAATTAATGTGCTGTCTTTCGGCACTGTATAAATTATCCAGTTTTTGGAGTTTTGTTTCAGTACCTTGATAGATATTTTTTGGACAGCTAATGCATCTTGGTCCCCTGATTGCAATATTTGGCTTCTCATGACAGAATGACCCCATAACAGCAGCTAATACAACCTTTGTAATTCGACTAGCATGTAAGTTTTCACTGAACTGGAAAAGCCCACTACCTCCTGCACACACGCTCTGCGGTTAAGGGGAAGTGATGCAGCACCTTAAATTGGAGAAGTTACATTTGTGGTTCCCCTAAAGAAATTTTAGAAAATACTGCACGGCAGCCTTTTCTGAACTGTTCTATATCTATCTCTAAACCCTGTCCAGTGAAATACGTTTATAGTTATGGTAATTTTTATCATTGTCATCTGTAAACACGTGTATTATGGACACACTGTGGTACTTGTGTTGATCTTTGTAGCAGCTTTTTTTAGTAGTTGTTGCCCTGTTTTCCCTTGTATAGTGTGTATGAGTTAAGTTTTTATTCTGTATTGTTATGTTAAAAAAACAAACAGGTTGTTTGCCTCTATTTCTTTGTGCTTACGTAATAGAGAGAGAAAGAATAGTGTCAGTCTGGGGACACGCAGAACAGAAGCGAGATCAAAGCAACAAAAGATTATTGATTAGAGAAACGGCAAAATGTCTTTTTCGCTCCAGATCAGGCTGAGGTGTCCATATTCCTGTCCTTGATCCAGTCTGTTTTCTTATCTTAATGAACATGTCTTTAGGGAAGGGGAAGCTCAGCAGGATGTACTCTGGGTGTGTGTGGGTGTGTGTGTGTGTGTGTGTGTGTGTGTGTGTGTGTGTGTGTGCATGCGTGCCTGTTTGTGCATCAAAACACATGTCAATACACCTCTCAGCAGCCACTTTTTAACCATATTAACAATCAAAAAGTAATCTGTCCTCAAGAGAAACGTGTAATAAAAGACATGAGGCACCAAAACATCTCTCCTTTTCTCTCTCTCTCTCTCTCTCTCTCTCTCTCTCTCTTCCTGACACACACACACATGCACACACACACACACACACACAAATTATTAAGTTAAAAAGTACGTCAGATCATAAAATGTCACGTTTTTACTAATGTAAAAGTCAAACAGTGGAAGAGATCAAAGCTGTACAAAATGTGTCAAAATTTTGTGTGTGGATATTTGTGTGTGTGTGTGTGTGTGTGTGTGTGTGTGTGTGTGTGTGTGTGTGTGTGTGTGTGTGTGTGTGTGTGTGTGTGTTTGTGGCGGGACGGGGCTCCCTGTTCGCCTTCCTGTCGCTTCCTCCCTTTTTTCAACCTCTGCACCTCTCCAACGGAAAATAAATAAGTAATACTTAATATCATCATATGTGATTGAAGGGGCTCTGGAATGGAGGAGTGAAGAGCATCGCCAGATGAAGTGAAGTGTTGAAAAGAGTGATTATTTTTGCTTCACTGAGGTCTTATTTTTCAAAGTGCCACTAAAAGCATGAGAGACTTATGTCACTTTGCGTTGGGACGATGGAGGAGCTGAAGGGTGATTTGATAAGAGATGAAAGAAAGGTAGTGACACCCCGCTCCCCCATTTTTTTTTTCAGACCTTTGCTCAAAATCTTCATACTTCAAGTGGCTCCAATCATATTCTCCACGAGGCAGTGCGATATTTATGGCGGAGTGCCCACAGCCAAAGCTAATATTATGAGCTTCCACAGTGCCATCCATATTGTTTTACCTCCCGTTGCCTGCGGTGAGGAATAAATAAAGTGCCTGCCGCTGTAGAGTGGCATTGGCAGTCTTGGCTTTCAAAGCACTCTTCTAGCAGGTTGGAGAGCGGGCCGGGCTGCAGAGAGGGGAGAGATGGGAAGAAAGGGGGCTGTCACTTTAGGTTGGGTAATTTTTGACGTGCACGTCAAGGCCTTGACAAGGGGAATGTGGCCGGCTTGTACATTAGAGTCGGGCTCACAGGCAGCGCGGCACTGGGGACAGGTAGTAATGCAGTCCCAGAGAGTGCTGCTCATCTGCTCACACTATGTACTTGTCTGGTGCCACACAAGGATGCCCCCTGTCGCCCCAGCTCCACTCCCCCATCCCTCTGCAGAAATGACTTAAGTCAGTGAAGGAAGAATCCATTTACAATGTGTGCTTTATAACATCTCCTTGACAATGCTGTAGTGGATTAGAGAGATTTGTGATGAATCTTTTATGTAGACTTTTTCCCCCCATCTTTCTTTTCCATGTGCACAGGCTTTCTGGGTCCTGGCGCTCCACATGCACATGTGTCTGTTCGGATGTCATCGCAGCAAGGGAGAGGAGATAGCAATAGGTACTCACAAAAAAAAAGAAAGAAAGAAAAAGGAAGAGGGAGAGTGACACAGAATTGTCAGAGTGGGGCATTAAAATTTATCTGCAAGTCACAATGGCTGCCATGATAGCGGTGTGAAACTTTCCTTTGAAAATGAACGTCACTTGTCCTCTCAGTCATCCACTTCCCTCGCAACCAAGACAAGCGCTCTCTGTCCTCATCAATTCTTCACTGCCATTTTGACATTTATTTCATTCATTTGCATAACTGCTCCCCGTGTCTCATGTTTCGTCTCGGTTTGAGCGCAGCATTCCCTTTTCCTCAACTTTAAAATGCCACTTTAAAATTAATGCCGGCCCAAGGAAATATATAAATATATCCTAAAGTTGACATGATGTTGTTCTACATTATTCCCTTTGAAAAGCGATTTTGTTCATACTTAAAGCTACTCAGACGCGACGGGTGTGGAGGTGGGGGCACACACACACTCCGGCTAACAAACACGCACTTGGTTGTCTAGCCCTGCCATCCCTTCTATCTGTCTGCTCTGTGGTGTTAACATGGAAAGATGCATACTGAATGTTACAATACCGACCAACTGAACGCTGCTTTTTTAATGCGCAGGCCTCCAGTGAGTTCTAAGTAGAGAACTTTACTTTACCAGAATTTGAGTTTGTGGCTGAGACTGTTGGTTTTTGGATATTTGTGGACACTTCGGAAAGTGGCCCATGCCTTTCCACAAACTTGACTCAAAAGTAAGGAAACCCTGACTCTGAATAATTAATTCTGTTTGTCATCAGGATGACTTAATTGCACTTATCAATAATTCTTTCCAGTTGCAAAAGGGTCAGCCTCTCTTTTTAGTAATGTCTTCACTTATTTTCTAAAGCAGAGGCTGAATGAATCCTTTTTCCGCCCGAGTTGATGTTGTCCAGTTTTCAGGTGGCTGCAGCACAGAAGGTTTTTCCTCTTTCCTTTTTCCACTTCGGACTCACCTGTCTGCCCTCATTGTCCATTTGAAAGGCAGAGCAGCGGCAGAATCTGAGAATGAGTCCATGCAAATGCTGCATGAAGAAAATATTAAAAATTGATCACCTTTCCATTTGAATTCAAGGAAGCCATCATTCTCCATAAGCAGGCCTGTCTCTTTAAATCAGAGGAACTGTCGCTTCTGTGACTGCCTGTTTACAAAATATGAGGCTGAAAATGAGACTTGCTCCCTGCGGACAAGCTCCTTGTATAAATATAAATAATGAATATTAGATAAATAATTTCTGCCCTTTAATAATGCACAACCCGACGAAATTCACTTACACTGTGAAACTGGAGAATCTAAGTAAAAGTAGATAATGCAGTAGTACAATAGGGGTTAGAGTGTTGTGTGTGGCAGAGAGGAACAGGACAGGTTAGAAGCCCTGCTGACCCTGTGGTCACCTCAATGAATATATACAGTGCAGGTGGTGATGTATGTATGGTCAGATTCATACTGTGTATTCTATAGCCAGGCTGCCAGTGTGGATAAAATAATTATTTAGTGATATTTAATTAACATATCGTGTTAAAAAGGTCAAATAAAAATGTATTTACAACCCTAACAAGGTAATCAGGGGAATGGGATGCAAGCTGGAGCCCAGTTACGGCTTTTACTCCCCTGGGGGAAGGTGGACTTGGGAGTCTGGCGGAGCAGGAGGCAGCCTCCTCTGCTCTGCTGCCTGGGTGTCTTCTGGAGAGGAAGAGGGTGGAGATTTGATGAATGGTTAATTATGAAAACCCTTGTGCCAAAGCTAAAACTGTAATTAGCCTTAATTGGCTAATTGGATAGAATTGGTGGATGACATAAGCGTAATTGCCCCCTTTTTTTTTTCAAAGCATTTAGTGCAAAATTGAGTATGTAGCCGTGGCAGTGACGATGAAGTCATTTTATTGCTTTTTTTAAAGTGCATGACAACATCAGCAGTCGTCAAGCGAACTTTTTTATTTGGTGCATTTTTCTGGTTCTTTTCAGTTTTGTTTCTCGCCAGATTTTTGGCGAACTCCAGCGCTGCATTGACTTGTTGTGTAGCTGCCAAAGGGCTAATAAAACCCTCAGTGAAGGAAGTCCAGCTTTTCCTCCGACCTGCTGTTTCACACCACGGAGATGGATTGTGCAAAGACATTCACTCCGGTCTGAGACAATCGAGTGAAACAAGAATTTTCTCTCTTGCTCTCACCGCCTTTCTCTCTCTCTCTCTCTCTCTCTGACATACAAACACAAACTCACACTGAGTATTAGAGCAGCTCAGCTCAAGGTGTTCAGACTCTCTGCTAATAACACCATCTAGAATTCACACCCTCCAAATAGGTTAATGTGTTTTTGCCCAGAGGGCCCTATCTACCTCAACAGCAGAACTCTCTCTGCACTTCCATTAAGCAAGAACACCAAAGCAGCCTATTAGCTGCTTTGGTGTGTGTATGGGGCCAGAAGTGAGAATGCGAGCGGGAGTGTGCACAGACACAGTTTTGTGTGTGTGTACTGTGTGTGTGTGTGTGTGTGTGTGTGTGTGTGTGTGTGTGTGTGTGTGTGTGTGTGTGTGTTTGTGGACCGCAAAGGTGCTCTGAGGGTGTCACTACCTGGAGCTGCCCAGTGTGCTGTGTTAACTGTTGCAGGAGAACAATGTTATGGCCCCTGACAGCTTGTTAAAGACTCCACCATGTTGGAGCCGCTCCCACTGTGTAGCGTATTAGCACCCTGCAATACACAACACATATTTCGACACACATACAGGAAACACTTCAAACTCACACAGACACATATTCTTGTTTGCTGACACGTGAGAGTGTAAAGAAATAAGTGGAACACAGTAGAAATTCATGCAGTTTTTCTTTGGACTGGAACTTTCTCATCCTCTCATAAAACCAAACCTTAATTGCTTCCACTTCTAATGAACTTCTGGTTCGTTTGCTCTTCTTCTTCATGCGCCTAATATTTTGTTCCTGCCCTGTCTTTTGATTCTTTGATTAGCATACTTGTTTAACCTGTAGAAAAATGTCCTGTTGTTGAAATGGATCAATGATATAATGATGGACCAAATTCTGGCAGTGCTTGCCTTCATTAAAAGATAGTGTAAATACGTAGAGATCCAAGAAATAAGTATAAATACCACCTAATTCTAATTATCCATCACTTTCTACTTTACATACCAAACATATGATTAAAAAAGATAAATAAATAGAAATAATGTAGGATAGCATTATAAATACTGAGTGCTGCAGACAGTTATTTAGCCTCATTGCAGCAGCACTTTAACTCTGAACTGCACCACTGTACTGTTCAAACTAAAGTTTCTCCAGTGCATTTAATTCAGTCACAGATTTAAAAAAAAAAAAAAAAAAAATGTTATCTGTTGTCTGGAACATGAGAGCATTTTAAATACAGATGCTTGATTCAAACAAGCTGCAAACATCACATTTGACTCAGACGTGTTGGACAGAATTTAACAGAAAAATTGGCACAATTAGAAAACTGAAAATTGGAGGAAAAGTTAAGGAGACAGTTTGAGTCGGGAGGTGGAGGTCCATCGAAATATGACGCAGGAATGTTCCAGTAACAGAGCTTTGTCGACTCAATGTACTCATATTTTAGATTTGAGATTAAAATTATATTTACAGAAAAGGTATATTTTACATGACATATATTTAAAAAATGTTACTTACACCTTGAATCACAGTGCCGTCAGGACCGGGTTTAGTTTAAATTTTAACTGTGAATTTAATGTTAAGAATCAAGCAAAGTTTTAAATAAAAAAAAATAAAAAAATGTTCTACTGTTATTGTTATTGTTACTGTTCTATTATTTGATTAAGCGTGTTTCAGTTTCAGCTTATTTCAGCTTCACCTTTAAGTTTTATCAGTAACACTGAGACTTTGGAATATATTATATAATATAATACTGGGCAACATAATATAAGATACATCTTAAGGTAAGTTCTGATACGAATGCTAATGGCACAGTGAATGCAGACTCTATACAAGATCTGATCTGTTTTTAAATTATTACAAGGATTTTACTTGAACATATTTATGTTAAACATAAAGATATCAAAGATTTCTTTTGTCTCCAGGTTATTATGGTTTATCTTTATGTAACATTTATTGCTACAAAATATTTCAAAAGTTTTTAATAGTTTCTACATAAAATGGATTGCTTTTTTATTCTAATGAAGTGTTTTTTAATCAGAATGAACACTTTTTCTAATTATTAATGGGGATGTTGTTCTGTAGTGATCTGGCCTTGCATTGTTTCACAGTGTTCAAACATCTCAGCATGTGTGGAGTTATTTCACCACACACAGCAGGTGCTGAATGTTTTGTGTCAGCCTGACCCCTAGTGGACACCCAGTCCACCCACCGGTGCGCCGCTCTCCCATTTATAGAGGCATCACACAAAAACAGTGAAAGGAAAACATCTATAAAACTTGTATAAATTTTGTTTAAATTAATAAATCATCTAATGAGATGTTTTGATTGCATTTCACAAGCAACACATGTCCTGAATTGTTTTGCAGAAAGTATTCAAGCTAAAACGCCTTAGGCTTTTAGCACTGGTCTGTCTATGAACATTTATTTGTATTTAAGTAGACTAAGCCATTATTCATAATGTTTGATGCCAAAGTCAATAAGGGGCTGTACAGAAATGTGACTTAAATTGCTCTCAGTTCTCTGAAGTTCAGTTCAGTGCGTTTGCCTTTGACAACAATAACTCAGACATTGAATATGTATTAAAGCCTGAATACTCCTCAGAGATGCAATGCATATATTTGATGAATTCCATGACTGACTGGACCAGCGTATATCGTCGAGGGTAAAATAGATCTGACCAACTTAGAGACAGCAGAACTAATTAAATGGATAAAAGATATATATGGCCTCCTTAGAGTATGTAAAATTAATACCAGACCAAAGGACTTGCCTCTAAGCCACTTCATCCACTCTGCAGCACAGAGCCGCCACAGCGTGCTGAGTTCTGATGGAGGGCGGATGAGGCTGCGTTTGTGTGTGTGTGTGTGTGTGTGTGTGTGTGTGTGTGTGTGTGTGTGTGTGTGTGTGTGATTCCTCACATGTATAATCTGTTTTTGTGGGTCCATCCTTCTTCTGACACAAGAATGACGTCGTTTCTCTGTTGTATATTTTATTTTCATGCATGACATTTTGTGTAAGCCGGAGCATGATGTTGTCTGTGCATCCGATGGGTATGCTGGCTACGAACATGACTAACCTTGCGGTGTGTGGATAGAATAATATGAACACCTGTACAATATAATGCAATGCCAGACAACACCCATGCAATAAGAATGACCTTAAAGCTGAGCTATTTTGCTGAGACTGCGTCAAAGACTTGTTAATTTAACTCAATTGTACTTTTGAGCTTGTGGTGTTGTTGACCTTTATTATATTTCAACGTGTTCCTGTAAATTTGTTGACCCCGTTTTATGTCCCCAGTAATTTTATGGTTTAACTGATTTCAAATAACAGTGCTGGTTAAGTGTGGAAATGCAACAGTGATTGTATGAAGTAGAGCAGCAACTAACAGTCATTTTCATTGTCGATTAGTCTGACGTTTACTTTCTCAATTTATCAATTAACTTTTTGGTCTATTAAATGTCAGAAAATAGTAAAAAAAAAAAATTCCCAACACAATTTCTCAGAGCTCAAGTTGACATCTTCAAACAGTCCCAAACCCAAAGATATTCAATTTACAATAGTTTAGAACAGAGAAAAGCAGCAGATCCACAGATTTGAGAAGCTGGAATCGGCAAATGTTTGGTTAATTGCTTGAAACATGACTAAAATAATTAATCGATTATTAAAATAGGCCTAGTTGTCACTTGACAAATGAATAAATTGAATTATCATTTCAGCTCTAGTCTTAAGTTGCGTATGTTATGGATGTGTCTGGTTGGACAAATTATTTAAATATCATTTCTCTGTTCTCAATCTCTCACACACAGACTGGTTCCTTTGCTGACCTTACTTTTTCCTTTCAAACCTGAGCCCGTATTAGGAAAACTCCAGACTGACCCACTTTGACTTTTCAGTGCCCTCACTTCCTCCTCCCTGTCTCGCAGTGAGACTTTGGATGAAGAGAGGAGACGGGAACATTCTTTACTCGTCCAGTTTGCTTTCACCAGGATACAAATTGATGCCAAACACCAGCTTCCACACCTGAGAGGAAAGGGTCAGATAAAGACACTCTGTTTTTTATCCGGATCTCACATACAGCGTGTAAACAAGAGATCAGAGCCCTTATTTTGCACACTGGTCAATTATCTATTCCCAAAATATATGTTAAAGAAGGGTTGAGTATCCATTTGCCCAAAGTTGCAAAGCTAATTGGACACCTGTGCAATGGAATCCAATACAACAGCTGTCATAGTGAAGCTTTTAACATTAATGTTTTTTAGTTTATTTATATAGAAAAAAAACAGATAACAAAGTGCTTCACAAGGAAAAAATAAAAAATACACATAACAAAGTCATATAGGAATATGTGAGAGATGTTAAAAATGTTGATATAAACATATATACATGTTACATTATGTATTATATACCAACCTGCATACACACATAAATACACATGCAAACAAAATGACCCAAATTAAAGAAGGTTACTAAAAAAACCTTTTGATAAACAGTCTGGGGCCATGAAGTGAGTAAAATCATAAAATCATTTTGCTGACGCTGTATTAGAGAAGCTTTGATTCAACTATAAAGCAGTAGTTTTTGGTGTTTTATTGGACCTGATTTTATTGCAACAGTATTTCTATTAATTTGTCTAACCCGTGTGCATTTATGTGCCTCCTGAAGTGTAGTTGTAGTTAACACAATCCACCAGTAGAGGGCATGCCAGTGAGAAGTCACTGCTGCAGCTCTCAAAGGAGCTCTAGCCCTGCCAACTTGCCTGGCCTTGACCATGCACTTGGGAAGCCATCATTTATTTTTGGAGCCCTAGGCTGCATGGCAGCTGTGAGACTGACGGAGGGTGAGGAGGTGGGAGGGTAAGGAGAGAGAAGAGATGCAAGGAGAAGGAGGGGAAGCAGGGCAACCTACGCCAGCACCAGTGACACAAAAAGCATTGTCCTGATTTAATGGCTGTGAAGTCTTGCCTCCCCCTGGTCCAAGAAGCTGCTGATGCTTAATTAGGACGAACATTCATTCAAACACACAACAAATAACACACACACACACACACACGCGCACACACCTCAGCCCCATCCTTGCCAGGCTTTCTGCTAGCAGCCCCGAGCAAAGATGATTCAATCCAGCTCTGCCATCACAGGAGATGAGTTATGAAGACAGAGAGGTTTCTGTTGTAGCACGGCACAACGTATCCACTCTTCTTCCAGTATGGAGGCCATAAAATTGTCACCAGGCTTTAATGTGAAAGAGTTAAACCTCTGATGAGTCATCAAGTGTAAAATCAAACAGGCCCGTGGTCTATGATTCATAACTGTACAGGGAGTTGTAAGCTAGTCTCTGTAATGACAACAGGAAGAAGAAGAAAAAAAGAAAAAAACCCCAAGGAGCAGCGAGGGAGAATTCATCCTCAAATGTACTTTTTATGTGGTCTGGTGTAACGCTGTCAGATGGAGGTGGTGACAGGTATGGCTGACTAAATTGTTATGAGTTATGCATTTTAGATGTATAATTTTTTACAAGGTAACTGGAGAGAAACTGTGACTTTATTTTAATCGAGCAGCAGGATTTCGGTTATTTTTACTGCTGGGAAGATTGTGTTTAATCACACATATATGCAGTATTTTATTCATAGAAGGACTCTGTATCTAATAAATCACTATATAATCTATTAATTACAATGTTTGATTTTTATCTCTTTCTGAAACAAATTTAATGTCTTTTTAATGTTTAATCCAACATGTTTTGATTGAATGACCTTGTTCATGATGTAGAATATTGATTGCCTTGTATTGGTAATATGGGCCTCTCAGCAGCACATTGAGAAGCCGACACAGACAACATGGTGGTGGTATCTGTGTTCATATTCTCCAAATGAGCTCATGTCCCATTTGTACAGGTTGCTGTTTTTTTAAAAAGTGATCCTGCTCATTCTCTATGTTTAACATTAAGGGAAACTCAGTGTGAAACACTGGATGAATATTTCACCATCTCTTTACACAGAGAAATAAGGATACAAGACAAACTCATGTACAAGCCCCACACAAATATATGCCAAAGTGTTTCTTCAATGAATTTACATCCAAATGTATTAAAATTCCCTTCTCCATTATCTGGAAATGCATATTTCTTAATTATTCATCGCAAGGCATTGAAGCACCCAGGTCTTTTAAATTTTTTATTTCTGCTCAGCTTCAAACAGTAGATCTTGTAAAGGGGACCCAGTTTTGGGGTGTGGGATTTGCTGCAGGGCGAGGCTGACAGGATTTTCAGTCTCGAGGCACCTCTCGCTTTTTCATTACAGCAAAGCAAAGGAACAAATCCAGGTCAATTAAAATAAGGAACAAGAGGGCTGAGTGGCTGGCTGTGAGTGAAATCACCACCGAGGTCTACCACAAGAGGGCACAAGGGGCTTAGATATGTCTTGAAACTGTAGAAAAGACATCTTGGGACGGCCCAGATAACATGCAAATATCCTAAACATCACCTTACACATTTAACTGGAGGTTACACAAGCTTTTCTTAAGGAGGATATTACATCAATGATAACAATAAGCAAAAAAGTTGCACAGTTAAAAGCAGTGGCCCTTCATTTTTGGAACTTAAAAAGTCCATCAGACGTCTCCTCTGCCAGGTCTTTCCCTGTAAAAGCTGCTCCTCCAGTCCTGCCGGCACCTTCTGCTGGAGGTGTGTGTGTGTGTGTGTGTGTGTGTGTATGTGTATCCCCTCTCCACTTTCCATGATGGTCGTTAAAAACTCTCAAAGTGACACGCCCACGTAAAAAGCATCAGTGGCTAACCTGGGGAGTGTCACATTGAATTTAATGGCCTCTTGTTTCTGCGCCGCTCTGTACGGGAAATCATATCATGATGTGAAAGGTGCTCTCCCTCCGTCTGCCTCGTAATATGTTGTGACGTACATACATTCTCCCTCTCTCTCTATCTGTCTCACACACACACACACACACACACTCACACACACAGACAGCAGAGAGACCTAGCCCAGGCCCAAGACTGAAAGGCTGTAATTGTGTTTATGACACTGCCCTGACTCTGATACTGGCCCGAGTCCAGTATCTAAGTATGTGCACCCGTGCACGTGTGTGTTTGTGATAGATTGTGTTGCTTGGTGTGAGTTCCCTGAGTGTTAGTTAAATGTGTGTGTGGTTGATTCTGTGCGACTGTAGCCTCCTTGTGACCTCCCTGATGGCCGGAGATGGGCTGAAGTCATAACTCTTCTGTCTGGCTTTACCCTTGAGCAATATCACAGGCACTCTGAGTGCAGCGAGTCAAACCACTGAGCTTCTCTCCATAACTGCGGACACACAAAGTGAAACAAACACACACACTGTACAAAGGCATCCCAGTGTGGCACGCACAGTCAACCATCCCGACAACGTTCAGAGCAGCTGAGAGCAAAATGCTACTACATGGAAAGAATCAAGTGGTAAATTATGAAGGGCCGGAATAATAGGCTTACATTATAAGCTGACAAAGAAGTACCATTAAAGGATAATTCCAGTTTATAACAACTTGGGTCTTATTTTCATAGTTTTGACCATTCTATCTGTTATAATAACATCGCACTCACACACGCAAGTATCACTGCAACAAAGTCTGACAGGGCAACAAACACGAGCAGTCAGACAATCAGACAGGGCTGTAAAATAGCCAGCTTATTTTAACCACTTTTAACAGTTTAACCCGAAATGAAGCTCAAAATGAATTCCTCATTGCACTGTGATCACAACTTCGGCCTGTACAATAAGTCAGAGTTGAACCAAGTTGGTCTGTAAACCGTAATGGATGTTTACAACAGACAGTTTAGGTAATAATTTAACCTTTCACCTTTGTTTTCTCTTTGCAAAAAAAAGTTTGGATAACTTCTCTTTAGCAGATATCAGCAATTAACTTGGGGGTACACAGTGTTATCCAAACCAATAGCAATGATGGCCAAAATTACAATAATAAGATCCAAGTTATCCTTTAAACCTGTATTAACTGACTGATTGGTCACTTCAGGCTGTAAACACAAAACTGACATTACCTTTTAAGTTGATATTACAAAATTCTTAGCAAACAGCAGCTTATTTATACATCCAGTATACACACAAGTATATAAACATTAGCATTTATGTCCAACATTCACTCTCCTCTTAGTTATGTTTTTTTCTTAACCAACTCCTGATATCTGCCTTTTTAGCTACTAAATGCTCCACTATGTTCACGAGCTAGTCGCTTTTTACTCTGTCTGCTGTTTGGTACCGGGCAGGTACGCGTACAGTGGGTTTTTACCTGGAAAAGACACCGATGAGAGCGGTGAGAGTGAACCAAAACAGTAAAGCTGAGGGCCCCAAAACAATAAGCTGAAACGTGCTAAAACTCTCCGTAGAGCTGAAGGAAAATGCACAATTGCATGATAATTATCTGTGGGTCTGTCACTACTAGCAGTACCTTTCACATACACATAGTCATTTGATCCTTTGTTGATTTAAAAATACTGATTATGGCAGATTTTCTGTTTGGCCCTCCTACCACCCATATAAGGGGATACTTCTGTTTCTCAGTCTTTGATATAAGAAGCAAAGCCTCCATTGCTTAATTTTTCAGAGTCAGAACAAGAACAAAAACACAATAACAGAATACGGCCAACCCTGAATAACTCAGTAAGACCAAATTCGAAACAATTTCAGCCTGAAAGCCTTTGGCCTATTCGAGGGCAAAGGTTCATGTCTTGACTCCTGACTGCCGTGCAGACATTTCCACTTCCTCAACATTTCATCCAGTGAGACACCAGCCGCCTGTGGCCGTTAGTCTGAGAGGAAACAACAACAAAAGACTCTTGCAATACCATTATTACCATTTTGGGTGCTTGCCAGCAACGCTCCAGATTACTTTGCATGGCAGACAAATTGGCAATTGGAACGTCAGTGTAATGGAGGCTAATTGCCTGAGTGCAGGGTTAGTTTGTATTTCATGCAAATCTCATGTGCATAGTAGTGAGACTTGGCTGACAAACAGGACAAGCAATAGCCATTCTGAAGCAAAAAGGCGATTGAAAATGGTTCTTTGACACGGGCTGTTTACTTCATATTCACTAATTATGCTCACAAGCACTGATGACCTCATTCTTAAATACACTATTTCGTGAGATATGTTCCCACGACGGTCATTCAATAAGCTTCTGCAACCTTAAATTGTATGCTACCAAATATTTTGTAACTGTAGATTTTGATGGTAGATGATTTGTTTGGTAATAACCTGGAATAAAACCAAAAATATATTTATGTATCAAAGAAAAAAATGAAAGGAGAATTATTACATGTTGTGAATAACAAAGCTTTTTTAATGTGATTATTTTGTCCCATGTACGTTTGTCTTTCACGTTAAGAAAGTTTTTGAATTTGAACTTTAGGACATTTGGACAATATTCCCCAAACAAGGGGCAAACTAGTAGTGATAAGATTTTTTAAGTCTTTTGGGGTAGGTCCAAGTCAAGTTTTAAATCTTGTCAAAGCAAATTGCAAGTTAATTGCGAGTCTTTCAGATCTCTGAATACTGGCAATTTAAATGACACGGTATTTGAGCATTTTGCTTTCAAAGCTGTGTTAAACGAGTGTTTTTACAAAGTTGAGGCATAATCCTCTCAATGAATAGGCCAAATAATTTAATATATAAGTTGTGTGGCTCTGCAAGGCCTGCCTGGCACAGCCATTTCTTTCTTACATCGTCCATGTTCACTAAAAAGTTGAGTTTCAAAGTTCATTTTTAACCTTGGGACCAGCAGTTGACAAAACAATCTCACCTCAAGGTCCATTTAGTAGCTGTTCTGGAGCTTTCGATCATATCGCATGATCCTCATCAGCAGATGGAGACTTAAATGTTTTGTAAGTCAAACACCAGAGCAGACAAGTCCAAGTCAAGTCTCAAGTCCTCATTTTTGTGACTTAATTCTGACTTGAGTCCCAGTCTCAAGCCTACAGCTGTTTAAGATGGCCTCTTTCACAAAATCAAACATATAAAGGAAGTAATTCTCAATACCCATTCAAAAATAACTCTTTTTGGTTGGTTGTTTTACATTTTGGGATACAGAAGTTGATCAAGCATGCCACACTTTACCCCAGCTTTGAAGCCTCACCTCTTTTTGTTGTAACAGGTGTGGAAAAAGTTCATTAAGACACACCAGTAACACAGAACATACAATCAACAGAACTACATTTGCCCTGTTGAGAAGAATAGTGACAATGTGCTTTGTATTCACATCCATCCAGCTTATTGTGGTGTAAGTGGGTCAGGTCATGGTCAATAATACAATATGGTTATCATCTAGTTAGAGATTTCAAGCAAGTGTGTTTCCAAAATAGTCCCTGCTGTTGTGGGACAGCTGGAGAGCCTTTTTGGGGTCAAGGTTCAAGGACTCACATGGACCATGTTACTGTGCTGTTGTCTGTAAGTCTGTTGCTGTTCATAGTGTTCGGAGGTTGTGCAACACATGAGGCCAGAGAGCAGTGCAACAGTGCTGCTCTCTGGCCTCCTGAAGGGTACCTAGTAATGCTCCCCTAACCTTACCATCTGCATCACACTGCCATTTGGGGCCAAGATAAATCACGAAAGCCCCCGTCCATGCTGGGAATAGCTTCTTCCAGATAAGAAGGTCAAGGGTCACATTTCTGGCCAAGGTTGACTGTTGACGGTTGCAGAGCGGCACAGGCCCTCACACTCAATTAGGATCAAAACAACCATCAAAGTTGAACTTGGATTTAGGTTACTGAAAGACAAGGAAGTGGAGCAGGGAACCTTCTGGATCAAAACATCAGTAATGCACAGTAACGCACTCTTCATCCTGACATATTTTGAAGGGAGTAGCAATAGCTGATTACTGGATTAATAGACAAACAAGCAGCGTTCAGTTTATTAATCAGTAGCAGCTGTTTTCAACATTAGCCTGCCATTGTTCTGCTGTTTTTAAAGTGTTTGTTTATTCTGCACTAACCTAACAGGACCTCTGACCCAGCCAGTGGAATGCGAGAGCAGAGACACAGTGTGGGAGGTCACCGCCATCATTTACATCCTAAACACACGACAGGCTGTCAGGCAGAGGTTAAAGTAGGTCAAGTTCACACAGAACACCACAGATCCCAATACACTGTGAGGAGGGAGGTCTCTTTACACATGCAAAAGCAAATTGTTGCTTACATCTACACATACAGGCAGTGGATACAATGTTAATGCAAGAAACATGATCCTTGTTTAAGTTATTGTGCTTATTTTACCCAAGCTGTTTATTAAGCCGAATGGTAAGTTATGAGGCGGACATTTGTGGCGACTTTGTGCTGCATTTAAGGTGTTTCTGATATTTTGTCTACCTCCGTACATTCACCATATTATTTTGCCTATGCACACACGATACATTTGTTTAGCGTGTGGTGATTCACCTTGATATTGCTGAATATGTGCAACAAGATGAAAAAAAAAAAAAACTTGAATGTTCCCAATGTGCTGTAGACTGGCAACAACCCTGGCAAAAACCATTCATATGAAAAGATCCACACTGAATAGATTTGCATAGAAGAAGACAGAAATTTGTCCTTGTCCAAATGAGAACATGGTACAGGCAAACATTTAAAAAAAAAACAGATTTTCAGGTTGTCCTTGTCATCCTTTGATCCCTTGTGAAAAGGCTAGACAGTCATGCTGCAGTGATCAGTCAGGGTCAAAGTCATACTCCACTTTTTCCTCCCTCCCTCCTGTGACTCTACTGTAGTTTTGTAGCTCTGGCAGCTGGTGGTGCTGTAAGACTTGAGTCTCCCCGTTGCTTTTTCTCCTACATAACAAGGCTGTCACCTATTCTATCCTCCTTTGTCCTCTTCTCTCCATCACTCACCTCCATACGTCAACGCTGAGCCACTGCACCATCCTCCGCCAGCCCCTGAGCCAGTCGGCTTCGATGGGGTGGGGGGGGGTCCAGTGCCCTAAACAAACTACGCCAAACAAGGGGGAAAAGGCATCTTGAAACAAACTACATGAAATAAATTATTTTTCACATTCATCGTGCACATTATTTCAATGATCCAAAACAGAAAATGTGGGTTTGGAAAGGGGTTGTGAGGCTAAAATCAATACTCAGATGTTGACACAGACAGGGAATGAAAAAGTGACCGCATCAGTTCAGTGTTTTTTTTTTTATAAAGCGCATGGTTCAATAGCATGATGTCTGCCACTAGGTCATTTGTGTGAATGGTATTAATTGGGTTCCCTGCGAGGCCACACAGCCAGCGGCTCAGTTATGATTCCAGTAGGTAAATATTTGCCTGTACTAACCCTCACTAGGTGCTATAATGATTCTTTGTGTGTTGCACTGTGTACAATGCCTTTCTGTGTACACATCACTCAGTGCCTATGTCTGCCTATGTGTGTGTGTGCGCGTGCGTGCGTCTGTGTTGCAGCTCAATCCACCCCCCACCCCCCCCCCAACATTCCCTCTCCACAGCTGCAGCTCGGCAGAGTTTGATCAATAACGCGTCCTTCATTCTCAAGTCGGGCCTGACCTTGGCAGCCTTTTGTCTCCTTTCAGGGGCCAGAGTGCGCATGTACAGGTTGGAAAACAAGGCTCTCAAAAATCCACCCTTGGAAGGAAAAGAATTCCCCTCACTGCCTCCACACTACAGCATTCTCATTAAGAGCCTAATGAATCATATATTTATAGCGTTCTTATCTTAGCATAATGAAGTGATGCCACTTTTGAACTCATTTGCTAAATTACCACAGGCCACACTGAAATGGAATAAACTTCCAATTCCTTGCATATGCTGCTGCCTTTATTTTCACAGGGCAACGTCAATGGAGACGGCAGAGCCAGTCCAAACCCGGCCTGTGAACAAAACAGCATCTATGTGCAGTCACAGATGACAAAAGGTAAGCTGTGTGTTCGGAGACATTTAAAAGCACTAAAACGTGGAAGTCTGCTGCAGAGGGCAGTGGGAGTTGATCTGACAGATCTGTTTACATGTTAATGCAGCCTGACGTAGCCTGCAGGTGGCACCATTTATGAACCAGTCCTGCAGTCACTCTTTTTTCTTTTTCAGTAATGGATATGTACATGGCCAGGTACATATTGAATTGTTCTATAATAATGCATTAAAACAAGCAACAAAACAGTTACTTTTGTATGCATGGCTACTCCATCATGCAGTCATATGCTCTATGATTTACTGTACTGGATACCGGCAAAGTTCAGATGCAGGTACATGACTCTATTAATGAAAAACACTCCCATCAGTACAAAGTTATCAAGTGGAGTCATCATATAGAGCTGTAGGAATACTTTCAGTAACATTACTCATGTTCAATTTGAAAACAAGCCAGCTAAAGACATAAGCTAAATGAGGATTTTAAAAACCTGAGCTTTCAAGAAGAAATCCTGTTTTTTATGTGAACCATTAACAGTTTTATTTTGAATTATACAAACAGTAAATTACTTGTAATATAAAGTAAATGCAGGATGGTGAGTACATTTGTACACAGGTCATTCAGTAATGGGTTTCTGCAGGCAAGTCGTATCAAGATCAATTACAAAATTAGCACATTAGTACTGACAAATTACAAAATTATGTTCTAATCCTTTTGAAGCCTTGTGGTAAAACAGTTGTAGATTTGCTGGCTCTTTGCTTGCTCCAGGGATAAACTTCCGAGTGAATGATTTAGCCAAAAAACGCCAATCTTTATTCCACTGCTACAATCCCACTGGCAGTGGAGAAGCCTGATATATTCAAGAATTAAACTGCAAGATATTACAATATGAACTACAACTCCTCACAAGAATGATATTTTTCAAAATTAGACCTGTTGAAATGATACTTCAAACCCTACATTTACATTTTTACAATGAACAATTGAGAACTATCGTTTCCCATGTGATGTTAACACCAAAAATGTGTAAATAATATTCACCATATCGGACATAAATCAAAACTCAGGATTTATTAACGTATTCCACTTTTACAAAAACAAACATTCTTCAGGACTTCAGGATTTACAGAACCAAAAACATAGGGCAGCTGTCCACTGACACATCAAACACTGGAAACACAGAACGATCTTCACTACACTTTCCTCTTCTGGGTGCTGATGTACAGGACTGTGGAGAGAAAGGAAGATAAAAGAAGAATAAACATTAAAGTCTGTAGTTTTACTGAGCAACACAATGACATCTGAGACCAATCTGAAATTTCTTGACACATCATTTCTTGTTTTGTGGTGATTTGATGTGATCATGCATCAAATGAAAATGTCTCAGCTTTCCATAGATAAAGGGTACTCTATGAGGCCAATAATCTCTGTAATAAAGTGCTGAGAATAAAATTGCAAGTTATAAAACACTGAAGGAATTTGGTGTCAAGTGATTAGTAAAAAGGAGAAAGTGGAAAAGAGCAGTAAAAAGCCAAAAGATAAAAAGTGATTAGACAACATTCATGAGTTATGGTGGATAATCAGTTTTTGTCTTTTTACTACTATTTTCCACTTTCTCCTTGTGTGTTGTCATATTTGGGACATATATATAATATATTTGGGTGGCCCAGCCAAATACAGTTGACCCCAGCAAAAAAGTTTGCTGCAATGGTGCATTCATATATAACCACTAGTTGGCTTGTGAATAGAATGTTCTTTACACCTGACTCTTGATGCTCAGTGCTGTTTGCAGTCACCCCACCCCTCACTTCCCATGGTAGACCACAAATAAATTCTCTGCGGGAAACACTGACCCACTGAAGCAGATCTCATTGTGAAGACAGAGTCACATTTCTCATCCTAGAGATAAATTGTAGAATTCTTTTGCACAGGTCATTCAGGGTGGAGGTGTAAGGCTGCAGACTGTATAGAAAAGCAGTAAGGTAAACCAAGTGTTACTTTTACGTAAATCTACTTTTATCAACCTGCTCTGTTTTGACTAAAATAGGCCCATCTTTGGCTGTTGGCCCTTTGATCACACTGAGAACTCCACTGGCCAGCATGACTCACATTCAAGAGGGAATCACACAGTAAATGCAATGCACGGCTGGTGTAAGGAAAATCTAGACAGAGGGATGAAGATATGGACTGAAGTTCAAAAGAACAGATTCTTCAAGCAAAAGCTCTGAATGTTATGGTGAATACAGTACTTGTGAAAAACACTGACTACAATCCTTTATTCATCAAAAGATTGACAGCAGACATGAGTTAAAAAAAAAAGAACAAAGCACGAGAGAACCCAATGTCGGTTGCTTTAAGCTTCCCACATAATCAATATTCCACAGCAAAGCCTGTTTCATAGATTTAAAAGGGATAGTTCAGACTCGAATATGTGAATGGGGTCAGTTAACAGAAACATTTTAAAACAAAAAAAACCTCCATCAGAATATAACTTACTGCATTTCTGATGGATGATTTACCCATCAGGTCTTTCTGCGTCATAGGACTATTTTGTTTGTTGAACAGCAGAGTGTTGTGTTGTCACTTAAACTGTTTTGTTAACCGTCACCAATTGAAGCATTTCATTTCTATCAGATATCTCTTAACTTGACCATTTAAATTTCACACTGTGATGTTTCTACTATGACAAATTAAAAATGTGTGCTGTGAAAAAGGCCTCTCTTAGAAACGTTATGTGTAAACCAGGACTTGCTTAGTTAAAAAGGGTAAGTAACCATAATCAAATCTTTTGAGCCGTTTGTAATAATAGAATAAAAGCGCTCAAATGATAGGTGCTCTTTATTTGGTATAACCTTGTTTGTAGACCAAGTAAAACCAAGTAAGACCAAGTAATATTCAACCATTGCACTTAATGTCAATTTAAAGATGTAATTTTCTGTCTCTGCAAACCTACACAATATTGCTTGTTACATGGCTTCCCTTCTGTTCTCTTGTAGACAACAAAACTATACCTGTGTGTTGGGTATAAACTAAATTGGACGTCTTTCCTCAGAGAGAGCATGTCCCCAAAGCTCTCCTGGTGGGTTACTTTTTCTCAATGAGCCGAGTACCGCAAAGCTTATTTAGAAGACTGCTATAATAACCCCTCACCTAGCCGTGTATTAGACAAACTTTTGTACACACCACGACAAGAATCATGCACTGCCTCGAGTCCTGAAGTGCCAAAAATGTCTATAAATTAGAGATACAACTCTAAATTGAAGACTCCTACCATTGTTTCCTCTCAGAAACGCATCTCCATACTTGTTCTTGAGCTGCCCATTGACATACTCTTCGGTCTGCTCTATGGCGATGTTCATGTAACCGTCCAGGCAGGCCAGGACGCCTGTGGGCAGACAAACAAACACACGTGCAGTCAGTGTTTTGGCTGAGGAGGACTTCATCACCATTCAAATGACTTTAGGCGGACAGGCGGACGCGCCAGCCGCATTACCTCTGTAATCGACGCCGGAGTTCAGTTTGACGACCACGGGTCTCCCAATGATCTGCTTCAGAAAGTCACTCGGGGTCTGCTTTCTGAGACTCATCTTGGCTGTGATCTGAAAGGGCTGAAGACGAGCAGAACAGGACGCGTTACGGCAGCGGCGTACTTCCGACTAGCTACGTTGGCGCCACGCCGGCTGACTAACTCGTGCTCGACGGCTTCCTTCACAATGATAATGTTTCAGGTTTGACCAAACACTAGCATAGTACACAGCTCACTACTGTGCGGACAAGTAGCGTTAGCTGCTAGCTCTTTACTGTAGCTAACCGGCTAACTGCCAGCTCTCCTTTGAATATGCTTGCACTTAATGGTGTGAGAGGGTCGTTATCTTTGTAAGTACATTGTATACGTTTACCGGAATCGAAGCGGACTGCACTGTACACGGAGACGTTTGCTTTTCTCTCTTTTTTTTAAAATTGTTATCAGTAGCTACATGTTTCACTCACCCGATGGACGTACTCCAAACGATTGTATGTGACGCAGACCGCGGATTGACCAATCAGAGGCGTGTACTATACGGAGCCTGAGTAAGGACAAAAACCTTGAACTGCGCAGTGGTGCAGATTGTCAGAACCACAGAGACGGTGGCCAAACTGGTTAGAGAGACGACGAAAAGTGCATGTACAGTATGTCCTGACATATTTTACCGTGTTTAAGACACATTTTTAGTCAACGGATTAGATTATTTGCAACACAGTAGCATTGTACAAATTACCCTAAAGTTTTTTTTTTGTACACTCCACAAGCAGATATAACAATTGGGGCCTATGTTTCTACCTAAAAATTAGATATGACGATGATTAAATGTAATATTTGATTCGTAAGTATTATTAGTATAAGTAGTCTGGTCCTGAGGATGTGCATGTAACAGCACTATATACTGTACATAATCATCCACTCCTTGTATATCCTTTCAGTGTTTATTTCTTTGCACTATTTGTATTGTTTACAATTTACAAAAACACTTGACTTGTATATAGACATTTTATTTGTGTTGTTGGTCATTGGTGCTTTTTATTTATATTTATATATACACCTATGTTTCACATACTTGTGTACATAATAGTCCATTATTTTACCTTATTTGTTCAGCTTTGTTGTCCTTGTTCTTAGCTGTTATGTCTATTTCTGTGTAAGTACATTGAGAGCAATGAAAAAAAAACAGTCAAATTCCTTGTATGTGTACACATACTTGGCCAATAAACCTGATTCTGATCATTCCAGCTCCAAATGGACATATCTTGAGGAAAATCTACCATGACAGACGTTTTTCCTCTTGGTATTTGGTCATTTGGAAATGTGTGTTTCATATTTTATATTTTATATTCATATAACTAGTAATCTCGTGAGATCACGATGACCACAGAAAGATATTTTTAGTTGCAGGTTGTTTAAAATCATTATTAAAAACATATAAATTTACTACCTGAAAAATAAGTAGTCAAGGCAATTCCAACTAAAAACAATAACAAAATAAAAATATAATAAGAATAGGCTGTAAAAAAATAAAATAAAATAAAAAGTAGGCAATATAGACAAAATTGCAATTTTAATAATTAAAACAACATTATCTCTAAAGGTTCAAATGTTCATGTAAAAATACTAATGTATGATCTCATGCTGTGGCACAGTTCTTCTAAATTTTATCATTCTTGTTGCCCAGCCTTATTGTTACCTGCATCAAAGTAATTCCTGAAATGCACTGAATCTCACAGATCTGTAAATGCCACAGAATCTGGGCGAGGATTTTGTTGCTGTGTTCCAGCACTATGCATAGTTTTTACAGTACAGCCTCCATGGGCCTGTGCAAACTTTCACAGTCTTGATGAAAACTGGCTGCTGCTGGACAGTTGGTCACCAGATGTACAGCACTGGGTTGAGGTCTGATCTGCCAGCAAGGAAAGAGAGCAATATCTGGATCCTTGTGCAGACTGTACAGTGCAGTAGACCTGCAAAAATTAGTCAATTAATCAATTAGTCGATTAACAGACAACGAATCTGTAACTATTTTGATAACTGATAAATTGCTCTATTCATTTTTCAAGCAAATTCAATTCAAAATATTTGCTGGTTCCAGCTTCTCAAGTGTGACGATTTGATGCTTTTCTTTGTCATATATGATAGCAAACTGAATATTGTAGGTTTTGGACTGTTTGTCCAATATAAACAAGCAATGTAAATACATCATCTTAAGTTGGGGGAATTATAACAAACATTTTTCACTATTTTCTGATGTCATTACCCAAAGAAATTAAACTAAAGACATAAGTACAATATTTTGTTCTTCTTAGTCAGGGAAAAAGAATGAAATACATTAATGATATCAGGATAAATTATCTATATATAGTAAAACTATTTAAAATGCCTCAATATTTGTCTTTTTGACATTATATTTCCCCAACTATTAGGCCCAACTTTATTTTACACAGGCCTATTATTTCAATAATTTCAACATAAATAATTATAACATTTCTATAACAATGTTGTAGGTACTTACACTGCATATATGTTACCCAAAAGTGAGTTTAGTGATCTTATTTCACTCTTCTTAAAGGGACATCTGCTTTGAAATGTATACAGTATCTTTTTAAATGCATTATAGCTTTACTGTGGTCCTTTTTTTTTCAGTGTAATTGAAATGAATCATAGAGGTTTCAGATCTTTTCATTATTTTGTTCTGCTATGGCCAGGCTATGTTGTGAAGGATAAGAGAAGGTCTACCATCTGATAAAACTCTGGTTGCTGGGTGCATGACCCAAACACTGCACAGCCTGGGAGGTACATGAAAAATGGTGTAGGGGGGGAAATAGGGATGAAATGGTGAGGTGAAAGATAGAAGAGGATAGAGGGAGGGAGGATGTGCCAGTACGTGTTAACGGAGACAGAGAGGTTGAGAGAAAAAGAGAGAGAGGGAGAGAGACAGAGAGAGTGAGGGGGATTGTGAGAGGAGGAATCATAAAGTACTTCTTGTGTGTCTAGACAGGTTGCTTGTTAGCAGGGCATGGCTAGCCCTGTGGAGGCTAGAGGTTAATTTGGTATCTGCTGCTGTGTTAAACTAAGGTCAGTACTACAAGTCCTTAAGTCATAAACAAGAGTGGTTAAGAGCCATGTATACACCTAGGCACCGGTTAATGAATATTCAATGAAGATTTTTTTTTTCCCCTTGTCCCCTGTTCCCTTCGTTGTTGCTTGCTTTGAAGGAAATTTTTGGAAAGAAAAAAACCCCACAGTTTATCTCTGTTGCCTTCAAAAATGACCTCTGTGCACTTACATTTACTCGTCCTTTGTTATCATAATACGTGGCCTTAGTCGTAATAGAAAGTGGCTTTTTCCTATTTGAAATGTGGCACACTCATTATGCAGCTCTGTCCCTGAATGCACCAAATGTGACTACCCATAATTTAATCGCTTAATACAATAAAACCAATAATGTAATAATAATGTTATACTTTTTTTTTCCAGGTCATAAAGTATGTGGTTAAAATAAAACTTAAACTTATGACCAAGGCTAGGTCATTGGCATTTGATGCAGATGTTTTAATATGCAGCTTGGTAAACGTGCAGGCAATGAGAACTTGAACTGAGCAATCACAGACAAATTGTAGTATCCAGGGGCCCTGAGATAAGTGTGTTTTGCTTGTAACCTGCGGAAAATTCACAGACGATATATAATAATTCAGCTGAAATGGGGGTTAATTGTAAACACTGACACTGTGGTATAAAATCATCGTCAGCATCACATCCCACGTATTACATGTCAATGGTGGCCACACATTCTGCAGCCTATACATTATTTAGAATTAAAGTGCGTAGGAGTACACCTCTAAAATGCCAAGCTAAAATGCTTTTTTACATTGCCTGTAATAGCAGTTAAATACATAAGCATTAGTAGGCTTTGTTCTTTCTTCTAGCTCTAACCAATCAGATGCATGACAGTCAGTATTTTAAATACATTATTTAACAATGAACTGTATAAACTAATTTTGTTATCACTGGCAATTAGGCTGATTTACTTGCATACCAATTAATTTCCACTGAAGACCTGTTAACCTCACTATTCAATTTTTTGTTACACTCAGACTTAGAGATCACACTTTTGCTGGTGTTTTTATGCAGCAGATTTTCCTGTTTTGTGTCCAATTGCTTTAATGTAGGTCTTAATGTATTATAATTTTGTATTAGTTATCAACAGTACATTTTATTTATTATTTGTAATGTAATTCATTTTTATGTCAGTTTTTACTTTCATTGTTTAATTAAAACCTGCTGTACTCATTTTTTTTATTTAACAATGGATCAAATTACTATGTTTAATGTGAAAGGGGTCGCTTGTAGTGACAAACCCACAGAAAATTATTATCCTACTCTGCTGCTCCCCTCAGCTTTACGGAGCATTTCAGCGTCTTTCAGCTCATCATTGCAGGTTTATGGCCCACAGCCTTACTGTTTCGGTTCAGTCTTACTGCTCTCATTAGCATTGTTTCCAGCTGCAGCAGCCAGGTGTTTTCAGAAAAAAACCTACCTGCCCAGCACCAAACAGCACACTGACAAAGTTCATTACTAGCTGGTGAACAAAGTGGAGCATTTAGCAGCGAGAGACAGAGACAGATATTTCCCTCAGGAGTTGGTAAAGATCATAAACAGAGCTAAAAGAGAGTGAATAATGGACTTACATTCATCAGGTGGCCAGAAACATGACTCCAAATGAATTATAATGTTGCTTCATAACTGCTGGATATGTAAATGTTACAGCTGCCTCCAAGTGGCCAAAAAAAAATGAATGCAGTTTTAATGCCTGTGGATTACAGCGCTTTTTAATGTATAAAATATACTACGTTATTAAATGTTTCCCATAACCAACAACATATTCTTATTTGTATCAGTAGTAGTAGTAGTAGTAGTGTTAGGAAGTAATAGAAGCAGAAGCAGCAGTTGTATTAATAGTAGTTGTATTATCAGTGTTAACATTAGGTTTATTAGCAGCATCATTATAATCAGTATAGATATTTTATTGCTCATAGATGATATAATTATTAGTATCATCAATCAGTTATTTGCAACTCCTTTTCTTCAGTCTGGCTCTTCTACTCATCAACTCTATGAGGCCAAATTTCTTAAACTTCATTCAAAAAAACATCTGAAGCATTGACGTCTGGACAAACAGTGAGCGACTTTTCTTCAAAAATGCCCTGACCACTCAGAGTGGTCAGCCAGAAAGCACAACACCATCGCTGTCAATTGAGAGACAAATCCTGTCTCCATTTCCAGACCCCTTAACCCCGAGGGGTGGGCTAGTGAAATAGAAAGATTATGGTGACTGGAGATGCTATTGTAGGTGGGAAATAGGGGACTGGACCAAAGGAGGCAGAGGCTCGAGGTGAGTGGGAATAAGGGGGGGGGGGGAATCATCCCTCTTGTATCCTAAAGCAATATGCAGGATGGGGGTGGAGGTGGGGGTCGGCTGTGTAGGATGAGGAGAAAGTCTAGACTGCATTGACCTTTCTGAAGCCAGGTTTTCTCTTCAGGTCAAGCTTGATATGGAGAAGATAATGGAAAAGCTTGGGGGAGTTTTCAAATAAAAAAAAACAGATTGGTAGACAGAGTGTCCCTGTTCTTGCTTCTATGTAATCCCTAACTGTATGGAGGTAATAGCTTGGAAGTGATGGGAAACCTTTCTTCTGTCAAAAAGGGGCCGGGAAACCTCAGCTGCATGGCTTGATGCTTGGATCTGTTGCCTTTGTAGCACCCAGGGTTGTTTTAAATGGCTGACTTGTTCAAAGCTCTTGTGACTCCTTCCAAGCCTGCCCTCTGTTCCTTTAACTGTACAGAAGCAAAAGCGCTCACCAAAGCAGGTGGTCAGGCCTTCACATCTATCCACTGTACTTCCCCAATAAGAGTTTTGAATCCCTTCGTCATAGCCTGTAACTGTACAATAAAGAATAAAAATATATAACTAGTTGTAAATTACCTACAAGGTGCAACTAGTGTCATTGTGCTTTGGGTTTTGCTCCTTATTATTTCCGTGCCAGTGACACATCGCTCAACTTCCACTTAATGACTCAGCTGTGACTGTGAGCACTGACAGTTGACAGCGGTTGGCTGCCTGGGTGCCCCATGCTGAGAGAAGGGGGTGGCACGAGGCAGACGAGGTGGGATGTAATCACTCCTTGTAATTTGGAGGAAATCCACTGAGCTGCTCAGTCAAGATGAAAGCCCCCCTCTTGTTCCATCTCTCCACAGCCACCAAGCTTCACTGCTTGCAAAAGCCTAAAAAGAGGTTCAGAGAAGCGATTCCTCCTGGTTGGTGTCCCCCAGGGGTTAGTCCGGGGACCATCTCAAATCAGCTACAGCCCTGGAGCCATGTTCTTTCCCCAAGGAGTGGCATCGCAGACAGACAGCCAGACTGGCCATCCTGTGCTATATGGCCCAGGCGCAGTCAGCCAGCACACAACTCTCTTGAGATCCTCCTTAGTGGGAAGGGAGCTCAGTGGAGCTTATGCTGAGGGCTCTGCTTGTATCTGGCTGTCTGTCTGTCTTTCTGTCTGACATCCTCCCATATCACCTTATCCTCTCTCACTTCTCTTTAATATCTCAATCTGCTGCTCCTTTTTGTCACATTAGGGGGAAAGGAATGAGCATTATACAATCCTTAAAATAAACTATTTTCAACAATATGACAAGCTTGTGTGGATAAGTTTGCCTGCAAGCATCCTGTCATAAAAATAATTACGTGCACGGTAACTAATAATTACATATTGTTAACCTCAGCATGCTTTATTGTCTTGACTGTCAAAATGACAGTCGATTTCTCAAGAAAATTTGTCTCAAGCCACGAGCAGATCGCCCAGTTTGATCACTTTGTCACACAACACTGTCCTACCAAGTTGTCAAAGAGACACTGTAGTGGCTTTGCTTGATAGATGGTGAATGGTGCTTATACAAGGAGCCACTCCAGTGCGCCCATAAATATGCATCGTGACATTTGGAACAAAGCCGCTCGTCCTCTCTTTCCTGATGAGCTCTGCCTGCATACTATAACATATTGCAATACTGTCACACCTTGTGTTTCATAGCCAATCTCTCTGTTCATCAACTTGGCAGATAACCTCTAGATGCTGACAGATGATATGGGGGATGGCATTAGGGCTCTATTGTATGCAAAACCAGGAAGTGAATTTCCAACAGGGCTGCTTATACCAGTAATTAATAATTAATCCCTATTATTTTACGATGTATATAATGTATGGTTGTATGAATATTTAAAAAGAAGTTATAGTGTATTTGCATGATCTTGTTCTCCAGACAGTTTGGAAAAAGTCAGTCAAATCTCTCTGTTGATCAACAACAGGTCAGAGGTGAAGACATGTTCTCACATTCACAGACCATAGTCTGTTAGGGCAAGTGCAAAAGAATGCTCCCTGTTCTCACTGTAGCATTAAGAACATAACTGGCTTCTTTCTCCAAACACCTCATTGCTTTAGAAAGGAATAAATATCCAAGACAGCCAGGAGCAGTTCCTTTCAAATCCCACACACACACACACACACACACACGCATCTCTCTCTCTCTCTCTCTCTTTCCTCCATGTCTCTCTCTCTTTCTCTCTCTCTGTCATTTGACCAGCAGTGCTTCCTGCCACTGAGGACCTGTGACTCAACAGCCAGAATACAGCAACGTTCTCTTGCCCACCCTCTTGAATATTCATAGAAATAAGAGGACTGAAGCTCAGACCCATCCATCTTGTATTCATCCACATTTATATAAAATAAGGAAGTGTGTATGGGGGGGTTACAAGTAGCACTAGATATCTAAACGGGTGCTGTGGGAGAGGGGGCGTGGGGGGGGCTGTTTTACACTAATTTCTTTATCCCTTTCACAGGAGTGCCATGTTACAAGAGAATTCCTGAGGCGAGCCAATGGCCCGATAAATCTGCCGGAGCCTCTCTCTCAATTTGTCTCTGTGGAATGTCAGCTGGCAAGCACCCAGACACTGAGAACCTCTTTTCACAATGCGCCAATCTAACAGACGAGATCCCATGTTGGAGCTACAGTACAAGGACTGGCATGGATAAATTGCCACGTGCCTTATCTAGGTCTCTTTATGTCTAACTGTCTGAGGTCTTGCTCCTCGCACGGCCTCCGAAGGCCACTTCCTCCCAGACCTGGCGGTTAACCTGAACGGCTGAGTGGCTGACATTGACAAAATGCAGGTGTCACCAAAGAGGAACCTGTGATATGACACAGATGCTGTGTCAACTCGTCTTACTCCATATGACCCACAGTGTGAACAGAAATTGTCCTGTTTGGTGTCGTTCATCACTGTGTGGCGCAGTCTCCCACATAGCTCGGTCCAGGTGGTGGAATGGCAGAGTGGGAGAACAGACCATGTTTGTGTGAAGATGCAACAACTATCTCTCTCTTTTTCTCTTTTTCTTTCCCTCTCATTCCCTCCCCTCTCCCTCCCTCCCCCCACCCTCTCCCTCTTCAGACTGCTGTAGCACTCTTTGTACTCTATTTAAAGGTTGTAGGGTAGCAAACAACAAGATGCCTTCCCACCTGTACCCCTAAATGAGTCATGAGTCATGAATGAATTCATCCATTTATTTATGTACACTATTTGCAGGAAAAATACATACAGATGGGTATCGTATAGAGCTGTTCTTTCCCAATCAAGATATCAAGTTTTTAATCACTAATTATATCAATTATTAAATATTTGCTGAAATTAAGTTTTATTACAAGGTTTTATTAATATTATTATTAATGTTATTGCACAGAGTAGTGGTACAGTTTGGAATTAAGTTTGTGTTATACAGTCAGTAATGACTTATGAAAAATGCTTACAGACACAGATGCAGATAATATTATTATCCTCTAGTTACATTGCATTAATGACCATGTATAACTGTTGAATCACATTTGGGTAATCTGAGCATATTAAGATCTTTTATTTTGTAAAACAGAAACTATCAAATGGTGGACAAAATAAAAAACCCCAAATGAATACCACCCTATCCTCCTCTACAAGTCTGAAATTTCAACACAGCCAACCACACAAGCGTATTTAAGGGGCTCATGTTACTGCATGACAGTTGGCATGACTGTAAAAAAAAGGCATGTGCCAAGTGGCGCTGCCAATGCTCAGCATGGCCGGTTTTAATATTTTAATGTGTTTCATTACAACAGTATGGGCCAGATAGCCTTTCTGACGTCCAGACAATTGTCTGCAAATGAACAAGATTACATGACAAGCCCTGAATGACAGAGCTACCCACTGCTGCCTACTCTAGCCACTTATCTGATGGTAGCCTAGCAACAGATCCCTGACCTGGCTTTGACCTCCACCCGATAAGGTCAACACCTGAAGGCTCTCCCATTGGAGGGCTGGCTGAGAGAGAGGTGGAGCTTGGGGATGTAGGGAGACAAAGGACTAACAGAGCAAGGGCAGCCTCCTCTGCATAGAGTTCGCTGCTCCCTGCTGACAAAAAAATGTTTGTACAAAAGCATGCCAGACCTCTTTACTAGGGTACCTGTGTGTGTGTATTTGTGTGTGTGTGTGTGCGTCAGAGGCAAGCCAATCATGAAAGAAAGCACTTGCCGGTACAGTATCCCCCGTAGCAAATTCAGACAGCAGTGCCTTATTTTACACCGGGTCAAAAATGGTTCCTCCCTCAACGCAGCATCAATGAGAGGAAAAACAGCAGCTGTAACTGTTCATAATGAAAACTATTGTGGTGACAAATAGAAGAGACACATTATGAAGGAGGTGCAGAGTGTGAAATTAATCGACCAGAGCAGCCCACCCTGATAGACATCCCCTCTTCTCTATCATTTGTGTGAACACACAAACCTCACTTGGTTTAACAGCAGTGATATGGAAGTTAATCCAAATTGTGATTGTGGCAATATCCTATTAGACCATGGCAATAAAATCAAGCTGAGAGAGACTGGTAACACATTACAGATATCAGAACATGTTGAGCACGCTCCATTACAATATGAAGTGACATTAATCAGCAGGTGTCCTCTTACACACACATAGAGGCATAAAACAAACATGCAAATCATACACACAGACGTGCACAGGCCTAAAGTACAGCTCAAAAGAACATGCGTTTGAGTGCTGAAGTGCTCTCTCATTTGATATTATTTTAAAATGTAAAAATAATTTATCACTGGCCTTTTGCTAGATAAATTCAGACATATTGTAAAGAAAAAAGATAGTCAAGCAGCCAAGGGCAGAAGGGTGGATAAATGAATAGCTGTTCACTGTGTTCGCCTTTTTGTAATTATTTTTGCTCACCCGGCCTCTGGAATAAAAAAGTGATTTAGAGGCAGGTGGCAGACAGTCTTACTGTCCGAGTGCTTTGTGACTTTCTGTGAGAAATGTACTGCAATTCAGTATGCAAACTGCTTGAAATGATAAAGGAGCACATTGTTTTAAGAAGGGGTGTGTCACTAACCAGCTCACTGATTCCTTTGTTTTTAGTCAGTTTTTAGTTTGACAGGGCTGCATTTTATACTGTACATCTCTCTTTCTTTCATTCTGATGTGCTTATTCACTGAGGTGTTGGCACTGCAGGGATGATCATTCAGCCTGTCAGGTTTGGCACTGCTAAAAAAACTCTCGTCCCTGAGTTGAAGGACCTTAGCTTTCCCTCCAGGGCCTTTTGCAAGACCTCTGCCCCAGTTCACCCAGGGCAACCTAGGCTCCTCCTCTGTGCATGTGTGTGTGTGTGTGTGTGTGTGTGTGTGTGTGTGTGTGTGTGTGTGTGTGTGGAAGTGTGTGTGCACGTGTGTGTTTGCACTGTCTCCTTACTGTGGGGAAACTGTTGAAGGTCAAAGGGCAGGAAGTTGGCCACCTGCCTCTGTCACACTAGTAAAAGTAGTAGAGCAGAGAGAGGAAGTGGTGGCAGGAGGGTAAGTCATGGTGGAAAGAGAGAAAGTTCAAGTTAATGCAGTATGTGGCATTGCTTTTCTCTGATAGTTGAATTTACAAAGTCAGATGGGTTGTAGCATACAAATCCTTAAATAAGTCAAAATGATTGTCATTTAAGTCACATCCTCTAAAATCTCCAAAACTTTCTGTTGGGTTTTTTCCACCTAGCATTTTGTTGACCTTTGTGAAACTTAATTCTTAGATCTTCAGACTTTATGTCTGATTAGAAAGAAACGACTGCTATAGGCCTTTGAGCTCCCTAGGACCACCGCTGAATAACCTGGTACAGGGATCTCTCCATTGGTATTTGCTAGAGGCGACAACCCTTCTCGCTCCCTGCATAAATGTGCCAACCGAGGACGAGAACATAGAAGGCCAGAGGGCAAAAAGGGAGTGAACCACCTGCTTCTGTCACACTGTCAGGATGAAGGCGGACGAGTGCAAATAGGGTGAAGTGTGTGTGTGTGTGTGTGTGTGTGTGTGTAGGGGTTGGGTTGGGGATATTGTGTAGGAGGGGGACAGGTGGCACGCCGGACAGCGCTGGCACAGGCCACCCCAGGATTTATCACTCAGCGACAGTCACGGCTGGGCAGGGGACAGATGTTTCTGTTTACCCCAGGGCAACATCTGACTGGCCGAGCCTAACGTTAGCCCAACCAGCCTTGCCCGCACAGGACAGGGCCTGAGAGGATAGAGGAGAGGAAGAAAAAGAGGCAGAGAAAGGAGAAGAAGCTGGAGGATGTTCAGTTTGCCCCCAAGGCACATAAGCAAGTTAGCTCATTTCTCTCCAGTCTGCTCCATCCTCCACTGAAGCACCTGAAACTCATTTAGCCCCCACTAACGGTTGTGCCACTATAGGGAACCATTTTAATAAGTAGTAATAATGGCGACTGACAATATGAGCTGTTTTCAAAGCAGGGAACCTGCACCAGTTATTGGGAAGTGTAACAAAACTATTCTAATTGACCTTGAGTGTTTTCTACATCTTCACTTTGTTAGAAAAGCAGACACAAAGGCACAGCACTTATTGCAGTGTTTTTTGAGAGCTATTCAGTGAAAGCACTAGTGTATGTGTATAATGTATAGTGTGTGATCCAGCTGTGAAATTTGAGAGCTGTCACTGGTAATATAGCTGGAGCACTCATCCCTGGAGCAGTGAGGAATGACCTTTAGGTTCAACCCTGAGTGAGGTCATGTCAGTGTTGCCATGGCTACTATCAGCAGACTGTCCTGTTGCCAGCATTACCTCAGCTCTGTGGCATTGTCAGGGTCAGAGAACAGGCTGCGACCTCCTCTTGGTGACCAAACTCAACTGGGAACAAAAACACCACCAAGACAAACATTAGTTTAGTATAACTTGTTTTCTGTTGATGAAAATGTTCAGCGGACATGATGGCACCGAATGTAGAAGTTTCAAATTTCTACACTGATTTATGTCGGGAATAAGTGAGTAACTGAGTTTGATATAACGTAGAGTTTGCTATCATTAATTACCCCTAATGTGGTGTAATAAGCAAAGGGTTGATACACAGAGCAGAGATTTAACACTGACTAAGCCATCCAGCATGAAAAAGCTTACAGGAGAATTTCAGCTTCCCTAAGATCGTTCATACAAAATTTGTAAGCAGCATAAACATTTCTCTCAGAAATATGGAAACCCACAGAACAAAGACATTTATCTGTAATTTCATCAAGACGTACAGACTAGAGCTGCTGTATTACAATGATTTAGTGGAATCATTAAAAAATAGTTTGCACTGCACTGCATTTTATAGACGCGATAACTGATCTGAACCAGAAAATGTATGCGAATGCTCTTAAAGTCACCTTTTCCATCTTTTACAATTTGTTTCTTGCTTATCTGTGCACTGGCATAAAATCACGAACATATGTAGGACAAACTCTTTCATTTATGACTCTTTGTCAAAGTTGAATGTTTTACCAGCAGAACTATAGTAGTTATCAGAGTGCTTAAATGGAGTACTTTTTCC
Organism: Macquaria australasica; assembly: GCA_005408345.1. Classification (NCBI taxonomy): domain Eukaryota; kingdom Metazoa; phylum Chordata; class Actinopteri; order Centrarchiformes; family Percichthyidae; genus Macquaria; species Macquaria australasica. The sequence continues at coordinate 21,169 of SEMN01000295.1, read as the reverse complement.
CTGAGGTAGTTCGAGAAATCGTCTAGAGGTCTTGCCATATGCATATTTTGTTCTGTCCACAAAAATATAGACAATGTGCAAGAAACTCAGAAACCAAAAATAATTTAACCTTTTTCCTTCCACGCTTTAGTCAGAGCACCTGTCTGTCTATAGGTTGTCCATCTGCAGGTGCAGGTAAGAAACACAGCTGTCTACACACACAGAGGCACGCTCACACAAGTCTATTAAAATGTTATTTTGTAAACCCTTATAATATTCAGTATCACAACCCAACATTATCCTCTCCACAAATGAAAAACCTAATGGGATGTCTTAATCATTTCATGCAGAGGATGCAATAATATATAACTTTTCTATTTGTGGAACATGTTTGTCCACTTCTCCTCCTGATAGGCCCCATTTAATCATGTTGTTCTGTTTCCTAATTAGCAGAAATGCAAAGTGTCTTTGTCACCTGTGGACAGCCAAGAGGGCTAATTTGGGCTTTTCACTAATTGCCACGGTAACGAGCCTCCTGCGCCTCCGCTGGGGGTGGGTGGAAGGCATGGCAGGAGGAGGACTGGAGGATGGAAGGATGGAGGGATGAAGACACAGCTCTCCTCACACACGGCCGAGGTGTGAAAGAACGCGGCAGGCCAACAGAACGCAGCCTGGAGGAGTCCAACAGCAGGGAGTGGGGGACAGCCTGCGCTGTGAAAAAGCCCCAACACCCAGCTGAGAGGGAGGAGGATTCAGCTCTGGCCAGTTTTGGTCTCTCAACTTTGATGAGGAGATGACTACATTGGGTTGGATAATTGTTGGACATTCTTCTGACAATGACACCTGTTATTGCCCCCACCTGATTTAATACTGGTTCCCACACAATGTACCTTTTTCTACTGTTCTTTTAATAGACAAATTCTAGGTATAACTCAGCAGGCAGTTTTTAAATTAGCGGCCTGACATGTATGAAGCCTGTGTGTGAGAAATGGGGTTAGGAGGAGGTGATGACAGAAATAGACCAAATTAAAATATAGGATGTTTGATAATTATGATTTTTATTGTTGTTAGTTAATCTATAGATCAAGCTGCAGCTTTTACTTTCTTCTTTTCTTCATGCAACTTTTATATAGTTTATAATAAATCATGTTGAAATGGTAGCCTAGTAGAAACTTTTCAGGGGAAAGAGTGGCTATAATAAACCAAAGGCTTGAATGTCTTCCTCTCTGAGTATATATAAATACCTTGGATGTACTATAATACTATTAACATACTAAAGAGTCCAAAGTATTACAATTATATTAGTATTAGTGTTACAATTACATTGCAGCATAGAACGTATAAATTTGTAAAATCAGTATGTAAACTAAGTCATCCAGTCAATATTAGCCTACTAATATTCATTTTCAGCATTAAATATACAATTGGGATACTTATTTTTAATTACAGTAAAGATTTGTTATAGTGGTAAATTGAATGTTTTGCTAAAGCAAGCTAAATTCATGTTTAACATGCCTCTGCTTTATGTATTTCATAGCGTCTAAACTGACATGTACATTCATGTTTGCATCAGTCGCATAAATTATTATCGTCACTATTATATTGTGTTTGAAGGAAATGAAACAGACGTCGTTAACGTAATTCGACTCCAACAATATGGTCTCTCTGCTAAATTGTACCCGCTTTGCTTTTTCAAATACATTTTCTTTTCAGCCATACACCCTGAAAGCTTGGGGGCACCTTGTCCGTACGCTGCTCTCGGGGGCGAGCTCCACGAATGTGTACGTGCGCGCAAGAGCGTGTTTGAGTGTGTGTGCGCGCGCGAGTGTGTGAGAGCGTGTGAATGTGTGTGTGTGTGTGTGTGTGTGTGTGCATGCGTGCGCGCGTGTGTCTGCTCTGCTGTTGCTGCCCTTTGATCCCTGCATTAGTGTTAGTTAGGGGCTCGGAGACACACTTGCACCGAGAGCAGCCATAGTCAAGACACGGCAACAACAACAGCGGCACCTCCTCCGCCTGTGTTCCCATTCCCCAACAATACACTTTAAACCGAGCAAAGCCAGGTGCACGACCAAGTCCCTGCCATCACTGGCGCCTCCAGTCTCAATGGGAAAAACCTTTTTTCTTCTTATCCCTAAACAAGGACGAGAATGTGATTAAAAACGGGGGAAAATGCCAAGGAGGAAGCAGGAGCAACCCAAGCGCCTGCCTTCACGTAAGTCCTTCACTCGATTTGTTCAATTTTAACGGCTCTCCGTGTGTTTTGCGCAGTAGTTTAGGGTTAAAGAGGTGAAACAGACAAAAGACTCGGCGTAGGTTATTTCTCCCTTTTTAGGTCCGAGCGAGGCAGCCATGTTGTTGGCGATGGGTAACGTTAGCTAGGCAGTGAGTGGATAAATGATACGTGGCTTTATTAAGAGTATAATCGATAAAGGTCCGATTCCGCTAAAGGTTGCGGTCAGTTGGCATATGTGTCGGTTGTGTGTGAGGAATAACGGCCGAGCGTTTTCGGTAATGTGTTCGCCTCTGCTTGGTCGCTTTTCGGATAGAAAGGGGAGGATCTGGGAGTCTGGCCGCAATAAAATGAAGGGTCAGTCGGATCAGACAAGCCAGAGTCTGGCTACCCATACCCTACTGTTCCTAGTTAGCACTAGCGCTATCTAGCAACGCTCGGTAAACTTCATTTCCTCGGCAATAAACGTCTAACTTTCGCTTCATAGTTTTGCTTCCAAATCGCGGAACCGAATTTGTTCGCGCTTGTTTGTCGTCGACTTTAAAAAGTGAGGAGAGATTTTTTTTTTTTTTTTTTTTCTTCTTCTTCTCCCAAGCCAATGTATTTTTTTTTCTCTACCCCTCCCAGTCTGCATGCAGGCTATGTCAGAGCCATGGTCGGTCACCTGAAGTTCAGGGTTTTCCCCCCCTTCCCTTTGCAGCCATTCATTGCAGACAGACTACGATCAATAACGCGGTTAGAAAAGGGAAACGGCAGTTATGCTCTACTACGTTGCTTAAAATAACGCTCTGCCGCAACAGAAACCTATTGTAATTCCCGTGTAGCTGATTTTGGTGGGAGGTTGGTTTACTTTTGTACGTTTGACCCTCCGTATCTTGGATGTTCGTATTGTGCCTTTATCAGTCCAGATAATGAAAAGCTGCGATAACACACTCCGACCACTAGAGGATTGCTTAGATGGTAGTGGGCAATGACAACGATTATTAAAGGAATTATCCGAGAGTCACAATTTTTTTGTTGTTGTTTTTTTTGTTTTTGCTCTTGATCATTTCTGCTCAATACATGCGTAAGCAAACAGCTCAATTAGTCATATTGGTATGCAAATGTAGTGAATAATTGAGTGATTCATCTTTTGAATCAACCACGGCTTGATGCATTTATCTTATGACAAGCTTCTTCATTTCTCAAATGTCAGACCGTGCCAGCTGTTCGGCATAACCATCAAAAAGGTTACTTTAAGTTGTCTCTTGTACTCAGTTTACTGACATATAGTTTTCTTTTCATTTCAAAGGGTTCGGGGAGTGAACGAGCTCCTCCACCTGTCACAGTTTAACATTTCTGACACATTAAATCAAATGTACATCACAGGGCAATTCCTGCAGCTTCACACAATATACACAAATGTTTGTTTGTTTGTTTTTTAGTGGTAATTTTCACTGATCTACTGCTCAGGTGTTTGACCTATGGTTGAACTTGGGGAAATTGCAGCGGTTGGCTGGGAGGCATAGAGGTAGAGACTGGGTGACAGTGGTGAGTGACTGCGAGTGTATCTGTGTGTGTGACTGAGTGACAGTGAGCCCTCACTGATATGGTGCATAAGAAGTATGTAAGCCACATGGTTGTACTGCACAGGACATGGTCATGATATATAACCGAACATTGCTGCCTTTTTTACTAACACCCTGCATACTGAGGCTTCTCTTAGGGAGCTTGTCCAATGAACGTGTTTTTCTCATCGTTCACCAAAATCTGTGTCTTATGAAGTGTATTTGGTGTACAGTGTAATCATGAAATACATGCCAGTAGTCTATTTCAACACCTGAAACAGGTTGCCTTTTTTCTGAATTTCCCATCTTTGTTTGTGACATTCATCTACTTCATTTGAAATTACATCTGTATGAATGTTTCCACGGTGTTTGTACACTTGTTTATGATTATATTGAGAATACAGTATGGAGTACAGTATGGCCCATTGATACTTTGATAATTTGTACATTTTTGTTCCAAATAAGAAAATGTGTCCAATTTTTGTTAATTGGAGTGACTCGTTGTGTAGGATTGTATGACATGTCACCCTGTTAACAGAGGCACGTGTGTGTTGGATATTTTTGTGATATGAGTCTGTAGTCTCAAAATGTTGCAAAATTGGAATAGATTTTATATATTTTTGGGTAGCAGACATAAAATCATGTTTTAGTACCTACTGTAGTTGCCCACCTATTAGGGTAATAGCAATTGATTGTCCATTTCAATATCCAAATGTACCCCAGAGTTGGATTTTCACTACTAGGATTTTTTTTATTTTTAAACAAGCCCTGCTTTGTAATGATTAAAATATTTAAGCACACGCTTTGTTAGTTTCAAATGTAAAAGAATGAATAGGCTAAACCAGTTTGATTGTGATTAAAAAAAAAAAAAAAATCATTGTAAGATATTAGAAAAATGGTGGACAGAATAATTGTAAGATTAACAATTAAAACGCATGAGGTTTTGTTTACTAAAGCTTCCTGATTTTAGACACCTTGTGTTTCAAAAGGCACACAGTTTAGGTGTGAAAACTGTATTTCACACAGCGTCATCATTATATAGTCTGGATCAGTCAAACATGAAGTTGAATATTTTCAGTTTGTTTGGCCAAGAAGACCAAAGTTAGCCCATGTCAACCTTTCAATTAAGCTGCTTTGTAATTGGTCTGCAACAAAAATACTCTTCACCCACATATCTGAAATCATGTACTCCTGTGTAGGCACTGTACTGGAGAACTGCTGTGCCTGTGTGTTCCTGGGTTTAAATGAAAGCCTTTTCTGATTTAGGAGTTGTTTCCCTCCTCAGTCAACAAACTGTCACAGAAAAGTATGAATTTGTCTGAAGCTTTTTGCGCTTTGTTTTGGATCTTCCCACTCTAGAATGGAAGTGTCACCTCATGCCATTCGCTGTCAGTCTGTGTGTTTTCATTATTCAGCCAACAACACCCTGGTGGTGTGCCAGCCAACAAGCACAATATCGAGCTTCAAATCTCTTCATCTGTGGTGGAAAAAGGGCAAGCTAATACACTGGCTTTAATGCTGGAGGTGCTTTATCTTAGCACGGACCCAGATATATGGGCTGTGTAGCCCAGTGTGCACTGTCCTATTGTCTGTGGCACAGCTTGTGAGAGGAGACTATTCTTTAAGTGTGTGCGCACGGCACGCACATGTGAAAGTGAACACGCAACCCTTGTGTGTTTGTGTGTGTGTCTGTGGGTACATAAGCCGCTATGGAGGTCACAGTACAGTATGGCGCCTTCACTCTGACAAGTAAACATGACCTTTGGTGCCACAATGAAAACTGCCATTCTTTATGACCTTGCAGTGTGTTGTTGTTTGTGTAATTATGCTGCCTTTATTACTCACTCTTAAAAGTTAGGGTTAGTGAAAATGCATATAAGGTCTAATATTTTGTATATGTGACTTTGTGATTTTAAAAAACATAGGCCTATTGTTTGGCATATTCTATGCTAAAATGTATATATTATAGGCCATGTTGTCATTAGATTAAACAAGTCCCCTTTACATTTCTCAACCAGTCGTCATCCTTGTCCTCAAAGCCTTTTAAGGCAAGTGGGTGAGTATGTTAAAATACAAAATATAGACTGAGTGAGAGTCCATATCATAGAGCACAGCCTTAAGTGTATTGGGAGGAGCGCTTGTATTCTGCTTCCCTCTCCCCTGGTTATCTACATTTGAAATGGAGAGATTTTTAACATTTCTAGACGGATTTCTGCCAATAGCTGACTGACTGGGTGGCTCTCTACCTTACTGTAATGGCGGGTCACTGGCTCCCATCCACTTGCTATGATTATAATGACCTTGGTGGGGCTCGGGCTTGAAAACATTGGTTTAAGGGGAAAGGAAAATGAGAGGAGGTTTCCATTTCGCTCTTGGCATAAAATTTGTGGGGAATTTCTGCCAAGAATCCCCCACCTCAACACCACCGCAGAGTCCCCCCCCCCCAGGTTGATGGGGCTTGGGTGCTCTAGCGGTGTCGGGCGAATGGAGCTCAAGCGAATAATGATACACAGGCTTTAACTTAGAAATGAATTAAAGGGCAGGGGAAAGGTGGTGGATGCCTCACTCACCATACACTGTCAGAGAGAGAGAGCATAGAAACCTGCTTTCAGTGAACATTCATATTCAGTGGCCAAGCTGGACTCTGTCTTTTGTGTTCACTTGATAGTAAATGAAAACACTGACTGATGTGAATAAACAGTTAGTTGTATAAGGTTTAATTGGCCTGGTTTCAAAGAAGTGGCTGAGCCTCAGGGTGTGGGTCTTATACACATATGTTAACCTTATTTGCTACTTTAGATAATTGGCAAGGCACATATGCAGCACGGCGGTTTATCATCATGTCAGTGAGAAGTTTCAGGGTTAATACAACTTAAAAATAAACATTTCTCAAGAATCTGTGTTGGTCTGTATGTTAGACAAGAATAATGTGAAATAGGAATTCTCTCAAAATAACTTCTTTCACATTGTCGTTGAATAATTCATTTCAATTTGTGTGCCCCTTTTATGTCGCATATCGCATTGTAGTGTCAATATAGAACTAGGCTAATGCCTGAAAATTGACATAATATCAGTGCAGATGCTTGTATGGTGGCAAGTTTGACCGAGTATCACAGCTACTTTTGTTAAAGTTTTGGTTAAGTTATCATCTGGAACCTGCCGAGTACAGTTGTACCAATAGAGAACTATATTGTAAAACTGGGGGTCAAGTACCTTGTTCATCATCACATTGACCGTAGGTGATGAAGGAGTGACTCTACTCAGATTTTTTCACTCTACCCAAAATTTCACCGCCCATCCAGGAATTCAAGTCAGAGTCTTTCTAGTCACAAGGCCACTTCGCTAGTCATTACGCTAGCACAGGGAACATCACTCTAGAGATATCATTGCCCCATACAACTTTCTAGCCTCTAATGATTCTCAGCTTAAAAATAATGACTGATTATTTTACGGACAATAAGTTTGAAGATTCAAAGCTGTGGTGGTAACAGTATGTGTAGGGTTTTGATATCGAACTGTTCAGTACAGGGCTTTAACCTCAGTGTGCCATGTGAACTGAATAAGTGTGGCCCGTGTCTTGGCAGAAAGGCTTTGATGGTGTGCTAGTTGTTGGCCGTTAGCTAAGCTATGCTAGTCAAGGTAGCCCAGCCCATCTGTATAAAAATATAAACAGTATGGCAAAAGTAAATGAGAAGCCAGAGCTCGACCCTCCCATTTTATTTGTGTGTCTATGTTGTTCCACCCAAGTTCGGGTAAGATATGTCCCTGCAAATAGCTACGTCAAACATGCTAACTCATTTGTGGTTGCATGACACGAATCAGTCTGTTATCAAAGCTTTGGAAAAAAAAATCCCTGACTGGGGTGCAAGTCCTTCTCTCCGTGGTGTTCAGGCTGCCAGTGCAAGGCCATAACAATAACATATGCCATAGGAGTGTTTATCTGTGTGAATATGGTAACATACTTGTACTCATGCTCGCACACATGATATTCAAGCATATAATCAAAGATCCTACTATAATGTTCCTTCACAAGTGCAGGTATTGAAATTAAGTTGGAGCAATACTGACATTGTGTGACTTAATTTTAAGGGTAAGAAAAAGGCTCATTGTATTTGTTTTTTATCTCTACCGAAAACATGCTAACCTTCACCTGAAAATTGTAAATTGTTGCTCTTGTCTTGTCTTATAAACCACACATTTTCTTGATTGGAAAAAGTTTGAGGTCACTGGAATGAGAACTGAGTGTTTAATAATTTAGCATTCAGCAGAGGAGCTGATGAAGAGTTTGTATGGGCATGTAAGAGGCTAGTTGTGCCCCAGAAGTCTAAAGTAGCTCACCCAAAGTTTTTAAGTGTCTCACTTATTTAATGGCAAAGCAACAAAAAAATGACAAAGCATCTTTATTAAATGAAAATAATGTCGTTCTTCAACCTTTTGACCATTTTTAATATATTTATTTGATAATAATGTCCAGAGGGAGTTTGACATTCAGAAGGTGTAATTTACCTTAGGCTGGCTATTGAATCTGAAATCTTTTTGAATACCAACTGAAATGGGTTTGTAGCACCGGTTATCAAAGACCGTCAAACAAAAGTTGCCACTGAATGCTCGATCAGATTCTTGGTGTAGTTCACTTGTTCTTTTATCAACGTTTGCCCGAATTAAAACATAATTTCTTTTCCAATTTACTGTTTTTTATGTAGGCATACAACTATAATCACTAAACAGTGGTGCAATTAAGTGAAGGTTATTTTAATGCATAATAAAGAAATAAACATGTTTATACTCAACTTCAGATATTCTCAGTGCAAGAAGCAAAGACTTTCACACAGTCCTGCATTTACCAGTGATGGTAAAGAAACATTAATATACTTGCTCTTTTTTTTTTTTTTGGTTGTCTGCTGGCATCTTTTAAAAAGTAAATTCTGGTACGCTACACCACAGTTTAGTTCAAATTGTAACATAGAAAAAAACTTGAACTGAAATGGTCAACTTTTAAAATGTTAAATCTCAGATGAAAGCCTCTGATTCATTTTGTTCAGCATCAGATTACAAATTACCTAATTCAGTATGAATAAATTAAGTTGAAATTCTGTGGAAATTCTTCATACTGTGGAAATGTATTTTTTCTTCAGAAGTGCCTTCTCTAAGCAGAGAATCCTCTGCAGCACAAAATCAGGTAACAGTAGTTGTCCTAATACCTCCAGTACAGTACCTGCCTGTCTGCCTGGTCTCAATCAGACCCCCCCTCTGTGTGGAATGGAAGTGCCTCAGCCTTGGTAACGATTTTTCCCGTGTTGACAAGTCACAACATGGAGATCTACAGCTCGGAGAGCAGCCCTTTGGCTACGCAGAGCCCTGCTTGCACTGAGTAATAGCAATCTCACAGGAGTAGCAGGCTTTCAGCTGGCAGCAGTTCATACGGAACAGCTCGCCGGTGCAGCTGGGAAAGACAGAGCAGAGTGGAGAGGGAGAGAGGAGCTGGTGGTGGTAGCAGTGGAGATGGAGGGAGGGAGGAAGTGGAGAGGAAGAGCTGTTAAGAGCTTTGGGCGGTTTCTCTGTTGTTGTACCACACAAGTGCATCCAGGCCCTGCAGGACAAGCCTTTAACAGGCATGAGGGATGGAGAGCATGAGAGGAGAGGAGGAGGAGGAGGAGGCGGCGGCGGTGGAGGAGGTGGTGGTCTGGGGAGCTGAAGCCGGCCAATCGTGCCAGACGCCCGCTCTAAACAGGGATGTGATTTATTGTTGGACTCGGTCTCACGTTTCACTCCTAGAAAGACTCTAAAATTACAATATACAGAGATAAAGAACTTCCTCAATTGTCTTAGAAGAAAGACCATTGCCTGTGGGCTGTGAAGGAATTTTGGAGCATGTGGTACATCTTTAACTAGTATGTGAAACTGGGAAGTTTTGGGCATATGGTGGCATCTGATTTTAGTGTTTGTTTTTTGGCTATGGATTCTGCTTTAGTTATTGCTTTTTGACTCTCCCTACAAACTTACTGCTTTAGCATGTTATACATTAACAGTCCATAAAGCTGCTTTTTGAAACATGGTAATTCAGTGTATGTATATTTTGCTAGGGGGCTTAAAATGGCTTTTGGCCAACACGTTGATCTTTTGTCGCCCTTGTTGAATGCTCCCTGCACGGCGCAGTGCTATGAGATGACCTAACTTCCTGTGTGGGTAGACGAGGGCAGGAGGCCTCTTATACACACACACACACACACACACACACACACACACACACACACACACACACACACACAGACACAGACGTTCTCTCTCAAGCACAGCCTGCCTCTAGTTAGCCTTTAGTGCACTAGCCAGGCTAACCCCTCTCTCCTCTTGGTGTGGAAGTGTTTCCACGTTGCACATTTAGGCAGTCAGGAGCAAGACACAGGCTAATGTCTTTAACTAGCCGACTAACAGCTGTGTGTCTGCAGCTTTTGGGACGTAGGATCAGTTTTATAGGGAGATTAAAAGTACAGAGAAGGAGGAGGGGGGCTGTTACAGACACAGGATAGTAGGACCATAAGGCAGTGACAGCTCTCTAGGGAAACAATATATCACCTCTAAAAGGATAGTGGAAGTGTTTGGCGGCGGGACAAAAATCCTGAGAAGTTAAAATCATTGATGTGATGTCATCTCTGAGAAAGCCATTGTCAGTGCCGTGTGAGGTTATTTATGATGCTGAAAATGCAGGTGAGTGTCTTGACTATTTCAGTGTTGTAGAGGCGGCTTCCCCATTTGCACAGTGTAGTCGTAGCATCCTAGTGCATTAAAGGAACGATGCGACTCGGGTCTCATCCTTTCATTGTTTACCAAGGGCATTTGGTAACTTGATTTTGCCCTTGTGATGCTAATGAGATTAGCTAATCACTGGATATTTTACTCTGAGTGAGAAGCCCTGTAGTTTATGGTACCTATAAGAACCATAATCATAAGTAGAAACAAATGAAGCTGGACAAATTAGCAGAGTAAGATCATGAATGAATGGATGCAAGCTATTCTAAAAAGAACAAAATCAGATGGCTCGGCTCACGATTGTCCGTATGTTCCCACTGCCCACGAGTGTTTGAATGGGGGCCATGTTGGTTCAGATTGCCATGTCATTAATCCCTCATACTCTACAGGGGAGTGGTCAGCGGCAGATGTATTTGCACTTCCTCCAGAAGGTTTTCTAGATTAGCACAAATCCTCCCAGAAAAACCGTTTAAAAACCTCATTTGGCACGTACAGCCAGACTTTGTGCTCATAGCTGGCCAAAGACAGCCATCCCTCACTCTACATCTCATTCTCTCTGACTCCCCTGATTTATTTATTTATTTTTATCCCCCACCTTGTGGTTCTCAGAGCTTAGCCCCGTGTCGATTTGGACAGGCCAGTGTAATTGTTTGGAAACTCGGTTCTGTCATTTGCATGTAGCAAGCAGCCACTTTGCCAGTTTCAGTGGTTTGACCTTGTTGTATCTGCCAGCCAGAAATGAGATCATCAGAAGAGTAGACGAGAAGCTGACATCTCTCCTCCACCTACCCGTGGCTTTAAGTGATGGTTGTCATAGCAATCATTATGCCACAGAACAGACTCTGTGGGTGAAGGATGGCTTTGAATGCGGCAGCCTCAGGTCACAACCTGGTTATGACAGAACAGATAGACCTATGAGGGCTGGTTGCAGTACACAGTCTGCAAAAGTAAACAGCTGCATACATTGCATGTCAGGTTCATATAGATTTCAGGTTGAGAAATTGAAATTACTGAGGTAATGTCTCTTTTTATACCTTGAAGAAAGCGAAGCAGGTATTGGTGTAACGGAGAAGGAAAGAGCAGCATGGGGCGAACAATGCCTCTCATTCCCATCAGCTGCCCTGGCCAGCATTTAACATGGAGATTGGAAACGGAATAAGCTCTCCCCCCATTCTCCCTGGACCTGCATGTAAATGAGGTTAGCGGTTAGCATTTCCTGCTGTGCCACAGCAATTCTTCTCCCTCTCTTGCTCCCTCTTTTTCCTTTTTTTTTTTTTTAATAATGGCCTGAAAGTGCTCCCCCTTTCCTGGGGTAGGGACCGGGACCAATGCTGATTAGTGTCCCTGTCCTAAGTGACAGGCTAAAATCCAAGCAGGCACTGCCTTGGGCGCCTCTGCCAAACAGCCGTCAAACCAATACCACCATAAAAAAAGGCATCTTCCCCACCCCCCTCAATTCTCAAGATTCCCTCCCTCTTTCGTCTTCCTCGCTCTTCTGCTCATTCTCCCTTGCTATCCATTCTGCGCGTCTCTAATAGACACTGCCTCCATCGCTCTAACACGCTGTCCCCTTACATACATACATGCACATATAGAATTACCTCTCACTCTACCCCCACCTCCCACCGGACCTTGCTTTGTGGCTCTGGGTGGACTGGCTGCTATAGAGCCGAGTGTCCCTTTTGCCAGTAGGGTGATTTACAAACAATACATGGACGCTGTACACACTCCCACCTTCCACCCTCCCACTCTCTCTCACTTCTCTTCCACAGACACAAAATCACCTCTGTGAGGCGCTTCAGTATGCCAGAAAACTACACAGCAGGGTGATGGCCTGTTCTTTTCGCACTTGTTCCAAAGAATGTACCCCATCTACTTGAGAATGCTAGTGCGACGTCCACGTCTTGGCTGAATGAGGTTACTTTGTCAAGCAGAAGAAAAATTGATGGGATCTGACTTGTATGTCAAGTGGCTTGTAATTAGTAGTTTTTGAAACAACATGAAATCGTAATCTGAGCTGTATTCATGACAATTTGCCTGATATAAAGCAAATACGCAAGGGAGTTGTGTTAGTTGAACAGTTGCGGGCATATGCTAATTACTCTGTTTGAGAAGAGGAAATTGTGGAAAGTAAAAAAGCACTGAAAAAATATTAGTCATGTCTCTAAAGTAGCTGTAATAAATTGGTTACCATCATGCTGTCTTCTGGATTTGTTACTATGTCAGTCTGTAGGAAACACTGTATACAGGATGCCCTGTAAAATAACCACTGCAGCACGGCAAATTGATCTGGTTATGTCAATCAAAACGGAATGCTACCAAGTACATTTTAAATAAGCAATACAGCATTGGGCATTTATAGAAAAATGTGTTATTGTGAGCACTTATGTGCCAGAGGCAGGCTTTTTTTTCTACCATATGTGGTGTTTTAAAGTGTGCTGCATGTGTTTGCCTGTATTCAGTTTCACAAAGAAGGATGCCACCCACATATGCCTATTCCTATGAGATAGAACGGCTGAAGTCTTGATGAATATGAACAGCTCTTTTCTCACAGAACCAAGAGATTGGTCTTTGTTGCATAGCATTTAGACACTATACTGGCAATGAGCCCCATTTATCAGGCAACCTATGAATGAATTTGTTTTCTCTCTTGATTTGTTACAAAAAACATGTTCATGTGCATCAGCAGCAGTTACACATGAGTTCTTAAATCTATGGTGTAAATCAGTCGGTCAAAAAAAAAGTAATTCAGTAATTACTTGCTCTTAGGTCAGTTATTCTTAATTTGTTTGAGGGAACATGCCATCTCACCAGCATCCTTCTGAATAGCCTACTGCTTTTTCAAAAATGAAATGATTGTGTTTTGGCTGGTTACAGACAGACTTGGCATCTGGCATTCATCCACAATAAATGGAGTGTTATATTAGGATTCATGATAGCAATGCGAATGATTACACATTTTGGATAGATGATGTTTGTACTGTATTGAAATTAAAGCACCATTGTATTGTGTCTTTAGCCTACCAGCAGTACTGCAGTAGAGCAATTAAAAAACATAAAAGCCTGAAAACACTTAGCTAAAAGAAGTGTGTAAAGTAGACTAAAGCAATGAAGATTAGACAAAATGGTACAATGCAACATGAAAATATCTGAAGAAATTTGGCACCTTCCAACCCCATGTGACCAACTGACTTTTTCTGAGCAGAATGGCTGGTCAGCAGTTTTAAATGCTGCAATTAGATTTATGCTGCTGAGTAATACCCCTCACTGACACCTTGCTGTTAAAGACCCCAACACACTAATCAGGGTTATTTTCTTGCATTCCTTAGATGGAAACCTTTTGCCGCAAAACATTTTGTAAATACACGGGCAGTTGTTATATTGTAAAATTATGCCAGGAAATGTTCACCCACTTAGCAACAAACCAATAAATGATGTCCAATGAGTGGGAGACTAACCTTGTGAAGGCACTACATATTACATTTGACCACTGACATTTAATACTATTTATTAAATCTTTTTTTTTTCTTCTGATTTTTAAAATGGTAGTGCTATCCATTTTGGAACACCGTGTAGTGTGGAGTATGGCGATCCACAGATAGTCATTGAAGCTGTTATTGTCAGTCAAATTATCTTGTAGTTTTTCTTACTCATTCAATAGGGAGCTGCACATAGAAGATAAGCGGAGGTGTGTACAACCTTGTCGGACATAAGATCTTCTTTTCTAATGGCTGCATAGGTTATTTACCAGTGCTTGTAAAGCTGATAAAAATTAAAAAAAAAAAAGCATGACTCATCGTTTCCAAAAACTGTGCAAGCAGAGAAGTCATTCATAATAAAATACAAATTTTGGCAGAGTTTGACAGAATAATCCAGTAAGATGCTGACCCAGGGCCAGTTGATTGTTCAAACCATTGCCTTGGGAATACCAGTTTGCTGGTTTTAGTATTTCTCACCTTATATTTAGCCAGTTAATCCTTGCCTCTCGGCTGTGGCACAGGCCCACTCTCCTTTATGTTGTGTTGTATGCACCCGGTCAGAATCAATGCCACCTCAGAGCTGGTCAGGGATCCAGTAGCTTGGGGAGCGGAGTGGCTCATGCCATGAATACATCAGTATGCTTGGGATATTTATCATGCATATCATATGTTTGTCGGTGATATTAGTGGGTTTAATCTGGCTGATTTCAAACAGCGTCTCCACTTACCACAAACGCACACGATATCCATGACTGGCACTAGCAGCAAATGCATCCATGAATGCAATAAGTGAGCCATTTTGTGTATTTCTGCCACTTCCTACGTTCATTTGATGAAAGTCATCTTTTTTAGTCAAAAATCTTTGCCATCATGTAGGGGTGTACAATATGAAGATATACTGTATGTTGTGGGCACTGTTGCATACCAATAAGCAGGACTGTTAATCGCAATATTGAATTATGATTTTTGCTTCAATTTGATGAATTATTTTGATTTGTCTGTATTTCATTTGCTGGACTAGCCACAAACTGACTTTCCCGTCTGGTTATTTTATGCATTAATAATTTGTTAATTGACTGATAGCTACCATTCACAATCTTGATAACAATTGGCTATGTTGGAGGCCAGTGGCTTATAATGAATGGGATGTCCTTGATGTCACCATACGCAGAAGTTGCCACAGTCATCCCCTGTGATTGGCAGTCAGCATTTGCATCTTCACAACTGAAATCAACTGCACAAATAGATTAAGAAAAAATTCAGGCACGTTATTACAGACTGCCGAAAGCTAAACAGAAGAGACGCAAGGTGAAGCGATGTCTATCAGTTCAGCACCTTGACTTTCACTTAGCACAAATGCACACGATATGACCAGAGCTAGCAACACGTGTATGTTGGCATAGTGGCTTTTATCTTGCCCTAAAAAGATGCATAATTTCCATCATGTTTGGCTGCCATTCGAAGGCAAAAGGATTATCGTTATGAAGGGGAGACACTTGAGAACACCCTACGCAGAAGCCGGCCACCGTCACTCCCTCCTGAGTGACAGTCAGCATTTTTCATTTTACATTAATAACTCAGGTCAACTGTAAAAACGAGTTGAGAGATTTCGGGCATGCTATTAGAGACTGCCAAAGGCGAAAAGTAGAGACTCAAAGTGTAGTGATACCTTCACAGGGGCTGTATAACATTAACTTATTAAGCAAACAGGTTTCTAAATAAAACGTGTAATAAAATCAAAATATATTTTTACAAATCTTTTCCACGGACAACCAGAATCCATCTGTTGAAGTTGTTTTGGTTTTGGTCAGGCTGACAAATCCTGCCAGGTGTCTTTGGGCTCTTTTGGCCAACATTTACACACCACTGACTGTCTGGTACATTGGACAGATCATTGTTGATTCTTTGAAGTTCTCTCCATTTATAGATGCTATGGCATGTTTGCTTTTGCCACTTGGGTAGAACAAGAAAAAGTGAAGTTTAATACATCTACAGGTTGTTTGAGAGAACTGAGTGAAGTCAGTGTTTTCCACAGTTTGAGAATTTGTGGAAGTGGATCTCTAACATCTAATACTTGCCTTAAAACAGCAACGCATTCACAAACTAATTTCTGATTTGGGAAGTCACTTCATGTACTTTGTACGATGGCGCATGAATGCACCATTCTGGTAGACTTTTCATCATTCTGCTTTTTCAAGTGCATTTCATTGTAGACCTTTTAAAGAAGAAAAATACTTAACACACAAATATGACTCTGATAGTATGGTGCATTAATTAGTGACTGCCCTTTGTCCACTCAGTTAAAATGGGGATTGGTAGACAGAGATGGGATTTGACAGCATTGTAATAGACGTTTCAAACATTTTGATGCTGTTTTTGGGACTGTGACAGCTTTTGGAATATTGGCCCGTTTTCACTTGCCAATTAGTGTCATTAGCCGGGTAATGCAGTTTGCTTCAAGCCCGGGCTGTAGTTTATTGCTAGAATGATAATCCTTATGATTTAGTCAGATGCTCTCTCTCTGTTCAACGAGGGTTGTTAAGTGAAAAAAGTTCTAAAAACGCAAAAATATGTCTATTTCTGGTAGATTAGTACGTAGGCTTTGCTGTAATGGTCTCACACCATATTCACACATTTGCATCAGGATGTTGTTGCATGCCCAATGGAAATTTACTCTTTTTTTTCCCGGAAAGTGGGAATTTCTTTAAACTTCACTGCAGTTGAACTAAATTCAAATACTGTGATACTTGGCAGCAAATAAATCTAAATAACATTTTTGGATTTTAGAAAACAGGTATGTTAATCCCAACCTTTATACTCTTGTTTAAAATGCAGTAATATATGTAACACCCATGTTCAGATGTCACAACAATACAGGCGCACGGTAAATGATATTTTAGTGATGCCACCATTACCAGAATGCCATAATACAAACACATGTACAACACAAAATTGTCTGCCCAAAGCCTGTTCAGAAACATCTGAGCTGCACACTAATTTCCAGTCCAGGTTGAATCATTTCAGGGTAGAGTCACTATCAGATTCGGTTGTTATCTCCTCTAATCACAATCTATGTAATATATCAGCTTATGCTGCAAAGATGCAATAGACATATCACTTCTCTCCCTCCAGCAGTTTAGGTCCATAGCTTTGATGACACATTTGAGGTTATGAGCAAGTTTTTTTTTTTAACATGAGATGCTAAAAATGGAAGGGAAAAATAAACCAGGGGGTAAAGTGCACTTCATCTGCAATGAGGAATTTCAGAGGTCTGGGGCTCTCAGTCGTCTCATTCTCTTCCAAGAACACTTCTCCTTCCTGTTTCACCTCTGGCATGCCGCCCAAAGTACCCACAAACCACGGAGGCCAAGGCCGAAAATACACAGATGGTAATTTGCACTACATTTCAATACGACTCAACCGCCATTATATATAGCCCTGCTGCCTGAACCCTGATCCTCGCTGAGAGTATCGCCTCACCTCAGATTCCAACTAAAAGATGGGCTCTTTATGTCTTTGTCACAGACTACCATTTGGAAGGGATAACGGAGATAGTTGGAGTTGAAATCGAGGAGTTTTCATAATGTTTGAATGTCTAACATGGACTTTGATCAATACAATCAAGGATTTTTTTTCCCTGGATCAAGACATGTCAAAATAATGAACTGCTAGAGGGATGTATAAATGTTTTAGCTTACTCATGCATAGAAGAAAAATAGTCAGTTATTCAAGTCACTAAAATTAAAGGCCTTGACAACTACTTTATAATTGACTACATATATACTGTCTTTATGTATGTATATGGAAGTACTGCTATTAAGCGAACTTAATTTAAAAAGGTTAATTTAAAGGAGTGGTGTTACTTCCTAACAGAGGGCACAAGCTATCACACCATCACGAAGTTCATCAAAAGTAGATAAGTTACCTTCTCTATTGTATGACATTTTGCTTCAGTGATTACACGTCTTGCCCATACCCTTGTTGGCTGTCATGTTTCATCAACTTCCTAATAGAAATAACATGATGGATAAACTTTGGAACAATTATCATGTTGCTCCTGCAAAAGAACAGCAGCATTTAACAGATTGATGGCGGGGGGGAAATATGTCTGCTAGCACCCACACATCCAGCTGGATTTATTTAGAGCATCTGTGTTTTATTTATTTTTAATATTTAATATTTTTTATATCTCCATACCAGTTATGGAGACAGGACAAAGAGGGAAAGGGAAGAAGGGAGACATGTACATGACATGTAGAGATCAAGCAAGTGGGAGATTATGGAAAAGTGAAGGAAACCGATCCTGATCCAGTGTGTCCCAATTAATGGAATTACCTTCCTCCTCGGGAGGACCGTTAGTCATTTGCAGAGACGTGAGCCCGCCAGTAGAGCGTCTCTCTCACCATATTGTCCAGCAGGCACTAATAAGGCAGCCCTGACCGCCGGGCGTGCTCATTAGCATAGCCCGCGGTCGTGGCAACCCCCGCCAGGGCCCAGCCGGACACTTAATTACCGCCGCAGCTCCTTCCTTCACTACATCCATACTCACTGCCTTCCTTCCTATGTCCTCACCCCCTGCTCTACCTCCTTAACCTACCCCACAGACACACACATGCACACACCACCACCATCTCACCCTCCCAGTTGTAGCAGGGAAGATGTAAGACTAATCATTTTGGCAATGTAGATGTGACGGCTTTAGTCTTGGTATGTTGTGGCAGTCTTTTATGTTCTCTCACTTTTTATGGTTTTGCAGTCAGCAATCTTTGCGATTTTAGTGATTCCCTGACCTGCACTACCTCTATCTAGCTCGTGCTCCCTCTCTCTTTCCTCTCTTACTCTCATTGCTATATTAGCTCATGGGCATGACTCTCATTTTGACATCGGCAGAGTATTGATGCACCCCTGTCCAGCCTTAATCGGCTAATGGCCTCCTCTTCTTGCCTGCCCTGCCAAATCAACCCCTCCCTTAACCATCCCTCTATCTGTCCCTTCCTTCCTTCGCCTTCCCGTCTCCTCTCCCCCTACCCTGTTCAGGCCTGGGGTCAGTGAGGCCAATTTTCATGCCTGGCTAAGTCACAGAATAGCTTTGTGTGTGTGTGTGTGTGAGAAAGAGAGAGGAGGTAATACGTTAGTCAGCAGCCTCACACAAGTCATGTGGTGGGTGATGACCTCCTGACCTACCTTTACTCCAGCGCCTTGCTCTTCCCTTTACCAGCGATCATTCTGTGTGACAAGGAAATCTGGCTGACTCCTGTGCAAAACTCCTATGTACTGTATGTGCATGCACACACATACATGCACCCCTCTTTGACCTAGAAAAGCCATGGCCAGAATAATCCTGCCAAGTTCACGAATGGAGATTGCTGACAGCACTGCGTGGTGAAACAATGAACAAGAACACTACCTGTAATGTCCAACCGTTTTTAGCTGTAGTTACAGGCTGTGAGCGCCCTGTCTCTTTTTTGTGACAGGTTAACACAACACACGTTTCCAAACACTGTAAGTCAGAGGTGCTACATCAAAATATTTTTAGCTGCTCAGTGTACATCTCTGTTTAATCTCAAGGCAGTTTATTCTGGCCAGTCTCGAAGGCTCATGGCCTTCTTTCTATGTAGCCTCAGTTTGCACTTTGACTTTTTATGGCTCTCTTTGTCTATAATGTGGTGGCACTATACATCTCAGCGGCCCAGAGAGAAAATCCCTCGCCACTGCACCACTGAATCACCCGTGTGTGAGTGATAACAGATCCGGACTGCTGAGCACCCCGCAGCTGTTTGTCTCAACATGCAAGTCATCCCCGCCATTACACCGCTAAATGGTTCCCTTTCAGTGGCAGACGCTTGCCGCCTCGGCCCGTATCTCCATGCCTCCATCACTTGGGGGGGTTGCAGTTACTGTCGCCGAGCCAGCCACTGTACCGGAGGCAAAGCAGTTGAAAGTGTGTCAGAAAAAAATGCAGTGGGGGGAGGACTTCAGCATTAAATCACATTAGTGGCTGTGTATTTTTACTTTAAACATATGTATGCACGTGCATATGTTTGTCTCCATGCGCGTGGTGGGCATACAGCAGCAGTTGTGAGTACAGAGCTCAGATGAGGCCCCCTTAGAGCTTGGGCCGGAGACCATGACCTTGGGAAATGTCATTCCGCCTACGGGGGTGGTTCGTCTGTAACACACAAAGCCATGGTAGTGGAGTGCATCAGTGCACTGTAGCACTCTGGCAAAGGCCTAGTGGTGTAGTGTTGCGTTCAGCTGCACCTAACCCCGAGGTTTAAGAGTGAACCTAGGAAGCAAGAGAGTTCAGCCTCAAAGCTGAGACCTTGGGTCAGCAATCTAGCGATTTCCCTCTAACCACATTACAGCCATTAGTGGCTCTTGCTGCTTTTCGCGTGTCACATGGAAATGGGTCAAGCCCTGCCCTGCATGACTCACTGGCTCTTTCTCCCTCTCCCTCTCTTACTTTCCTGTTAACCCTACTCAGGTGGCAAAATGGCTTCAAGGAGAATGAGAAATTGGGTTCACAATCACTGCATTATGGCGTTTTCATTCACCTTTATAACAGGCAAGAAATGAGAAGGGTCATGCATGCTGTTTATGCTCATCAGTCTCTTACATCTTGCGTTGTTTGTCTAGGTGAAGTCTATTAGACATGGGTTTATAGACTGGTTGAAAGCCCTAAGGCCAATATTATAACATAATCTGTTGTGTTGGTTTTTTGGCATCTGACATTTTCTGTCAGCTTTTGGTTATGTTTCACTGAAAAATGTAAGATGGAAGTGTGTATATGTGAGACAGATGTGAAGACGCTGGGAAGTGCGCAAGCCCTGTTTGATATCTGTTGCAGCAGGAGAGTAGCGGTCATAGTGGGTTGTGATTGTGGTCACCTTTGTGGACCATGGCGAGCCATACTGGCCAGATGTCAGCCAACTCTAATGATCCCAACAGGTTGCTGGGCTGGGTTGCCTGGCAACCGTTTTGCCTTTGCCTGTAAACAGAGAGCAGACCCACCAGGCCTCTGTCAGGGTCGCGAGGGTGAAGACAGCTTTGGTGTGTGTGTGTGGATATATATCACACACACATATATATACATATATATGTGTATATATATATGTATATGTATATGTGTATATATATATATATATATATATATATGTATATGTGTGTATATATATATGTATGTGTAT